>CM023481.1:134692078-135292078 GCA_013339685.2 Hyalomma asiaticum | reverse complement strand
TCGCGGGAAACTTAATTCGGTACTCTCCATCAACAAAAATCATTCACATTCCCAGGACTGCCGTGCTGTTTGAAAGAGCTCACGCAGAAAAACGCTTGTGACGCACACGCTCAATGTCGTTTAAAAAACTTAGACGCATTAAGAAATTAATAACTTCAGGCGTATTAATTAAAGAGTACTTTTTAACATCGTTTAAACAGGAACAGCGCGCAAAGGCTATCTCTCGCCGCCGTTGTTTCTAACGGTGCGGTGTCTGATTCGTAAACGGGCTCCTTGAAGAACTTGCACCTGGCAATAGAATTTAGTCAATGTCTGTGTAAAAATCACTAAAGTCGGATGAGAACAATCGTTCCTGAGCCTTTCGAAAACACTCGCATTACCGTAAGCACCTGAAAAATCGCAAACATCATTGCGGTCGCTCACGTTGAGGATCGGAAGTACGATTTGCATGTGCGTCCCTGCGTGCGTACGTGATGGGGGGGGGGGGGGGGGAGGAGGAGGAGGAGGAGGAGGAGGAGGAGGAGGAGGAAGAGGAAAAGGGGACAGGTGATTTTCATTAAGGACGATTTACAAAGTTGGGTCAGGATAGGACAATTGTTCCTACGATGTATATTTCACGCGATAAGTTGTATAGGGCGACAGTAGTTTGATGAAGTACCTCGTCAACGATTACTATTAAAGCTTTCTCACTTAATCTTGCAGCCCAACTTCCTAACATGGATAATATAACTTCTTGGTGACCGGCCACAGTCTGTGATTATTAGCCAGTACCACTTCAGAATTTCTCTAAATAACATCAGCCACTCTCAAGGCGGCTGAGGTCATTGGTCGAAATTCTCTTCTTCCTGTTCTTATATTCATAAACGATCAAATTTTTGTACGTTTTCTCTCATATTGGAATATTTTCTGACAATTACCTTCTTTTGTCATTCAATTTCACTATAGTTATTGAATTTCACCGCAGAATAACGTAAATAACATTAAGGACTTGTGTGATCAGAAGTTAGTGGTCTTAAGCCCTCATAAATGTGAAATGATGTTAATCCCACAGCCGTAATAGTCATCGCTTCCCTAATCACAACTGGCATGTCCATTGACAATGCCGACTCGTTTAAGTACTTAGGCATTACATTCACGCATGACCTCGACCGGTGCTCACATGTGACTAGCATCACATCATTCGCAAACAAAACTTGAAGATTTCTAAAACGGAACCTCCGCAGTGATCCTCTATACACGTAATATTACTCGCGTATAAAACACTGGGTAGGCCCGTAGGACTAAGCTGGAATGCGCGTCACCCATGTGAAATACTCATCAGATTTAGCTCAGAAACGCTTTAGCATCCGCATAGAATCGTGCCGTAAGGTATATTCGTTCGTTATTCTCATACGATATGAGCGTTTCGTTATTAAAGGAATATC
Organism: Hyalomma asiaticum; assembly: GCA_013339685.2. Lineage (NCBI taxonomy): Eukaryota > Metazoa > Arthropoda > Arachnida > Ixodida > Ixodidae > Hyalomma > Hyalomma asiaticum. The sequence goes on along the minus strand of CM023481.1, from coordinate 135,290,654 downwards.
CGGGTTAGGACACCCTTGAGAATCGTCGTCGTATCGCGAGCTTATCATTATTTCATAGATCCTATAACAGTTCTCTTCGCCAAGCACCGGACATTCTAACTCCTCCACGCATATTACTGCGCATAAGCCGTCCATTTAACGTTGCTCCGCCACGGTGGTATAGTCGGCTGCTCATCCAAAGGTCGCGGGATCGAAACCTGGCCGCACTTCGATGGAGGTGCATTGTTGACGCCCCTGTATTGTGGGATGTCAGTACATGCTAAAGAACGCTAGGTGGTCAAAATTTCCAGTCTTCCGCTACGGCGTCTCTCATAACCAAATCGTTGTTTGTGGACGTAAGACCCCCCAAATCAATCAATCAATCAATCAATCAATCAATCAATCAATCAATCCCCAGCGCAAAGCTGCGACGCTGAAACAGTCGGCAGCCGTGCACTCCCAGTACCGCGTTTGATACACTGAGCACTGTGCATTTCGCAGTGCGTAAGCACAAACAACAAATTACATTGAGTTAATAGCCTATGCACCGCCTATCAGTGCATATGTTTACGAGTTCAATAAAAAATATCCTGCAGATCCTGCACATTGTGCGAATAGGCCCCGTGCGAAGCAGTTAGCAAGGAAATTGCCTATGGTTAATCGCGTGGCATTCAGCACAGTGTTACGAATGGGATGAACGTCTTTGTGAAAAGTGCATGAGTAGGTGTATGCTCAACGCGGGCCAACCAGGAAATTTGATGGCAGTCACGCGACGTCGTACCGTAGGAACTAACGTTAGTGTGCAGCACAGACCTCTGTTTCGTCGAAGAGGAAGGCAGGCTGCGGTGCACTGATGTGCGTACCAAGAACGTAGTCTCTTGAAATATTCCTAATCGACAAAATTTGAACAAAAGCATGCCGCATGCTACTAGAACATATGTATCGTTCATTAAATCGCTCTGACAGTGCTTAACACACACTACACGCGCAGTTATTGTTATACAAGCACCATCATCACAACTGCTGGTGCATTAGGAGTATTACAATATACATTGAGGGAGGAGCCGCCGTGGCCTAGCGGTAGCGTGCTTGCTTGGCACCTCGGGGTCCCCGGTTCGGTGCCCGCCCACCGCTTCGCTTGGTATGCGGCTTAGGATATTACAGCGCGTTTGTGGGTACCTGTGCGCTTGTTATACCTACATTTCGATATCACGCTACCAAAAACCGTATGCCTTCGCTATATTTAAATGCCTATGTTAAATGCTATATTAAATGCCTATGTTAGTTGGCCCGAGATGGACGTGGGCTGTATAAAATTCAGACACCTGTGGCGCATACCCGAATGCGACGAATTGAACGTTACGGATATGTGATTGCAGTGTCGTTAATCATAATATACATGACGAGTATTTCATGTTAGCAGTGTAAAGATCAACTATTTTTAACACGAAAGTGTTTTATGCCGGGCTCCACCAAGAAATTTGTGACGTACTTCCGTAACGTAAGCAGTTGTCTGAAAAATACACACTCATTAGAGATTGAAAAACTACTCACTCGTATTTGAACCTACAACCATTCAGAGCGCTACTATAGGGCCGAAAGCGCTATTGTCGTGCTATTTGCAACACGGAGGAAAAAAACGGGCCTTATGCATTTACTACACCGCTTTACAATTTGCATATAACTGATGTCCGTTCAAAGCAACGGTATTTAGCAAGCGAAATTGCTCTTAAATTACCCTAGTCTACCTTTCACAGCACTCTTTGTTCTCAGCGGTGGTGCGGTACCACCTAGGAACAATGGAGCGAAGTTGTAAATTTTGTTAACATGCGCGCCGGCAGTTACTCGACGCCTCTGGTTTTTTAGCCGCCGGTGCGTTGCTTCAGCCATGGCCGCTACATATTTTGTCGTGTGTGACGTCTATCATAGCCAGTTACGTTGTGACGCGCTCTACTCTAGGAGCGCAGAGACGGCCGTCAACCAGAACCCGTCAACCAGGCCGTCAACCAGGCCGTCTACCGCACTTCTCTGTGCGAAAGGCGCATCGTTTGATGCGCCTTTCGCACAGAGAAGTGCGGGTTCACAAAACGATGCGCTGAGAAAGAGTTCGGTTTCGCTTGCAAGGTTGCACCGTTTGTCGGCGCTCCTGGTTTATGGCAGGTTTGCGCAGGGCGCTGGCGCGTTCAATGCAGCGCCTACGGGAGAAATGTGAGTCGTTCGAGAACTTTCGCTTGTGTGCATTTGTGGATGATCCCTGTGCAAAGTCGAGGTACCGCTCAAGTGCACATGCAAGGGGTTCACATGTGCAGAGCATCCAACCCATCTCCCGCCCATCACTTCGCCAGATTGCCGCTTATGTGCGAATACACGTTTAACTTTCGTGTTATACCGATTCCTCTGACAGAGGGATCAACCACAGTGTTCCGCTCGGCACAGATTCGTACCCACCCATCCAAATCTTGGAGCATATTGGATGAACGAGACGTCTAGGAGAGCACCGGGACGTAGGCGCATAGATAGATAGATAGATAGATAGATAGATAGATAGATAGATAGATAGATAGATAGATAGATAGATAGATAGATAGATAGATAGATAGATAGATAGATAGATAGAAACGGTCAAGCTTGCTAAAATTCGCAAAGGAATGCTTCGTTTTTAATATAACTAAGGTCACTTGTACATATCAATTCTATTGCCTTTATATATCAAACAGTTCCACGTACGAGCAGATGCTCCAGATTTGTAGATATTATTTCTTGCAGCTTTCCTGCACTGTTGATCCACCCACCCTAGTCACATAACGCAAATGCCTCGGCTTCCTGAATATTTCTGCAAGCAGCATGCAGTCTTACTTGAATCCTCTGGGAAGAAAATGTGGGCGAGTTAAACCTTTAACATTCGAATAACGAAATACGCCGGCACATTATAATGCCGAAAGCGTCGTTAGTGCTTCTTCCCATAGCTTCGTTCATTTGCATTCTTCTTTTCAGAGCATAAAGCTACTCGAGAGAGACTGTTCACGCTTCCCTGGTCGGACCAGCTCGGGCTGTCGTCCCAATGGATGTATCGTCGTCACACGCTAGTGGGTACGGATATTCCGAGTAAAGCTAGATTCTTTTCCCAGTCAGCCGCCACGCATGCACAGTTTTGGAAAACCGTAGTTCCGAAAGGCAGCCGCAACTGCTGTTAGCTTGCCGACTGAGTGCATTACCGCAACAAATGTGCCACGCACAAAAGAAAGAAATGAGGGCGACGCTCGACCCATAGAGGAAGGAGCCCGGAAGTGCGCTGCTGAAATAAGAAGCTCAAAAGGATAACGCGCAAGGGGGAGTGTCAGCTCTCCCTTGGAGAATCCTCACCAAACATTTAATGCTGCTCCCCCTTTCTCCGTGTCGTCCTTCTTTTTGTGTGTGTGACGGCCCACCTCCCGCCCTCCCCCGCAAGCTTTCTTGAGCAGTCACATGCATGCATCTGCGTGAATACAATGGATGTTTTTTTATGCACTGTTGCAATTTCGGACGACGCAAGCTCATGGACAAAGCATGTTTCAGCTATCTGGAAAACGCTGACGCAACTTACTGTTCTGTGCGAAGCGATGGATATGAGAGACAAGAACATTAACAAAAGTGTCGTTACATGGACAGGAGCGTTTTTGCTTACAAAATACAAAGAGCTAGAGTAATCATAAGCTGTAACGGGAGGGTCAAAGAAGACGAATAAAACAATGTCGATGGGGCCATGAAAAAAAAAACAAAAAACTGGTGGAATGCTTGCACCACGCGCCAACTCAGTAAATACTACATAAAGTTAAACGATTTCCCATGAAAGGCGTAAGAAAACTGTCGATTGTAATCAAAAGTGTGCTTCTGTTATGTATTTAAAACCGTGAAGACAATTTGAAGAAATGTATTTAAAACCGTGAAGATAATTTGAAGAAATGGCCAGGTTGAGGATCCCGTATGCCCACGATTCGTGTCAAAACCGCCAGCTATGTAGATGTACTGCGTCACGACATGTAACGTGGTGTGCGTCTGTTCAGTGCCAAAAACTGCCACTGTCGAACGATGTACACGTCGCAAAGAAACAGGGGTTTTACCGATTGCGTTAGAAAGTTTATTTCTTCTGCAACGTTACAGAAACGGTGGCAAGAACTAAAGACACCGAGGCCTGACAGAAGCTCTTGCTCCGTACATAATTTAGGCAGCAGCGAGCAGATTATGCGCAAGGCAGACGGAAGTACAACATTGTCATCTTTTAACCTTATACAAAACAAAAAATCAGCATAGTCAAATAACATAGAGCAACAACAGATAATTGGAACAGCTGAAAAGATTAGATTCAGTTAGTACGGGACATACACTGAATACAATCACATTATGTGCCCATTAGACAGAGAAAATAGGTATATTAACCAGGAATAAGTGAAAATTGAGAGAATGAAATATCAAATTAGTATTAAAAACATCTGATTTTAGGTTTTCAAACAACGTGAAAAAGTATGCAAACTGGCTTTAACAATAGGAAAAAGATATCGTTAACACTTCAATAACGGCACACATCGAGTAAGATACTTAATATGAAGAACATTCAGCCATATTCATTATTGTTCTCGATCGACAATGTCTAAGAAAATCTTAGTGTATGGAATTCGGCGAATCCTGTTAGACTGAGCAATGTCGGGATTTGATGATTTATGCGTTGTCTGCCATAATGGGTTCTTGTCTGCGTGGTTTGAATAGCTTTTCTACGTAATGGATACTGAATGTTCGATTGTGACCGGTGTGTATCAAACAGTTCATTGGCTTTTATGTATTGTAACAATTTAAAATAATGAGTATGAGGTGCCTTAAGTAATTCATACTCATTAACAAAGGTTCTCTTCTCAGTTACTGTGGCTCCCCGCAATAATTTTCGGAAAATCTCAGCATTCTTTTATTTATTTTTTTGTAATATAATACGCTTCTAATAACTCGGGATATATGTAGTGCCCTACAATAACATACAACATATAAGCCCAGAGAAAAATAATGAATAATATAGAGTACTTTTGTTAACCACACGGGTAGGATATCGCGTATTTTGAAGAGGCAACCTCTGATTTCGCTCAGATCAGCCGTCAGGTTAGTAACGTGAGTATTCCATGACTTATCCTCTTTAAACCACACACCTAGAAATTTGTGTTTGCACCTGTTCCAGTGCAGCCTGTTCCAGTGCACCTGTTCCAGTGGGATGGGAATTTTAACAGCGAAGCTGTTTGAGCGGGAGCTTGGCCGTTCGGTGTACGCAAAATTATCATTATCATAAAATAAGCGCGCATGCATTTCTTCTACGAAACGCCCAATGTGCGACGTTTGCGCACACACTTCTGTCTTGCGTTCATTCCCTCAACCCACTTCTGCATAAAGGCGGAGGCGTTTCATCAGACGCTATAGTAAAATAGCAGTGCCGCAACTCTGCGTAGCTTTCCCAAGACGCGGCGCCGACGCCTGCGGCGCGAATCCTCGCCACAGCTGCGGAAGTGACGTCGCCACGCCGATCTTCGCAATCAAAGCTCCGCGTCGCCGGTACGGAGACAGAATACCCAGACGTTCCGGGTCGAGCGCATTGTTGTGAAGAAGGGGAGACCAAAGAAGTGAGAAGTGCGTCATTCGCGAAAAATGGGGAGGGCGGCGTGACAGGCGCCGCGCAGCTACTCGAGATCGTCTGAGACAACTTCGGACCGACCCCAAGTATCGCGTAGGCAAAACGTCGGCGATGCGCAGATACGGAGTTAGGAGCCCGCCAGAACGAGGAAAACCGTTCGTATATGCAGAGGCGTCGCCAGAACTATCTGGGCCTGCGAGTCGCACCACCGGAAAACTTCGAAGGGAATGACAGGCAGTCAAAACGTAGGCCCCGCCCTTACGAAAATGGATTTAGAGTTTCTTTAGAACTCCTAATGAGTTCCTATAGAGTCTAAAGGAACTCAATAGGAACTCGCCATCTGTAGAATGTTTTCCATAGGACGACTATAGAAAGTCTAAAAATACCCGTCTACAGGAACACGTCGTTTCACGCACAATAGAAAGCATATATACCTCATATGTACTGAATTCTATAAAGTAACTTTTATAGAGCGTCTTAAAAACATTTAACGCTTTCTTTCTATAGACTAGTTCACCATACGCACTCTATAAGGGATGTATCTACTAAATTCTATAAAGTAGCCTTTATAGAGTACCTTTAGAACTCTTAACGCTACCTGTCTATAGACTGCATTTCTATATGTCCTCTATAAGGGATCTATAGACGGTGTATAATACATGTAACATTCTTATGAAACAAATGTTTCATCAGGGACCTATTACGCCCACTGCAGGGAAAAAATCTCTTCCATATTTTTCTCCAATTAACATGGACATGTCGTAACTGCGGCCATGTTGTCGTCACAAACATCTTAATCTAACCCGACCAGTTAGCATCCTGCCGCATCCCGCCACGCTTTCCTTCCCTTGGAATCTAATCTGTCGCCCTTAATGACCATTGGTTACCTCCCCTTCGCACTACACTTCCTTCCCATATGCTTATTTCATGACCTTGACTTCGACTGCATATGACTAAAATTTGCGTATGAGCAAGCAAATGCAGCGGTGGCGCAGTGGTAGAGTGTCGGCGTCCAGTGCGAGAGGTACCAAGTTCGAATCCCACTACCGGACCCAGGATCATCGGTTTCTCTTCAAGAAAACAGAGCGCCCGACATCGCCTTCTGTTAAGTACAGTATCCTCCCGAGAGGACATCGCCCAACGTGGCGAGCAAGTGGTATAAAAGGCTCCTTTTTTTCGAAAAGTTATTGCGAAAGGTTTCTATTGCCATCCTAAAGAAACACCATAGAACATATCTATAGAAATTTGTCTTTACAATCTCAAAAAGAACTTGGTATAAATTCTCTATTGAAATATGTCTGTACGATCTTAAAAGAAACTCGATAGGCATGTTCTATAGGAAAACATCTATAAAGTTTCTATAAGAATGCGGTGGCCAAATAACTTTTGGAACTCTATAGAAAAATTCTATAGGACGTCAAAATAAACACCATAGGATTCTATCGAGCAAGTTCAAAAGGCTTTCTAAAAAATGCATTAAAATTTTCGTAAGGGCGTATACATACATGAAGTTCTTTGCGGTTGCTAGTGATGCTGGGGAAGAACCTGGCGAAAACTTGGGCCAACCGAGATAAAGCTAGGTGGGGACGTCAGCTTCGCTGCTTGCACAGTGTTTGCACCTCAGCGTGCAGCTGTCCCCTAATTTTTGTCTGACCATTATTTTACGGGAACATTATTTTACCATCGACGGCGAGACCGTTCCCCAGCGTTTTGTCGGCATCTTTGCTCATACGCGGCCTGTTCTTCGACAGAAGGCGCGAAGCGTGGCCGCCTCATCCACTTGTCGGTGCACATGCGAGACCGCCTGCTGAGGGACTGCGTTAGCCACGTACTCACTGTAGTTATGAACGACACAGAAACAAGGCTGTTCCCCCCCCCCCCCTTGTCACGTGACATGCCGGCGGGGATACATACTGGAAGAGCAAGAGAATAAAGCACACGCGCACTGCTTTCATTCGACAAAGGACGCCGACAACTGCGTACAAGAGGCTACACGTATCTCTCTCTCTCTCTCTCTGTGTGTGTGTGTAGGCGTTGGATGCGGGTAACGTGCTTCTGTATTCTTTACAGAAAGCGTATACTTTTGGCCGTTCCCAGATATGATGATGCACGGCCGCAGTATACAGAAATGAGATTGGTACCCGCCGCGCACATCAAATGCCAGGCTCGGCGAGAGGAGGTTGCCTATAACGCGCGCACCGAGCGACATGGTGTGCGCGCGCCTGCGCTCCCCGCGCCTCGCATAAACCGCAGTGGAGTCGGGGCTTTTAGCTAGCACGTAATCGGTTTACCACTTCTACTAATTAAATCTCCAAGTTCGGCGCGTTCGCTGACACACCGCTGCTGAAGCCCACCGCCGCGGCAGTTTCTCTCGACGTCGCTTTTGTTGGCGCTGCACTGCTTTCGCTAAAGAGCAGCTGCCAAGGTCGGGCGTTGAGGACACACTCGTAGAAAATTAATGGCAGCCAGGCCTGCCGTGCGAGCTCGTCGAGTTCAAGCTACTGCGCACGTGATGTGTGCGAAGTATGCGGGAGTTAACACCGGCACGCACGTGTCGAGTCGTGGCTCATGTGGAGCAATTGTGTTGTAACGGGCTCCTTGCAAATGAAGCCGTAGCAGTGGAGCTTGGATTAAGTTCTCTTCTCCACCACGGTAAAAAGGGCTGTAGCTAAGAACTTTGGTTGGATTTAAGCACAGCGCACTCGGATTAATGGAAAGATAGTAGGTTAGCGGAGGGTTTCGCGTGCGTAGTGCACATGATGAGAATGTGAATCATGGGGGCGGAAGCAGCACTGTATACTTAAAGAAGTAAGCAAAATACAGCAGCAGATATCAACAACAAAAGCATCGCGTTTAAGTATTCAAGCACATGCTCAACCAGGGTTATGAAAACGCTTGACAAATGCCACTGAATTAGGGGTCATTGTGAAACATTGTTGTTATTGTCGCAATTACGTGTACTCGTAATCAGACCAGCTCGATCAGTTTAGGTTCGTGAGTTCGAGTAATTTCAACATCTGAGCCTGACTGGGCACGCAATCTCAGTCCGACTCAGAGAGTGCAGCGCACTTGAATGTAAAACTCCAATTTAAAGATTTGCATAAGCCGCACTTACATATCTTCAGCAGTTTAACCGATACCCCGGTATTGTGGCGGGATGAAAGACGTGCAAGAAATCGGGAGAGGTCGCGGGGAAACACATCTTGGCTCATGCTACGCCTCTCTGCCCCCTATGTAGCCTTTTCTGTCTTTGGGCAACACATGTAAATAAAACAATCCCATTGTTTGCTTATGAACCTTTTATTGTTCTTTTCCCTAGCTATTTTCCTCGTCCTCCACAGCTTGGAGCGTTCAATTGGCAGGAGGTGAAAATTCTGTCCGTGCCAGTCCCCACAAAGCTCTTTATTCGCTCTTGCTGTCGGCATTGGTTCAAAGAAGAGTATAATGTGAGATAACTGAGCATTAATTACTGTGCTCTCGACTGCTCTTCACCATTTGGGCTACACTGTAAGCAAAAATTAGCCGAGATGGGAGCTTTTACCAGCGTGTCAACCGAAAAAACTCCCATGCCCCAACCATTTACTCCGTCATAGCGGAGTGAATTCGGCACATGACATCATTTTACCACCATTGCTAAGTGACGGAGTATAAAAACGACATGACCTTATTATACTACCCACACGGAGTTTCAGTTCACGTGGTCCCAACCCCCGCATGGGAGTTTTTAACAGCCGTCTTCGGTTGCGACGCTCTTGCGGCGGTGTGATGTGTGTGTGTGTGCGCGCTCGCGCTCGCGCGTCTGCTTAGTGCTTCCGTGTGATGCTCCAATGCATTGGTTGGTTCGACGAATCGTCGGTGGGAGTTTTATCTGTGCGTGCTCGCACATGTGCTTAGTGCGTCCAAGTGAAGCACCACTTCGTTTTTTTAAATGAGTCTTGAGTGCGCAGTGAGTTTGCAACGGCCGATCAGTGTTCTGTGTAAACGTGTCAAGGCTTTTTCCACTCGTGACCGCTCTGCTCCTCCAGCCAGAAGCCGAATGCCGCGCGTCGACCAGACCACCACAGTGATGCGTGAATCAGAAATATTTTGTTATGAAGTGGCTGGGACACCACCACCCAGCGAGTGTTGACGTGGTTTTAGGCTTCCGAAATTGTCAAGATTGTATGCGGACAAACCAGGATTATCGGAAAGCAAACGTCAAGACTATCGACCGGAAGGAGAAAGGACCAAAAGGATACCAAATTTACCCAGGTAGATCGAATATTAATAAAATTATGCAAGAAATTGTCCCGGACCACGCCTAGGCTTAGCTGGCTTCAGCAAAAGCTCCTACATGGATGCAAACATAAACTCCCATATAGGTACCCGCAAGAGCTCCGCGATGGATGTAAACACATACTCCCATAGCTACCCGCAAAAGCTCCTCGATGGATGTAAATACAGCTCCGGTCAAGCGGAGTAAATTTTTTACTCCGCATGACCGGAGTATATTAAACCCTTATCGGGGAATGCGCTAGAGGACAGGTCATTTACTCCCATCTCGGCTAATTTTTGTTTACAGTGTACGAGGAACAAAAGAAAAATGAATAAATAGCCGAAAATTTGCGTTGAAAAGCAAATAACAGCGTAAAAGCAGTAAAGACAAAAGTAATTAAGTAGACATGCTTATTACGATCGCATGGTCAGTAAATCTCTTCACAACCAAGGCCGTGGAGTATCTGAGCCATGACTGCAAAAGGAATCGTTCATAAAATCTTCAGTTGTGTCGGTAGGCACCAAAGATACATGGACAGATACAACCAATGGGTTATATTATGCAAAACGGCTCTCTTCTCACGGTCCGGACACTCCTTCCAGACAATGAGGCTGCGCCAGTGCTTCGTAATGACAACACCGAGCTCGACCGTGGGCCGAGGCTTACGTATACTCTTCTAGATGTTACGGCTGTATTCTAAACCGAATTCAATCTGGGAATCTTGTAAGTGAAGGCGGTGATAGCATGCCGGCTGAGACCAACAATGTCGCTTGGCGACGCGAGCGATATAGAATAGCCAAGGTGTGGCGTACTACGTGTACGCTATACTCTTGTAATAACGTCACACACGCTCCGTAGCCGGATGAAATGTAGCTGCATAGATACTGCTTCTGTTCAGAGACTTAGAATGTATCTATTCAGGGGCATGCAAATCGAGATACATTAGAATATCTGATACAGCTACTGAGCGGAGTCAGTGAGCCGCGTAATTTAGTGAATAATAACTGACGGGTTTTTACATGCCAAAAGCACGATATGATTAAAATGCAAGCCGCGTAGTGGAGTGCTCCCGAGTCGCCAGTAATTCTGACAACGAGGGTTTTTTTAAAGTGCATCTAAATCTAAGCACACTGACGTTTTTCTTTTGTTTTTTTTTGTTCATTTAGCAGCAATCAATTTAGCGACTGAAAAAGATGTTACGCTTGATTGTATTCTATGTGTGTTTCGTGCATTCGCTCTCATGTTATGTGACTCAATGTTTCTCGTTATAGCTCGAATAAGGAGCGTTTGACAATTGAAACTATGGAAAGTGAATGCCATGAGCCACAGTATATCTAATCTGCGTTGTGAAAAAAAAAATGAGATATGGCTTTATCGAGAAGAGTCGCGATATTTCTTTCCTGAAAAGATATAAATAGTGTTCAAAGGCATGAACGAAGTGACGCCTTTCAGAAAAGAAATCAATACGGTGGTGGTAACAAGCCACTTCTGAGGCGCTGCTTCGAAAGCTACATTCAATAATAAACACCTTATAGGCAATCGAAACCACGGTCAAAACCCGCTATCAATAGGCTCGATTTCGTGAAGCATTACGGTCTGCCGCGAAGAATGTCGAAGTATAGACTGGACGTTCGATAAATAAGCACAGAACGTTTCTCTGCTCGACGAAATTATCAGCTCACCCCGCCACGCGTCATGTGGGTGTCAAGAGCCCGGCTCCGCAATCACAGCCACCATAGTGGTGGCTGCGCACCGAATTGGGAACGGCCCGCCGCCGCACGCACAACGGCTATGTATACGGCGATGCCGCGAAGCGGCCGCGCCACGCAGGGTTTCTTTTCTTCTCCCCTTTCCCCCGCCCTTCCCCCAACTTCCCTCACAGGGAAATCCCTTTCTCTTACGCCACGTTGTGCAGAGAAGCACTGGCTGGGCAGAAGCAAAGGAGGTGAAGAAATACGAGCCACGGGTGATTTTCGCACGGATGTGTATTGTAGCTCTCCTCAGGTGATTCCCGAAGTCTCGCGGGACTCTCGTAGGCGCCGGATATATCTTCCCCACGCCACTGCAGTCCCGCAGCCGTCATTGCTTCCACTGACCGCAACGGACGGAACGCCTTATCTCGCATCTCACGTCGCACCGTCGTTGCGGATGCCCCCGCGTCCTTTTGTTGGGCGCAGGAAATAAAGAAGAGGCGAAGCAAAAAAAAAAAAAGGGGGGGGGGGGGATGGCCAAGGAGAGCGATAGAAAGAAAGCCGACGCCGAAGGGATGGCAGAAACAGGAATAATGCGCAGATCTATCGCCGTCAGCGAGACACGCGTGTATTCGTTGCGTTCTGCGTTTAAAAAATTTCCCTCGGTTGAAACCGTCAACAATGTTAGGCCACGCTACAGGTATAGGGGACGTAAAGAGAGCGAGAAAGGAATCAAATACGCCGATAGGATGTTCTGAGAGGCATTACGCAGAGGACGCTCACGGATGGCGAGTTCCCTTTTTTTTTTTTTTGCAGTTTCTTTCCTTCCTTTTATTTATTTCTCTTTTCTTGGCTACTGGAGTTTTTCGTGCGATCCTCCCTTATTTCCATGGGTCGCATTTTTCTGGTCTCACTAAATGCAAATAGATTCCCAGGAATTGACAAACAAACAACTCCGCGATAACTTAGAAAGCCATTATAGGAAAGAATGTTCGGCAGAGTCATCTTTCAATTGAGGTTCTTGAAGAAACAGCGTTAATCGATTCCTTCTCGGTTCGCGACTTTTGTGGCGCAGCGTGTGCGCCTTCTTTTGTTTACTGTGGCGGCGTAACGCGCGAAAATGCTGCTTTGCTTGTCTTTAATTACGAATCATGTCAACGCGTACCTCGCAATTAAATGCGAATTTACCGATCGATGGCAGATCACCGAAAAGGTAGTGTATGTTCAAAAGTATAAAATATAAAGCTCGGTTTTTGGAGTGAAAATGCCTCGTATTTAGCCCTGACAATTGCTTAACAAAACATTCAAGGCGTCAATTAACTTCCTAGACTTCAGTGTATACATAGAAAGCGAAGATCGACTACACGTTTGCTGTTGAAAACAGATACAAAGAGAAAATAGGGCGAAAGAAACCCATTCGTTGACTCTGCGCTCTGTACAAAAGCCGGGATTTTCCGCTGCTATGGTTTGCAAATGTCTCAAGTCAGAATACTCATTTGTAACACCTCTATTCTTTTTTCTTTCGTTTTGGTGTCACTTTCAGATTAAAAAAGAACAAAAACAGAAAATAATGACTAGCTAGCGCCGAAATCTGCCTCGCAGGAATGAAATAATTGAAGTCAACAAAATCGAAGTAACAAGCCGGAAAGAGCAGAAGAAGAGGGATACGGAAAAGGAAGACTCCGAGAAAGAGTGATAACCCGAGGGGGTCGACCAGATTTTTTCCATTACGGTACTGGTTACGCGTAGAAGTGAGCAGACAGCAGTGGCAGGAAGAGAGAGAATAAATGAACTGAACCAAAGTGTGAACTGGGCGAGCCAGTATATCTTTACAATATAAATCACAGACAAGTATCACAAAGCATAAATCAGCCTAGATGAATCATGAGCACCATACGTAGCGTGTCAAAAGCCGGGCGCTCGGGTTTGTTCCTCTATTGTGTGGCTTCTTGGGCTAAGGAAAGATGAAGTCATTCGAGAAAGTTCATTCTGATAATCATATTAACTTTTAAGCTCCTGTGTTTCATTATGCGGATATCATACAGTTCTGGCAAAGTAATTTACTGCAGATATACTGATATACTCTTTTTGTATGTGTGTGTAAAAAAAAAACAATGTTGAAACAGCCACCAACTTCGCTGTGGAAACGTCTCTCAAGTTAAAATGCACGGCTTAGCACTTCGAAGCAATTATGAAAATTTTCGGTAAAATTTTACCACTTGGCTTACTTTAGCAAACCAGTAACGTGGAACTTCATGAATGGAAAGATTTCCATCCATGTACCTTAATGCAGCGCGACATGACGCTGGAAATTCAGTATGAAAAGCAAATTGTTCTATTTTGTCGATTCAACTAAAGACCAAAGCCTTTCCTGAAAGCCCCGTCGTGGTGGTATAGTGGATATGGCACTCAGCTGCTGATCCAAAAGTCACGGGATCGAATAACGAGAGCGGCGGCTGCGTTTCGAGAGTGGCGAAATGTCGAGGCTCATGTGCTGTGCGATGCCAGTCCGCGTTAAAGAACCCCAGGTGGTTGAAATTTCCGGAGCCCACCACTATACGGCGTCTCTCATAATTACATGATCAACCCGTTTAGAGCATAAGTCTACAAGGAAATCCATACGGATTTCTCAGATTCCATAGGGATTTCCGAGAAATCCGTACCCGTATGGATTTCCTTGTAGCCTTGAGTTACAAACGGGTGGATGTTAATTTTCCCCTTCATAAAACGTTGCTGGACCTTGCGGGTTTTCGCAGAACTCATTTCTCATAATCGTATCGTGGTTTTGGGACGCAAAGACACCCAAATAAATTACTCCGGTGCCATTGGAACACAACTCATCATGCGGTAAATCGCACGACGAGTCGCTTTGATAAACTTTAAAGAGATTCACTGGTTATTGGTTAACTCGTTATGATTACAGTGAGGCACCAGGAGCGCTCGTCGCTATAATTTCCACCAGACTCAGTGTTAAGAAAGCGTTGGGAAAGCTCATCACCTTTATTTGGTCCGCTATTCAGACTTCACCGCCTCTTCCTTTCTCTTCTCACACACCCTGAAGATGCCTTTCTATGTAGCACGCCATGCAAGGTGCTGAACTGTGCCTTTTGTGATGGGGCACCCGCATGCCTGGTCCTCATCGCCGTGCGTAAAGCACACATGGGCAGTGCACGCGGGTGTGTTTCGTCACGACCGGAACAAGACTGAGCACCGCCGTTCACTCAGCTCCCCAATCGTGCATATCCCAGTCACAGTCCAGGACTTGTGTCTCATGCACCGGCGCCGCTTCATTTCCTCTGGCAGCCGCTTCGCGGAGCCCGAGAGTTCCAAGGGGCGTTGTTCTCCGGGGACCTTCACGCCGGCTCGCCGGAGTGTTGACGTTGGGAGGAGGGGACACCTCCCTCCTGCAAGAAGCCGGGGGCTCCACGCGCACGCGCCTTTCTCAGTGTGTTTCTTCAATGAGCCTGGAGGACAGAGCAAACAGCGAGCCGGGTCTCATACATCGCTTGTTCGGCACAGTCTTGCAGATGGGTCGCTGGCCGTGCCAACTGGCTCCACATTGCAAAGGACCCCGACCGCAGAATATGCGATGCTTTTGGGCCGACCCCATGATAGGCTACTGCCCTCGCGCTAGGTCTTTTTTTCACCCAAAGAAAATGTTTCTGCGAATAGCCTAGCGCAATCCGAGGCTGCGGCTGCCATTCCTGGGTTGATTCAGTGCCCTTAGGCGTCGGGGTAAAAACATACGGATGAGATTGCGCGGGGTGTCCGGAAAATCGGTGCTTGTTTTAAATTTCTAATACCTTACAATAAGCCGATGGAGAAGAGAAGGAGCGTTTGTCGTTGCCTTAAATTTATACACAGACCGTGGTGTTTTGCACAAATTTGCGCGCACGGTTAGGCGGGGAGTCGTGAGATTTGTGCAGAAACTCCATTGAAACTTTCTACCGCGCACACCGAAGTTCCCGAGCTCCTTGTTTCCACCGATGCAGAAAGATCAGCACAAAAAAAAAAAAATGCACATTCTTATTGTTGCTTCAAGCCTGCTCAACCAGCCGAGGACCACAATAGGAAAGTAGACGATCAGCCGTGTTTCTCGAGCGGCGCCGCCGCGGCTGTATGCCACTGATTGCTTGCGAGAACAGTATTCAGCTTTCTTGGTGAACAATGCACTTCGTTTTACGCGAGCAAGTACGCAATTTTCGAAGAGGCAAACAATGAAAACAGGATAGCGTGAGTATGCTTAATCATCTGTCTTGCTGTATCTCTCTCTCTCTCTCTAAACATCGTCATATTTAGTTCTCTCCATTTCTCTCGCTAGACCTACTCATAACAGCATGCACAGAAGCAGCAAATGACTGCATCAAAGCAGAAACGTTACTAAATGCTCCAGAAAGACTGCGGAAGTTCCGAAGACGTCTTAAACCAACCTCCTTTACGAACGTATTTCTATACTACGAGCAACATTTTCATTGTAAGCTTTTTATTTCTTGTGTGCGAGGAGATTAGAGCAATTAAAAGCGGAAATGCAGTGAGTCGAGCTGCTGCAATGTGGTGCATTGTCTGTTGGCTTTATTAGGTTACTTATAACGAATAAACGAGCCCTTGACCCATTCCCTCGTTGAGCTACAGCAACGTGGTACAAGTCAGTGAAATATTCCAGCGCACAGCTATGTCAGGTGCGTTATAGCCGTACCCACCACCCAGAGGTCATGTGCGAGCGCACAGTGGTTTTACGGCTTCGCAACACAGTATGCTGAGATGATCAGTTTGTTTCTCGTGAATACGAAATGTTCATAACTGAGATGGCACAAAAGAGGAAAAGTACGTAGCCAATTCAGGTAATGTTGAAATGTTTATCTTCTATTGACAGTAAAAGCCTTTTATAACATGTTTCAAACGATCCAACGCGAACCACGTCGGAATTCCATAGTTTCAAAAGCATGGTTCCCGAGCCTATGCATACCGCACATGTGACTAGCGCCCTTCCACTGAGTGTCGGAGGAACTGTGCAACAGCTGCTGCGGAAATCTAACCTTTCGGGCTTACCGGATGCGGATGTTTCGCTTTTCTGCGACACTTCAGTGAATTAACCTTTCGTGCCGTCGTCGGTACTAGTGCATGTGCGAAACGCTATGTCGAGTGAACTGCGAAAAAGCACTGCGAGACTGCTTTCTGAGGCATTAGCACGTGCCTCGCGCAGTGTCGGGCTCCCATTGTCACCCAAAACCCGTCAGTCAAAATTTTCCAGCCGAGCGTGACGGATCAGGAGTACGCGACCAAACAATGCGCACTCTTGCGAAACTGCCACTTCACCGTACGTGACGCTTACGAAGGCGCTCAGATTGCATAATTTTGCCTCGGTACCGAACGGTGTTGTGCTAGCGAGAATGGCCAGTGCCGTATTTTTGCTTACTAGGCCGCTGTCCACACATACACCACGCGCGTGTCAGCCTCCATGTGCACAACGAAAACAGCTTCTAAAGTGCGAAGCACTTCAGGGGCCTAGGCTGTCGGCGTCTACTCATGTTGTCGTGGTGCCCACGATTACAAATAAGTGCTGAAAACACAGTCAAAGCAAGTCTGTAAATGATCAAAACTGGTTCAAGTTAAACTAAAACGATTCAGAATAATTTAAAAGACACAAATAATGTTGATTTCATTGTATTAACAAACAGGAATTCATTAGAATCGCTTCTGACACGACAACTCTACGCATACAGTATCTCACTGCCCCCATGATCGGCCTGAATTCTCTGTCGACAGAGCAAAACAAGTGCATAATTGATCAATACCCATTCAAAGTAGCGATTTATGTGCTCCTGGAAAAAACACCAGCGCATCAATGCTTCTCAATTCCCCAGGTGTCACGTTAGCGGAGCAGCATTAGAGCTGGATTCGAACTACACAGTACCAAGCGGGGATTTGTTTCTGTTATTTTTTTTTTCAAGAGCGCTGATCCGAACTTGAATGCCCGCTGTTTGCTCAAAAGTACTGTTTGCTAAATAATTGCGGTACTTGAATTTGTTTTCCTTTTGATTGATTGATTGATTTCTGTTGTTTTACGTCCCAAAACCAGCTGTGATTATGAGTCTTTAACGTGCACTCACGTCGCACAGCACATGGTCCTCAACATTTCGCCTCCATCGAAATGTGTTTTCCTTTTCGGTGAAGGCCCTGAGGCAATAAGGCTTTATACGAAAGTCTGATGAGCTGCTTCACAGTGGCTCTTCGTGTATATTACGTGTACACGCGAATACATGAATATTTGCTTTGTTAGGAAACAAGGAGCTTGTTTAACCCGTGTTTCTTAATTCTTCGAGCATATTGCATGCGCGTTCGTAGCGCAAACGATACATCCACTGTGCGTCTACAGTGCTAACTGGCTCAAGTGCTGTCCGAAACTACTTCACGGATGTTTTCATAGCACGTTTTGCGCACACATTTAGTACTTTAAAAATGAGGCACGCAACTAAATAAGGATACAAGAAGCGGTGTGGCTGTCAAAACAAACAGGATAGGCATGCAGGGTGAGACGAAAAAAGCTCGTAATAAGCAGAAAAGAAGGCGCTGCTCTAGCCGACATCGTCTTCTCGTCGGAGGGAACGGCTTCGTATGTAACACTTCGAACGCAAGCAAGCGCCGTGTCCCGCTCCAGCAAGTGGACCGAGCTAAGGCACATGCGCTTCCACATTATCAGTAAAAAGTGAGAGAGAGACAGAAGGCGAGAAAGGCCTTTCGATTCTATCGCAGCCCCAATGGCGAAACAGCCGCAGCATGAGGTCCGCAGCGTGGCATCTGAGCTGCACGGCGTTAATTTTCGTGTCGACAGCTGCTCGCTCTCTCGAACGACAACCGAACGGCCGGCCGTCCACGGAATCTGGCCGTACTCAAAATCGATGCAGACGACGACCAGTTTATGAAGCGGCTCAATGAAGAAGATGGGGGGACGTTGTCGCACCGTCGCTTTCTTGGTGCGTTCCGTGCGCTTCCCTGCGTCTCGGAGCTCCTTTTTTTTTTTTTTTCGCTTCCCCGAGGATTTCCCGGTTGTTATTCTTTCGCACTCGAAATTCCCGGTCCAAGCGGATCAACTCCCTGTCTCGCGTTCTCTGCTCGAAGGAGCTGCCCTGCAAGGGCATATTGCAATACGACGAGCTCCCTCTGTCCACTGAGACGCGGCTCACGGAAAGAAACGGCCTGCCCGCACATCTTCTTGATCTCTCAACGCGCGACCGCAGTTTACAAAGGCTCAGGGCCCATCGGTGGGAGCGATCAAAGTGCGCGCCGGGCGCTATTCTTCTTCTATATAGCTGGCGGTCTGCAGGTATTTCGCGCACCATCGTAATAGAAAGATAATAAACGGAAGCCCCCTGCTCGCGGGTGATACAAGCGCAATAAGGAGACCACCACGCAACCGCAGATGACATCGAGTGTTGCACTCATATATATATGTGTGTGCCCTACATACGTTAAACACACGTTGCATGGGCACCCGGGGTTTTAACTACGCTCCTATCTCTGGCATTTACCGAAACCAGATTTCTTCCACCGAATAGCAGGCTGGTTATTTTTACGCACCGACAGCATGTCTGTAGCTCTGTACACCCATGTAGCCTACCTCGTTCTTTTCCTGTGGACCGCATGCAATCAGAAAGTTGCGGTATACATATGACGTTCATACATATAAAGAATAAGTGTGTTTCTAATATGGAACCATCATTGAGACATCCGTTCAGTTGCAGAGGAAATGTTCAAATACCGCCTCAGGTGACGTCTCGAAGAAACTCTAGTGAGGCGATAATTACGAAAACACCATTAATAGTAAACAGTTTTTTTGTTCCTTTGTCTGGTCAGCCGTCCAGGATCCTCAAGCCCACGATTGCAGATGAACGGAGGGCTTGAAGACGACAGCTGCTGGTGGCGAATTCACCTGCTAACTACCGCCCGGCGCTCACGAATGTTCAGTCGCACACTGTCGAGCTCGGAGCTAGTAGCTGCTGTTCTCTTACGGAACCTCACTTGTCGCACAGCGATTGGGGAGTTTGCGAGCTTTTCACCATCATCAGTCAGTGCTCGCAGCGCTTGAACAATTGCATGAATTTTCACATGTGTTTCCCTACCGACATCCTCTGCAATAAAAGTGACGCAATTTCGGCGGGCGATCGCTCAGCTACAGGCCTCTTTCAGGGTCGTCACTAATTGCGCGACATTAAACTGCGCCTAATTAAATTATTTCATGATGTACGGCTGAATTACAGCGTTCCTCATGTCGCTTATTCTAGTAAAATCCAGCCCTCTTCATTCTCGTACTTGACGGCTACAAAAGTCGCCATGTACGCTGCCCCTATAGCTCCATTTGGAATATATCATTTCGCAAATCAAAGTTATTAGGCAAATCAATGTTATCATACGCACGTATGTACAGAAGCAGAAACGCCTAGTCCCTGACCTTTAACGGTTGCTTTCTATAATCAATGGAAATGGCAACCCTTTGTCAATGGCAGCATTGATAACCCCGCTGCATTGCCGCAATAATTGCGGGCACTCAACGTACGCCGCATTCAATGCATGGTGGCGAACACTGCCGCCTCGCAATTGCGGAAGGAACAACTGCTGAGCGCTCAAATCGACGAAATTCGGGATTGTCACAATGGCTCGGTTAGGCTTATAGACCTCTCGTACACACACATCGAGTTCCCGCGCCTTCTAAAACCATTCAAATCAGCGCAACCGACTTTTGTTTCTCCCATTTTTAGAGTCAAGGTCACGCAAGACCGGGGCATTTCATTTATTCCGTGGCCTCTATTCATATGTGGGCGAGCTTCGTTTATTGTGTAGTGTTCCTGCGCGCAATACAATAGAGTATGCACGGGAGGAGTTCGCTTTCTTTTACACACCTACACGGCACCGTCTTATTTTTCGTGCGGGTTCGCGCGCTCATCGTGCAACACACACCCGCCAGGAGACGCCGGCAAACAACTAAAAGTAATCGACCAATGTGTTAAAGGGCGCCACACAAGCGAAAAGGAGCCCAAAGTCATATCCCGCTACGATATACTGTATTGTGAGTGTCTGTTTGAGAGGGGTCATGGTGTCCGAGAATCGGGCAGACAATAGCACGGTTTTCAATTCTGGGCGTCGAAACTGGCGGACCAACTTGCCGGCGACCGCAGCGATTTCACCGCCGCGTTCTATGGCATACCTTTTATATATATCCTTTCTTTTTTCTTTCATTTTTCTTTCGCTAGGCAGTGAAAGCAGGCAGTGGTGCCTGCTCCGGGGCCTGCGCATCGACATCCATTGACTGAGCCGCCCAGTTTCGAGCGACTGCTTTCTGTCCAGCGTGCCTTTATCGTTTCTTTACTACTTTGGGCGATGAAACAGCTGTCATTATTTTACGGCACTACCGGGTGAGACAACTCGAGGAGAAACGGTACTGCCTCAAGGCTTTGAGGTTAGAGTACTATAATTGACGCTCGCCCTGTCACGGTGGTCTAGTGGTTATGGCGCTCGGCTGCTGATCCGAAGGTCGCGGGATGGAATCCCGGCCGCGGCGGCTGCATTTCGATGGAGGCGAAATGTTGAGGCCCGTGTGCTGTGCGATGTCAGTGCACGTTAAAGAACCCCAGGTGGTCGAAATTTCCGGAGCCCTCCACTACGGCGTCTCTCATAATCAGAACTGGTTTTGGGACGTTAAACCCCACAAAACAACAAACATGGATCGATACCCCTGCGTAACGATGGTTCTTCTCTAAGGATAAAGACAGAGAAGCTGGTTAAGTAATGAGTGGAAGCAAAGACGATGACTTGATGTGGAGGCAGGCGTGATTCGACATTTGGAAAGTATTAACCGTTGAGCGTCGAGGTCATGTTGGAAAGTCGATTGCGCCGAATGTACAGGAGAACACGATAAGGCATCTCTTAAAGAGACGGAAACTATTTTTCGCTCGTATAGGTATATTACCACTTAACGATATTACAAGCAACGCTCTCGTGCTTGAGCACGCAGGAAACGCGCAAAAGTGAAAATACAGGTGGCCACGCCGCCCTCGGTTTTCTGCTCGAGCATACGCGCGGGGCCGTATGTTTTATCGGTACCTACTAAATCCTGCGTAATTATTTATCGGTAAAGCATTAGTCTACGTATAATGTTCTAAGAAAGACAGCGACTCAACAGAGCGCGTTTCCTTCAATTTTATGCAGCCAATATGACCAGAGTAGCAAAAAGAAAGACTGTATATAGTTTGTGACGTCATGTGGTCTAATTTAAGGCGCGAAAATCAAAAATGAAAAGTTGGCCTTAAGTTACCTATATTGAACGCAATATACGGAAACTAACGGCAGTATATTTTTCTCGAATAATAATTTAACCTTATAAAGCACTCCGGCGTTTCGCTTCAGTATTCGAGGTACAGAAGTACAGTCCCATCTCGCTTTCTGCCGTGGCAAATGTCGAGATTCCTACATTATTACCGACCGCCCTCTGTCCCGAGCGAAGTGCAATGCCACGACATCATTCGCATGTTGTTCGTAAACCACGTGTCATCCACAGTGCTTATCTTTTACATGGATTACAATCGGCCATATTGCCTGCGACAAGATTGGGACGAAATAGGGAGAAATCAACGCGGCACAAGGCATTGCGCGAAGCGTTGTAGCAGCACGAGGAGACAGCGGAGCGTGGTGAGGGCCTTTTCTAGAGAAAGAGCAAGTTCGGTCGTGATGAACGGACAAGACTTTCATGTGGGGACAAACAGCGCGTGCTTAGCCGAACATGGATGCCGTGTGACACGCACGCTGTTGCCCACTTCTTCGTCCTTCGCTTTTGCACACCAGTATATACGGCAAACGACGCGAACAAACGTCTCAGCAAGGCGCATGCTTCAGTGGGTTGATGGAGTGGCATTTGTGGCGTTCTATTTGCATGTCATACGGTGATGTGTTCTCGCATACGTGGACAGACCTTGATCGGGTCGCTGAAGGGCTATTTTGCCTGTCCGAAAAAAGTTGCCTGGTCCTAGAGTTAGTACAATACGGAAATGCGTGCACTTATTCGCGACAAACACTAAGCAAGTGAAAAAAAAAAGGGGGGGGGGGGGGAACTCGAGAAAAGAGGCATGCGTTTTAGTGGCTTGCTTTACTAAAGAAATTAGACTTTTTACGACAGACATTTGCGGAGCAAGTGGTAAGGCGCGTATCACAGTCACAGGTAAGGCGTGTCGTTTTACTGTGTAGTCACGCAGAGGATAGAGCCAGAACACGTACGGAGTTAGCTTAGATGGGCCCATGGACGTAGGAAGCATTTTGTCTTGAGGGGGGTTCGGTAAGGCTTGAGGGGGTAGCTAAATGCTACTTCCCGATCTACATTACACTAGAAGGCAGCCATTATATGCCCGATCATTCAAAAAATAATAACTGACTAATTAAATAATTACCTTAATGCTGTGCCGGTACGTACTGGTAGCGCGAAGTTATATGCAGTTGGAAGAAGTCTTCACAATGGCACCGGTTTCAGTATGCCCAATTCTACAGTGACCAACGAAGTGCGCTGGTGCTCCCCCATCAAGTCCGATGATTAAATCTGTTTGTCCTCCTTTGCTAAATCAAAACTTTATGATGTGATTGGTTGTGAGACTCTATTCTGATGAGTGTCGCTTTTAGTAATACACCCAATAAATTGAAACTAGAAGAGAAGCTCAGGGGAAGATGGATGCTTGAATCGATGAACAGATCGCAAAATACGATGTAGAACAGGGGTTCCCTGTTCTACATCGTATTTTGCGATCTGTTCATCGACCCAGTAAATTGGTGTGATACAAGCTTTCCTAAAGGACTCCCTTACTAGTGCTTTCAAATCATCGTATGGAAAGATATGTAATGCTTTATTATTCTAGTGCACGTGCTTACTTTGCTAAATGATTGGCTACGAATTATTGAAAATTGTTTTTAATGTTTTCCTCTATATGTTTGACCAAACTCTAATTCTCAGGTGCAAATAACAAGTTCACGCGTCTGATAGACTCATTTTGCCCCATAGTTACGTCGTAATCACATTTTATAACGTCAGTGCCAGTATTGACTGATCGGTTACCGTTTACTGGGACTAGCAAAGAGCCGCAATCTATGAGTCCAGCCATTTTTGGAAATTCAGTCTGTTCTACATGGCAAATAAAAAAATTGTATTGACTCTGGATATTTAATATAAAAATTGAAGCCTTAAAAATAAATAAAAAATACATCATTTCTCTTGAAACTGTAGTTAAACCGAATTCTTGAGGGCACCAAAATAATACCCAAAGAAAAGAAATAACTGTTTTTAGTAGGCGTTTACCACCATATTTGTTATTTTTAAATACCAAGCATTTCCTGGTGAACTTGAGTCACTTTGACCGTATCTATCTATCTATCTATCTATCTATCTATCTATCTATCTATCTATCTATCTATCTATCTATCTATCTATCTATCTATCTATCTATCTATCTATCTATCTAGCCGCCTACTTCTCGGTGCTCTCCTGGTCGTCTCGTTCACCTGATATACCCGAATATTTGCATGGTAGGGTACAAATGTATAACGAACATAAATCGCTGGTATTTACATCACTGAAGTGATGTACCCGTCATCTACGTCATGATTAACGACACTGCAATCACCTGTGGCTCATACCAGTAGTGCTCGGCTCACGGTATGCCTGTATGTGCCACAGGTGTTTCAATCTTCTAGAACATACATCAGCTAATGAACAACTAAAATAGACGTACGAAACACTGGGACGGCGGTAAATAGACATAGGAAACGATGTGAAAGCGGGGATCGAACCCGCAACTTTGAGTGGGGCCTCAAGTTTTCTACACCTCGCCCCGGCGCATTGCCTCCAGGATAGGCACACAATTTCATGTTCGCGGTTGACACACGACGGCCCGATGAAAGAGCTCCGCTTTTAGAGACGAGAAAGGAACATGGTTTATCGCAAGTCGCCATTGAAATGCAGACATCTATCTAGCCGCCCTCGTGCAAAACTAACTCTTACATGACTTCTTTCTTCCCCCGTACTGTCCGAGACTGGAACCGTTTGCCCAGAGAAATAATCGAGTGCCCTTGTGTTTCCACTTTCACTACCGCACTTCAAAGAACGAGATGACAGTGCCTTTCTTTACCAGTGCTGTAGCAACGAGTCATAAGAACGCCGCCCATACGTCTTGCTTATGATTGCTTGCTGTTTTTTTTGTCGTTTTTTTTTCCCTTTCTGATACTCCGGAGCGCATAGAAATGTAGAACGCACTAAACAGACACTTGTTTCTTTTTTCCCGTCCCTTCAAGTGTTAAGTAATGCATTGTGTAACGCGTCAATACTTATGTTGGTATACCAAATGTTTCCCACTGCAGATTGTATTATTGCATGCAGTACCGTATTCAACAGACCAGTTGTTTCTTTCTGTTGTTTTTTTTCTAAGCGAGCTCTTTTTTTTATTTTTTATATGAATTGTGCTGAAAATGTAACCCATCCACACATGCAACCTACCAAGCTTTCGGGTGGTATTAAACACGAGCTTTTGGAGGTGCCAAGCCAACACGCTACCACTATAGGCTACGGCTGCGTCTCCCGCACGGTATATATAGTAACAAAACCTATAGCACCAGCATTTGTAACGATGGTGCATGTGTGACTCGAATTCCGCTTCTGATGTGTGATAAGCACTATCGTAGCAATACATATGTTCTGCTACCTAATTCGATATGCTTTTGTGCAACTTTGCTCGATCCCATAGGAATATTTCAACGAACGACGCTTATGATAGCACATCAACGCACCGTTTAGTGTATTTTCCTTCTACAAAACCAATGTCTGTGCTTTGGACTAACGTGACTTCCAACGTTACGTCGTACCGTCATTTACGATTCAGTCACCAGGGTGCTGTCGACGTTCCTGGTTATCTCACGTTAAGCATACTGATGAGTGGGTGCATGCGCTTTTCACAAAAATCTTGATCCCACTTGTAACGGTGTATGCTAAACAATTCGTCATAAGAAATTTCCTCGTTGGCTGCTTCGCACGACACCGATTCCGACAGTGCGTGGGATCTGCAGGATTTTTTTAATACACGAGATGCCGCAACTAGTGCCTTCGTTACAATACTTCATCTGCACAAGCTCATCAGTATGCAGTCAACTTATATGGGTAGCACCGTTATTACGCTTTCCAACGTGGCGGTGGAAAATGTAATCCACGAAAGGAAATTTTGATTTCTAGTTGGGTAGTCGTATTTAATCACACTAGGTTATCAACTAAAGTAGAAGTGACAGGAGAATTCTTCCTTAGACATTCATAATGAGGTGCGCGTTCACAATCTGCCTCTGTAAATTATACTTCCGACCTGTAGTAAAGCGCCCATTACATTTTTACGAACCACTTATTCCTTTGCAAAATAAATTTAGAATGACCGTCCTCTTCTAAATACGTCAGCGCTGTGTAAAAATGGCACAAACAGGTTCAAAGCACTTTGAAGAGTTATCTTTTTTTATTTCTTTTCGCTTTACTGTCCTATCAGACTGCAAGATAACTTCATTTACTGGCTCGCTCCTCGCTCTATTACGCGCGATCACTGGTCCTTTCCTCACTGTCAAATGTGCCACCTAATAAACTGGATCCTAACTTGAAGCTACACCTATACCATGAAGAATTTGCCGCTCCGATGCAACGTTATTATGCCGCCTCTAGACACATTTACAAAGGCATACTCGTGCCGCATCGGAATGGCTAACACATCTAGCTGCGATTTTTGCAGACCTAAAGAAACAATCGAACACGTGCTTTGCATTTGCAGCCGATCATTATGTCACCCAGCGCTACGAACTTCAAATGGAACTCAACAGATTGGACTCGAGGTCGTTTCAGCAGCCAAGGTTCTCGGATCCTGGCCATATGCTTCGTTGGCTCAGAAGGCAACGAAGGCATTGCTGACGTGCCTGATGTAGGCAGGTCTCTGTGACCGCCTCTATCCAATGTGCTTCTGCAGGTGTGCGCGTGGCTGGAGCTCTTCTCTCGCTCTCTCCCTTTATTTTTCATTCCATTTAACCCCTTCATCACTTCCGCCTTTCTTTCTTATTTCTCTCTCTCACTCTCTCCTACCGGAAGTGTACCGCTTTTGCTAAACTTGAAAAGATGCTTTTGTTCATCTCTCAACAACCTCTAGAGAGTAAATAAGGGGCTGCTTCACAGCTGCTGTCCTACGCTTCATCTCTTATTCCATGATTACGTATTAATTCCTAAGACAATCCTTGCTTTCGAAGAATTAATTTTCGTCTCGCGGGCCGTTCGTCGAAGGCGCCAGCACATACGTTCAGTACCACCGTGCTATCCTTTCCATACTAAAAGACAAAAACTGTTCCGAAAACGGCAACTTCCCGCTATAAATGGTCGCGAAAATGAAATATTTAAACACTGTTGCTGATAGTACTTGTCAAATTGGAAATGCGACTGATAGCAAGCTAAGCCGTTCTGCTTCAGAGAGAGGCAAGAGAAAGAGAGAAAGAGAGAGAGATAGAGAGAGCCATATGACGTTGAGGTTTTCGAAAGGTACGTGCGCTTCCAATCTCGCAAAACACCACACACACTGGCCTCATCTATATTTATCGAAAATGTTAGCAGGTCTGCCTGAATTTTTAAGTATACAAAGATTGAACTTACAGACTAACGTCACTGAAATATAGGCGAGCTAACACAGACGCGTTACAGGGAAACAACGGAGAGCTCAGGCGCGTTTGTGCCGTCCTTTTTGTTTCAGCTTGCAGTACCAACTTATTCAAATTCGTCTTATGGACTCTTTTTTTTTTTCATGCACAGTAAGAACAGAAAAACTGAGCACACCCGGAAGCCATCACGCCATAGTGACCCAATGGGTGAAACGACTTGCGCGCAGAATTCAAATGCAGGCAATGTTCCCCCTTCATCATGTGCGTGAATGTATTTTTTTTTTCGCCTTTGTGTATAAGCTGTCTGATGATTATATACAAACTAAATAGCTTCCAGTTTACCTTACCTCTAAGTAACATTTTTATGGAGGTGCGGAATGTTCTCTTGACGAAGGAGCTCCGCAGTGGACGCCACTTCGAGTCGACTACCATGAATCCGGGTGAGGACATGACCCCGTCAACCACCTCGGCATCCCCGATTGTCACGACCCAGTTTGTAGATCTTTAACAACGCCTTGAATCTATAAATGCTTGAGGTAAGAACAGCGTCTATGAGACAAGTGGCCATGATTGTACGAGCGTGTGAGCAAACATGTACGGTTGGGACTCAACTGTAATACTAGCGGACGTTATACTCAGCCTTGATGGAACTTCTCGCTCCTGGTTCTACACCCGCGAGGAAGGGCTCACCAGTTGTGATACGTCCAAGCAACCGTTCCGCGGCCTTTTAGAGAGCCCATTCGGTCGTCAGCTCACTGCCATAAAACGAATGGTGGAACGTAGCCGGACGTCAACCAGTTATATAACGAGGACCTGTTCACCATGTGTCAAAAGGCTAATCAGAAGATGTCCGAGGTTGCTAATATCACTCATACATTAAGAGATTTGCAGATGACGCATTTGGTCTGCACACCAATACCATTGCGATGACTTCGACGCCGAATTCAATTGTCGTTGCCTACAGCAAGTGAACAGCAGGCGTGTTTCACGTCAATTGGAGCTCCTGCCGAACAACGCAGCAACGTCATCCCCCGAATCACCTCTTGTCCACCATCCGCGTCCGACGAGGTGACGCCCATTGCCCTGCCTTAATGATAGACCGTATGCCCGCCTGTCAGTACGTCCGTGCTATCTGACACATTGACAACAGCTGTCTCGTTGGTGCCGGTCATTGTCCTCAAAGAATTCGCGAACCTGGGTTTATTCCCCACTTTCTGCACTGTGAAGATTCTAGCGCCTCACTAGCCTCCATGGACACGCCTATTTGCAGTCAGTGTTCGTTCTTCCTCCGAAGAATACGTCCCGAATGGCGAACAGTAGTTCAGAAATTAATCAGATTACGCTGGGGCTGCGCTGGGCACATCGTTCGTTATTATCGCCGCCAGCGGACCTCTTCATCGCCTAGCCCGTTTCCCCTTTACATATGCACCTTCTGTACTTCTGCTCGCTGTTATGCCCCTGCCTGTGTCTGCGTAGTGTCAAAAGTGTTATTAGTTGGAGGGGGGGGGTGTCATCAAGAGAGCCACCGTTATCTTGATGACCCCCCCCCCTCTCCAACACTTATTCACGCAGGCGCTCACCCTCGCTCTTCTGTAGTTCAGGAGTTCTGTTTGAACGTTTATATGTCACATTTAGCAGAATGAAATGTCACCACGGTCGCCAAAGCAATTGACGACATCTGTGCTCAACTGGAGGTCCAGTTACGTGAAGGCACTGGCACTGACGGAGATAGCCGGTAAATAACCCACGCACTGCTATTATACGTAATAACGAAACATATTCAGTAATTTTTTTCTCAAAACACTGCAACGCGACAAAGACGCAACATGCTAAACGCTGATGGTGATCATAGCCATGCGGAGATTACACCCGTGACGCAGAAGAGCTTCGTACATACACAAATGCTCGTAATGATCACCCGAGCCGACGCAGGCTTTTGCCGGCAGTCTCTCGAGTACAGTCGCGGTGGGAAGTGCGATGCGTGTGGCAGCATCATGCTTCACTGGTAGATTTCATCAATAAGTAAAGAAAAAAAAGAATACTACCAAGCAGCGAGCCCTTCCCTGCCCGCAATGTATCGTGACAGCTGTCACTCCAGTATAACGCTTGAATACGGTAACCATAGCAACAAAGTGGGTATACAGCACCTCACTCGGCAGAACAGTAACATGTGCTACTTGCTAAGGGAGTCAGACACCT
The DNA here is from genome assembly GCA_013339685.2 of Hyalomma asiaticum. Taxonomy (NCBI): domain Eukaryota; kingdom Metazoa; phylum Arthropoda; class Arachnida; order Ixodida; family Ixodidae; genus Hyalomma; species Hyalomma asiaticum. Next base: position 135,261,187 of record CM023481.1, on the reverse strand, counting down.
GTTGCGTTCTCGTGCTTATGTTTTCTAGATGAATGTATTATGCAAAGAGAGAATGAGTAAGGGTGTTCGTCGCTGGGAAATGTGACATGGCGCAGTGACTACTACCTGAGGAAACAGTCGAGAGTTCCCCGTTTTCGTTTCTTTCGCAGCATACGATCGTTCGATATATTTGCTAGCTGCGGATACATTTGCTCGCACAAGAAGAAAAAGTTCGGACTAGTGGTACATCCTTGCCATTTGCATGCATATGAACACGTTCTTCACAGAAAGGAAATGTACACAGACCGAGATCCGGCAAACACCGTCTCTCTATTAGACACGACGACATGTCGAGGCGTTGCAACAGACAACGACAGAGCAACACGGAGAATTGGGTACTACGCGGTATCCAGTATTCCTCACCGTCTTTCTCATCGCATGCAATCGAAATTTTGGCTGATTTTAGCGAATATTTCAGCCATCGCACCTTTTTCTTGGCATATTATTTTTCTTGAAGTTCCATGTTGAATAAAAAAAATGTCCCAAGTATCCTTGTAACATGGAAAACCGCTATCCGTACATGCATGACTGCTTCTACGAATACATTGCTGATGTGAGCAAAAACATCGCTAGTAGAAAGTGATGTCGAAAAGGGCGCATAACCTGAACTCCTCCGTGTTGCACCCTTCCTGTTTAAAGGGCAACTCCGGCGATCTTTCAGTGTCCACTGATATTCATGAAATTTTCAGTATGTACTCTCCTCGGTAATATAATAATATATGCGAAACCGGGTGGTTGCAAGTCATTTGCTTCCTGGAAATAAATTTTAATAATTTTTAGCTAATTCCCATGCGGGGCCACCCAGTGTTTTTGACGTCACCACCTTCAGAGTTGCCTACCCGAGCCCGCGGGCCCTTCAAGAGCAGCACTGCGATACTTCAGCGCTCATATCGTCGCTCTCAAGTTCATAAAAGCTGGCATAACTGAGTACATCGTCGGATGACCACGCCACTGTCATTATTTTTTTTGCACCAGCTCCATATTTTTGACGGCGGGGAAGCTGTGACGTCATCGCATACGCCACACGAAGCGTCTACCCGTTTCGGTTTCGCCTTGAATGCGCCTTTCAGTCGGTTACTTAAAATTATTGGTGCGTTTCTGAGCAAATTGAACAACCCTGGCTGCTACAGGACTATCAGTACCATTGCTATTTAGGTGTCCTTTTTACTTCGTTCGCGCTGTGTGTAAAGCTGCAGTGTATACATACCGACCTCCTCAATCAGCTACTGCATTTCAAGAAAATCATGCATAATCTGTGAGAACATGTAGTCTTCATTTTTCAGGTCTTCGCTGCTTCACTATGTCTTCTGCGTCCTTGTTTAGCTTGCGAGCAACTATTTTCCTTTCTAAGTTTGCATGCTCTCTCAAATTTCACAAGGGACATCGAGAACCAACGTAGTAAGGAATCTTCTACAATATCCACTTTTCATGACGTATCAATTGTCTATGATAGCAATTCCCAGGGCTAAGGAGTTGTTGGGCTGCTGTGAATGGATGTCAGGGGTCGAATTTTTTTCTTTTTATATATCCTCTAAAGCGTGACGGCCAATGGAGATAACATCGAGGACGCCTATCAGCTATACCGCAAGTATACAATGTAGCGAATCATTGTCCAGTGTATTGCCTCCCATGCTATTTAATTTCATCTTAAATTGCTTACCAGGTATTCGAACGGTATAGTACAAGACATTGCATGTATTGGCGTATTATACCTCTGTTGGCTGTTGGTATACCAACGTAAGGGAGCCAAACTAATGGCTCAGCAAACTTCTGAGCCATTAGTGGAGAAAAGCAACGATGATAAAAATCGGCATCGGAAGCTTATTAATTCACCAATCCCGTCCCTTGCAATTTCCTGGCGCCGTTCTTGTTTCGAGTAAAAACTTGCAACAATATCCAGCAGTAGGGTGAACCACCACGCATTTACCTCCCAGGGCGACCGCTTGGAATATCCGCATAGGAAAGGCTTCAGGTCAACTCTCGTTCTGTATAGAGGCAGCTGCTAGCAATAAGGCTACGCACGAGTCTTACTCATCCTGCTTCCGCATTCTTGCATCTGATCAATAATCTTTTATGTTACGCGGCCTCAGTGTTTATTCAAGCGGCGCTCTTCATCAATAATTTCTAAGGGAGACTTAATATCATAACATCGTGGTAGCCAACGAACTTTTGATGTCAGTAAGGGCGTACATGTTTTTCACAGACACGTTTAAAGAGTTGATTACGCGGAGTCCTTCCACTTTGCGTCATGTTTAATATCACTGGAACACAATCCCGAGCACGCGCTTTATCTTGCGGTTTACTCGCTTTACCAGTGCCTTAAGTTTTGCGTCAAATGCACTAGGCGCTGACAAGTGATTTTCCGAGTCTCGTCCCCCGCTACTGAGCAGGAGTCTGCGCTGACCATAAAAAATAGTTTCATTTCCGTGAGGTTCCTTAGACACAGAAGATTTATGCGGTACAGCCTAAACGAAAGGAACTGACTAGAGATAAACTGCCTCATGACTCATTTTGCATCTAGAGGAGCTTTCTTTATTCTCTTGAAGTGCGGCGCTTCGAGCTCAAGGCACCGCGTGAGTGGCCTCGCTCGTTTCTGGCTCGTAGTGGCAGCTTAGCACGCAAGGAATGAGTCGTATTGTTATGCCCGAGGATGCCAGTTCGATTCCCGGACACTGCGACCGCATTTCGATGTCCACAATATGCAGAAACACCCGCGTATGTAGACCTAGGTGCACGCTAAATTCCACCATTTGGTCAAAATTGTACCAGAGTCCCCACCTACGGCGTGTCGCAAAAGCATATCGTTGTTTTAGGGCTACAAACCCCGATAATGAATTAGGTTAGTATCCCTGCCTTCTACGCCTAGCTGTGAAGGCAGCTGCTGGAAAATGACGGCGAAATAAGCAACTTGTGACTCGCGAACGACACCGTGCCGTGCGCTGGAACAATATTGGTAACGCAAACTCCCATTGTAAAAAGGACAGAAAGCTGAGCGAGTTGGTGAGAATCCATAATGTACAGAACATCCCCTGTGTCCGTTTTTTGCACGCCTGTGCTCTACATTGTGAATCCCAACGTAATACTTGCTGCGTGGCCTCGCCGTCTGAAAGGGAAACAGCAGGATGTGGTTCATATATGACTCCTTTGGCAAAGCTGGTTCAATGTGGCTTCTTTAAAAAGTTGTTGAGTGCTAGGAAAAGTCAAGTCAGCACATAAAACTCGTTGTAAGCCTTATATAAAGCTCAGGAGAAGCTATTTTCATTTTTGTTTGCTTGCGCTCTGCCTCCGTAAGACAGCCTTTGGAGTCGCACTCAAATGAACAACTCTCAACTTACTTCGTGCACTTGATACGCAACTTACCTTTCTCGTGCTAATACGTGAAGTGTCGACTTAACATCTCGATATTCGCGTCAAGCGCCCTTTGGACGAAGTTTTAAAAAACGGGAGCTGCATAGCATGGTGTCGCAGAAATTCCTGTGCGACAAAGTGCCTGGCCTTAGTGCGGTATTACGACAGTCAGAACTACGACCACTTCATCAGACATCTCGGCCTGCAGCTCTATGCTCTTTTTCGGAAAGCTCCTAGGCCTCCCTCATGATGCTGATTTACAGGGCCTTACACCCACTATCAGTGTTTCACAAAAATTGTGTGGGCATATTTCATTTTAATTGCTCTTACATATTTTCTATACGCGCCGTGATAGCTTAGCGAGCGGCTAAAGTGACGGCCGCTTGGTCACCGCGTCCGCATTTTGATGGAGGTGAAGTGCAAAAATAAAGCGCCCAAGTGGACCAGAATTCCTCCGCAGTCCTCCATTACGGGGCATTCCTCGTAATTATATTGTGTATTTGGTGCATGAAACCTCATCATTCATGATTTCGTATAGTCTGTCTTCTTTTGTGCGCTTACGTTATCTCGCAGTGCACAAACAGATAGATAGATATATAGAAAAATTTGCTGTGCCTTTGTTGGCCGTTATGCAGTAGCTACATATCTTAGAATCAAGCTATGTCGATTTTTCTCGCTCGTTTCCTAGCAGTGGGAATTGGAACTTCGCGTGCAGATTGTGAGTGTAGGTCCCTTCTCCCCAGAGGCAACTTATCATTTTCCTTTCGCTGTGTTAAGAACATGAGTGTTCTCAAATTTTGGGTTTTTCTTTCATTGCGGAAGTATAAACTTGGTAGTAGTCGTTGAAGGCTCAATAAATCTCATTTTTGCGATGTAGGAGTTCCCCCTTGGCTGGTGTCAGGAAAATCAGACAGAAAGCTACATCGACTTTGGAAGCAACCACAGACGACAACTACTCGCATCAACGCATCATCGATAATATCATTCGTTTCCCTGTTCAATCGTCAAACTTTGGCAGGCATCTACACTATTCCGTGAGGTCAGAATAACATTCTATCCTGCTCCACGCGAGGATGACGAAGTGTCGGCAATCGTGACTCATACGAGATGCTGTCCAGATGAGTAAATAAAGGGTTTAAATGAATCGAAACGTCTCTTTACGCTATGATAGGCGAAGTATATACTTTATTGAGTTAGACATTGCAATGCAATGCCGAGTCTAAAGAATTATGAGGAAAACCAGCAAACATCACCTATATATAGAAGATAAGACACGGACAGGTATAACGAAACACAGCCCCGCGGTAATAAGTCGTCGAGATTGACAATATTCTCAAAGGGGCAAGCAACCATGCTGCTATGGAGACGGCGATAAATGAGGCGAACATGATGCTTTCCTCAAAGCGCTGGAAGAGCATATCTCGAGAGGATTTCTATTATTATTAATGATTTTCGTTGGACAATCTTCGCTTGTTCACTCGCGAGCTGGCATCCCGGTGCTCTAAGGATGTTCACTTACAAAGTTAACGGAGAGAGCGCTTGTCCGTGAGCCGTATGAAACCGTTCCGGAAGCCTCACTTTGATTGTTTTCCCTGTTGTCTTTCCGTTCGCTTGTGGGAAGGGATTTCTCGGCACACCGCCGCTGCCTCACCAGATTGAAAAACTGATGCTGACAGCATTCCCTAAGTGGCTCGGCGTGCAGCCTTCCGGCAGGGCAACCGACCGAATCACCTCGCGGCCTTTACATCGTAAACAAAATTTGACACGAGGCGCTCGGCGGAAGATGGATGCGATTGCAGTTCGCTCTCTCGCTACACATTAGTTCATCCTAGCGTGTGGTATATATCCCTGGTTGTTCTCAGTAACAAAAAAAAAAAAAGAAAGAACGGAAAAGAAAGAAGCCCATCGCTTTACCAAGCACGAAACTCGGCTTCATTTTTTTTTCTCCGACTGCTCGACGTGCTGTGAAGAAGTTGGTAATTATTTCTGATACGGTGTTGTCACATATAGATGCCAGACGTCAAGCATAGCGACGCACGAAGTAGATGTATTTAGGGAATTTTCCGTCAACAAGACACGCTAGAAAAGTAGCGGCTTACGGCTAAGTGGTTTTTGGGCTGCTTGATACATTAAGCACAGCACAGACGCGAGCTTCCTCAGGTCACGTCGGAAACAAGCGATTCAGCATGCCTCTTTCATTGGCAGCTTGTTGCTCAGCCGAGAAAGAATGGCGATGAAGGAGGGACGTACAGGAAACCCCAGCTCTGACAAAAGCGTATATGCGCTAGCACGGCAGTATGCATGAGCAGCTTAGGAACCTTCGCAAAAGAACACGTACTGCTCGTTTGTTCGTACATTTTTGCGTTATCTTTTTATACGCCACCCAATCTGGGGCAGAGGGCGCTGCGGCGCGCTTCCGAATAGAGTCACTGTGCAGGCTCCCTAAAGAAACCTATACAGTAACTCAACTTCAGAAAAGCGCCGTTTCCGCAGTTGGTACAATTTGCGGTCGCTTCCCTCTCTGCTCTCGCCCTTGCTTCCTGTGAGTGCGCCTGCTTTTTGTTCGTGCTAGCGCGCTCTTGCGCCACTCAGGACGCCTCGCACAAGTCGCACGCGCTCAGCGGCTGCGCCTGCTGCATTGTCTGTTGCATGGCAGTTTCAAGAAAGTTTGTGGCATTGAAAACATTTTCGGGCTTCCAATCTAAACATATATCACACTTTAAATACCACGTTTACGGGACCTAGTCGGTCGTTCAAGTCGATGCCGTGTTCGTGGCTGCCATGTGCGTGTCGGAAGTGAATGACGACCTTACCGACGTGAAACTAGAGATGAGTTTTCAGCTTCTGTAATTATACGGCCAATAAAACGCATCGTGAAGTGGTGTCTGCTCGGAGCTGTCGGCGCAAGAAATTGCATTACCGTGTGTGTTCACTCGAAATTCCATCGCTTGCAGGCCACAACAGACTTCAAATTCCTTATGTGATTAGTATTAACAGTTCATATTTACGTCTACCTCGTCGAGTGGCTGGCTGCGTTACAATACGCAATGCTTACAGCCGCGTAAAAGTTTCGGCTCGGAAGATAGCGACCTCTCATCGTCAAATCAGGCTGTTTTATGTTTTGAAGCTGATTTTGTCGGCATTACAATGCGCCATGATAATCTCTAATGCCCACTGCCACCACGCATATTCCTTGCAGAGCAAGCATTTATTTCGGACCGTGTGCGCTTACAATAATGACGCTTTGTTTGTTTTAAAAGCCCAATTCGTGAACACTATAAAATGCCCCTTCGATCGTCTGTGTTTCCCGTTACGATGTAATTTTTGTTGATAAAGAATAACATCAGACCTCGCGATATCTTTGCTCTTTTTATCACTACCTTGCTTCTCTCTACAGGTATACTAACCAGCCAAAGCGGCAGCTACATACCGCCAGCGGCACACACGCTTCCATCGCCAGCGTAAACGCGCCCACTATAAACATCCAGCCCCCCTACTAAAATTTGTACTGAGCAGCGAACAAAAACCTATCTCCTCCATTTAATTAAAACAGCACCGGTACGCACGGTATTTAATAACTGTGATGTATGGGGCCGACGTGTACCACTGCTGTCGTATTAAAAAATGGCTAGTGAACTAGCAAGCGCACACTCTTCGAAAGGTAAGACGAATATTTACTGCATACACTTTCGCTTGACAAACGCAGTTTCTGTTAAAATACCTTCGGCCACCGCGATTCTCCCCTTAATTATTGACGATGCCTTATGCTACAAAAAATGACACCAAGATACGGCGCCTGCAAGCAATGTATCATTTTGCGATCTCCCGTAATCAACGCTGACCATCTCTGCCAGGGAAACGCCCTTACGAAAATGGATTTAGAGTTTCTTTAGAACTACTGAGTTCCTATAGAGTCTAAAGGAACTCAATAGGAAGTCGCCATCTATAGAATGTTTTCCATAGGACGACTATAGACAGTCTAAAAATACCTGTCTATAGAAACACGTCATTTTAAGCACGATAGAAAGCGTATTGACCTCATATGTACTGAATTCTATAAAGTAACTTTTATAAAGCGTCTTTAAAACATTTATCGCTTTCTTTCTATAGACTGGTTCACCATACGCGCTCTATAACTGATGTATCTACTAAATTCTATAAAGTAACCTTTATAGAGTACCTTTAGAACTCTTAACGCTACCTGTCTATAGACTGCATTTATATATGTCCTCTATAAGGGATCTATAGACGGTGTATTAATACACGTAACATTCTTATGAAAAAAAATGTTTCATCAAGGACCTATTTACGCTCACTGTAGGGCAAAAATCTCTTCCATATTTTCACGGTGGTCTAGTGGCTAAGGTACTCGGCTGCTGATCCGAGGGTCGCGGGATCGAATCCCGGCCGCGGCGGCTGCATTTCGATGGAGGCGATATGTTGAGGCCCATGTGCTGTGCGGTGTCAGTGCACGTTAAAGAACCCCAGGTGGTCGAAATTTCCGGAGCCCTCCACTACGGCGTCTCTCATAATCAGAACTGGTTTTGGGACGTAAAATCCCATAAAACAACAACAACATCTTCCATATTTTTCTCCAATTAACATGGTCATGTCATAACTGCGGCCATGTTGTCATCACAAACATTTTAATCTAATCCGACCAGCTACCGCCCTGCCGCCTCACGCTACGCTTTCTTTACCGTGGAATCCAATCTGTCGCCCTTAATGACCATTGGTTACCTCCCCTTCGCACTACATTTCCTTCCCATATGCTAATTTCATGATCTTGACTTCGACTAGCATATGACTAAAATTTACGTAAGAGAAAGGAGATGCAGCGGTGGCGCAGTGGTAGAGTATCGGCGTCCAGTGCGAGACGGTACCAAGTTCGAATCCCACTGCCGGACCCAGGATCATCGGTTTCTCTTCAAGAAAACAGAGCGCCCGACATCGCCTTCTGTTAAGTACAGTATCCTCCCGAAGAGGACATCGCCCAACGCGGCGAGCAAGTGGCATAAAAGGCTCCTTTTTTTCGAAAAGTTATTGCGAAAGGTTTCTATTGCCATCCTAAAGAAACACCATGGAACATCTCTATAGAAGTTTTTCTTTACAGTATCAAAAAGAACTCGGTATAAATTCTATATTGAAATATGTCTGTACGATCTTAAAAGGAACTCGATAGACATGCTCTATAGGAAAACATCTATAAGGTTTCTATAAGAATGCGGTGGCCAAATAACTTTTCGAACTCTATAGAAAAATTCTATAGGACGTCAAAATAAACACCTTAGGATTCTATCGAGCAAGCTCAAAAGGCTTTCTAAAAAAACGCATGAAAAATTTTCGTAAGGGCGGTACCTTTTCACGGGCAGTTCTCAGTTATTCCTTTTTTCTGAACTGCTCTGACAGCGCGCAAAGCATCTGCATTGTGTGCATACTTTCCGTACTGACAAAAAAAAATCCACGCATATCCACGGAGTGAATGATGATGAGTGGGCGAAGCTCCGGAGCTCCGAAGCTCCGGGCGAAGCTCCGGAGGTTCATCGTAGATCGTGCCGAGTTCCGGATTAATTTAGTTAACGTGCACGCTACGAATCCTTATGGTTCAACTACGCACAAGTGAAATCTCCCACCGGCACTTCATTGCAAGTCAATATCCAGTGCCTATATATATATATGGGTGGCCGGTGAACGGTTCTCCAGCGCGAGCAGTCCGTATTTTTCAATCAAGAAACTCGCTAGAAGACGCTGCCTGCGTCAACGTTGTCTCTCGCGGGTGAGGGCGCGTTCTCCTTCTTTGCGAGCTGGTAGAGCGTTCATCGAAGAAAGACGTTTCCATAGTCAACGCACGCCTTTCGCTCTCTCTCTCTCTCTGTCTCTCTCTCTCTCTCTCACAAGACAGCAGATGGAAGAGTGAGAGAGCTCGCGCGCCGGGAGGCACGCGCCGAGGGCGAGCGCGAGCGTGGCTACGACGCGACAACGAAACAGCGAGCGCCGCAGCGCCATCTATTGATCAATTCACGTACTAGCTAAGCAGCACCGCAGCGCCATCTCGTGATCATTCTGAGATCATTCAAGAGCGAGCACGAGACCTAGCGGTCTCGTGCGCCATGCGCTCCCATACATCTGAATGAAGGGAGCACCGCAGCGCCATCACGCCATCTAATGAGCACTTCACGAACTAGACGAGGTGGCTACAAGGGACAACAACATCAAAGGATGGAACGACCCACGGCGTAAGGAGCTTCGCCCCTAAAAAGAACTGCAGTGCCCGGGCGGGAGACGGGAGATAAGAGCCTCCAGAAACACGTTTCTCCGCTCGCGCAACGCAGAACACATGCGAAAGCGACCGTCCTTGTGACCGGTGGTTCCACGTCTCTCCGCTTGAGTGGCGGACGGCGCCGCACGAACTTGAGTTCGGGCTCCCTATATACATATACACATAATATTGCAAGACGCGCGGTTTCCGTTCTGTAACTACTGTATCTAAGAAACATTGGCACAATTAGAGCACTCTGAAACCTAAACAATGCTTTCGTAACTTCGTAGTTCTTAGAAAATTTTCAGACACATTTGTTTCAGAAAGTCGCCTTCACGTCATTCTCTCTTGCATTTGCCATGACGCATCTGTGCGTGTTTTCATTTCCGTGCACGAAGTCATATTGCACATCTTTATGGCTTTGCAACTGTGCTCTTTAATTTTGTGTGTGCGGCGCGAACTTCTGCAAACTACGTTCGCTGGACAGCCGTCGGACTGGGCCCGTGAGACAGTGTAATGAGCCTGCGGAACGCGGCAGCAAACAAGCTTCGGCACGCGGCGCTTTACTCTCTTGCGGAGTAACATTGTCTGGAGCCTGAACCTTATATCCTTGCTGCCGGGCATCGCAAGAGTTGAGACAGGAGCACAAATAATGTGCTGTACATTCGTATTAAGGGAGACATATGGAGTATATTGTTTCTTGAATTGTGAAAATGCATGCGGTATTTTAGAAGAAGTGAAGAAATACGGACGTCATTATCCTTGTCGCAAAAATTTTACTTTGTAGGCGTTTATTTCTCCTTAATACATTTACATTGGATTTAGGCCCAAGTAGCGCAGTTCTAGTTGCAAATGCACAGGAACCTGACACGGGTTCATGGTATCCACAATGCTGTCGTAATATAACTATGTATGTTTTGTATCTCACAGACGCGGAATCACATAATCTTCGTAAGATCGAGAAATTCGTAAACTGGTGTTTCATGTGTGTCTACCTCGTCTTGCGAACGTTTCTAATGCTCCGAAACCATACGGCCCTTCTCATGTAGGGATGACGAGTTCCTATATTTGGAGTACCTATAGCTTCCTCGTGTGTCGTGGACAAGTAGTGCCCACGTACCTTCTGCCAGCTGGTGCAGATGGCCCGACCTCGGCTTTGCTTGCACCGTAACAGCGCACGCCTGAAGACTTTTTAATAGCGCAAGGAACAGCACATGGAGCAAGGAGGTACGCGGGATGTGCCTGTTACTCCGTTTCCTTTATTCTTGTTCCGACGGCTGTTATGGCTCCTGTACTGCCTTTAACTTCGCTTTGTTTCTGCACCACGGATATCCCTCAGTGAACTCCTGTTCCTATAGTGCTCGCTGAATTCTTGGACAAGTAACAATTTTCTCTCGGAAGTAAGGTTCCCCCCGCTGCCCTTCACATGCTGCGCTTTTTTTTTTTAGAAATAAATGCACTTACAGGTTGGCGTCAATGCGTGCGCCCGGATACTTCTTTTGAATGGAAATTTTCCTCGTAACGCCCTTAACTAACTCTTAATTGGCGAGATCGATCAAGTTTAGCCTCACTGCACTGAAGACACTGTCTTAGTGGCCAGGAGGTCGACGTGACGTGAAGATGAGTACATGTCATGCCTCTATATTTAAAAAAAATCGTTCCGTACAGAACTCTATGATAGTTTGTCAACCTACACTGCTCACCAGCGTTTAAACTTTATCCCGTATCACTAAAAGCTATTGCCCTTAGTTTATTTCTGTGTTGCGTATTCACCTTAAAAATCTCCATTCCATCAAAAGATAGCACATAACGTGTTCGACTGCCTTATAACAATGAGGGTGGACCGTCTGCTGCACAGCTCCCGTTAATAGACATTTATGTGATTGCTAACAGGGGCTCTGAGAAAGGGAAATGCACAATAATTGCCACCGTCACCATGACGTTAACGCATTAGCCGTAACACGAACCTGCGTTCGCACTTCGGCAAGAAACGAGAACGCACTTAGTGCGTAATTGAAAGACTATGCGGACGTAATTGACGAGCTCCCCCTCTTGGATAAGCGTGCATCGCCTTTGGCAAAATGCGACAACTGGAGCCGCCAGCTTCCTAAGCGTCAGCAGAGGAAAATTAGTTCGCCGAGTTTCGCAGACAAGCTCAGCGATCGCTTGCCGTACAGGAAGCCGGAACGTGTACTATTCATTTGTTTTATTCCTTCATTTGACAATACCGTTGATTTCATGCAAGATCAGGAAGGAGAAACTGTCACTTACAGTGTATATGGAATAACGAAAGGGAAGGAGTCAAGGGCTCGTTCTTTATTTGTTAGGAACAACTTAATGAGCAAACAGACGATGAAGCCTAGGAAAGCATAGGGGAAGTTACTTGTGGTATTGTAATTGTAAGGCAGGTTTGTCTTTTCGTCCACTTTAATTCCTTTCTACTTTCTCCATAATTACAATACCACAAGTAACTTCCCCTATGCTTTCCTAGGCTTCATCGTCTGTTTGCTCATTAAGTTGTTTCTAACAGTGTATATGGAGTCATAGAAGATGAAAACGAATACATTTGCAGTAGCAATGACCATGTGCAGCTAGTTCGCGATGCGGGACCAGCTAGGACGTCTAAACACTGTCTTAGTGTCAATTCACACAAGCTGAGTCATCCAAAAAGCGACGAAAAGGGCATCTTTTACGGTCAGTCGTATGGAAACGTCATTTACAGTGTAACCTACTTCACTAACAGCAAAAAATTCATACAGGTGTGAGTAAATGAATGTAGTTTTTATGCAGTATTTCAGAAATATATTTCGTGTACGCTTCGGGAATGATAATATCGAAACTAGTGTCATCCTCAAGTTATTTTTAAGTGAATGTACCTTGCGAACATACCTTCCACAACTTCAAATAGCAGCGCCTTTCGTAAATGACGATATAGAAGCTTAGTCAGGTGAATTTTATAAACTAAACGGTTATGCATTTAAATTTATTGCGCAAGTAATGCCCGCCTTACTTTCTTTTAATAACGTTCTCTGATTATACTGATATTAAAATAAATACCACGGGCGATTTCTGAAGTAAGAGTTTTGCAATACATAATAAAGGAACATCCTATTAGATGCGGACCTGAATGCCGGCCTAGAAAGGACCACATAATTGTATCACCTTCACAGTGGGCTCTGACGTCGCTTGCACATGTTTGAGCTCTTTTTTTCCTTTTTGCAGTGCGGAGACTACCATGTCATTGCAGTGCAAGAAAGAGAACTATAAAGACATTAAGTCATGACGTTATTATGCGCTAAATTTAGGTTTCCTTTCCGACACCTTTCCCATATTCATGAGAATATCTTACTCTGCGAATTTTTTGTATGGCGTGTCTTGCACTTTTCACCCAGAAGACCTAAACCATTGCCCTTTTTCCTTCCCTTTGTACCGTGCACCAACTTCATCATAAATGATTCTGAAAGGAAGCTGCTCTCATTACTGGGACGCATTCAAATCATACTGCCCCATTTGCTTCGCGCGGTTGCACGTCCAAAACACACGCCCCAAAAATGCATATCAAGTGCTCTAGGCTCATGTGTTCAGCCGTAATTTGACACTGAGGTCGCACAGGCCTGCACGTTTTTATCCTTCACCTTATCAAAATAAAGTCACGCACCCCTATCTCGGTAGCCGCCGCGGTTGTACAGCGGTTACGGTGCTCAGCTGCTCACGCTTAGCACGTCAGTTCGACCGCGATCGCGGCGGCCGCATTTCGATGGAGGCGAAATGGTAGGGCCTCCCGTACTGTGCGATGCCAGTGTACGTCAAAAGAAGAAGCTGGTCGAAATTCGCGGAGCCCTGCACTACGGTGTGTCTCATAATAATATCGTAATTTTGGCCCGTAAAACCCCTGCAGTTACTGCATTACAAAAGCACCACGTTTTCGCCGGCGACTTGCCCCCGCCCCCCGGAAAGATCAGTGTAAATTCCGCGTCTTGCCTAAAGCAGACCGCGTGAGCTGTGATTCGAAGCGCCTGTTGTCGAATAGTTGTGTTTCGTCTCGTTCCAAGCGAAATTTCTGTTTTAACTTGAGCGAACCTTTTTCCTCTTTTTGATGACATATTAACTCTTGATAATAAATAGGGACGGTAGTAAAATGGTTATCAGCACATATGACTCAATAATATTAGAACGAACATAAACGAGTACACAACGAAGGCGGGCACACACACGGTGGTGCTTGTGTGCCGTATGTCCGTGCCGTGTTCGTGTGTCTTGCTTGTTGGTGTCCCCGTTTACGTGTGGTACAATAGTATTGAAAGTTGACATGCCAACAACCCCGCAATGGAACACGGGTATAAATGTGTTCTACGCTTTCAGTTTCGATTTATAAATAACATGCGTACCAAAGTGTATATATGTGCCTCACGGTTTTTGCTTGTTTCTTTTTGTGTGTGTGTGTTCGCATTTTGGGTGTTTGTAACGTAGCCTTAGTTCAATAATGTCCTATGTGGTTCGCATGCGTACTGCGACGCGCTGCATGAAACAGCACCTTGAACAACGCGCTGGCAGCCTCAGCAGCGTCCGTGCAGTGCTGCGCCAACTACAACAGAGCGAGATGGACGTCAGAGACGCTGATGTGTCTTGCATGCCAATGTGCGGTGCTCGTAAAAGCGATAGCACGGTGGCCGAGGATAAAAAGATGCTGTTGACGCTCAAGACCAGACCCCTTGTAAATGCCCGTAAATGTGCCCCGACGACCAATACACCTCACAAGTGCGCTGTAAAGTGATGCAGGTTCTCATGCGGAAGACCATTTAGTGCCCTACCACCGTGAAATGTCACCTGAAGGAGCGAAGCAGGTGGCCGTAGGCGTAGCCGCGCTTTTCTTCAGAGAAAGCAAATTGCTTTTGTCTTGAGCCGCCATTTGTATAAGGTGCCTTTTAAGGGGCCACTGATTTGTTCGCTTGAATTCCTGACAGGAGAAAGTGCTACCAGGGAGCAATGTCTGTTGGATGCCCCAATGAATATGTAACGACTGTGGAACAAACGCACAACACTACAACCTAAAGATGTAGAGTCCCGTCTTTAACCACGTCACGGTTTTATTAATAGAACGAATTAAACGTAACTTAGCTGGGGTTAATTGTTCTTTTATTAAACATAATTCGAGCTCAGCTTTCAGTATGGTTGAATGTACGCTCGGCATAACCACACGGAGGCACTTGAAAGAAGAATTGAATAGTAGCCGTTAGAGCTGTAGTAAAGCCATGTTTAGAATACGCACGAATAAATGTGGCAAATATTACTTATCCATATTCCGTACTCCGCAATGGCCACTTCTGTCTCAGTAGTGGAACAACGGATGCTGGATATATCATGAAAATAAATGATGTTTTGCAGCTACTCGAACAATATGACACTTTCTCGAATTTCTATGGTGCCGTCACTGGCAGTCAGGGAAAAAGACCTACGAGGAAAGAAAAAAAAGAAAATGACTGCAAATATTTCTGCAGCGGGACAGGGATCGGCTGGGGGCGATATAAATTCTTTTATTCTATCCAACTCTGTCCAACTCATCTCTAAGATATCACCAAAGCAAACATTTCCAAGGAAAATTTCCAAAGCGAACCACGTTTTTTATGACTCGCGGATGAATCTTGTCATAAGGAACGCGTGCCAACAAATGCCGCACAGCGTGACACCTAGCTGTCTGTGCATATCGCCCAGCGGCCCAGGGTGAGGTTTGATCATCCAGATGGGAGAGTTTCCCAATTCAGCGCCACCTGTTAAGAGCGATGAAAGGCCTCTATCCGCTGCCATCAGTTGGGCGAGCTGCGCCGCCGAAGTTTAAACGCGCCTGCAACAGATTCGACGCTACCGCGTGCGCTTGCTTGAACGAAGTTAACATATTCGTGACCGCATAAAGCTCGTATAGTTATTGAGAGCGCTAGGCAGCCGCGGCATGCTTACA
Organism: Hyalomma asiaticum; assembly: GCA_013339685.2. Taxonomy (NCBI): domain Eukaryota; kingdom Metazoa; phylum Arthropoda; class Arachnida; order Ixodida; family Ixodidae; genus Hyalomma; species Hyalomma asiaticum. Next base: position 135,245,585 of record CM023481.1, on the reverse strand, counting down.
TGTTGCCGCATGCCATGCGGCGACCAGAGAAGAGTTCGCGCCGACGACGGGTCAAAGCTCTGTGGACTTGCTGCAGCAGCCTCACTTCCTAGGCGGGTGTATATCACTGTGGCCCCGATAACGTCCTTTTCATATCCGTATAACATATACTAGAAGACAAGGATTGTTGAGTTCGCCGCTGGATCGAATCTCGGCTATGGGGACCGCATTTCGATGGGGGCCAAATGCAGGAAACACGTGATTTCTTGTGCAAGTTCAGGGGCGCCAGGTGGTCAAAATTACTTCGGAGCCCTGCAGTACGGGGTGTGCCTCATACTCATATCGTGGTTTTGGCACGTAAAACCCCATCAGTTATAAAAAAATATTGTATAAATTAGAAGTGACGGAAGACCTTGTTTTCGCCGTCACGAACTTGGCGGTACTGTGCTCGCGCGTCCAAGCGCTTCACGTTCACCGATGAAATCTAATTGCCGAAAGCTGCAGAAAAGCAGCGTTAGGAGCAGTATCATACCGTACGACTGCACGTATTCTTCTAGGAGGTATTCGCAGAACGAGAGAGAGAGCGGAATAGGCAACTAAGCTACGTGAATGCAGAGCTTATCACCTTTGCCTGTATATATACATCGATGCCTTTATGCGCATCAGAAGTCGGTAGTGTCCTGCATGCGTTTCGTAAAAACAAGCAGCACAGACGACGTGCTTTTCGGGCTCACCTAAGGCTATAGATTTGGCCAACAAATTAAATGTAGTGACGGCGCGCTTTCCTGCATTTATTTAGGGATGAGAAAGCAGAACTGGCAACAATTTGGTTGTGTAAAGCTCCTGTCAAGAGCTGCATATTGTGGAACATAGTTAACTAGGAAAGCCGAAGAGCCGATAGTTTTCTATCCTGTGTTTTTTAGGACTGATTCACCCGAAGAGAACTGTCACACGTCCTGTGAACTATGAAACAGCTACAAGCGTAGCCCAAGAGCGTGATCGCAGGTGCCTTTAACTTTCACTGCTAACTCACACGCGCGATCGCTGATGTATCGAGCAGAATTTATTTTAGCATAAGCTGTCTCTTTCTGGCTCATACAATACAACGCGTGCACACAGACAAACGTGTAGTAGGCGCACGAATAAATAAAAGATGACGTGCTTCTTTATTTATTTATTTATTTATTTATTTATTTATTTATTTATTTATTTATTTATTTATTTCATACTGTCAACCCGTGCTTAGGGTCATTACAGGGAGGGATGTAACCTCAGGGGGTACTGAGGGTACATCCCTGATGGTACTGCAATAAGTAAATAAAGAAATAGTACATCAGGACACCAAACAAGAGACCAACATCAAAAAGTAATAAACAAAGTTCAGTGATTATACAAATAAATGTCAACCAATAATTTCTCGTACCAATATCTAGTGCATATCACTGCAGAGAAAAGTGTCCAAGGCATCTTCAATATCAACTGATGTCTTATGGTCTACAACTGCGTTAGACAAACTATTCCACATTTCTATTGTGTCAGGAAAAATGGAGTAACGGAAAGCATCAGTGCGTGTGAAATAAGGCTGAATAGCTACGCTATTGTTAAGACGATCACACCGCCTTCCTGGGGGCTGTAGGTATAAATCCTTGTTTATTTTTGTTTGGCCGCCTACAATCTTAAAAAGGAATTTGAGGCGATGTTTGCGCCTGCGATCTTCCAAGGACTCCAGCTCACAGGACTTTAACAAAGCCGTAACAGAGTGCGTGCGTCGGTATTTACCCCATATAAAACGAACTGCTAATCTTTGTATCCTCTCTATTCTTGCCTTCAGAACCTTCTGGTGAGGTGACCACACAACACAAGCATACTCTAAGACTGGTCGCACGAATGTTTTGTAGGCTGTTAGTTTTACATTCCGTGTGGCATGTTCAAGTTTCTTCTGTAAAAAATACATTTTGCTTGCCTTAGAACAAATGCTATCTATTTGTGAGTGCCATGGACACTCCTTCGCACGATGCAGTTAGCTTACAGGGGCGTTACAAATAAATACGAATGCCAGAGCGTGCGGCCCGAAAACGCTGACGAGGAGTGCAGCAGCCAAACCTCGTTTACATGCCAGACGGGCGCAACACGTCTCGCAGGCATACAGCGCGCCGCTGCTCCAAGGACGTGCAGCTTCGGCATTTGTATTTATACTCAGTGCCTCTGGTAATTATGCTTCATATCATACAAAAAGGAGCGAGGAGCTATTTAGCACTTCCTAGCCGTAAGTACGACGACGTTTCCACGGTAGCGGACTGAATGCAGCATGCCATTCAAAACCGTTGATTGCGTTCGTCTTTGCGCTTCCAGATATTTGCTGAGGTGCTGTGAGCTTCTCTGGTTGTTTCACCGAAAGACTTGCTCGAACCACTGCGAGGTTTATGACCATGAAATCGTGACCAAAACTGAGGAAGAGACATAGTAACGCTAACTTTTTAGGCCTAAATCATATTAGAGACCCGAAAAGGAAAGTTCCTAAAAATGAGCTTAAGGAAATTCTAAATAACTGCACTGGATATGATTGGTAGTTTCTTATTTATTTATTTATTTATTTATTCATTTATTTATTTATTTATTTATTTATTTATTTATTTATTTATTTATTTATAAAATACCGCTAGCCTATAGATGAAGCTCTAAGCAGGAGTGGGCAGAAACAAGTGAAAAACGAAGATTACACATCAAGATATTATCAATAATCGTGTCATATGAATAAAAAATCACAAAAAGAAAAAGAATCTCTCCTGAAAAGCGAGATACAAAGCATATACGCAATCTTCCATGCAGTGGTATGCGCAAATCATTGCAGAAAGGAAGTGAAAACGCAATAAACATTTTACGTCAAATGAAGGGGTTAAAAAGATGTTCGAATGTGATCTCGAGAAGCACAGTAAGTGCAGGGCATATGAACTACGTTTAAAACTATAACGGTTCTAAATACACTACATACGTTCGCTATTGCCTTTTTACTTGTCTGGTATGACTAGTATTCAGTGCTTTCTATATAAATCCATTTTTTGTTGTTGTTTTTTTGTTCTTACTGGACAGAAACGGCCGTACCCCTAGGATCACTTCTTCGATAATTTTAAATGACTATTGAAATGATGTTTTTGTTATTATATTGGTCTTTACTGTGTTGTCGGTTTTTATATTTGTGTCGATAACACCGACTGTTCAAAATAACTGTTAATACCAGTCTTTATACAATGTGTCGTTGGATAATTGTGTAAAAATTGGGTATATAGTGCCGGTGCGCCAAAATGTATTTTGGGAGCAAAAGCCCCCGTCGGCCTCTGTAGCCTTTTTGCTTTTGCTTGCGTTTCTGTCAAATGTACAGAAAGAAATCAAATAAATTAAACCACACAACATGAACGCCGGAGGCATCGCCCAGCGGACAACTAATGGCGGACGGCAAGGGAGATCAGTGTTGCCACACTGAATATCCCAAATCTTCTATGGCAGTGCTTGAATATATTTTTGAACCCTTCCGACGCCTTTGGTTATAATCTGTTAAGATACCTATTTTCGAAGCTCCTAGATGTGTTGAAAAAAAGCTCCTTGATATGTTGTTGGGACAGCGATATTGTATTCGAAGAGCCATTCTGCTCCCACACTGTATAGTTTCATGCGTTCCTTCATGCATTGTTAAAGGCGCCCGTGCACAGCCGTATGCTTCAATAATGACAGCGCTACAGAATGCCACACACACACGCACTTTATATATATATATATATATATATATATATATATATATATATATATATATATATATATATATATATATATATATATATATATATATATATATATATATATATATATATAGTTGCGGCAAGTAAATCACGTTGGCCCCGGTACAATAAGGAACAAAAGAGAGTACGACGCACGTTGGTTTTTGCACAGTGTATTTACTGGCGTTTCGGCTGGTGGACCAGCTTTCGACACAGGCTGGTCCACCAGCCTTTGTCATACGACATAAGATCACGTTCTACGTGCAGTAAGAGTGTGCTACACTCGCCGCCATGGCTACGAGTGGCGCTGCCTAAAACTCCCAGGATTCCATATACATAAGTACCCAGTAAAGTGGACGGGGGTACGACCGCCTTCGTAGCTCAGTGGGTAGAGCATCGGACGCGATATCCGAAGGTCGTGGGTTCGGTTCCCACCGAAGGCAGGCTTGTCTTTTCGTCCACTTTAATTCCTTTCTACTTACCCCCAAAATTACAATATCATAATTACGAATTGGAATAAGTTCGCCTATGCTTTCTAGGCTTCAACGTTTGTTCTTATATTAACTTGTTTCTAACAAATAAAGCGAGCCCTCGACCCCCTTCCATATATATATATATATATATATATATGTGTGTGTGTGTGTGTGTGTGTGTGTGTGTGTGTAGCAACGAGTAACAGCAGCACATGCGCCATCATATACTTGACTATTTTATCATTGTGGCAACCGTGACGACAGTGAATTGCCTATGGCACTGGAAATTTAATATCTTATACATCCATCTATGCTGTCGTGCTTATAATATGGAACCCACTACATACGTCATGTTGACGCGTACAAATGAAAATACCAAAATTTCCTCGCCGACGCCTACTATTCTGGGCGGCTTTAGTATCATGAGTGACAAGCAGTATTACACAAGACTGCTTAATGAGATCTTTCATTCAGCACGACAGAAGACGGCAGCAGGGCTGTCTTGTTTCTACGGTGCACGTCCTGCCTAGTATCAATTTGGCAGCTCCTAGGAGCGGTGAAACTGTTTAGCTTTTCTTTCTGCGCTGCGCGACCTCGCCTGATAGAACGTGTCTATCGAAATTAGAACGAATTCTCTCCGTTTTCGGGCGACATTAAACAGACTTTGGAGGAAAGCCCGGTGAAGCGTTGATCTCCCTATCTCTCTCAATTATTTTCATTTTTTTATTGCTTCTTCTCACCTGTCACATGCCACGTTTAGGACAAGTCTATCGGCCGTTGGCAGCGTTTTCCACTTGTTTTTAGAAACCATTTACTCGTTTTTTTTTTATGGGGGGCAGCTAACATCGCATCCAGGAAACAGTGGTACCAATGGAGGCTTATATGGAAAGACGCCAATTTGGCACATGATCATTTCAGAAGCACCCTTTTTAATCTTGCTTTTCCCCTGATACCCTTTACTTCCTCCGTCCTGCCCACGCTCTTATTTTTCCTTTGTCCCCGCGTTATTATTCTTGGGACTTATATTTGCTGAACATCTCCCTCAGCTTGTTGCACCATTAGCACTCAAGAAAGCAGCTTGCTTGGCGCAGACAGTCTGAATAACCTGATAACGATAAAAAAGAGCATGAGTCGAAGCATCTTGCATATTTATCCTCTTATAGTTATGGAGCACCGGCGTAATTCATTTTCTGAGGTAGTTCAGGAATCATTCGGGCCACCATTCGGTTCATATTGCAATGATAACTACAACAAAACAACGAAGAGTTGCTTCAAGAAATGATAACAGTTATTCAATTATCGACGGCAGTACTGCTGTACATAATTGCATGATAGTTAATGATCGAATGAATGTCGAATGAGAGTTGCCCACTTAGGCAACCGTCAGCAATTGTTAAGCAATATTTGTCGCGAGCAGTCCAAGTTTCCTGTATATAGCTCTCCGCGCGTCTCGAACGTTCTCTGCCACTGATGGTTACATCTTCCATCACCGGTAATCGCAATAATGGCAGCTTTCCAGCTTAGTGTTGATTGATTGATTTGTGGGGTTTAACGTCCCAAAACCAGTTCTGATTATGAGAGACGCCGTAGTGGAGGGCTCCGGAAATTTCGACCACTTGAGGTTCTTTAACGTTCACTGACATCGCACAGTACACGGCCCTCAACATTTCGCCTCCACCGAAATGCAGCCGCCGCAGCCAGGATTCGATCCCGCGACCTTCGGATCTGCAGCCGAGTGCCATAACCACTAGACCACCGTGGCGGGGCCTAGCTTAGTGTGAATCTGCCCCAAAAACTTCTACCGCGTAAGCACGTACTGATTTCGGTGAATTGCACTATACCCGACTCGCGTGTGGAATGCCGCGTGCTTCTCGTCGCAAGCTGGGAAGAGCTGCCGCAAAAGGCTGAAAAAAATTGCAGCGTTACGCCAGTCGTGCTGGAATGCTAGAAGCAAGCCAAGTTCGGCTTTCTAGTAGGTTCTTTTCGCTGTGCTATCTTTGCAAGGGCACATTCATCCATTTGCCAGGACAAGCTACAGCTGCCATTTTCGAAACGCGAACAGCGCGTCACACGACTGTGGTTGTCGTGACTGTAGGGAAAGCAGAAGTGAAATAACACAACTATAATGGTTGGGAGGTTGTGGTTCCGCGAGGCATGAGTGCAGTTTGTGTCCGCAACGGAAGCGCTGGAAGTTTCTGGAGACCGGAAAGCGGAAAACGGAACGCCGCTAGTGCTTTTCTTTTTACTCAAACTGTCATGTTGGAGTGTTCTGTGTAGAGTCGAGAAGGCGACTATATGCGTCTCGGCTACGTAGAATCGCGGTGGCTTAGAGGCTAGGGTGTTGGGTTGATAACGCAAGGGTACGAGTTTGATTCGCAGCCACGGCGGCTGCACTTTGATTTGGGGGAGATCGAAAAACGCCCGTGTACTTAGTATTAGACGCGCGCTACACGATTTCTCGCGCTCAATATTAACCCGGAACACCCTCACAATGGCGTGCCTCTTGATATTAGCTTGATTTTGGAGAGTGTAGTACCCCATAACGACAGAACGTGTTTATATCGAGTGATCGGAGCAATAGAAGACGTCGCTGATTCATACCTCCCGTGGACAACCCGTGAGATGTGACGAAAGGCCGAGAACATAAGCTCTAACTAGAAGAAACGAATTTACGTTGTATATTCAGTGCCTGTCGGAATGCGTTCTCTAGCTGTGTCAAGACACGATGCCCCGTCAGGGTGCACGATGCTAAACTGCACTTCCCGTATGTCACCATGTACCCTGAATGCTCTCGCTCGCATGCCGAATATGTCGGCGCCAGTGGCCAAAGCCTACGTTGTGAGTGACAGAACATGGAGCGACTAACTGTACATGCGGAGCGTTTTCGAAATGCGGCAAAGTGGAAGAGCAGGAGTGGTTTCGCAAGTGGGCGAATGCGCGCAAGCAGTCTGCTGAGCTCAAAAAGAAAAAGAAAAAGAAAAGCGAAGAGTTCGTAAACTTATGTGACCCACTGGAATGCATCGTTTCTTTCAGGTTTGGCTTCCGTGTCTCGCTGATTAACTGGGTCAACCCAGAAGACGACGTAGTAAAATAATTGCTTATGCAGAAAGCTGTGCGTGCACAGACACTCTGTCGCTGGGTGAGTGCTAACACCAATCCTCGATGTACGCGCTCGCAAGTATTTTGATGTGCTTTATAACGCGTGTAGTTAGCACAATTTTGTTTAATAAACATTTCATATCGGAACCAGATGTTTTATGTCTTTGTCCTGTCCTCTGCTGAAAAACAAACAGGGTGGACAACATTGATTTCAAGTTTGAAATTTATTTCCGAGGAACACCAAGAGCAGGAAGAGACCAAAGGAATTTGCCTGACAGATGTATCTAGCGTAGCATTTGCGGGAACTCAGCAAGTACGAACAAAGACCTTTCCTCTCTGCGAATTTGATACGTGGTCGCAGCAAACGGACGCGGCTCTACTAAACGCTCGCTGTCCTATCCTGATAATGGCACAGAGCAACAGTATACTCATAGGTGGAATATGTACCGAGCCTTCTTTTATCTCATGCACAGTGTTTGAACTTTTATTTTCTTGCCCATCATCGGTAATCGTTAGGCGAACAGGAGGACACCTGAGACATGGAGAAATGCATAACAGTCGTGCGATTAGCGTGGATGAGTTTGGAGAAAAAGTGGTTGCTTCGTGGCGCTCTTTTCTGTATCCCAAAGGCTGTTCATATAATTCACTGTAACCATAGAAAAATTACGGATATACTACATCCGACAGTCCTCAGGTAGCAGCCATAGTTTGCATGCGCTCTTTCAACCAAAAGGACAACCGCAGTATCTTGTCTCCTTTCATTCTAGAGCTTGCTGTATTTTATTGTGTGTAGGGTAGAAGTCTCAAAGTGCGCCTGAATGGTCTCTTTGTTGTTGTTGTTGTTGTTGTTGTTGTTGTTGTCGTCGTCGTCGTCGTCGTCGTTCTTGTTGTGGTCGTTGTTGTTGTTGTTCGCACCCTGTATGCACTGGGAGTTGAAGTTCTTTTTTTTTTTCGCATGTGTGGAAAGGGTTCAAATGGGTTAAACGGCAAGCGTTTAACTTCATTCGTGTCAGAGCACACAGAATTGCTATTAGTTGTACCTACACTGTGATGAAACTACAACCGTATCTCGGAATTGACATGACGTTCACAGCGATGGCGGCCATGTCAAACGTACAAATCTGAAATGCTCGCGGTTAGCCATTTTCTTGAAGAAACTATGTAGTTAACGTTAATTCCTTCCCATCTGTTCAGTTTTCTTGCAACGCAGGCATTGACTTGCCTTTTCAGACTTGAAAATAATTATCCACATATGATGTAAACATGGAATCCAAGTACCGTAACATAGCATCTAGGTTACTGCAACATTTCAGCTTTACTGCACTTAGTTTAATATAAGCGTCTACTTCAAGATAACTTCGCGTCAAGCGATTCCCGACAGTGCGTGGGACCCGCGCACTTTTGTTTCGTAGATCGCACGCGAAAGCTGCGGACGGGGATTTTTGACGCGCAATGTGGCCGATTCTGGTTGCGATGAACTACTTTATAAAATATTGCTAACTATACCAAAACATACCCAGCGCAGCATATGGCGTGGCAATAAATGAATCGCGCATTGATCATGTTGGGCGGCACCTAAGTCAAATTTGCGCCTGAAATAACTTTTGTCTTGGGGATAGGGGTTTTAATATTACCGCCATACCGTCTCGTGAACCCATACTCGGCAGCGTACACAGCGGCGTCGCAGTGCGTATAGAGCATGTTCGCAACTTTTCTTATTTTCTTTCCTGTCGCACGGAGGTGATCATTGCATATCTGCAGACACTGCACGAAACGGGTACTTGACTTCATTTATGCAACGCTTATCGACGGCAAAAAAGGCAAAAATGGCACTTTCTGGAACCCGCTGCAAAGGACTCTACTAACTGCAGCACGACGAAAGCTGCCTCTTATCACGTTTCTTCTGCACACCTTTACTTCGTAAACCACACTCCGCGTGCTCTCCTTATACTGCCGCGCATAAACTGCCGGACTCTTATCTAGTCAGCCATTCATCGTGCGCCCACACATATTCGTAGTCTACACAACAGCGACTGGGTTAGAAACAGGACACGATGAAGAGGCAGGTAAAAGAGATAGTCGCGTTCTTGCTGTCATTTTTGGAGCAGTTCATGTCTTCGTCTATTTCTGGATGCGGGAATAGAAAGAACCAGTCCCATACGTGAAAGGCAGCGTGACAAAATGTGTATTCGTGCTCTGCGCTTTCAGTTTTCGTTCTGTGTATACGTACTCGTTAGCAGCTTCTCATGGGACCCACTTTGGTACAGAAATATCATTTTTGTCGACTTTTTAACTGATTTATTCAGAAACTGCGATGGTTTCAGAGAGTGGAATGACAGAAGACAGCGCAACGCATGATAAGATGGGGCCGAGCGCTATAGTCCTGCATTCCTGTACCGTTTCTGTTTTCCTAACAATGAATCTACAAAAACTTCACTGCGGCTGCCTCGGTGGTACAGGGTACGGTGCTCGGCTGCTGATCCGAAATACGCGTGTTTGATACTCGTCACGGCGGTCGCATTTTCGACAGGCGAAAATGCTGGAAGTGCGCGTACTGTGTATTATCGCGCGCGTTAAAGAGCCCCAGTTAGTTAAAATTTCCGGAACCTTCCACTAGGATATGCCTCTTAATAAATCGTAGTTATGTCAAGTAAAACCCCAGCAATTACTATGAACTTGGCCAATTTACCATTTCGTTTCAATCTCCAAGGCGTACGTGTTCCCTTTACCGTTTATTTCGCAGAAAGCTAGACCGAATAAATTAAGACACCCTGCACTGAAAGTTTAAATTATATCCTGCTTCTGTCGCAAGGCTCCTTGCACAAATTACAAGGGAAAAGTTCGGCCTTTATGGATTCTGCTTCCATGTGACTTCGCAAATTTTCCTTTTTCAACTACACTACGTAGGTAGGCATAGTCTATCTTCTACATTTACATAAGCAGCGTTATTTCCAAATTTTAGCTGATAAAGTGATATATGTCACAGCTAGCAAAGCCATAAAAAAGGCAAATGCGAAGGAAATGCGAAGCACGCATCAGGCACGTAAAATGGATCTGCATTGTTGTCTCGCTATACCGATTTTGGTACATATGAATTTAACCAAACGGCCGTAAGAGCACCACGACTGTGGCATGTAAACCATGCCGCTCATGACAGGCATGTCATGATTGTAATGTTATGACCTATCACAAACGTTCGTCATGAAGTCGTGTTGTGCCATAGCAGTTTTGCTACACATCCCCTTAACGAAACGCGTGGCATGTAAATCATGCCGCTCATGACATCCATTTCACGATTTTCATGTCACCCATGGTCGCCGGACATTCTCGTCTCGCCATATCAATTTGGGTATATATCAAGTTAACAAAAGGGCCGAAGAACACCAATACCGTGTCATGTAAATCATGCCGCTCATGACATGCGTGTCATGATTTTCATATTATGACCTGTCATTTATGATCGTCATGCCGTCATATTGTGCCATGCCAATTTTTGTATATATCTCTTAACGAAACGGCCAGCAGAGGACCAAAACCGTTGTATGTGAATCATGCCGCTGATGATAGGCATATCACGATGTTCATGTTATGACCTGTTATTAACGCGATAGCGTTAGAGAGCTCGTTCCGCAGAAATACCGCCGTCGGTGTCGGCGTCTCCACGCGCCTCTTGTGAGCGAAAAAAAAAAATAACAGCTCCAAAAATGTACAACTATGTCCATCTAGCGGAAGACATATCGACGAATGTCTCGACTACCATGGCCTCCGAAACGGCGAGCGCGCCCGCCATCTAGGAGGCCATGCGACTACAGCAGAGCCTATATGCGGTCTCGTCCGATGCTCTGCATCCACTTTTTTATGTTCGTCATGGAGACACCTTGTGCCATATCAATTTTCGTATACATCCCATTAACGAAGCGGCCAGGAGAGCACCAAGACCGTAGCATGTAATTCATGCCGCTCATGGCATGCATGTCATGATTTTCATGGTATGACCTGTCATTTATGTTCGTAATGCAGTCATGTTGTGGCATACCAATTTTCGTACGTCGTAGGCAGATAGATAGATAGATAGATAGATAGATAGATAGATAGATAGATAGATAGATAGATAGATAGATAGATAGATAGATAGATAGATAGATAGATAGATAGATAGATACGCTCAAAGTCGCCGAAGTTCGCTAAGAAATGCTTCGCATTTAAAAAGTGCAAAGCCACAAGCACGACCATCTGGCACATGTTGCCTGCGCATGATTCCCACTGTGTATGAACGATCACAGTGATCACAATGCCACTGTCCCCTCTGGTAATTTAGGTATGCAACCAATTTTGTGTTTCCTTTTTTTCGTCAGCCTGGCTTCATGTGAAAATTCACAGCAGCGTCCCGATAAGATTTCTCGCTAGCTATTTTTTTTCTTTGTTAGTGCGAAACTGTAATCTGCCGGCTCACAATAGTAAAACAGATTCTCACAAGACCTGGCGTCCACTAGAACTTCAGACTTCAGAACAAACTGAGACTTTCTGCTGTTCTTCAAAGGTGCGCATCGAGCTACAGGGACACCGTGCTCGTCAGTCTAATACTACGTTAATAAATTTGAACCGTATCTATGAACAGCTCTTAAAAAAGATTCAAGTGTAGTTGCAGTGACATATAGCGTCCAGTAGCGTTTTCCTATTAAAAAAAAAAAGGGGGGGGGGGGAGCTCGAGCCCTGATAACTATCCTGCATATGGCAAAAGAAGAAATCACAAGTTTGGTTGGAGTTAAGAAATGTTTGGTGGCAGTTTCCTAAAAAAGTAAGTCTCGTGTCGGTTTACTGCAATAAAAGAAAAAGAACAACGGAAGCAAAGTGCAGGTACGCTTATTTATCGTTGGGGCTCCACGTAGGGAAAAACAGAATGCATAGCTAGTGCAGTTCGGGATGACGTATCGTCTCGTCCCACACATTGCGTTGCGAGGGTGCAGTATACGGCTAGCAGCATTAAAAGACACGCCTCAAAAGCAACTACGCACTACTTTCGGACGAACAAGTTTACATTTGTGTCTTCATAGTAGTCAATAGTGTTTCACATCGGCACAGATAATCACCGTAGATGGTGGCTGCTTGCGGTTTCTTTTTTTCTTTTTCTTGAACTTTAGCTCCCCACGTCGCACTAAACTCGCCTCCTCTTCTACCCTTGAGAATGGTTGGGGGTTACGCGTCCACATCTGCGCCATGAAAAGAAGTTGCAGTAACAGCAGTACTAGTACCAGCTCCCGTTTCCTTTCCCTTCCGGCCCGTCTCCATGTCACACACGCGTGCGGTGAACTGTGCACACATTTATATCTGGCCGCTGGAAGCTGACGCTGCAACTGCGTCTGAAATGTGGTCCACGTGCTTTTCGCCAATGCTGCTTTTATGTAAATATAGGGTTTTACGTGCCAGAACGACGATCTGATTACGAGGCATAACGTAAAATGCTCATGAACGACAGCCGCGAATGCGACACGATGCTCAGAGTGAGGACGCAGGCAGCGCCCTCAGTGACACGTCCTACGCTTCAACGTGGTGTAGCGAGCGAGTGTTATTTTTACCGGTCATAGAGACGCCTGTTCGCTCATATTATTTCACAATAAATATGTTTAGCATTGTAGACAGACGTGGTATGGGGAAGGGGGGGGGGGGGGGCTGCATTTGGTACGCTCTTTGGTATTCCCAAATATTTGTGGTTGCCTCATCCGTGTCCCGTTAAGAGCTGTTTGAGGCTCCAGGAACGAGTGAGCTGCAAAGTTGGCAAGAAAAAGAAAAATGGGGCAGCTGAAAACACTGAAGAAGCAGCGGAGTTCGTGACGCTCCCCTCCTCCACATCCCCACTTCCCTTTCCCGCCCCTTGCCATGCTATACCGTACAAAACCCCTTTCTAACTTACTTTATTTCGGGTATATGTCATTAATTGAAGCGAAAGAGAAATGCGCACGCACTTTTTGAAGCGAAAGAAAAGGAAAAAGTGCGCGGGAACTTTTCATGGTAATGATAGTTTCTCTTTACGTTTTACGGACTCACGGTCGGCTAAAAAGCTCCGCACTTAAAAGTGTTTTAACTTTTACGGGTCATTAACTTTCTTTTTTTTAATTTCTAGCGTTTGTTCCATACAGAGCCCGATAATAAAGTATCGCATGTGGTCGTGAACTCGTATCTCCAAAATGAGATCAGCGTAGAGATGTTTAGATTATGTACTGACCATTTGTCATTTGACATCGTAAGATCTGGAAACGCAATGGCATTTGAAAAAACGATTGAGTTGGTTTTTAGTTTACCTAGGCAGTGTCGTATTCGCGATGATAGGTACGCTTGCGAAAGTTCGCTTATTTTACCCCTGTAGACCGCTAAGGGGTGTATTCATTGCGATTAGTGAATTTGTGACTCAAGAAGGAGTTCAGATTCTCTGAATTACATACTTCGGCGTTAGCGCCGAATATATAATGATGTGCGTATTTTTTCGCTACCGCTGTCAAAACCCGCGAGCACGTGGTATTAAAGTTGCGAGGCACGCGCGTGTTAATACAGCTACAATCACGTCAGATCCAGTGCATGCTCTGAAAGATATCTTTGTCGTGCGTTTATTTAAGTTCTGGTCATTTTTTATCAGACATACGCGGCACAGTGGTTACTAGGCCCACAAAAAAGTGAATAATGGCGTAGTTAATTTCTTGCGCAATACGCGCGTTACGGGCGACATTGCCCATTTTTGCTTATCGATGTGACTCTCCTCTGTCTCGTTTTCCTCACAAACTGGAACGACTTCGTGGCTGCTGTGATGTGCTCACGCGCATGCAACATACCTCGAGCTTTCTGCTAGGTACTTTCAAAGACAGTGCCGCCTACAATACTGAAAACGAAAGGGTCACCGATGATATACGGTCGAACGTCTCTGTTCTAGGGCAGAGGCTTAGCGCTGAAACCAAATCAGCATTACCCGACGCATGCATCTCTCTTGCAGCCCCGCCACGGTGGTCTAATGATTATGCCACTCGCCTGCAGATGTGAAGGTCGCGGGATCGAATACCGGCCGCGGTGGTTGCATTTCGATGGAGGCGAAATGTTGATGCCCGTGTACTGTGCGACATCAGTGCACGTTAAGTAACCCCCAGGCAGTCGAAATTCCCCGAGACCTGTACTACGGGGTCTCTCATAATCATGTCGCGGTTTGGGAATCGAAAACCCCATCAGTCCGATCAATGCAGCTCTTTTGCAGAGGTCACCACTCTATCTCAAATTCCTAACCTAAGAGTCGTGCTGGTTTTTCGTATTCTTTCGTCACGTTAGCTACAGCATTTGTATACGTTATAGTTGTGCTGATCGGCATAACCTCCGAGTTTTCACCATATTTATTTTTTTTACCAGACGAATACCTTCAAAGTGTACTAAGTGCATCTTTATCGCTTCGAAATAAGAGAAACGCCTGCGCGGAATCGCACGACAGTGACAGCGTAAGCTGGAGGAGCGACCTTCTTAAAGGCCATTGTAAACGCTTAAGGAAACTAGTGCAGGTAGAGGTGGTAGGTATCCACTGCACCATAACTCTTATCATTTCGCCAAGTAGGGAAGTACCCACTACGCCATAATTACTGCGGTAGTGTAACGTGGAAATATGTATAACTGTGCATGTTAGAGAGTCTCTTGGCGTCGTTGTCCCGAGAACGAACCGAACTCTCGGCCCGGCGTCGACGGCGAGCTGCGGTTTGGGCTTCTCTCTGCGCAGCTGTCTGTTGTGCCCGACGTTGCCTTGCTGCAGCCGCGAACGTAGCTCTGCGATCCGCTTCTTCAGCAGCGGTCCGCACCTTGCGAGATTTGTGGATATTCAAGCAATCCTCGCAGCCACCATCTTGTTTGGACAGCAAAGTAGCCTGCATCGTTTTTGTCTTCGTATGCCGTCTTCGCGAAGCTGTCTATTTTGCCGTCTACGTGAGAAATGGAATGGGACTTAAGATGGCCGCTGTTACGTAGCCGTCTATTTAGCGGTCTACCGTGGGTATTGGAACACACCCTTAGGTGTCATCAAATGTCATCGAAAAGCGCAAATTTTGTCCAGCCTCGTCGCCATTTCTTCTACTGTTCTAAAAACCATGCAATCCTTCCTCGCAGGCCCTCGTACAGCTACGGCGCACACAGGAACAGCAACTCCCTAGTGAGCGCGCATTTGGCCAGATGCACGTCTGGCTTTTAAGAGAACAAAAAAAAAAAACACATTTTCCTTGAAAACTGCACACAATGAAAATACCATGTGTTTCCAGCGATCTCAACTCCTCTGCAGTAATATTCAATCGGTAGTTCAACAACAAAAATATTCATTTTGCCAGGACAGCGCAATTATATTATAATTTCAGAAATATCTCCACGAGTTCGTAGTCACGTACGAATATTTGATTTCATATATGATCACACTAACGTGATAAAAAAAGCTGGTTTATGTTTGCTTGCTTGGAGAAACTGCCGCTGTCTTTCACGGAAACTGACCGCAGACCCACTCTTACCGTCCGTCCGTCCGCCCCCCGGCTACCTCCCTCGTGCTTTTTCTTTTTTTCGCCTTTCTTGCAAGAATGTACTTTGGTGTGTAGTTCCGAGTAAGCACAATAGTCATTTCACTGAACCACCGGTCCTTGGATCTTCCGGAACATAAAATCGTATGCAATGCATATCAAAAGGACACAACACTGTCGTTATTAAGGACTGAACCCTGTCCGCACACCCTTATCCAGAATTGACGCAGCCCAACTCTTAAGCAGGGTTGCACACAGCATGATGCTGCAGCAGTGGCATGCACCTGGGTTCACGCATCTTCGCCTACATTCTCTCTACCCATCACTGCAGCTGCGACTTCTACAGGGTTTTCCCGACTTGAAGAGACAGTGTTTTGCCGTTTGTGACTGGGCGTCGCATTCACGCGTTCATATTCTTTCAAACTTGAAATGGCTGAAGACGCCGAGCGCAGTGACTGCGCTGTTGAGGAGACTATCGAGCACTTCCTGTGCCACTGCCCAACATATGACAATGAAAAAACGCAACTCAGTGCAAGACTGCGAAAGACAACCAGCAACATTTTCACCGTTGAAATGATCTTAGGTCCACGGCGCTGAGCGTCTCAGCTACGCCAAGCAACAAAAGCGTTGCTGCATTTCCTGAATGCTATGGGTTAATTAACCGTCTATGAAAATGGAAAAAGAACTTCTATAACGCCAGCGACACTGCAGCGTTTTATTTTTTTCTCTATCTCTATCTTCCAGAACTATCCTTCCCCTTCCCCAGTGCAGGGTAGCCTACCGGGCTCAGCCCAGCTTAACCTCCCTGCCTTTCCTATTCCGTTCTCCTCATCTTCCTCCTCCTTTTCTTCCTGTCGTCATTATAAGCGACGCCCGAATAATGGACGCACACACGGGGTATGAACCATCCGGAATCACTGTATTAACATGCATAAAATATCCCATATGATAAAGCATTTAATAAAATAGGGGCATCAAATGTACAAAGTACTGCTTTCATTGTATGTACAAGTACTTCTGCTTACAGGAAGGCGCAAACTGGGCGTGGAGGTCGGAACTGTAAAGCCTGCTAACCAAGGCAACAGCTACCTACGCGACTATACTGTGCTCTATGTGAGCTTACACAATCGCACGACGAAGGGAGAGCGAAAAAAAAAACATTCTAAATAAAAATAACTGGGTCGCTTGGAAACCGTCCAACATGCGTTTGCCGTTGAGTGCCTTAATTCTCGCAGCAGAAATACGTTGTGAACTGTGCACAACGATGTTTTCGAAGGTTATTCAGAGGCGAACACTCTGGCCAGCGTTCTTTTGTATATAGCAACGGCGCGCCCCAGTGCTCGCCCTGAAACTAACCCCGAATAGCAGAATGGTGGCAACTGTCCACGCCGTTCGAAGAGCTGCCGGACGCGAATTATAGGAGAGCCACATCCTCTAGGAAAGAATGCGCCAGGAATTTGCGCTCGTACGCACGTCTGTTGGCAGTGAGATAACAAGGCGACTTCTTTCGGTTGGCGGGTTCAACCTGCCTCGACTATTTCTGTGTAGTTCAATTTACGCGGCGACAGCTTTCACAATAGCCCTCAGGCGTACTATAGTTCGACAGTGCTGCATCTCCGGCGCAGGCGCTCATTTTTTATTACTCCTACACTTAGCACACGACTATACTTGCACTTAGAAACTATAAGTTTGAGTTTCGCAACCGTTCTTAGAGAACACCGTCGCGTACAGTGCCACGCAATATAGTCTTTCCCCTTAGCTCGATTATCAGAGGTGTGCAGTACGGTTACAGCGCGAAATTATTTCCTGATGGAGTGTCATGCCCCAAAGGTACACTTGAAACTACGAGCGACGCATTTATGCTTAACCACCTTTTGAGTGGCTCACTGGGGTAACACGTAAGAATAACACATGGAACCCTTTAAAAAAATCAAATGGACAGTTTGTCACATTCTTAATGCTTTGTAGATTGTGCAAGGTGGGATGACAGCGGCGATACTGTGCCTGGGTACACAAATGACATTACTTCAGTCAGGCTTCAGAGACACGCTGTCTAGGCGCAAGGAGGAGGTCTGCATTAGGAGAAAGCAATTTTCGTAGAAGAACTTCTTGCTGGGCGAGTTGGTGCATGACTTTTTTCAAGTTTGTTGCGCGAAGAATAGACGATCACAGGAAGAACAAGGCAGACAGAAAGAGCGCAAACTATCAACTGGTTTATTTGTTCTTGAGTCAGCTTATGTAAGCATGGCCAAACGTCACAAAGATAGGAAAGAGGGTTGAGAGGGGGTGAAAGGGGAAGCATACAACTCAGAACACCTTTCCTATCTTTGTGACGTTTGGACATGCTTATATAAGCTGATTCAAGAACAAATAAACCAGTTGATAGTTTGCGCTCTTTCTGTCTGCCTTGTTCTTCCTGTGATCGTCTATTCTTCGCGCAACAAACTTGAAAAAAGCAATTTGAATTGGGTGTCAAGAACCTCATGTTAACTGTGTCACTCTACCGCTGCGGGGAACGCATTTGCACTTCTCTTACTCTAACCTTATAAATTTGAGCCAGTTAAGAAAGTGGTTTGCATATCAATCTGTGACTTTAGGGCAAATAAGAAGGAATAACACAAAGCAAAGACTCGAGAAATATCAGACAACAAAGCACTACGTCCTCCACAACGCCTCCTTCACACCTACTCGAGAAGCTACCACGCTACGTGTCCTGTACGTCCCAGGAACAATCAAATGCCACTTCTTGAAGCAAATGTCAGGTCTACAGGGCTGCTGGAAGTTAATCCTCGCAGAAACGTCGGGCTGCCTGCCGACAACGGTCGATGCGTTTCGGTTATACTCGCAAGAACAGAAGCTCTTAGCTCTAAGTGCACCGATTGCAGTACAGTGACCCGGTGGAAATAAATTTCATCTAAATTTGCTTATACTGCATTTATGAGACCTTCGTAAGATCTCTTCAGTTTGCTCAAACAATTTACGATTCCCATTCAGTACAGTGTGCGCATCTTTGTTGTGTACCATCGGATCGGCCGTAAAACGTAGTAAAGACAGGCAAGTTTAATATTTCGCTATTAATATCAGTGCTTCTGCTTCACATTTTAGGTGAAACTAGCACTTCCTAAGTGTATGACTGCTCCATGTATGCTTACACTTTTTTCGTTGACTTTTGATTTTAGCTTCCATAATGTGAACAAAAGAAGGCGGCGTGCTTTAGTGCCACCGAGCGTAAATCAAGCGTATACCCCCCCTTCCCAACTGATTTTACTAAGGGCACTGGTACGCGTTGAGAATTACTGAGGCTCCGGTGAGTTTATCGGAAAGAGGTTTAGACGCACTGGAAGAGACACTAGTTTTGCTGCTCTGACTCAAGGTTGTGACTCGCGCGTGCAGGGAGCTTTGAATGGAAAGAAAAACAACCTTACTGACCGATGGAACGATGGATCCCCGCACGACCCCACTGTACTACACGTCCATGAGTTCGTGGAGCTCAAGGACGTGAGCGGCCTGGAGTTCTGTCTAGATATTCGATGACTCACATATGGTACTTGCGCTTCTACTACTATTGCTTTCCGTACTATGTACGATGGTAATGTGTACGACGTCTAAATTAATGAGCATTAGTTGCTGCACTACGTTTAAGCGCCACGTGTCACTGATTTTCAAACAGAAAACGCGCTTCTCGCGTTTGCTCTTTCGATGTACGGATAATTACGCTGTTTAACAAACATACACAAACGTGCTAACGCTTCTTTTCTTCCGTTATTATTAGTTTTTTTTTCCAGATAGCGTCAAAAAGGGCTTTGTCTAAGTGCGCGCATGTTTTCAAGGTTTCATACGTGCTTACGCACTTATTGCGTCACTGCTACTTCACCAACACGTTGCTGTAACGCTTATATCACAGCGTTTCAGGGCATATATGTTATGACGGCCTAAATCATGACCACCAATTATCGCAGTGCCCGTACCGTCGATGCGAAATCATGCAGACGTTCAAAAGGGGTTCGAACGAACCTCATTCTGGGAGCTGGCCGTTGATGGATATCAACGCACCGAAAATCCTTCTAACACTCTTACAGAACTTTTCCTTGCCATATTGTGCTTACTGAACAGCAGGAACTTGCGAACAACATAAGTTGAAGGAGATCCACACCCATGAATGTAAGTGATCTGGGTGTAAAATTTCGCGTACCAGAAGCACTTCGAAAAAAACAAACCGCGACTTTGTTATCAAGAGAAACCTACGCTGTAATCGAGATAGAATAAGAGTTACCCGAAAATCTGTTCTTAATTGTGCGTTTTGTAAGAAATTGTTAGACAATATTTCCATTGAAATCGCACAAACTGCCTGTCCTGAAGATTTTGCCGAGCTCTCACAAACCAAAATATTGTTACCTTTACCTTGAAGACCTAGTGCACATTAATTACTGTACGGAGAAACGCAATCGCAGAGCTGAACATCGCTGGCACTGTCATATACCGCATTTTATGCGAAGCTAACGGTTTCTTTCTAATTATATGTTTAAAGGCGATACCTAAACTGACTCATAATAAGCAGAATGTCCGGCGTCTGTGGGCGTCGAGAACACACCGAAAATGGAGAACTCACGAAAAAATCGAGAACCTACCGAAAATAGAGAACTCACGTCTTGTTTCCTGGGCATATACCGTAATTAGCATGGAAGTGTACAAATGTATGAATAACATGACTGTTAGGTCAAGACATCAATAATACGACATACTCGTCAGCTACGTAACGATTAGCGATAACGAAATGACAGGTGGTGCGTACACGAAGTTCCCGGCCATGGATATATGTGGTTATGCGCCATAGGTGATTGAATGTTAGCGTTTACTGCATATGTGAAATTAAAATTGAATAAAGTCAAATACATTTATAGATAAATAAATGCATTCCGTGTCAGAACACACTTTATGATAATACGGAATGGGTTTCGCCATGAACTAGTCTTAACCGAATATTTTGTAGAACGGGAACTTTTAATTATTATTTACGAAAGGCGAGCACACTTTCTTCTTTTTTTTTCGCTGTTGCTTTTTCTCGTCAGTATGCGGCGCCTAGCAGCGTAAGCAGCCCAGCGCTACGCTATATAGCTAGCCGTCCGCTGGGCCGTTTGTCAAACATTGCACCAGATGTCCTACTGTGACTCCTGGTGTCGCTAAGTTTCGCAAAGGTAATTACAGTTTATAAATTTCTAGTTATGTTTTGCGTTTTACGCCGCAATACACCGACCTTTAGCTTCCGAAGATAAGAGATGCATTCAGCCTCTGCGCCCGCTTGTCGTGTTAACAAGTTAGCACTGAGTTGCTAACCTCGGCTCTTTTTAAGGCTATATGAATAAGATTTCGAATACTTTTCGTGCTTGCCTAATCCGGTTAGTTCCCGAAATGCACGTTTTGCGCACTAAGTCGCGTTTCTGCCGCGTTCCGGCGGAGCATCCCATCGCCGACTTTTCCTATGCGCATATAGTTGGAATTTTGCGCATACACATTAAAAGACTCAGGGAAAGCGCGTAGTCTCATGCGCAGATTTGGATTGCGAGTGGCGCGCGAGGTATTGGCGGTTCCAAGCTGTTTCTGTAAAGGCTTTCCCTGCGCTAACGAGGTAGACATATGCAGTTTCGGCCAGCTGGGCTGAAACAGTACGGTGCCACGGGGCTGTCATTAGTCATTAACCATAATTAGCGAATTCAAAAAAAGTAAGTCTGCAAGTGAGAAGGTTTCCTAATCGTAACAGCGCAGTTTCCGGAAAGTTCTTTTTTGGCGTGCACGTGTAGAGTTTGGAATGCTGTCTTAAGAAGTTTCATGCGCCTCGTGTATTCCCTGGTGTTTTCGCGAAACACCCGTAAAATCGGATGATGTATTTTGTGTCTTTTTCCTACTACAGCAGCGAATAATTCGGCTCATGCCTTCGAACTCACTTACAGTAAGTTAGAAGTACACGTACTCTGCCAGTACTCTGTGAAGCCTGGCTATGAATGCTCGCCGGAAAGAAGTGGTTGATGAATGCCGGATCTATAGCACTCTACGCGTAAAAATGGTGGTCGCTCTAAACTACGCTTGCTGCTGTTCGAAGTTTCATAAATTGATCTAGTTCTTTTTTTTTATTTATACATTCGAAGGGGGAACAGTTCAAATGAGTTGCGCCGACATAACATGCACATTATAACACATCTTGATATTTTACGTGACAAAACCACCATATAAGGGGCACGCTGTAGTGGAAGACTACAGAAATTTCGATGAACCGCGATTCTTCTACGCGCGTTGAAGACGCACAGTACACAGTCCTCTAGCATTCCGCCTCCATCGAAATGCGACTTCCGCAGCCGGGATCTAACCCGTGTTTTTCGAGCCAACAACCGAGCACGGTACACTGCGGCGGTGACATGGAATTCACATTATGAGTCCAGCTAAGGCCACTATGCGAGTTTGTTTACCTCATGATCATTTCACGTATGCTTGCCCCAAAAAATGTTGCATATGCTGCGCGATACAAAACATATACCCTCTAACCTCTTTCGGCTTCTTCTTACCAGAAATTTCACCCACTGTTCAACAGAAGTCTTCTTTTTTATTTATTTTTGTTTGTTTGTTTCTGTCTGCCTGCAAGCATACGTTGAGATGCCATGAGGTCATTCAAATATAAGTACTTACATATCCGAAACTCGAGACTCTCATAAGCGCGTAGGAAAACGTATCTTGTTCCAAGTGGCGAAACTGGATTTTCGTCGTTCTGAATGTTTTGTCATCCGCTTCTCAGTGGCAACATTTGCTGACATATTTCATTTTAATTGCGAGGTAAACAGAGTCTGATATATATTGTAGTGGAGTTCCGGACTGAAACGCACATCGCCCTGAAGTATTTGATGTGTGCCCATGCCACCCGCTACGCAAGTAATTCTATTTTTATTTTACTTTTTGTCGATGGAGTGCGACCAGCATGGAGGATAATCGAATTATCAGCTATGCGAGGATAAAGACACCCGTGAGAAAAATAATGCTAATATTATTAAACGATTTAATTAATGTTGGAAGGACCGACTGTTGGATTACTTGGACGTAAATGCATAAAGGATACTTCTGTTCTGCTGCCATGAAAAGAACTACATTTCTTCGCTGGCGCGGGGAGGTAGACATGTGGCATATGATTTGGTGAGTATATATGTGTGCTCGTTTTGTCCTAATTTTTCATAAACTCGGAGCAGGCTGGTCAAGTGAGAAGTTTAGCAGACACAACACAATCAGGCCATACTTATAATCACGTTGCTCGGGATTATTGTTGTTATTGTTTTTGATATCGATGATCCAACTACCGCAGCCGTATGGACTGAGCTTCCGCTGTTGTGAGCAAACTTCTCTTTTTTCGCATCCATACAAAAAGCAGTACCCGTTTCTGTAGCTTGCAGGTGAATCGGGGCAAGCCACGGCCGCACAATGAAAAAATAATAATTATAAATATGAGCTCGTCCCGACCTGCTATAATCTGCTTACACACGAAAAACCGATTTCAATTCGACAAACATAGCTGTAGGGCAAGCATAGCTATAGAGTCGATCTTCCACTAATGCCCGATAATTTTCTGAAATGAATTGTGGGGAATGAAGTATCGGCATTTTTTAAAGCTGGTAGCAGGCTTTTCTTGTAATGGATGGTAAACGCGCAAACTTCAGTACGAAGTGGTGCAACTCTAGCGGTCACGCTCACGAGTGCCTTGCTACAGACGACAGAAGCTGATATAAACTAAAGCAACAAGTTGGTGAGAGAGAGAGAGAGAAAAGAGAGACACAGGCACACTTCTCCTGTTTTCTTAAGCCTGCCAGAAGCAGCAATAGGAGAGAATGAAACGCAGATTAAAGGAGAGCTTCATGTTGCCTTGTCCAGAGGAACGCGTGAAAAAACAAAAACTGGCTGTAAGCAAGAGGGGGATCACGTTCTCTTATCAAAGAGCACAAAGCACTTACGTAAAACAAAGCTCTCCGGGGGGGGGGGGGGGGGTGTTGTTTTTTTCTCCAGAAGTGCCATCTTCCTGAGCTCCCCTGAGGCAAAAGCGTGTTGCAAGGCCCAGATAAATGCTCACCTTCCACGCTTCTCACTAACGCAGTGAGCACTTATGCAACGGTCAGAGTGGCCTACGCAGCATGTTTCGCCGCGAGGCGATATCATCTCCAACACTGAGCCTACCGCGAATTTCGCAGAACATACCTAGCTAGTATGCGCTTCAGCAACGCGTGTCTGTGACGTTCTCACTGCAATCGCGCATGCATATCATAGCACGATAGTGCGTGGCGTGACGCTGCATCTGCATTTTTTTGTTTTCTCTTTCAGGTGACTTCGTTGTCGTATTCTCAGTGCTTGTCCAGACCCTCGCATTTTCTGCACCTCTGCATATGTTCGCGCGTATGAAGTTACTTCAGTGTGTGGATCTTTTGCGATAAGAAAAGCGAGAATATGGGGAACCGAGGGAATGTTTTTTTTTTTTTTTGCTGCTTTGTATAACTCTAACACAATCATTTGAAGGAGATTGCAGAAGGAAGGCAGCTCAGCGCAAGAAGAAATATACTCAGATCAATTTTAGATATCGTACGCAATAAGAAGACAGTAAAACGGAAGAAAAGACATGCTCCTGCGGGTACACTCCAACCAACTTCTCCCGCGCTACGCTTGCAGTGCACTGCATATTATTAAACAGCCGTGCCATCACGGCGACATGCCCGCCCATGCATCTTCTTAATGTCTGTTAATCTAATCCAAGCGCTAAGAACCAGCATCCCAAATGATGTGAACGGTAGTTTTCCCACTGCATCTAGCGCAAACGTTAAACTGGAACCGGGAGGAAGCCAGGATATATACCCACTCATCGGTCCTGCTGAAAATTGGAGCTGACCGGCTGGGCAGTGAGTGTTAGAGCTCACCGTCCAGTCAGTACAACTTCCCTCCCAGGAAGTGGTGCTTAGGGAGAGAAATGAAACGCTCCTTTCAGAACGCATAAAGAGAGATAGCTAGAGAGAGAAAGAGAGAGAGACAGAGAGTAAGTGACTGCAGCGCATGACAATGTCGTTTGCTAAGTTTAATAACTTGCTATACGGCAGTAAACAAATACAGTACGGTGCAAATTCACGCTAGCCAGAGAAAAAGAAGAAAACAAAACGAACAAGCGGGAGGAGAAGTTGCTATAACCTCATTCGAGCAGCACTTTTATGCAGCATCTCTACTTGGCCTTCGCTCCACAGGTATATATGCCCAATACGCTGCGGAGGTGCACGTCGATGCGCCCTTGTTCTTTTAGAACCGCAGCCCCGTAGTGGCACAGTTCAGCAGGGCGTATACGTCGCACCTCTTCCCGCGAAAGTTCGTTAGAAACGCTAATTTTTCTTCGGGTTAATGAGATGCAATTGCTTTTACCCGTGTTAACACCGTGTGTGGGCTCGTAGAAGCTGCTCACTTATGCTTCTCCTGTTACCCGAGGGAAGGAAGAAAGAAACCGCGAATGGCAACAGCCAGCTCACGCTCCGTTACGGACAAAGTATCCGCCATCCTAAAGATCGACTGTTTCGAAACGGTTCTTGTCTTGCATCCTTTATTTTTTTTATTTTACGCGTTGTAGCGAAGGCTTACCCCAACACAAAGATAGAACAAAACGAACTCTGAGAAAGGGCCCCGAGTTCCTATGTGTCCGGCGGCTGAACGTCGACGCTCCGGCCCGGTTACAAATTGATGGAGCATAGATGAGGCAAATCATTTGCATTCTCCGGCCGCGTTTTGTAAAACAAGGTTTGGGGCAAATGTTAATGGGGGCCGCGGTGCACGGAAGGGTGCAGCAATTAGCTGGCCGTCCGCAGGCATCCCAGCATTCCTTGGCCATGCAGATGAGCGCGTTAGGTGGTTATACGCGTAGGGAGTGCGGACAACCGGATGGCGCGCTTTCTTTGCGGAAGGAAGCGAACAAAACCGGAACTGCTGGCGTTTGCTTCGGAAAGCGCGAGCAAGGGGCCGGTTCGGCGATCATTTCGTTCCCGCAGCGAAAACTTTGTCAAATCTCTACGCAAAGATTTCCCGTTGTTTCAAACGCCAGAAATGACATTCTCTTGTTGGTAAAGGCGTTGTTAGAGCGTTAGGGGGGCAGCCGAAGACAGGGGCTCTCTCTATATAGTATATATATAGTTTGAACATGGCGACCACTCTACGGGCGTCAGTCCATTTACATATGTTCACCTTCCACTTCAATTTCAATGTGCTTCTTCAATGTTGTCCCCTTATTTCACATATGAAATCAATATGCTACAGTTAGTTCATAATAACGCCTTCTGATTCATATCGCAAAATCACAACATTCCTTCAACTTTTAAGAACAAACCTGGGTACATAATGCAGCATTTCTTACGTGAGCTTCATTTATATGTGCGTGGACCACGGTCATCACCGATAACTTTGAAAGTGCCTTCATTCATGCGACGAAGGTTACAAAATCACTTTTCTCTCACGCGTATCTGTAACAAAACAGACACATTTAACTATCTGCCCTTTTACGCACCGTTCGCTTGGAGAATGACCTTTTCGGTGGCATAGTGCGCGAACGTAATCACCCAATAACATTCCGTCACCATCTCATCTCGCGTTTATTTCATTAGCAATTTCCTTGCCTTTTTTTCTCGTGTTTCTCTTTACCTGTTTAGTTAGAACATACATTACTTTCTTATTGCCTAATTTTCTTACAATATTTTTGCATGGTGGTATCAGTGGACATTTAATACTTCCTTTTGCAGCATTGAAAATGTATTTGTTATTCAATGATCTGTATAACTGTACAAACGCCACGACCGTCTCTAAACACGCGCTCCTGACAAATTCTTGAGCAATAAAGTTAAGCGATTGCCCTTGTGTATTCACTGACTCTGATACGAGAGGAGCGGTGCACACGTATGCAAAGAAAGTGGACTATCGTTGTTGTACGCCCATTAAAGGAACACTTAATCACAACACGCGGATACAAAGCATATGCAAAATTTGCCATTAATTATATATCTTCATGCAAAACTATATTACATTGCTAAGTAATGTGTGTCCGCTGATATGCAGGCTAGTAATTAATGATTCTGCGCTCGGTGGTACGCGCGCCGAAAGGCCTGAAGTTAAGCGCGCGGTAATTGCTTGTCCTGGGTGTACAGTACAGCCGGTGTTAATTATTGAATGTTAGGCAATGACAAAGAAAGGGACACATTAATAAATTGCGGAAATTTTCATCGGGCGACGGAAGAGCGTGCTGAGAAGGACGTAAGGTTTCGAGAAGCTAAAGGAGCTGAAAATCCGTGTATGAGAAATGGGGCTACTTGCTAGTGCACTCACCGGAGAATGTCTTTTTTTTTTCACACTCTTTATACAAGCTTCAATAAACACTATATTCATAAATTTGGGTTTATCATGTGATTCATAAAGCAGTGCATTTGGGTCCTTCTGAAGGGACGTGCGCGTACGGCGCAGAAACCACCTTCATGAGGACATCTTGATTTGCGATACTATTCCGAAGGTCTGACAAAAAATGTTTATCAGGTTCACTCAATATTTACACGCCATGCTCCTATGAACAATATCGCAGGGAGAGGTAGAATACAGCGTAGAAACGTAGGATGTATAATGATAATTTAGGAGGACAAAAGAAAAGGAGCACGTCATGGTTTCGTGTGACAGAACATTGCGAAGGCCATATCATCACGCAGAGGGCTCAACAGAGCTGGTTACAAATAGCACACCAGAAAGTCTCAGGCTTGCCCGATGTGCATTATAACAATGTACAAGCGGCACTAGGTAGGCAAAGTAGAACTTGCCGCTGAATGACAATTGATGAACATACGATCGCGCGCACAGGCAAACATGAATACATGTCACTAGCTGCCCACGAAAAGTACTTCCCTCAACGCTGGCGTAATGAACAGTGTAGGGACAGGTGAGCGAACGCTATCCAATGCGCTTCGCTTCAACGCGTCTTGGGAAAAACTACAAGAGCCAGACCCCGAATACTTGACTTTTAGCAGCGCACGCGAAGCCACCAATAATCTCGGTTCGTCCACTCTTCGCACCCGCCGCAAGACAGGGCGCGCGGGCCGCCTATGAGCTCAGCTCGGCGAAGAAGTTCACGCAGCCGCTACGTCCACGCCTGCTAAAAGAGGAGACGAGCGGTAACCTTATATCTTCGGATGTCCAATAATGGGCGCGCGTGAACAGAAGCGCACCAAGACACCGTAATTCTTGGCGCAGCCACAATCCAACGGTTTCCCACCAATCCACAGCGCACAATAAAATGTGACCGCACTCGCACATTGTACAGGACAAGAGGGTAAAACAAGACCAAGAGCGAAAGATTCGCTCGGACAGTGACTATATTTTCTCTCACAAAGAAACAGGAAAGCTGAGCTGCACCAGAATGGCAGCTACAACAATTAAGGACAGAGATTTCCCTGCCCTCTTTACTTCTGCGAAGGTGACACTGAAGCGTACAACACATTTACAAACGGCTCAGTGCCACCGGTCGTGAATATGTATTGCGCTGCGTAATTGCAGAATATATGCATTGTGCGGTGGTTGTGCCAGCACGTAAACACTACCAGAGTAAGGGCGCTGAAGAGATCGACTAGCAAACTAAGGCGAGCGGAAAGGCAGGGAAGCTAACCAGAAAAAGAAAAGGGAGAAAAAAACACGGTGTGTAGCGTTATGCACTGAAGAACGAGGAAAGAGTTGAGAAGAAAAGTGGCCAGAAAGAGAGGTAAGAGGGAGCAGAGGTACATCAAAATGGACGAAGCGTGCAAGATGAGGCACCTTGCACACTTCTTAACCATACCAATCGCATGTTATTGCCGTGCTTGTGACTTCACGGTATTTGGCCTGTATACATCGTGCGTTCGATTCCTCGGCACAGCAGCGGCGTTTCGAAGGACGACGCAACTTGAAGAAGACCCGCTTAACGAATCATTGGTATATTTCGAGAACAAAATGGTGGAGTTACTGAAACGATGTTAATTACAGTCCAGGTCAATGCAAACAGTATTCAGTGGAATCAGGGGTGTGAGGTATAGCGTATTTTCTGCTCTATCTTTGACGACGCTTGGAAAATCTTGGGCCTATATACCCGGGCTGCTTGCTATACAGTATATCGAAAGCTCACTCAGCACTTGAGTGTTGTCGAAACTGCGCTTCGAAATTCGTCCACTAATTTATTAAGTAGTTGCATTCGTAAAATATTCGTTAAGATATTACCTGTAGGTTACACATTCTAATCTTAGAATTAAAAGAAGCTTCCACGCAACGCACTGGTTCATTACTGGAAGGTTTTTATCTTAAACAAGAATCTTTTAGGATATTTACTTAAACGAGAATTTGTCAGGATATTCAAACTGTGTGTTTTGGGAAGTGCATTGCTCTTCGAATTCATTTTTCAGTGGTGCCTTTGACACACACTGCGGTTAAACGTTAGAATGCCGGGCAAGGAACAGTGTTTTAGCAAAATTTTATGGTTTGCGTACTTGAAGAGTTCAATTCTGCGGCAATACAACATAACTCCTTGTGTCGTGAAGGGATAGTTGGTGTGGGTAGCTTAATTATTGATTATATCGGCGACATTTCGCTCCTTAGAACATGAGCTCAAATCTAGGCAAACAGGTTAAACCAAAGGCCCGCTGACACGCCAGTTCACATCAATAAAAGTACAGAGCTCTTTTACAAAGGAAATTTTCTGCAGAACTGCAGAAGGCTCAATTTGCAAACTACGTCCTGTGGCATCTTAGCGGGAACAAAAAAAAAAGCATATCTGTAATTAGATATTCCATGGAAGTAGCATATGCTTTTTCCAAGCATACGCTTCCTCTCCCAGTAAAGTCTGTCGTCAGAAGGTTTTTCAAAGTCTCTGTTGCGAGTGTAGCTGGAAAAAATCGGTTCACAAATCGCGAATCCCGCATATACTTCAGCCAAAACTTCAAATTGCGTTTCTGACTAACGTATGCTCGCCAAACTAGCCATAACATTTTTTAAAGCAATATCACCTACAAGTGCATAGTTTTAAATAAAAGAATGTCCTTATACTAACTTTAAAATAGCAATAACTACCATGCGTTTGGTTAACGCGAGCGCTTAGCATGCGAATGCGCTTTGATATTGAAATACTTCCTGTCATCGGCAGTGGAGTACACGCCACCGTGACCCCACTGACAAACTGAACAGTTGTTTATTATTACATTGGTGTAATGTCGCCAACAAATGTGTTCCCGGCCCGAGATGTCATCGCTGAAAGTTATATTCCTAAACTTGTTTACTGGGCGAGGCGCGTTTGTCGCAGAGGGCGCCCACAAATATGCAGAACCTCGGATGTATACATTGCTTCCATCCAGTTGAACGCAACAAGATCGACACTGACAGTGAACACAACGTGAACAAGTGTGGCAATAAGAGTGAAAGCTCTGTCTCCAAATGGAAACCGCACATCGAAAAGAACCACGATGGCCCGCTGCAGTGACGAAGGAACCTGTCTGTGTCGCGGTTGCGACAAGGACAGGTTCCCTCGTGGCATAGTCTGCTCATGTAAATATGCTCTTAGTCGGTTTACGGCGACGCGCTTAGTCTCCGCAAACTGACTAAGGGCATATTTACATGAGCAGAAATAATTTTTTTCTATTGTGAGAGATATGAAAAAAATGAAAGCACCTCCATGGCACGCAGCAGAAAACGACAGTCAAATTTAGACGAGCACAACGCTTCCAAAACGGGATGAGGCGGCCCTGAGAATGGGATTATGTTGTGACTTGTTCTTGTTGATGAGACACCTGACACTTGAGCGCTACCGCTGCCGGTATGGTTAAATAAATAGCAGGTTCAGACGGCTTTCGGCAGAAGGCCATGTGCGGCAGCGTAGTGGCACAGTGCCAAAATGCCTTCCTAGTTTATGTCTAGCAGACGCCGATACACGAATGCCACACCAACGCACGGAACTGTACGAGACACTGTGCGATTCCTAAAGCAGCGCCAGCATGTCTTTCGCTTTCGCCCTGTCAAAAATAAAAATAAAAGACGGACGAACGTGCTAGTTGGCTATGACTTAACGTGAGAGCTAAAAGCAGTGCGTACTCGGACATAGTCGCGCGTTGAGTTTCTTTCTTCGCTACCCCGGTGCTCGCCCGCTTTTCTGTAAGAGGCACTATTTTGTATCCTCGCAGCAGGCGGCTATCGAATTGCTGCTTAGTGCCAGACTGGAACGCTTTTTGCCTTTTTTCTAACGTTGATTTCTTTAGCTCGGTCGTCCAAGGTTCGCGATTTCTACCGCAGCGCGCATCGAAATTTGCGCACAGGCACGTATAAAGGAACCGATCGCTCGCATTTACTTACGGACGAATATGTTGCCAACCAGCGTCGCCGGGATGCAGAAGACGACGACCAGGATGTCGGCCATGGCCAAGTTCACGATGAAGTAGTTGGTGACGGTGCGCATGCGTGGCGAGCGCGCGACCACGGCCACCACGAAGCTGTTGCCGAGCAGTCCCATGATGAAGACCACGGTGTAGGCCAGGCAGAAGATGGCCACGATAGAGGGCGAGTAGCGCATCCACAGGTCCGACGGGATCGAGTACAGGTCGTCGTAGTCACTCGCGTTGTTCCACGAGCCATTGTCCTGGGCGGACGGCGGTGCCGCCTCACCGCGGCCTTCTTCGCCGCCATATGGTTCATACATCTCGCCACCGTACGCCCTCATTGAGTTCACTGTCCTCGAGTAAGGGGTCGAGTTGGCCACGGACAGCCAGGATGCGCCTGGTCGCACCATGGCTGCCGGAGTTGTGGAGCGCAGCATGTGCTCTACTGGAGGTTAAGTCGCGGACCGGTCACCACAGTCCCCGATACCGGTTCGCCCCGTCGTGTGGGATCAAACGGAACGAGCAATTCGCGGCGGATCAATGTCCAGAGTTGACGCAAGCAGAGCTTGAAATGAACACGTTCACAGTGTAGGCACGGCACGCCGAAATGACCGCGCAGTCAGTTCTGATACATCAGTTCTTGTCTGCTGCGGTTCAGCAAGGGCACCGCTGATTCAGTACATACGCGGACGCCACGTTCCCGGAGCGCCGTTTCTGATCGCCTTATGTGCGGGATAATCTCGTTATAATTGGCACATACGCTTGCCGCAAATGTGGTCTGCTCGTTGGATAATGCCCGCCTGACTCTCGAGAAAGTAGGCGCTCTTGGGACCGCACGAAGAGATTCTTTACTTCTTCGATTCGAAGTCGAGATGAACTTTCATACAAGAAGTAAAAGTTCTTTAATTTTTGTGGTGTAGATGTCTTTCGAGGTACGCAGTTAACAGTCTTGCAGTGAAAGCGACACTGCAGGGCGTAATTTGGTGGCCTGAAATACGCTACCGAAGTTCTCCGTGATTGTCAGCAGATGGGTTGGCAGTGTGCCTATGAATCACGCGATATTCTTTCTTCTTTACGTAAGTGCTATAATGCGGAAATACCGGTCAGTCGCCAATAAAATTGCTCGCGCGATTTCTTTTAATGGTGTCACTCCTTCAGGATCGTTAAGATAGCTTTTGATCTCGACATAACGATTCCGGGCAAACGACGACAATTCTGAGACCGACCATTAACATACCGATGATAGAGTAATGCAGTGTTAGCTGTGAATGCGAGGGACGAATTTTTTACGACCATTCATTAACATGCGAATAAAGCAGGGAAGCAATGACAGCGTCACGAACCACTGCAAGCAACTACGAACAAATTTCGCGTCTGCTACTCCACTATGCACTACTTTCCCTTGTAGAAACGCTAATACGTCGCCCACCTACCTTGACTTTTTTTTTTTTCCCTCTGGAGTGAAAGACAGTGGGAACCGCAATACGCGCGAATAGTTTCTAAATTGTATGTCCGTCTGAGGCGCTCGGTGGCAAGGCTTTTTTTCCCCCTTCAACTTTCGTTTCGCTGGCTAGAGAGAAGTGAGGAAACACTGTTAAACCAGTCCCGCGCAAAAGTTGGGCAGCATGCGACACTCCTCTTGGCCAAAAACACAGAATCGCGCCACACTTTGTTACTTGCAACGAGTTGTCGACAAGAAGGCGGCGCGTCGCAAGGAGATCCGTGACAGACTTGAGGGTCCGGAAAGTGGGGGAAAAAAAAATAAGTTCAAAGGCAGGGGAAAGAAAATAAGGGAATAATAATCTGAGATGGAGCAGGACAGGCGAAGGCGAACAGACGTGGCGTCGCTCGTCCACGCAGTCTTGTCAGCAGATCGCTGCCGTCGCGTCTCCTCGTCAGGTGAGCCCGCTGCCGTGCCAAACACACGTGCGCTGTCCCGCGCTCCGGGCGACTGAGCGGCCCAAACGGCGAGCGCCAACCGGCCCAACAAGCGCGGCACAGCAGCGACGGCGGCCGTGGTTCGCGCCCCTCGTTCTCTCTCCGACGTTGGCTCTCCTCCTCGCCTCTGGTCCACGGGTGTTCTTACAGCTAGCGCCCTCTGTCGAGGGTGCTTGCAAAGAACCGAACACCGTGGAACCGACGCGCATCTTCACGCTCCTGCCGTGGATGGGAATCGGCCGGTTTCGCCGCATCAATCGGTTGCGCCACGGAGGCGGTCCCGGTGCGTCAACTTGGCGCTGATCATCTTTCTTCTGCGGTTTGTCACTTGCTGCTCTTCTTTCTCTTCCCTACGCCGCACAGAGCCACGAGCACTGTAGTTATCCACCGTTCAGAGGCGAATTTGCGCTTTACTTCCCCGAGGTCGTTGTTGGTTGTACACGTAGTTCGACTAGCAGCCCCGTTTTTTGTTCTTAATCTCCTTGTACAGGGTATAGTTTCAGTCGTCCAAAACAATTTATGTTTGCATTACTCATAATAAAAAAAATGGAGAAGTTTCACGTATGTCTTGACTGGTGCTCGTCATCATTCGACCAACCTCTCCCACCTAGCTTTTCCTTTTATTTTTTCCACTTTCATCTGTTGGTCTGACTTGCTCGCTTTCATTGTTGCCTCAGGCTGTCTCCTGGAGATCCCTGTATTCAATCTTAAAGTTCAGGCAGCTGTACGCATTATGGCTATCGCTGTGTGCAATACGTCCATGTTTATAGAAATTTTGTTCCATCTATATCCAACCTGCATGTATTTTATCATTACACCTCTCTTAATTGCTTAGTGGTTGGGGTGTTAGCAATGCCATATCGTGGTTTGAGTTGCGCGCACGTAGCTTCGTGTCTCTTGGAATCGTTGCATATTTATTTTTCCATAATACATGCAATCGACGTGGCGGGGATTCGAAGGAGCTAAAGACACGTAGTACAGTGGCGTGAACTGAAACGTGGATGCCGCTGCGAAGGCAAGCTTGAACAACGTGTTGGATGGCAGCAGAACAATTGAGCAGAAAATGAAGCACATAACAATGCACGTTTCAGCACAGCGGCCATAAATGAAGCATATTCCTGACGTGATAAAGCGGGAGCACCGTCGTACCACATAAACTTTCGTATTTCATTGAACTTTTTCTTTTTGAAAGAGCAAAATGCCAAAGCGCTAGGAGCGGCTTCAAGAAAGAGAACAATTGCACCCTATTGTGAGAGCCTTACTGGGAAAGCTGTAGTTGGCTTTGAAAGCCGAGTCGAAACCTCTGTCAAACTTCCGTCAAAAAAATGAATGATGCAATAAAGAAAACGGTTATAGTTGCGCCCTCTTTCATAGAAAGTGGTCAAAATATGAAAGTGACGTGTGTCTTTCACAGAACTATAGCGGCTAAATTGTGTGTTAAGAAATACAATTTTCACGTTGCGCATTAGGCGAGCATGAACGCCCCTAATGGGGATATACTCCCGTCAGCGCTTAGTACCCCCTCTCCCCCGTCTTAACAATAAATACCCGCTGTGGTGGCTCAAGTGTTTGACGTATAAGCTTGACGCAAGGCCGGAGGAGTCGTCCGTGAACTTCTTTCTTCCCGAACACGCGGTAGCCTACAAGCAAAAGTATTTGCAAGACCACTACGCTTGAAATGAGCAACAACTGGTTGAAAAGGATGAAAAACAGGGAATGTCGGCAGAGCCTGGCAATATTCCCTGTCTGCTAAGGATTACATCGCTGCTCGCCGCGGAGAGTGCTGAAATTTCACAATAAACGCTGTTTGCTCTTCTCCTAGCGGGCACCAGGCTCCAATATGGGAAGGAGGAGAAGGGCTGGGGGATGTGCGTCAACAACGTAACTACGTACACGTATATGATTCGACGCTTCTCGTGGTAATAAACGGCACTTCCCTTCGAATGCCATCGTAGAGCGCGGGAGAATCGGGAGACGCCGCTTGGGGCCCTTGACCAGGCCAAGCACTAGTCTGTGGCGTGGCCTGGCAAGTTGCCTTGGAAACGCACTCACGACGGATCTCTGACACAGTCCACGTGGAGCCTAACTTATTCGATGATTGCGGTATAGTGGCTTGCTGTGCACTGCGCGTACCGGCGAGTGCGTACCGCGATCACTTCTAAGCGGGTAAACGGGTTTTAACCTATTGAAAGCGAGATAAAAAAACATGGATTTGATTTCACATTACCTGACATTTCGGACGATCTTTCGATCCCTTCGGAGTCGAAAAAATTGGGTGTTGACTTCTCGGGAGCAACATAAAGTTATCCTCAAGTATGCAGCAAACTCGAAGCCTGAAAAGTGGGCTGTGGTGGGTGTATTCAAAATGAAATGACATGCTTTAAATACATTTCTCCGCTTTACTGCCATTTTGTGGAACACGAAAAGTGTCGTCCCGCACCCCATGGCATCAGTGGTCCCAGAAGTGATATGATGGAGCTATCTCGCTTCAATGTTTCACTCGGCAACCATCACAGAGCGGCAGCCACTATGTTCGCCTCCGCTCATCCCAAGTTGCGAGGTGTGCGTCACGTTCGCAGCCTATAAGCTGCAGCTAGATGGTTTGAGAGTCAGGCAATAAGCATACTTCCGTCTTTTAAATGACCCTTGGGATCACTGGTCTCGTGGCGCGCGGGCGCGCCTTCACGGCACACATTTTTACTTGTGTGTGCGTCGAGCGCCGAAGCTTTGAGCGACGAAGTGCGGAAAAGTAATAACGCCTACATAGCCCGCTGTAACGAACTGGGATAGTTATTACCCAAGAACATATCTGCCATCTGAAATTACACCATCGCTTATGTAACAAAAAGAACAGCCCAAATTCATGTTGCCGCAGATGGAATCTGAACGCACTACGCGAAGACGCGCGTTTTGATCCAACTTGTGGTAAGCGGCTTTTCGTCCAGGCTTTTCACTTTGCTTGATCATTCGTAAATGCTTAGATTAAACACTAAATTAAGATATGTGTCTCTCGACTATCGCTGTATGTCGGCTGCTTATGAATGTGCCTAATCAAAATCGGCCACACACATGTGTGCGTGTAACGGCTTTCCACTATCAGTCGAGGAACACCTTTTATGATAACTCGCGTGATATGAGATTGTGGCTTAGACTACATTTTGTCCTTGTCCGAAGAAGCCCAGGTTATAAAACAGTGCTTGAGCTAGAAAACATATGAACTCTAGGAAGGACTCTACTAGCGGTGGAATTATTTTTACCGGCGTTCGTATAGTTTAGAGAGAAAATGGGGAAAGAAAGGAGGGGAGGAGATTTGCCTTCACCGTTAAGTCCAAATTCTTGGTCATTTGTCAGCCACGCTGAAAGCGCCCTATTGATACCGCTCCGCTTGACGCATAATTAAGGGAGGATTTATATTGTGCACGAACTAATAACTCTGGTCATGGTCGAAAACTGCCGGTTGCGTGTGCCACAGAGCAGTCAGTCAAAATCACCTTATGAAGAACCACGAAGCGAAAACAAGAAATCGCTTAAGCCACGTTGCCACGTCTGCGCTTACATTAGAACTACGCAAAAAGCAACAAGCACCGCGTCCACTTTTTTTGTACATATTAAATGAAACTTCATTTGTGACACAACTAATGTCGTTTATATCCTTGAGTCAGCTTGCCCAGCATGCCCGCGAGGCGGCGTCGAGGCAAGCCCTTGACGTCCCCTCGTGGGAGGCCTAGGCCCGGCCACCTGAACCTGCTGGTCTCCAAAATAACGTTCATTCCTCCTCCTCCTCCTCCTCCTTGAGTGCACCAAATGTAATCACCTATATATCGGTCATACAGAGACACCTTTCCGAACACGGTTTAATAATCACAAGTCACACGCAAAAATTTCCTTGATCTTGATACCCTCTAAGCATGTGCGTATTCCCGGCCATTCATTTAGTGACCTGAAGGCGATGATGCTGGAATCGGGCTTTCGGACGTACCACGACCGCGAGGGTCGTGAGTCCTAGCTCATTTACAAGTTCAAACTCGCGACCTCGGGCATTAATGAAAACATGGGTAAGCTCGCATGCTTCCCGAGGGACTAAGGCATTCTCATTATGAGAAAGCCATTGAAAAGAACAGAAATGCGTTCCTTATTACAATTTTATTTTTGCTGAACTCGCTTTTATTTTATTTCCATTGTCCACACCCTTTTTCTTGTTTATTGCTTATCATTGCAAGAGATTACATTCGATTCTAGCCAGCAGTTTGTCAATAAATCAGTTTTTTTATTTTTGCTGTGGTGATTACCATTCTTGCAATGTGGAATGACTTTATAGCTGCGTTACATAAAGCTATGAGAATCCCTCGAGGTAGGAAGTGTGCCGCCATGGTGCTAATCGAAAGGCTACGGTGTCGCATCGCGACTCGCCGCAGCCGCTCACGTGCTCGGTCCAGGCAGACTTCCGTAGCCGTTCCTTGTGCAGACATTCGCCTTGGTAGCCGTACCCTCTCCCCTTCCTGTATCCTTAGAAGAAAGATTCTCCGGAACACCATTTTATTCTGAAGGCCGGTCCACTAGCCGTAACGTTAGTAAAGCTGTATTGTTTTGTTAATCGTGTGAATCTCTTTTTTTTTTGAAAATATTTATTCGGGCTCGGGGAAAGCTTCTTTCCGAGCTACACACACACACACACACACGCGCGCGCGCATATATATATATATATATATATATATATATATATATATATATATATATATATATATATATATATATATATATATACTGTATATCGGTTCCTGCCGCAATCGCACTCGCTGCAATCGATATGCAAATTGATCAGCCTGATGACTAGCCCTACATTCTATCTAGAGGCACGAACCACTTCACACTGGGCCAAATTGCGGAAACCACGCGCCCGATCTGTGCGCCGTAATTTGTAGATTTTTCTCTTCATGCTTATATGTTCCCTCTGAAGTCGATAATCTGTTTGATGAAGAGCTGTGAGCAGTCCTCATGGATCTCATGGGCTGTGTTTTCCTTTGCACAATGGTCTGTCGAAAGAGTTTGTGCATTTCAACGAATACACTGCTTCGCTTTTTGATACTTTCGGGTTTTTTTGTTTTTTTGTTTTTGTTCACCGATTAAACCCCATTATGCGTAAAGAAAAAAATTGCGCTCATTTATCTGTCCTACGTATTGTGGCTCAATCTTGCTGGTAAGAGGATGTTCTAAATATTTTCTTTGATAAAGTACGCAGGACTCTTTGGACCACGCATAATAAAAATTAAAATAAGTTCTAAGTGGGCATGACTATAAGCTCAGATCAAAGCACGCAGTACAGCTTCCTGTGAATTAACGGGGCCCTGCCACACTTTTTGAAGAGGTTTTCGAGTCGCTCACTGAGAAAGGTTATTTTCTGCTAAACCGTTCGACGTAAAAAAAAACAAAAACAAATTGAAGCCATCACATATGAGAGGAGGAGTAACAGAGATTTCTCATAGCGATCCCAGCACTTACTTTGTTCTTTTTCCCCGGCGGCAAGGGCACTGGAAGCCACACACGTAGGCGTGAGAACAGACAACGAAGCTACGTCAGCACGCTTCCTGACCTTGAGGATTTGTTCTCTCTCTCTCGCTCTCTCTCTATCTGCGTGTTTGGAAACCTCCAATGTGCTCACACGTTGACCGGAGCCGCCACTGCTGATCGGGAGCGTTTTCATACTATGTCCAAAGAGTCATGCACTGCCTCTTAAAACGAACCTGCTAAAGTCACCCAGCAGCTACGTTGCAACAGTCGCCATTTACGCGTAACTCCAAACGGAGAGGCACAGTATTGCATCATATTTTTTTTTTCTGGAAAGTGGTCGTTGCCGATGGCTTTATTGACGCTCGTCCGTGTTTTGGAACTGAAACGCTTGCTTTCCTATAACATTGCTATTGTTTCTCGAGAAACGTGCATGTGAGGGCACAGCAACAACGTGTGCACGAGGCAATGAAGCTGCAGGCTATCCGCAGTTGACGTCATTAATCATGGAAAATTAAAACAACCTGATTGAATTTCGCCTATACAAACAATTAAAAAATATTTATGCAGCTCTCAACAAAGAAGAAAAGGAAGATGATGACGACAGCGAGGACGATTGTTAGGGGCAAGGCCGGTCCGTCCACGTTGCCCGTCCGTTACGGAACCTGGGTCCTTAGCAATACTGCCTGTTCTAGGCCCACGCAAATTAATGCAGAACAACATGAGTGTGTGGGTGTGGACCCATGTGGGCCGATCCCGGAGGCAGTACACCCAGACAGTGTATATGCAGGGTATATGTACAGGAACCCAGTGCCCAGCACCCAGTACGATACCCAGGTACAGCATCGTGTAAAATGTAAACCGAAACCGACATTTAAGCGCCCTGACAGCACAATGTACGCTGCAGTGAAAATACATGAGATGGCGCTGCGGTGCAAATGCGCACGCGTTCCAGACCACACATTCTTTTTCTGCCATGGATGAAAACGAACGTGAACGCGCCCTCGCTCGCGAAAGGTAACGCCGACAACAAGCTGCTACTCCGGAGGTGAGGGCGCAGGAAGCAGCGGCAAAACGGCAACGCCGACAACATGCTGTTACTCAGGAGGCGAAGGCGCGGCATGCGGCGGCTAAACGGCAAAAACGCCAAGCGGACCCGAAGTTGGGAGCTCGGGAAGCAGCGGCTCAACGTCCACATCGACAACAAGCTGCTACCCCGGAGGAGAGAGCTCGAGAAGCAGCGGGTAAACGCCAGAAGCGGTGCTTACTGGAGATGGGAGGCGCCGATGCGCGGTTAAAGCGTGATTTCCTCGACCAGAGCCTCACACCTTTGAAGATACCACGACAGAGTTTAGCCTGGTCTTTATGAACGCTCGCTCCCTCAATGCCCACGCAGACGACGTCGAACGAGGTTCCATACTAACGAAAGCAGACGTCCTTTGCTTTAACCGAACGTGGAACGCGAAATGACCGCACATCAATGGACTCTGTGCCCCGTCTCTGCACAGAGGAAGCAGAGCGATCAGCGGGTGGTGTTGGGATGTGCGTGAAGTTCCCACAGACCATGGTGAATCTCTACCTACCAATAACGAGCCAATCTCACAACGGCGAACACGCTGCAATAAACTATCCGACGGAACGATCGTCATGACAGTGTACTTGGCCCCGAATCTCTCCCGAGGCAACGTAGAAAAGTACATCGATCTAGCCATGCGCGATTACGAAACAAAGTACAAGAACAACCCTTTCGTAATTGTCGGAGACTTCAACGTATAGACATCACAGACAGCGACGGCCTTGCGCAGTATATGACGTCTCGATACTCTTTATACGATGCATTTCGTATGACTGCAAACAACCGACAACCACCAGGGGAACGTGCATAGATCTTGTCTTTGCCAACTTCAGGCTAGATCCGATCGAAAAACCATTGGCTCTACATTTCACGGACCACAAAGCTGTGATAATGAAGGGAAAATGGAATTAAGAACTGAACACGACATACGAGTTATGACAAATGAAACATTGTATATACTGTACACACGCGTTGTCACTCAGTTACATGCGCGAGTGGGCAATGTCACGGGTTATTTACGGTAGGAATGATCCCCAGTGCTTCGCCCACTCGTCATAATTCACTTCATGGAGATGCATGGATTCCTTTTTCTTTTAAACGAAGTTCTCTTAATTTTTCTGCTTTTGCCTAATCATATTGTAATTCAGAAGCACAGTGATGAACACATCGTTGAAAACACGTAGCAGCACTAGAGCCAACTTTTCGAGAAATGGACGTGACTTCGTCAATGTCACGACCAGTATATACTTGTCGAAATTTTGACTCTGGCGACATACCCCGTTCTTCATATCTGTCAACTATCTGTTCGCCATTTCAAGTCTCAACATTTCTCTTAAAATTCTGTTCTCATTTTGATTTTTTAATGCAGTAAATGGAAGTCCAGTATCCCAAACCACTGCCTGTCCCCTACTTTGGCTACGGGCTGTGTTGCAGGAATGGCATCTCCATGAAGGGCCCACCACTATACTCGGAACACTAGAGTGATATCCAAATAACGAAGACGATGGTATGGTCCTCCTTTCCTTTCGTTCGGCAGATATTTATATACACCAATCACCAAAGTTTCCTAGCGATACATGTATGCATATTGGCTTGATACTGCCGAATGGAGCGAAGAACGCGGGAACGCGGCAAAAGAAGAAATAGGTTAGCGGACAACATTTCGTTTTCATAGTGGAAGCTACATCAAGGGGGAACAAGTGAGAAGGCATGAACCGGGGTCTTCTTGTATTATTAAATGAAAAAGAAAACAATAGATGACGTGCGATAAGTCAGAAAAACATAATTTGCCGATTACTTCGAAAAAAAAAAGCAAGCATGGGGCTAAGCATGAGGCAAGCTGTCGGAAAATCTACGCAAGTAGAAATGGCCATATGGATTAATTAGAAAAAAAGGCAGTCGTGGTATTCTTCCCTGTCAAGTGAACTTCTGCGTAAACAACAACACTTACCTCTGTGCAGAACTTCCAAGTACATGGCCTCTGGAAATCTGCCTGCTTCAACTGGCACGTACCCTGTACCTTGCTCCTGTATATTTCCCCGCAGTTGAGTCGATAAAGGTACAGGCGTTGCTTCAATTACACGCGCGTCTAGCCCAGCAGATGCTCTCTTGAATCTTGAAAAGACTGTTCCACCTAGCTCCCTGTCTAAACAAACAAACGACGCAAGGCCGAATATCGCACGAACATCATTAATGAATTATCCGACAAAGATTTGAAAACACGTGTTAAATTTTGCCTTTATGGGCTGTAGAGAATCTTAAATTGGCAGTTCCTCATTGCGACAGCAGTATTAGGGCATCGCTCTCACAATAGAACAGAAATGTGCAGTGCTTTTTGGGCAAGTTCTTTCAATAATGCGGACGCCCCATGATGGGTTGCTCTCTGCCGCGGCGCTTTGGGCTTCGAACACTAGGAGCGTTTTGAATGCAGGCCGAAGGGTATTGCGAAGAAGCTGAATGGCCATTTCATGCCTTGAAGCCCATGAAAACCGAACGGAGCGACTAACAGAGTGAGTACTGCCCCCGAAAAAAGACGCCACGCTTGTCAGTACTTCGGTAATGAAGCAAAGACCACATGCCGATGAAAGCCACGGCAGAGGATCAAAGAACATGTAAACCCTCTTTACAAGAGAGCGAGCCTTGACGCTACTGTGACAGCGTAGTAATGGTGCTCTACAGCACGGAGCTCCTTATTAAGCACTGAATTCACCCATTTATAAGTCTCCTCTTCATGATCATGCTGAAATTTTGCCTCGCTCGCTGTCTGCGAGTACCACGCACTTTTTGGCGAAATATTATTGCTTTTCCCACACTGTAGTGTGCGCAATCTATGGAGTGTTTTGCCTTTGAAAGGCTAAAAACAAGAGCCGAGAGAGGTCATCGAGGCATTTTACATGGCAAAAGGAGGTCACATTTGAATTAAAGGAACTCCATCAATGCGGAATCAATTTAGACAAAATTGGGAAATGTGCACTCAAAGCATTTTTTATAGCGAAAGATTGATGTATTTCCTTTTCGGAAAGGGCAGAGATTATGTTCATCTTATTTCTAAGTTTCACTGTTTTTCTTGTCCTAATTCTAAAATTGTATAAAAGAATGTTGATTTACTTGCCATGTTTATGTAAGCTGTTAATCATTACACAATGTGTATGTAAATATCGTATTGCATAGTATTTCTCGCAAATATTATATTGCAGTTATATACGTATTACATTGTACAAATACTGTATAAGTGCTACCACGCTCTCGCTGTATGCCATGTAAAACGGGGCTCGAGGATTTTCAAGTGGATAGATCCACTTTTTCTCGAGCCCTCGTGTTCCACAACACGCAGACTTGTGGATGAAATAAATTTGATTTGATTTGATTGATTAGTTCACCCTCATCATCATTATCAATAAGAGAAAAAGATTTCCCAGATGGCCATATAAGGACCCTTCCGGGCTTGTAAGGCGCGCCTGATCAAGCTGAATTTTTACGGCCTCGTGTAAGATTATCTGTGCGACAGCTCCTTGTCATCCTGTATAGATGTTCTATCTTTAAGAAGTAAACGTATTTGGAAGTCTGCACTTCGTGTGTGCGTGTGTGCAATGAAATGTGTTTCTATGCTCCAGTGCCGTCTTCACGCATGCAAATCTTGTTTGCCCAATCACTTACTAATAATTTTTGACTGCCTTTGAATGATAACATCATTGAATGAACATTGGTTGATAAAGTGTTGTCGCACTTCAAAACTAAAGTTTTGTCTTCAAAAAAGCAGCAGCATTGTAGCTACTTGAAGCGTGAGCTTCATCCTGGGACCATATGTGCTCGACAACTATGGGTCACGTGATGTCTTCACCTTATATATATATATATATATATATATATATATATATATATATATATATATATATATATATATATTATTATTATTATTATTACCTTCAAGGCCCGGAAATGTAAAGAGGGGAGTGTCTCACAATCAGACATGGATACATTGGAAACCCTTGTGGATGGGT
The DNA here is from genome assembly GCA_013339685.2 of Hyalomma asiaticum. NCBI lineage: Eukaryota > Metazoa > Arthropoda > Arachnida > Ixodida > Ixodidae > Hyalomma > Hyalomma asiaticum. The sequence continues at coordinate 135,201,807 of CM023481.1, read as the reverse complement.
GAAAACGATGGCAGACCACTTGTAGTTACAAAAAGGGAGGGGGGGGGGGGGAAGGGATATATAAGTACTCCGTACTGTCGGTAGTCTTGCCACTAAAAAGGGGCAAGCCTTCTCCTTGTCTTAACTGCCGTGGTCATCGACTTTGATTTGTTAGAGCTGTCTTACGCAGCATCAGTTTCACGACTCATGTTTGATGTTCGAATAAATAGTCCAAGGATTCAGCTCTGGGCGTCTCAATTCTTATGACAGATAGTAAAACAGATAACAATACTGTGAAAGCAGCGTCGCCTGTTTTTTGTTATTTGTTACTTTCCCAAGGCAGAAAAGCACAAAAGAAGCACCGCAACGAGTTTCAATGCTGTGCAAAGAAGGTTCAGGACACGACTCGGTACACGCTCAGAACCTACATGCTCCAAATGTGGATGGTTTGACTACCTACAGGCTAACAAGGTCGAGGGTTTGAGTACATACGTTCTCCTGAGGTCCAATGTCTGACGCATTGCATTTTCAAGCGGTCGAAGGTTCGACTTCATCGTATAGTCTCTGGAAACTCAGAACATGTAGGTTGTTCTATCTTTACACCTTCGGGGGTTGCTAGTTAGAGTTGCATCGTACCGCAGAGACTCAGCGCAGAGTCTCTACGCGGAGTCTCGACGCCTCCATACTTCCCTACTCAGAATGGGCGAGGTTTGAGTTTCAGCATCCTCATAGGTCGTGGATGCGATCCGTTATCCGCTACACAACATATGTGCATCGTCATACTTCGCATTTGGATCCTGTGGAAGCGCGTTAAGTGAAGCGACCAATGTCGCTGGTATAGTACGTGGACGACGTTGATAAAGCCTGTACTAGTCCGAGGTAGAATGTGTGTTGCCACATCGAAGGCGGTAAGAACGTAGTCATGAACCTGAATAAACTGAACTTTATGCGTATTTCTAATGGACAAACTCAACGTGCGCAGCTTTCTAAAAGAGAAAAGGTGGAAGTTGACATTACACTAACGGAATCCTGACCGGCATTTCTATATTTCGCCCGGGTAATAGAAAAGTAAGTATTGTCCACGAAAACGTTCCCTCCATGGTGCTGTAGCAGAGCTAGAAGTGCTTCTGCGTTCCACTAATAGATGGATGTTCTAAATTATTTTATCCTTATCGGTACGTCTCTCCTTTGCTTAAATATTTACAGAATCGGGAAGCCGTGTGTGGTGTCGATGATGGAATTCCGTGAGGAGCAATGCGAAATAATGCGTCGGAATAGTAAGAAGACAAAATGAAATATATATTGAAAGCGCGAATGGTGAACTTTGAAAGGAAGCCGCTGTACATATTCCATTACAGTCTCCCTCTACTGCATCGCAAAATCACTCTGTACAGTTCTGAGAATTTTTGCCAGCCACAACGTCAGTCCACTAGCACTTCCTCCATGCGTTTTGCAATTTAGCTGCGAAATCCCACAGTTATATGCCTTGTGGCAAATGTGCAGAACGATGCAGGTCACTTTCGGCTAAACTATAGTACCGACGTCCTGGCGATGAGAACATTGAGTACTAAGATCACAGGAGCAAGTGGTGCTGGAGGACCTGTAGACTAACTTTGCTTGACAAAAGCAGGTAAAATTTACGTGGATTTGCAGAAGGCCTAATGCGGAAATAAAGGAAAAAGAACCCGGGGTGCGTGACTTCGAACTGTGGACGTGAGCAGCAGAATAATGTATAGGAAGCAATGCGGTTTCTTCAACTCGTGTTTTTTCAGTTCTACCGTGTATTCGCTCATAACCAGAAGGTACGGCGCGTTGGCGGAATAGCAGGAAACCACACAGAACGTGTTTTCATCGATATTGTTTTGTATATGAGTCATGCTGTCACTGGCCGAAAGTTGTACAGGGTGTCATGAAGCGCGTGCCAGAACGCACAGGAGGCGCTCATTTGTTTGAAATCTTATAGTATACAGTGTGTTTCGATGTCGGCAGTTAACTGTTGCACGTTCGTGGTCTGCTTTCATGGTATCAATGTTTACGCGGAAAAGAAGACACATGGTAAAGAAAACATAAAAAAAGCAATATACTGCAATATACTGCAATATACTGTGGAATTGAAGGACTTAAATATGAAAGGCCATAATCGGAGCATATATGGGCACATGAAGCGTTTTTAAATGAGAAACATTTCTTGAAGAATTTAAGCCACAATGACATCGTCTATCTATCTATCTATCTATCTATCTATCTATCTATCTATCTATCTATCTATCTATCTATCTATCTATCTATCTATCTATCTATCTATATGGCCGCCTACGTCTCGGTGCTCTCCCTGTCGTCTGGTTCCCCTGACATACCCGAATATTTGCATGGTAGGGTACAAATGCATCACGAACATGAACGGCTCATCTCTACATCACCAAATCCACATACTCGTCATCTACATCACGATTAACGACACTGCAATCACTTGTGGCTCATACCAGTAGTGCTCGGCCCACGGTAGGTGAGTGTGCCTCACAGGTGTTTGATTCTCACAGAAACTACGTCAGCCAATGACCAACTAAAACAGACATACAAAATGCCAGGAAGGCTGCAAATAGACGTATGAAACGCTGTGACTTCGGGGATCAAACCCGCAACATTTAGCGGCGCCTCAGGTTTTCTGAACCCGAACCCGGTGCACTACCTCCAGGATCGGCACACACTACTCTGTTCGGGGTTGACACACAACGGCCTGCTAAAAGACCTCCGCTCTTAAGAAGGGAACACTGTTCATTGCAGGTTGCGATGGAAATGTAGACATAACAAGCACACACACACACATACAACCTACCAAGCTTTAGGGTGGTATCGAACACGGGCTCTCGAGGTACGTTATACCTGCAGGCAGCCGATCGTAATAAGATGTTACTTTTACAATTACTGCACCAAGAAGGCAGTTAGTTACATACGGTTTTCAGTTACTGACGCGTGAAGTGATCTGAAGAATTAGTGAAAAATGAAATCGACATCCCTTACGCTACTTTCGTATTGATATTTGTGTATGCATACCTAGGTCACTGCAGTGACCTACGTATCCATACCCTAGCACCTATTCTTGAAAGCGATTCCTAATTTTAAACACGTGAGCGTTTACCATGTTGTTGAACAGAACTTTTGTCTTTGGCATACTTATGTCAAGAACTGCTCTAATACTTTTTGTGTAGGTCTTCAATAACCTTTACATTTGGCCCCCGTCATTGCCATACGGAGCACTATGTTGCCTGAAAGCTGTGGATTTAGAAAAACTTGTTGCTGGACAAATAGACAACCACACAGACCACGCATAAACATGAGCGCAGACTTGCAGCTAAATTTTATTCCACACAGACCACAGACAAGTACCTGAAAACTTACATCACTGCGCGTGCGCGGCACAATTGAGGCGTCACAACGAAGGGCACGACCGCAACCTGGCTTTTACTGTGTTTTGTTACGTTGGCGACGTTCTCGCGCTTTTAAAAAAGCGTCACACTTCCCCATACGACGACGCCAACACATATATGTCCTTCACGTTTTTCAGCGCCATGGCCTGAGGCCTAACCATCACCATGAACTAACAAATGATGGCCAAATTTCGTTTCAAGATGCAGGAAGAAACTTCTCTGTCAACCTTGTGTGCTGGCAGTATAACCCTAGGTCCCAAAAAGAGCTTGTTGCCCTTCGACTCCTCCCATTCGAAGACAGTAAAACGGACAATAACCACACCCAGTGTAATAGAGTTCAGCCTTGAAGAGGTCGTGCGCACGGAAGGTTCGGGAGATCTTTGGTGCGCGAGCTGTTAGAACAAAAGAATTTCGTGTTCCACAGCCAATGACAACAGCTCTAATGGAAGCAATATTCATAGAGGTTAAAATTACTGATTTTGAAGCTGAAAGGAAACGCATGGGCAGAAAATATAAAACCTTGCTTTACGTTTATAAAACATCCCATCACCTTAAGAAGGCTGGTGAAAGGTACGGGATTGAGGTAGCGTTTTTGGCGCCTGAGAATCTTGCTGGACTGTGCTTGCGCATAGGAAGGAGTCGAAATAGGTTGCAAGGGTGCGGAGAAAGTGCACTAATTGCTGCATAGACTGCAGCGTAGCCGTGGCACATCTTGCGGGAAAGTCTACGTAGGAGAGACTGGAAGATGCCTACGTCCAGCAGTGGTCATAAACCTACTATGCCTGTAGATTACATCTGTTTTGTGGTGCTGGAATAACCTCGAAAAGGAAATTATATATAATAAATAATGGGTACTCATTGGAAGAAAGCAGTGAGGTTCGAGGGGATCTTCTATGCTCGAGTCAGTGTCTCGCTGGATTAGTGGATTATGTAGGCGGGCTATTCAAGGAGAAAGCTCAAAATAGCCGCATCAAAAGAATCGAGCGCGTCCGTTTAATGAAAGTCGCCGCGTGGTGTACACCAAATTCTACTCGTGTATAATACTCAAGTTCGACAAACGAAGAGGTATATGAACTACAACCTACGACTCATCTCTCTCAACTTAGTATTAAACTACGTTTTTTTTACGCCGCCAAACTTTCCTTTTACAGGTGGAATTAATAAATAGTTTGCTCGTCGTGTTATGGGACTGCCAGAGAATGCCAGAGAGTGTGACGAAATTTGACCTATAAACGAAACCCCTCATAAACTCATAAACGAAACCCCGGCCAAGAACCGAGAAAGTCGGAGAAAAAGTTTGAAAGCTCGTGTCTCGTTTCCTTGGTATATGTACTAAAATTGACACGAAAGGATACGAATGTATGCGACTAACGTGTAAGATAGGTCACCAAATGAATAACAGGACAAACCGAACCGGGGAAAATTTTCGAAAATTCGCGCCTTTAACTCGGTACTCACCAAAATTGTCATGCAAAGGTAAGGATGCATGAGTAACATGCATTGATATGACACGACATCAATAACATGACATGTTCATCATTGCGTCATAATCCACGATAATAAAATCGCACGTGGCTCCTTCCCGCTCGCAGATATGCACGGAGATATTCAGATATGAGCCATTAGTAATCGAGTATGAACCACACGTAATTGAATTTCAACCTTTACAGCTTATGCCATATTGCACTTACGTCATGTTCTACTGCCAGAGGTTCCGGGCTCGAAACCCTAGGCCCTGGATTTAGGTAAGAAATTTCTTGGTGTTTGCCTTTACCTCTTTTGAGCGATAGATATAAGGACTCCTAGGGCTCCCAGGTGGCCGCAGCTCCGCTGTAATAGAGCTAGTAAGGTGGCGTCTAGCACAAAGATAGACCCTGCGTATACACGCCTGATCTTGTAAGCAGAAGTCGAACCCGCGACCTTCCCAAATTATGCGGGGCTCCCCCTTGAGTGGCTGTAGCTGCGCCGTAAATCGTCACTTCATGTAGCACCAGGGACATCAACATTTTTTTTTTTTCGTGGCACGCGTTATTTTGAACACCCAGCGGTGAATTTACGAAATTAGCATTCCTATGCTGAGTAAGATGTAGCGGCTCCAATTTCCAACAAAGATGGTCGCATTTGATGAGCGCCGTCTTGCTAGCACAAGAATGATGTTCTACTGTATGTGTGTTCATGCTATATGGTACTGCTAGTTACAGAATGGTTTGCTTAGTTCCATTCTGCGTTGCACTCGAGAGAAGCCATTTATCTTAGGACCGATTGCTTCACAACCCCGACAACTAGAATAGCGAAGGTTTCATTCAAGTAAGATGGCATAATTGATCATCTGTTTTACGTACATTCTGCAGCAAAAGAGATGCAAGTTATGCTCCTAACAGTAAAAACACAAGCATCACTGCTCTTATCAATGCCGTTCAACTCGGACAAACCTCGCGAGGTGAACATTGCATCCGAACAAGAGCACAGATGGGACGGAGCTCATGTGCAAGCATACGTTAAGGAACACAGAGAAACACACAAAAAAACAGGCCAAGACAGATTGTAGATTTTCAATGCGGGACGAGTGCTGCCTTTCGACAGCTTGCGTTGAAGCTATCCGCACTAACAGCGCCAACAGTATACGCGCATTCTAGTGAGCGAGAAATGAGGACTCGAGAGGGACGGTCATGCACATTAGGCAATGTCCGCCCCCCCCCCCCCCCCCTCTTGACTTTACATCCAGAAGCAAAAGCGTCGGAGACCTGAAAATATCAAAAGGGACATGCTTTGTGCCACTGAACCTGTGCGCAATTGAAGTTAGATGCCCAGAACATTCCCGGGTTTGAGATGGATAATGATCCTAACGCGTAACACACAGACAAGCTATCAATCAGGGATACTTCTCCTTTATTTTCGGAATGGCCTCTCATTTCCTTCGTAGCTCTAACGGCCGTGGCCAGCGACGCTGTAGTGATGAATGAAACCATCTCAGCGCACTCTGGTCAGTGGTGAACGCCAATAGGTGAAATAATTGCGATGTTAAACCCCATTAATCATCATCGGCGTTACGAAGTCCGAAAGAAGGCTAAGGAGCATTTATCATACAAAGTCGCGGACACGTGTCAGAGGCGTGACGGTGGTCACAAGAGGAACGGATTCGAAAGCAGGTCCTCGCGTGTTGGTGCAAAGATCGGCTTCATTTGCGCAAGTATTTAACATGAGACAACGTTCGTCCGACGTACGCCATTCTCATCCCTCGACCCTCAATCAACCTATTCCTGGCTGCCCCTGATGTACACGAGCAAGATAGCTTGCGCCGGCGTTCTTTGTGCGAAAGCAATATTGTGATGTTGCTGCGTATGATGAGGGTTCGGGGCCGCTTCGCTAACTTTGTCTCAAATCATCCACCGTGCTAGTTTAGCGGCTACGTGTCGGCTTGCGAAGCTCGAGGTCCCGGGATGAAATCGCAGCCACGGCTGCCGCATTTCGATGGAAGCGAAATGCGAAAAAACATATTTCGCCATGGGTGCATATTAAAGAGCCCCACCTGGTGAAAATTACTCCGGAGCCCTGCACTCCTGGGCGCGCCTCATAATTGTAGCTGGTTTTGACACGTCAATTATTAAATTTAGTCGGAAATCGCTACCTCGCCTAGATGTTTTGACTGATAGCATGGCACGTGGCAGATTCCCTTTTAACGTCAGCTCCATTGGGATGTAAACACATCATAGATGTTGCGACGTAATGAACGTGTGAGCGGTATTATAAACATTATATTGTGGTGGTTGCTATTATAACTGATACACTTGTGTTTCCGTATCGCTACTCACAGGTGGCCGAAATTCGTTGAATATACGATAAACCAGTGCCCGCATTCACACAAATCTCGTTTGCTATTTTTCCTTCTGAAAGTAAATTGCTGTCAATGTAAACGCTAAAAATTTTACTGGCGAACGAAACCGGCAAGCGGAAAAGAGCACTTACGAACGGAAAGCACTGCGATTCTCGCACTCGGGGTCTTTTGCGCCATATTTTCTTGTTCGCATAAAATTTCAGAGTGAAATTTTCGTTCATTTGCTTATTAGATTTGTGTAAAGAGTAAATAAATGCGGCGCAACTTCATCGTTTGCTTTACTGAGCATCAATCGCTCATTTTGTTGCATATTGCAATGCGCCTCTCGGTTCGTACGCTTGTTATTCCCGTCATCTGGTGAGGCGCTACTCGTATCCTGCCCTTATTGTTTATTTTTCTTGTACTTTTCTTTCCCCACGAACGATACCACTTATAGCGGACGCCAAAGAAAAGGCATTGTTGTTGTTGTTGTTGTTGTTGTTGGCCTCCAATTAGCGCTCACTTCTGATTAGCCAACAAACAGAATAGTTAAGTAAATACCTGTCATGCAAACTGTATCATTAGTGACAGTGTCGGCTCACTCCTTCAACTTCTCTTCTTTTTATGCCAGGGGGAGACAAGATAGTACGTATTTAAGCTGTTTTAGAAAATAAAATACATAAACATGTAGACGGTCTATCAGAACAATCATTTGTGCGGCTGATTGACAGTTTCCGCACTGCGTATACAGAAGCGGCAAGCGTGCACTACACGCACACACAAAAAGAAGCTTAAATGGTTTGGTAGGATTATGGCTACACGGAAAGGCAGCGCACATAAATACTCGGTAAGGAAATACCATTTGCGACACAGAATTGCAATACAGTACAATATCGCTTACTTGACGCGATGAACTAGAGATTTGAGAAGCAGTTTCGACAGCACTGAAACTCCTCGGTCCGTACTCTTTCTGCAGCGCCGACTTCCAGAACAGGAAACGTATAAGCCCCTACAAAATCTGGCCGCAAATTGCGTATGCGTCTTGGCTGTCGTGACGTCGCAGTTCTGCTATTGTCGAAGCGCTACTTTGTCTTTTTTCCCCTTGCTCAACAAATACGATGGTTTCGCAAAATCAATCTCCCAAGTTCCCCAATTCAGCGTCCCTGCTCAGGGCTTTTGAAGCGGTGCCATTGCGCAACACGCGCAAAGTCTGCGAGCGAGCCGGGAATTTCGAAGCAAAAGCGCTCCACGTCGACTTATTGTCCAATTCGCACCCGCAAAACATTCTTTTCTTTTTTCTCCGCCGTTCACAGGATGTCGCCGGTGTACGGTTATCTCTTTTTTCTTCTTCCTCGTCATCAGTGTATTCCTTACACCGCCGTTTTTCTCATGCATTTTCGCGCGATTGAGTTTTGATTTAGACGAACTGCCAAGGCACCGTGAATGTTGCGTATTGTAATTTATGCACGCAGCATTAAAAGTTAGAACGGAAGGTTGAAAAATATTGCTTCAGCGGTCGCGAGAATACGTATACCTTAAGAGCCGAGTTGCACAATGAGCGAAAGTAGCAATATCGCGGAATCGCTTTCTTCTTCTCCTTCCATTCGTGATGCAGGCTTTGAATGGCGCTCCGCCTTGATATGGAGATTCTTCTCGCCTTAGGGGAGTCATTAAAAAGTAATACCCGTTGCAATAACCAGTCTTTAAAACAAACTTGATCTCTTTTTCTTTTTTCCGTTGATGCAGTGTCCCCTTAATATCGTAAAGATTGTGCTTTAGATTCCCAAAGCAGTAGGCAGGAGGTGAAAGCTCCTCGAAAGAAGTGGCGTCGACCAGGCCACACTGATAGCGAATATAATTAGCGACTGCGGCTGCACAATTCTAACCGTTTCTTCTCTCTCTTTTTTTTTTACGACGAGAAAAATTGGTAAGCTCGAGTTTTCTCTTGACATTACGCTCCATTTAACCTGTGCAAATGAAAGCCACCATGGGTCAATGTCCTTGGATTTCAAGCAGGAGTTGAGGGCTACCGTTGGCTCATTGCAAGCGTAAGTTACGAAAAGTATACATGTGTCACTGCATATATATGCGCGAATGAAAATCGATGGTGATGGATCCAATGTAATATGCGTTTGATGAAGAGGGTAACAAACGTTCAAACGTTCGACACACAAATTTTACGAACGTTTCGGCAGGTGGGCCTGCCTGCGTCAGAGTAACAGACTGCTTGCCACGCAGGGCATATATACAACGTCCGCAAATACTGGCGTATCACAAAGCCGTGTCATCACTAGTATTGTTTCTGGGGAATTATGATTAGTTATCGATGTATGCACGTGGCCGTAGCAGAAACACAGTTTTAACGCCCGACGTTATACAATCGTGAACTGACACCTTCAATCTTTCGACGGTAGCCCATACATAAATACACGATAGCCAAAAGCACTGACAGTCACAGGTGTAGTGAGTAAATAACAGGATAAACATCGCGCAAAAGCACGTTTCATATTTCAACAACGCGAAGAAAAAAGAAGAAAGAAGAAAGATGAAACAAGTAGGCAGGCTAAAAATACCTCGGTTCTCGAGAACGTGTGAGTGATGTACACGTCACAGTGCTACTGGGCAGTGCTTCAAGGCAACATACAAGTCAGAGAGCCCGGGCTCTCGTTCATGCCGTTAGACAGCGTGTTGAATTTATGGATTAAAAATGATTCCCTGAGTTGGCGTTCATAATATGAGTTCAACCCTGATTCATGTATTGTGGCTTTAAATTTACTAAAGGAGTGACCTGCGTCAGTGACATCCCTTGAAACAGGCAAATTAGGAAGGGCATGCACATGTGCCTTGTGGTTATTAAAACGGTGCCTGAAACCTGTCTCGGTTTGACCTACGTACTGAAGATGGCAGATGGAGCATTCTAGCGAATAAACGACGTTTGCTGTGTCGCAAGTGAAATTGCCCCTGATATTTTGCCTGAAATTTGCAGCGGTACCAGTAGCCACGTTTGTCGTCGTCATGTGCGCGCACACTTTACAGCGTGGTTTCATGCAAGGATGAGACCCAACCGTCGGGTCATTGTCCTTAGGATTCATTTTAGATGGAGTTATTAAGTCTCGCAGGTTTTTTTTTTTTTTTTTCTCGCCTGTAGACAACCCACAGTGGCTTCGGAAACGCTCGCTCTGCATAAGTATATTGGAATGTTTTCCGAGAATAGCCGCAAAATTAGGGACGGATTCGTTATGGGTTACAACCAGGTTGACCTGTGAATGATTATGAGAACTCTTCTTAGAACAGAAGAGTGCTCCGCGATGTACTACGTTGGAGCAATTCACTGCGTCCTCAGTTAATTTCGGCGGATATTTCTGCACAAGGAGAGCATTGCGCAGTCGATCACAGTTAGCGTCAAAATGAGATTATTCGAAGTATATCCGCATACATCGTAAGGCCTGGCTGAAGGGATGCTGGATTTCCAATGTCTTGTATGGCTGGTTTGAAAGTTTGAAAGTGTGGGTACCTCTGGCGGTCTGTCGGCTTGCGGTACAGCTTGCTGGTCAGGTTCGTGCCACGAATGCATACGGTGACATCCAGAAAGTGGATATTGTCAAGCTGATATTGTGAAGTGAATAGGCGTGCGAAAATGATATAGATGGGTGAGCATGCTTAAAATCCGCAATGAAAGACAAAAGTTCTGCTTCCCCATGGGGCCATATTATGAAAATGTCATCGATGAATCTCTTATAGTAAAATGGTTTTAGTGCGCGGGCCGACAAATAATCGCTTTCGAGAGTTCCCATTAATATATCTGCGTAATTTGGTCCTATCTTTGTCCGCATGGACGTACCGCTTGCTGAGCGTAGTGTGCTCCGTTAAATTCAAAGTTGTGCTGAAGTATAATATTCAACATTGTAGCTATAGTGGAGCTATCAATGGGCTTATCAAAACTACCGTTATCGTAAGCCTCAACCACAGCCCTTACCCAGTCCAAGTGAGGTATCTTTGTATAAAGTGATGCAACGTGGAGCGTGACTAGTAGAGAATCCTTCGGTACAGTGAGCTTATTAATACCCGACAAGAAATTATTACTATCTCGCCAAAATAACTGGAAGGTTGGGGGCACCTGGCTAATAAGGCTATCTAAGTAACGCGGCAGGTTTTCTGTTACAGTGCCTATACCCGAAACGATTGGGCGGCCAGGGTTATTTTGCTTATGGAGTCTTGGCAGTAAGTAGACTCTCCCTGCGACCGGACTAAGGGGCACCAGATAAATTGTCCTGTCAGTTATTTTCTTCTCTTTGACCGGGTTCCTTATTGTGGTATCTAATACTGCTTTGTAATCACCAGTCGGATCGGCATCGAGTCGCAGTGTAAAATGAGGTGTCACAAAGTTGCCTGTTCGCTTCAGTGATGTAGTCTGCCGTATCCATGACAACAATAGCACCGCCTTTTTCAGCAGGTTTGATGATGATATCAACGCGCTTACCAAGGTCTACCAGTGATTTCGTTTCCAGAGTTGACAAATTCTTTCTAAAGGGACGACAATCATTGCAAGCGCGGATAACATCCCCTTGCACCACATTAATAAACATGTCAAGGTGCTTATCACGTTGTGATGCAAGTGTCCAGCGTTTAGTTGAGGGTTATGCTATGAAAACGTTAGTCCGGGCCCGCTGATCGAAGAAGTATTCATGAGCCTCATATTTCGTGCAAAGGTGTCTAAATCCTTGTATAACTGAAATTCATTATAGCTGCCGCTTGCGGGACAGCAGCTTAAACACGCGATAAAAGACTGAGCTTTTCTCGAGATAGAGTGACACTTGAAATGTTAATAGTATTGTCAGCTGACCTTGCACTTAATGTTTCCTGGCTCATAGATGGTTTTGTCGAGTTTAGAGGCGTTACGCCGTCCCTGAGCAACTTTTTGCGGTTATGTGCGTTGAGTTCAATCCGTTTCTTTTCCTCATATGACTTTAGGGACTGCGATTCCTCTGCTGACTTTTGCCCCCCTCATATAACAATAAAAAAATACTCGGGACTCCTCTTTGTCTGCCCTTATGTGAACACACCCACCTGCTCTTTCAAGTTGTTTCTCTTACTCCATCGTTTCCCGCCCGTATTATTATTATTGTTATTATCATTATTATTATTATTATTATTATTATTATTATTATTATTATTATTATTATTATTATTATTATTATTATTATTATTATTATTATTATTATTATTATTATTATTATTATCGCTAAAAGACATCACTTGAAGGCATCCATGTTCACCCGAACTGCTGCCTTGTTCGGGAATGCTGATAAGGAAGAAGCGCATTGTTATAAAACTCTACCCGCAAGTTTGTACACTTCAAGAGGGCTTCTAAGAAAGCCGGCATACCATCAAATTATTCATTCAATTTGCTAAATTACGCGCCCGGCGACGCGAACCACATCTGTCTGTCCAGGAAATGTGTGGTGTAAAAGTGGCGGGAAACAAAGGTTCCGCTGAGATTTTTTTATGACAGTGACAACGACGTTTGTTTCCGCATCAATACAACGTAATGATACGAACGGGCGGGCGAAAAAGAGCTGTCGTTTGACAGCTTGACGAAATCGCGGGCCTTCTCATTGGCCAATCACAGCAGCAATATAGTAACAGAATATAACACAGTCTAAAATACGTATTACAATGAACAGATAGAAGTACATATACAATGCAATCTTACAAAAGTGCAGTACTTTGCAGAGACACACACGAAAAGAAAACATAGGAAAATAACATTATTCAAGCGCAACTTCGTTGAAAAAAAAATGACCGAGAGTGATAAAGAAAGGTAAACCGTCAGAAAAAAGTTCTTTTTTTTCAAAGAACATCTGTTTCTGAATAAAAATAACTGCATATAGCTTTAAAAGACTCTAATTGTAGCCCTTCCGTAATTAATTCAATCGCCTATTCCAATTGTCGGTTTTGCGCAACACAATCATTCCTTCGGAACTGGCGAGAGAGACCGCTCGATCGCGTGGGGTGGCATTCCTTTACATTTAGTAAATAATAAACACCTAGTTTGCTCACTGTTGCTGCCTTGTCTGATCACGGGGTTACGTCAAGCTATGCGTGCAGCTTTTAGCCCCACTGTCCATCCAGCGTATGTACTGAAAAAGAAAATTGATTTGATTTGATTTGAAAACCACGAGCGATATGATTATGAGGCATACCCTATAGTGGGCAACTGCGACTCAGTTTAGACCACCTGGGATTCTTTAAGGTACTCCAGTATCCGAGCGCACGGGTGTCTTGTGCGTTTCACCGCCATGTTTGTGGGGCTGCAATGGCAGGGAATCGAACCCGGACCTCGAGCATGGCAGCGTGACCAAATGGCCACTCAGTGACACCGCGTGCCACCTCACTATATATTGTGGGGAAGTTGCACAGTACCCTTCACATTTTGGTGCACAGTGACCCGTGGAACTGAATTTGTCGCTATTACATCCGTCTTCTTGGCTCCATTGAGAGGAATAGGTGCGAAACCACAGTTCTATGACTGTGTGTATGTGCATGCTAGGCCGACCGCTGAGATTTCCTCCTGATTATTGTTCTTTTCCTTTTCCTTGTGTTATGCTGTGTAGGTCAAATTCCTGACAAGATCTATCATCAGAACATCGGTTGGAATGGAAAAATTTGTCTCAACGTCCTTGAGTCTCGGTGGTCGCCCACTCTATGCATCGACAGAGCGAATGGACCAGGAAACACGCCTCAAAGGAATGACAGCTGCCCTTCTTCGTCAGACTTGGCAGTAATTAAACTACTGTAGTGGAATTAGAGTAATTAAATTACTTTTTGCAGTAATGGAAAATATAATAAATTACTTTAGTAGGCTGGAAGAGAAGCTCAGGTGAAGATGGAGGCTTGAATCGTTGAACAGATCGCTAAAAACGATTCAGAACAGGGAATGTCGTAGGAGCCAATGTTTTGACAAGTGGACTTGTTCTTGTCCTGACGAAGAGAAGTCCATTTGTCGAAAGGTTGGCTCCTGCGACATTCCCTGTTCTTAATAGATGTTAGCGATCTGTTCATTGATTTTAGTAGGCTGGTAAATTAGTAAAGTACTGAATTACTTCAAGCGAGTAATTTCCAGAAGTTGGTCAAGGCACTCATCATCATCATCATAATCATCATCATCAGCCTGTTTAGGTCCCCTGCAGGACGAAGGCCTCTCCCAATGATTTCCAATCCACCCTATCCTGAGCGAGTTGGTTCCACTTTATGCCCGCAAACTCTTTAATTTAATCGCTCCATCCAACCTTTTGCCTGCCTCTGTAGCATTTTCCCGCTCTTGGTATCCGTGCCGTTGGGCTATTCCGTTGGGCTACTCAGTTGGGCTAGTTGGTATCGCATTACACCGGTGGAATGCGCTTCCATGACGCGGACAAAGCAGAATACCAGTGTGTCTGGTCTTATTTGTCCGCGTCCTCGAAGCGCATTCCCACCGGTGTAATTTCCAGGAAATTACTCATTACTTTCTCAATTACATTTTGGCTGGTAGATCGCGTGCCCGCTTCACTTATGGCACATTTACCCCCCCCCCCGCCCCCCGCCCCCAAAAAAAAGAAAGCAAAACATCGCAGACAAAGTGGCATGCCCGAAGAAATGCAGAAAATCCTCATTACATCCGAACTCGAGGCCTCAAGTAACGTTAATTGAAGGGCACAACCCTCGATCGTCGATGACTTCACGCTTTGCTGACTGTCGGACAGCGGATCAACATAATGTAGAGATTTCGAATGGGTAATGATGTCCCGCCAAGATTGAGGGCTATAGTACAAAAGCACGATAGCGTCTGTGGTCCCGGGTCATCCTGCTGCCCAAACAACTTTCTTCAGTCAGGCAAGGCCACGCAAGCATCGCGACAACTTAATGAGAGGCGTCGTTAACATGGGGACCGGGGACAAGTTGTCACCGTCACGCTTCATGAACTAGTTATGATAGGTATATGTGCTGTAAATAACGTGTGCAAGAGTCACTGTACGAATGAAGGAACTTTTGCTAATTTCAACGTAACTTCATCACTTTTCAAAATTACTAATAGCAAAGTAATGTCATGTTACATTCAGCCTAGTGTAATTTGTAATATATTTTATTAAATTTCAAGAAATTTTAGAAAGGTATTTATTTATACAACTTAATTATTTCTGAGAAGTATTTTCACCTTCTCTGCTCTCGATTGTCTGCTCATGCGACTCTCGGCAGCAGTTAACACTTTGAACGCCTGTCATGCCACCTCGCTTTAAGGCAATTGAGCACAGAGCGCTTTCAGCGGTCTAACTCGCCTTCGCTGAACAAGCTTTTTTTTCTCCCTTCTTTTACTGGTGTACGTTGTGCTTAAATATACACTGACAATCAAACAAAACAAAAGAAAGTTACATCACTTATCCATGTGGTGAAGTAATTGCACGTCTCTCACTTGTATTTGTCCTTGAGATCCGTCGCAAAAGTTTGCAAAACACATTCTGGGTACATGACAAAATTTTTGCTCTGGGTAAATTTGTTCATGCCGTTTACCATTTCGACAATAGTCAACTCTCACCCTGGGCGAGAGAGATAAAGGCAAGACAGTGATGCAGTGTGCGGTTTTGTAAAGGCATCAAAACAGATACGCTTGTAATTATTCACATGCCAAAGTTCTTAAGGCTATGATAAAGCTGATGCTTTATAAAAAATACAGACACTTTTCATATTTTGATAGTACAAGTGCACAAACAGTCTACATGCTTTTTTTCCTCCGTTTTACTTTTCGCTCACTTATTATTAATTTATTATTGTTTCGTATTCATAATGTTGCGGTATTCGCACGTTACGAATTAAAACTTAATCATATCACGTCCTGGACAATCCCACGAAGTGGGTATATGCGCCATATTCGAAGGTTGATCACCGTCGTCGTCGTCATCATCATCATCATCATCATCATCTTCTTCTTCTTCTTCTTCTTCTTCTTCTTCTTCATTGAAGCTTCTAGTGGACTATTTCTCGACCGTTTTTGTGTGCTTGTTTCGGCCTCGGTTCTATACGCCGTACTGGGACAAGTCGACGCCTATTCTTTACAGAAAGGAAGAAAGCAGGGTTGTTTCAAGAGGTAATTTTAGGCCGCTTCCGTTATACCCTACTTTCTGTCCCATCTGGCGTAAAATGCTGGCCAGAACGAAGTTACGACACGAGGAGGCATATAGCACGCGGCATTCAAGGAAACACCATCAGCAAGTGCGATACGGAAAGCCTGATGAAGCGTCCGATTATTGCATGTTTGAGGATTTCAAAGAAAGCTTTTCATAGCAGATGTATAGCTATTTACGTTTTGTTGTTTTTGGGCGTCCGAACCATGTATGTTGTAGTCATTTTTCTATGCCCACTCCTGGTGTACAACTGGCGCGTTGTAGTATATGCGTAATAAAGAATTTATTGATAATATATTTCGCATGTTTTCTGAACAGAGCGTTCAGTATAATGTTAGCGAAATGTATATCTTTTCAGTGTGAAATAATCGATGGCACAAACAAAGGTGGAATCGACCAAGGACGAATAAATTGCTCTGTTATCGATTGCAGGTATACGACTTCACTGCTTGCTCAATACAGTCAAGCTTCTCTTGGGTCAATAATGTTGTGAGCAACCTAAACAAACACGTGGTCACACATATCGAGATTTCGGAAGCACTTAATTTAAACTTCACGTTTGTGCACAAACACAAACGCGTTCGTGCACGTCGACAGTGAATCAAGTGCATCTCAGACTTTGCGATAGTTGGCCACTGCGTTTGTTGCGATTGTTCAGAGAAACTCCTAAATTACAATTCGCACGCACGCGGGCGCGCGCTTGTGTGTGTGTGAGAGAGAGAGAGAGAGAGCTCTTTATTGAACGGCAGAGAATTTAGCCGGCGTTGAAATACCGCTGACATGCTACTCTGCGTGGGGAGGGAGTTTGGGGAGAGAAAGACGAGTACGTGTGTGTGTGTGTGTGTGTGTGTGTGTGTGTGTGTGTGTGTGTGTGTGTGTGTGTGTGTGCTTTTGACGTAACTATGCCGTAGATAAAACAGGAAAGGGGAATTCCCACAGTCAACGCATAGGCAAACCGGGATGGCGGCGCTTTTCTTTGTGTGAGCTAATTTTTGACGCGCTCACTTTCCTTGGCATTTTACACAATCCCGACTGACAGTCTTTCTTGGGATCACGGAAGATCTAGAAAAATCTGCGACTATGCTTTACCTTAAGCTGCATAATTGAATGATCATCCTCAGCAAAAATTACAGCAGAAATTCTTCCCTACACCCCACAGTCTGAAGTAGCCCGTCGGCGCGTTTATTTCAGCACTACTGTAGTGGAAGCGCGCTCATTGTGACTTACTTTCTCCTATATGACGACGACATGATTGATAATATATATACATACATCCCGATCAAGCGCCCCCCCCCCCTCCCCCCGAGTGCAAGGGCTTACCTCCCTTTTTCGAGAGATTTGAAATAGATGTCAGCCAATTTCAAATCTATCGAACAAGCATCCCCTTTGAGCCACAACAGAGAGATCGGCCCTTCCCTCCCTCTCCCTCTTTTTTTAACAAGAAAGTGTTTTATGCCGCGGTCCACCAAGAAATCTGTGCCGTACTTCCGTAACGGAAGTATATCTGAAAAATAAACATGTATTTAAGATAAATGTACTACTTGCTGGAATTCGAACCCACAAACGGCCAAGGCGCCACAATAGGTGCTGGAATCGCTACCACCACATCACCGACGACTATCTGCACAAGGGAAAGAACGGGCCTTATACTACACCGATTTACGATTTGCATCTATTTGATGCCCAGTTAAAGCAAAGGTATTTAGCAAGCAAAACTGCTCTTAAATTAACATCGCCGCCACTGTTTCACTGCACTCTCGGTTCTCAGCGGTGGTACCGCCACCTAGGAAGGATGGAGCGAAATCGTAAATTGTTGTGTTAATATGTGTGCCGGCAGTTAGCGCTTCACTAGTCTGGATACCTTCATTCATCGCTGCGCAGGCTTCGGCGCTCTGCTGGTCCTGCCGGCGCGTTGCTTCAGCCACAGCCGCTGCATAGTTTCTCTTGTGTGGCATATATGATGGCCTGTGGCATTGTCTCGCGCTCTAGTCCAAGAACGCCAAGATGGCCGTCGACAAGCAAATGATGCGCCCTTCGCACAGGGAAATGTGCGTTCGCAAAACGATCCGGTGACAAACAGTTCGGTTTCGTTTGCAAGGCTTCACCGTTTACGATCGCTCCTGGCTTATGGCAAGTTTGCGCAGGGCGCTGGCGCGTTCAATGCAGTGTCTCCGGCAAAAATGCGAGTCGTTCGAGAGCTTTCGCTTATGCGCTAACTGTTGAGGATCCCTGTGCAGTGTGAAGGTGCAGCTGATGTGTCCATGCGAGGGCTCACATTTGCAGAGTATCCTAACCCATCTCCCGCCCATCGATTCGCCAGATTGCTGCTTATGTGCGAAGACATGTTTCACTTTCGTGTTATACCGATCACAATGGCAAAAGGATCAACCAGATTTTTTTAAAGCCTGTTTACCGCGGAGCGCACATCAACGCCAGGTCGCTTGGCAAGTTGCTTTTCAATTTTTCGAGAAGCTGCGAAATAAATTGTTGGAAACGATGCGATTAAGTAAGGAAAAGAACTTTGTTGTTTCGCTGCACTTTTGCAGAGCCCTGATAATGGCTGCAGAACCGCGTGCTTGTCATCTCCATAGCCAGCCATGCCTATAGCTGGGAGGCGATAGGCTTCGTGAGTTGCCATTTTCATCGGATCAGATTGAACTTGAATTGTTCTAGGTTGTGCTAACCTGAAGGACGGACGTGAGCCGCATGAGTTGCGAGCGTGAAGTTAATGTTCGGTGCTGCTCGGGCACCTGGGCCCGCAACTTGTGCGTTCGGCTCCGAGGAGTTTTTTGACGGCTTCGAGAGCAACGACATTGAATAAAAGGATTAAATGCTTTATTCCACAAATTCTACAGAGAAGAACGCCCTGCTGTCACGACTCGGGGGGTTGAAGCGTTAGCTCCTCCCAAGAGGTGGCACGAGGGGTTGGGCCTCTGGTGACTGGCTTACGCCAGTGGCCTATGTGAACGAGACAAGAGCCTTATCCAAGCGAGCAGCAAAAACAATTTAATAAGATATAACAGCAAGATACATAATGATATTAGGTTGTACTGGTTGGCGATACACTACATAAGAACAACCGTCTCTAACAATAGTAGCAAAAAGCGGCATGCAAGACAATTTCGACAAGTGCTCACAACACGATCGACTGTCAACAAGATCAACTAACTGGGCTAGCAGCAACAGCACAGAAAACAGAGTCCGCAGTCCACTATAAACTCAAAGCGACCTACAGAGACCGGACGCAGTGACCGTTGATCCCCACCGACGACACTTGCGAGGTACCTTTGAAGACGGCGTGACGCAGTCAGTGGCGGGCTTCCCCGGTGACCGGCAAGGCGTGGTGTCTGGAAGTGGTGCTAGCTGCGTTGAACCCCGGGAGCTGCTCGGCGTTCTTCTCTCGACCTCGGAGCAGACTCTCAAGGGCAGCATCGGGCCCTTTTTATAAGTTCTCGGGCTCTTTGTCTTCACTTTCAGCGGCCCCGATGTATGCCCGAATCTGGCACGTACACTCTTGTTGCCCTGTAGTGGCTCATCCTCCGTTAGCGGTCACCTTCACCGGCGAACAAGTAAAGCACACACAAAACACCACTCACGCACGCACTGGTTGCCATCGTGGTTCACACTGTGCTGGGGGGTCACCTTCACAGACCGATAATTCAATAATACACAAGGCATTTCTCACGTAAGCACTTGTTGCCACCCTGGCTTACAACATGCTGGCGGTCACCTTGAACGATAGACAATCAAATTATACATAAAACAACCACCCGCGTAAGCCCCGAGTCTCACATAGGTCGGAGGTACTTCCAAGTGGTTCAGACTCCGCGTTGCCGAGCGAGCAGTTTAATATTACATAGGAGAACAACAGCTTCACAAGGCCAAGCCACTTTGAAATATAGGCGGATCAGATTTCCAGCATGCTACCCGAACACAAGCAAAAGCGACGAGACGGCGCCTACGGGCTCTCGCCTCCGTTCTTAGAGTACAAGTGCAGAATAGGTGCCCGTTTCCACTTGGCGCCCGCGGAAAAAACCGTTCTCGTACTACGTTTTAAGAATACATGCACAGGACAACTAAAGACAGAAGGCGACTTTTGTGACACGGCCCCCCACATTTAGAATATTATCTCATAATATTCAACAAACCACAAAATGTCGCCGTTGTCCCTACCCACAACTCTCAACATTTTTCTTTTTTTTTTGCATGGGTACATACAACTGTGGGACCTCTTTCTTTTTACAATCTGCTCAGGTAATCTGCCCCTACGTTTTCCTTCCCTTTAATATACTTCACGGTGAATTGATATTCTTGCAAAAGCAAACTCCATCGAAGGACCCTGCTGTTTAGTTGTTTTGCCTGTTTTAAATAGCTGAGTGGTTGGTGGTCCGTTTCAACCACGAATGGAGCACCGTAGAGGTACACCGAAAACTTTTGGATTCCCCATATTAGCGCCAGACATTCTCTCTCAATTGTGCTGTACGCCTTTTCTCTAGGCAACAGCTTTCTGCTGGCATAAGCAACTGGATGGAGCCTACCCTCGTGATCCTGCATTAAGATTGCTCCTAGACTTCTGTCGGAAGCATCTGTGCGGATTACGAACTGTTTATTGAAATTAGGAAGCCGCAGAACAGGAGCGTGTGCGATCTTGCTTTTCAGTTCTTGGAATGCGTTCTCATGTATGTCCGTCCACTTCACTATGTTGCTCTCCCCTTTTCTTGTCAGCTCCGTAAGTGGAGCACTGATCTCAGCGTAGCCAGGGATAAAATCCCTATAATACCCGGTGAGGCCTAGGAAGGCTCGCACCTGCCTCTTCGTCTCTGGGCGTGGCGCTGTCTCAATCTTGTCAAGCGTCTTTTCAAGGGGCTCCAGCTTCCCCCCTCCAACACGGTGTCCGAGGAAATCAATCTCTTCCAAGCCGAACTCACACTTGCTCGGCCTCACGGTCAGACCGGCGGTCTCGATTCGCTCGAAAAGCTGACTCAACGACGCGAGGTGTTCTTCCCATGTAGCGCTGGCGACGAGGACGTCGTCGTAGTAATGTTCCACATTCGTAATCCCCTCCAGCACTCTTCTCATTAGTTTGGCCAACACGGCGGGTGCGGTTTTGATCCCAAACGGCATGAAACGAAATTGAAACAGTCCTACTGTTGTGGAGAATGCCGTTTTCTGCTTTGATTCTTCCGATAGCGGGATCTGCCAGTACCCCTTCGTGAAGTCCATCTTAGAGAAGTACTTCTTTTCTCCGACTGTAGCGAAGACAGCATCTGGTCTGGGCATGGGCTCTGAATCGGACACTAAGACATTATTCAAGCGGCGGAAGTCAATGCATAGTCTGTTCGTCTGGTCCAGCTTCTTTACGAGCAACACAGGGGAATTGTACGGCGAGTCCGACTTCTCAGTTATCCCGAGCGCTTCCATCTCCTTCACCTCTTTTTCAACTTCTTCTCGCATGGCAAATGGTAGGGGATACTGCTTAACGTGTACCGGTGTCGTTGTTGTCATCTCCAAATGACATTCGACCCAATCTGTCTTTCCCGGAACATTAGAAAAAATGGTTGCCCTCTTTCTCATTTCGTCTTGAAGTTGAGTTCTTTGTGAGGACGTCAGTCGGGGCGAGAGTTTCACGTCTTTCACCGTTTCCCTTTTCACAAATTCCGGTAGTGGAATGTCTCTCCCTCCTTCTTCCGTGACGCAGAATATTGCGCTACACTGTCTCGCCTGCTCGGTGGTGCCCCTTTCTTCATATTTCTTCAACAAATTAGCATGGAATATCTTCTGCCCTCCGGAAGTTTCGACTATGTAATCTACATCACCTCTCTTTTCCTTTACTTCGAAAGGTCCCTTCCACTGAAGGAGCAACTTGTTTTGTTCAATAGGCAGGAGAATTAAGACCTTGTCTCCAGGCTGAAATGATCTCTCCTTGGCTTTGCGGTTGTAGAGCTTAGTGTATCGAGCACCGGCTTTCTGTAGCTCTTCGTGTGCCAACCGACAAGTCTCTTCCAACCGATTACGGAGGTCAATCACGTATTGGTATGTTGTTTTCGCTTCTTCATCGAGGTCCTTGTTGGTCCAGACTTCCTTGAGGATGCCCAGGGGTCCCCTGACATGACGGCCGTAGAGGAGTTCGAAAGGTGAAAACCCCAGGCTAGCTTGCGGAACTTCCCGGTATGCAAACAACAAAGGTGCCAAATAACGGTCCCAGTCTCTTGGTTTCTCAGCGCACATCCTTTTCAGCATAAGCTTCAGCGTTCCATTAAATTTCTCCACCATGCCATTGGCCATTGGGTGGTACGGAGACGTGTGCAGTTGACGGAGCGATAAAAGACGGGCCACTTCTCCCATCAGCTCAGATGTGAAGTTTGTCCCGCGATCGCTGAGTACCTCCTTAGGCACCCCCACACGCGAAAATATTTCTACTAGAGCCTCAGCAACTCGCTCCGTTTCAATACTTGGCAACGCGACTGCATCTGGGTACCTCGTTGCGTAATCCATAAGGGTCAGTATATACCGATTCCCCCTTCTCGATGGTGGCTGTATAGGCCCGACGATGTCGATCGCCACCCTCTTAAACGGGGTGTCGATTATTGGTGCCTTTCCCAGTGGCACCCGAGGTACCCTTCCTTTAGGTGTCGTGCGCTGACAGATGTCGCATGAGGCTACGAACCTTTTCACGTCGGCGGTAAGGCCCGGCCAGAAGAATTCTTCCATGATGCGGTCTTTCGTCTTCTGTGCACCTAAATGACCCGACATTATCCCATCGTGAGCTATTCTCAGTACTTTCTCTCGATGTTCCCTCGGTACAACAAGCTGGTGCACGCATCTTCCATTTTGCTCGGTACAGGTGCGATACAACAGCCCTCCTTCGAGCCTGAATTCAGCCTTGCTCCCCTCATCCTCGCCAGTTTGTTTTTTGCCGACCTGCGAAAAGCAGTGTCTCAATGATTCATCTCCTTGTTGCGCTTCCGCGTACGACCCCGTCGTCTCAGGGTCAGCTCCGGGGTCAGGCACCTTAAGCTTCTCGAATTTCCTCACCGCTTCTTTCGCCTGAGCCCTTGTTACGGCGGCAGCTGTGGTCTCTTCTCCGACCGGCGGTTGCTCCATCGGATTTCCGCTCTCGCCAGCTGGGTTGTCTGGAGCCCTCACACCCTCTACATTTCCAAGTATTAAATCATACAACGGTTCCTCCATGCACAGAGCTATTATGTTGCCCCGGTAGTACGGGGAGTCGACGTAAATTCGAGCCTCCGGTAGCATCTTCACGGTGCCATCTACCAGACACACGGGACTCCTTCGACCCGTGAGCTGGTCGTCTTCGACTAGACACCTTCTCACAATTACTGTGTTGCTTCCCGTATCGCGCAATACAGTAATCGACCTCCCAGACAGGGTGCCAGCAACAACCGGCATCCCGTCAACTAGGAATCCCGGCCGTGTCGGGATCACCGCGTTCGCCTCCGGGATTCTTGCACCATCCTCTAACTCCACCTGTTCCCCGTGGGTGCGTTCTTCGTTGCCTCCCTCACCAAGGGAGTACGAACATGACGCTTGAACTTTCTCCTTGACTCTATGTTGACACTCACTTGCCTTGTGTCCTCTTTTCCCACACTTAAAACATACCGGTCCAGAACTGCCGGTAAAGTTACTCTTGCACTGTGCCGCGTGGTGTCCTAGCTTGCCACAAAGATAGCACTTCGGCGGCGCCCTCGGGCTGCCCCTTCTTTCCTTTTCTTCAGTTCTTCCTGAACCTTCTCTTTCATCTTTTCTCACTTTTCCTAAGTTAGTGCCCCCTTGTGCATCGAGAAAACGATCGGCGAGTTCCAACGTCTCCTCGAATGACTCAGCTTTCCTCTCCTTGAGGTAAAGCGCTAGATCTGGGTGGCAGCTACTCAGGAACTGCTCCTTGATCAACAGCTCTCGAAGCGACAAATAGTCCTTCGCTACATCAGCCAGTTCTACCCAGCGGTCGAAGTAGTGGCACAATCTTGCCGAGAACTGCGCAGCGGTCTCGCCATCCGCTGACTTTGCAGACCTAAATTTCTCTCTGAAGCCCTCAACAGTGAATCGAAAGCGCCTCAATAGAGCGGCTTTGACCTTGGGGTAGCTCGACGCGTCTTCCGGTGATAACCTCCCAAAAACGCTCAATGCTTCCCCGCTCAGGCATGTGCTCAGAACCGTCGACCATTGGTCTTCTGGCCACTTTTGACTCTTCGCTATCCCTTCAAAACGCCGTATATAGGCATCAAGATCATCTTTCTTTTCATCGAACCCGACGAGGAGCCTACTCGTGTTCAATCTCAAACAAATGTCGGCATCTCTCTCATGTGTGCTGCTCACACTACCAGAACGCTCCTCCCTCAGTTTCTGAAGTTCTAGCCTAAGTCGCAATGCTTCTACTTCACACTCTCTTTCCTTAAGTGCTGCTTCTCTCTCTCTTTCTGCTGCCTCTCGCGCCAACGCCCTTTCCTCCCGCTGTCTTGCTTGGTCATCATCTATCCACTTTCTCAGATCCGCTCCTGCCAAGCCAAGCTGAGTGCCGTCAGCTACAAGCTTTTCTAACTCCATGGAGGAAATAACCTTAGGCATCACTACCAAGTCGATCAAGACCAACTTCCCGCCTGTTGGAGATACTGCCCTCAATGCCGCTGTTCAACTGGGAACTTATCAGATTCCACACGAATGACTGGGCAAAGCTCTGGGCTCGTTCGCGGTGGCCGTTTTAAACCAGAGGTCCTGTCGCGGACGCCAGATAAATGTCACGACTCGGGGGGTTGAAGCGTTAGCTCCTCCCAAGAGGTGGCACGAGGGCTTGGGCCTCTGGTGACTGGCTTACGCCAGTGGCCTATGTGAACGAGACAAGAGCCTTATCCAAGCGAGCAGCAAAAACAATTTAATAAGATATAAAAGCAAGATACATAATGATATTAGGTTGTACTGGTTGGCGATACACTACATAAGAACAACCGTCTCTAACAATAGTAGCAAAAAGCGGCATGCAAGACAATTTCGACAAGTGCTCACAACACGATCGACTGTCAACAAGATCAACTAACTGGGCTAGCAGCAACAGCACAGAAAACAGAGTCCGCAGTCCACTATAAACTCAAAGCGACCTACAGAGACCGGGCGCAGTGACCGTTCTTCCCCACCGACGACGCTTGCGAGGTACCTTTGAAGACGGCGTGACGCAGTCAGTGGCGGGCTTCCCCGGTGACCGGCAAGGCGTGGTGTCTGGAAGTGGTGCTAGCTGCGTTGAACCCCGGGAGCTGCTCGGCGTTCTTCTCTCGACCTCGGAGCAGACTCTCAAGGGCAGCATCGGGCCCTTTTTATAAGTTCTCGGGCTCTTTGTCTTCACTTTCAGCGGCCCCGATGTATGCCCGAATCTGGCACGTACACTCTTGTTGCCCTGTAGTGGCTCATCCTCCGTTAGCGGTCACCTTCACCGGCGAACAAGTAAAGCACACACAAAACACCACTCACGCACGCACTGGTTGCCATCGTGGTTCACACTGTGCTGGGGGGTCACCTTCACAGACCGATAATTCAATAATACACAAGGCATTTCTCACGTAAGCACTTGTTGCCACCCTGGCTTACAACATGCTGACGGTCACCTTGAACGATAGACAATCAAATTATACATAAAACAACCACCCGCGTAAGCCCCGAGTCTCACATAGGTCGGAGGTACTTCCAAGTGGTTCAGACTCCGCGTTGCCGAGCGAGCAGTTTAATATTACATAGGAGAACAACAGCTTCACAAGGCCAAGCCACTTTGAAATATAGGCGGATCAGATTTCCAGCATGCTACACGAACACAAGCAAAAGCGACGAGACGGCGCCTACGGGCTCTCGCCTCCGTTCTTAGAGTACAAGTGCAGAATAGGTGCCCGTTTCCACTTGGCGCCCGCGGAAAAAACCGTTCTCGTACTACGTTTTAAGAATACATGCACAGGACAACTAAAGACAGAAGGCGACTTTTGTGACACCTGCATTCTTTCTTTTCTCGGGTCGTACCACCACCATTTTGAATTTCGGTTCGCGACCGAGCAAGGGCCCTCTCCTATACATTTGTCGAATTAACTCTCGCCCAGGAAGGGTAGTCTCGGGATTTTATAGTAGGTGTATACATGGCCTCCCCATGGGCTTCAACCCTGTTTTTCGAAAAGTCGGGGCGGGGAAATCACACTCTTGTGGAACACTCGGCAAAAATCTACAATGCACGCCACGCGCTCATCAGTGATAGGTTTATTGTGTGTGGCATGACGCGAAAGCACTCACGCAACGAGAGCCGAGCCGGAGGAGCCTATATATACAGCGTCGAGTAGCTCCCGTAGGCAAATTGAATGCCTCGCAAGCCTCGTGCATTCACTGCGCTTTTCGTGCTCGAGGCATCCACGACGCTCTTATCGGGACTTTCTTGACGAGAACGCTTCAGTAATTGCATTTAACTACGGGCTCACATGGCCGCGCACTTTGCCATGGCGCAATATTTGCCTTGAACAAAGGCTCGACTGACTGTAAGCGGGAGACTCCGAGTAAGGCCTTCGAATAAGGGGGGAAACGGAAAACAGTGTAGGTAAAAAGGCTTTTAAAAGTTTCCTAAAGCTATAGCGTCAGCCTTGGATGCTATGCTCTTCGGACAACTTATCGAGGATCGCACATGACTAGAAGCTTTCGAGCTATATTTATTACAGAGCATATTGCCTTATGTTTGGTGAGATCTTTTCTTATTCGTTAGTTTGTTTTTCTCTAGCTTCTCTTAAAAGAAGAAAAAGTGACGTCAGGGGCTGGGGAGGAGGGTCAGTTTATATTTGATTGCGATGAAATTCTAGGATGACACGACAAGCCCTCTGCCTTGTCAAGGCTACGTGTTATGTAATATCTGCTGTTTTACATGGGTTGCAGTAAGTATTTTTTTTTCAATTCAATTCTTTATTCATCATTAGTACAGAAGGAGGTCCCGGAGTTACAAAACTGTCAGGGGGACCTCCTATTAGTCATTTGTCAATATCAATAAATTGCATAAAACGGCAGAAAGCAGTTAATGAGTGTATATGCAATGTGTTTTATTTTTTCGCCTGGTTTTAGAGAAATCGACGGGTGCGTTACAAGGATGCCGGTATATTTGTATTGTTTGCTGTCGTCTTGACCACCTAGAACAACATTTTAATGAGCCCAGGTAATTATTCATTATTAACCGATTAAGCAACTATGGAACTATGGAACTGTTGCTTAAAATGGAAAATATTCAGTTAGCAAGTTGTAGACCATGGTAATTAATGTTCTCATAATGCGTTTTGGTGACTCTAGGTGCCGTAGTTTTAAATTTTGCGCGGTTATATAAAGTGCGCGAAAGTTGAAAAAGGCACCTCGTGACTAGGCGCTTGCGCGCCGTGAAAGTAGCGCCGCCACATATGCTACTACAGAACAATAGATGATACACGCGGACAGACAGTACTGGACACGCTGCAACAGAAGTTTATCACATGCGGCCACACCTTTCGTCCTCTCGGCCTGTCTTTGCGTGCGCAGTATGTTTGCGAACTACGTGCCACGCAGTTGGCATTAGATGGATGTGCTCATATCTCCTGCATGTGTGTTTCCTAAATTTCTGACATTTTAGTGAATACTGCGGTAGCTCTTTCGGCTATGCCAACGGCACTATTTCTTCCATTTCCTGACGAAAATTACGGACTAGTCATTCATTCGGCACAATGCATGATAGGAAACGAAAAGTCCTGGTGATGGTCGAGTCCAATCACACGATAAGTGCCCCCTACAGTGTTTCAGCACACATTTACTTTAACAGCGCTACGTGACGATTAGAACAAGAAAGTTTAGTGTTGCTAAACATTTCATGAATCAGTTCAGCCCCCGCCATTCGGTTCACGAAATGTTATACATTTGATTTTCCGAACCTCCATCCAGCGAGAACTAAGTGGAGTCCTCTGAATTCGAGCCCGTAATTTATTTTTTCGACATCCTGAATTGTATCCACTGGAGTTCAGCAGAGACTGTCCGTCATCCCGCTTTGCCGCGGCTTGGCCTCATCTTTTACTTTCGAGTTTGCGCTTCATCATACAGTCTAATTCTCTGGCCGCGTCAGGTGAGTTTCTCTTCCCTTGGAGCTGATTCTGCAACATTAATGTACAGTGGATTATTTGCATTATTCATTGCATGGACTGTAAAATAAGGTGTTCCCCTTCGTATTGTCAAATAGAAAATCAACAGCACTGATTAGATTGCGTGCATAGGTGACCTGCGCTCTCTCTGCGAGCTAGTCGGCGGTGGGTGTAAGCATCGTAGCTTAGAGCCGCACGCCGCTCTTGTCAGCCCAGGTACGCTTGAATAAATTAAGAACGCTGATGCCGCTTGTAGTCGCTATGCACTGAGGCCCACACTGCCCGGTACTACCGGAGCGTAAAATGGATAATCGAAACTAAATTATGCAAAACATTAAAACGAAATCAATGAACCAAGGTACATCGAGCAATTTAATTTGAAATTAATGTGCATACCCACGATATGAATTAATGTGCATACCCACGTAAACGAATACGTATACCTGGGAGAGTTACTAACAGGAGCACCTACCCATGAAAAAGAAATTCTCCGTAGAATAAGGATGGGCTGCAGCGCATTCGGAAGGCATTACGAAATCATGACTGGAAACTTGCCGCTCTCACTAAAGCGAAAAGTATTCAATCACTGCATTCTCCCAGTACTAACGTACGGTGCAGAAACGTGGAGGATAACGAAAAAACTCGAGATGAAACTAAGGAGCACGCAACGTGCAATGGAAAGGAAAATGATAAGGGTAACGCTAATAGATAAAAAACGAGCGGAATGGATCAGGGAACAGACAGCAGTAGCTGATATTATTATATCAATTAAGCGAAAGAAGTGGACCTGGGCAGGACATGTCATGAGGAGAAAAGATAACAGATGGACAGTAAGAGCGACGGCGTGGATACCAAGAGAGGGAAAGCGCAACAGAGGCAGGCAAAAGGTTAGATGGAGCGATGAAATTAAAAAAGTTTGCGGGCATAAAGTGGAACCAACTCGCTCAGGATAGGGTGGATTGCAAACCGTTGGGAGAGGCCTTCGTCCTGCAGTGGACCTATATAGGCTGATGATGATGATGATGATGATGATGATGACCCACGATATACAAAGTAATGTTACCATCCCATTCCATGGAATAATGAATACAATTTCTTGTTGGTCCTCCTTATTGGTCTATTGTGCAAGCGGTTCTGCTCTTTTGCTACAAAAATAACAAGGAATAACGGCGCATTTTCCCTGCAGCTCTGCTCGATAGCGCGTATTTCATAACTAGCATCACTCTCAGTTTTTCTTCCCAATTGGCTTGCAAACGAATCGCGCATTAATTAAATTGAAATTCTATTAGTGAACCTTAGACAATGACCTATTTGTCACTGCGACCTCTGCATTTATACATACCCGCTTACTTTTGAACAAACGTGTTTTTTTTAATACCGTACCTGTAAGAATTTTCGGCAGCCTTCGGAAAATCACCTCGTACATGTTATAACTCAGGTCACTCTTTAGCTCCAGAACGCAAACACCGTTTTGAAGAACCCTTCGTCTAATTAGCAATAAACAACAATGTTTGCCATCACGTCGCACTCTCTACGGGTTATCATGTTTACTGGTATTTCCGCCATGTTAATACGGAAGCCTAGGCTGCAGCAGCTAAACAAAAGGAAATACAGCCAGCATGCACTTGCGGCTATGCGAGCCATAGGCTTCAGATACAAGACATCCCTGCGAAAGCTTGACGTACTACATCGCCTTCCTTGCCCCGCCACGTTGGTCTAGTGGCTATGGTACGCGGCTGCTGATCCGAGGGTGGCGGGATCGAATCCCGGCCGCGGCGGCCGCATTTCGATGGAGGCGAAATGTCGAGGCTCGTGTGCTGTGCGATGTCAGTGCACATTAAAGAACCCCATGTGGTCGAAATTTCCGGAGCTTTCCACTACGGCGTCTCTTATAATCAGAGCTGGTTTTGGGACGTTAAACCCCACAAAACAACAAAACAAGATACATTGCTTTCCTCGAACACGTTGAGACAACAACGACCCAAGCCCGATCCTCAGCCACAGAGCTTTAGCGATCAGCCGTGCAATTTACCGACAGATGCTGGCTCACAACTGCCGCCAACACTGCACATGTGGAAGCCGGCGCCGTGTTGGCAAGCCATCACGCCGTTCTCAAGATACCTGTGAAAAATTAGATGACTTAAAGCTTCAGAGTGAAAGTTTATTGTTCCTTGGAGTAAAAATATCTATGAAGATGCAAGTACCCACATCTGCACTGGTAGGGGAATGGCCGCATATCTGCAGAAACCATTCCGTTACCCGACGGGGGAAAGATGCGGGTGGCCAGCGGTTCCATGGTGGTGCATATTTTCTGTCTGAGTTCTATGGAAAATGTGCTTAGCCCCTGAGAAGATGCCGCAAAAGCTGAGATGGCGAAATGGCGGAGCAACGTCCGCCCCACACAGCAACTGATGTTCAACGCCACAGGAAAGAAGCGGCAGATCGCACTTCATGTGGGTGTGAGTTTGTATATTTCACTGCATAAACTTGCTTGCTTGTAAACTGAGGTGAAGAAATAACTTAGCCATTCAAGAAAGTAGGCTACAATAAGCTATGCCGTGTATTGCGCGCAAATAAAAGTTCGGAGTGAAAAGCATTTCGGCAACGTTCCTTCTCACTTAAGAGGACGTAGGAGAAAGTAAATTTCGTGCGGAGGGCATGACGCCAAAGTTCAGTAAATGGCCGTCATATATTTCGACTTGAGAAAAAAAAAATGTCAGAAGAGATGGCGCGTGCGCCTTAAGAAATGTCCTTTCCCGCCGGCATTTTTCATCAAGCGTATTCGTGAGACACAAATCCGACATGACGCAGTGCCACTTCGCATGTAATGTCAAATCTTTTAGTTTCCTTTAATCAAGAAAAGAGACTTCATTATACAGTGTTTAACGATAGAAGACAGGCGGAAAACATTAAACTGTTTTAATGTTTGAAAACTCATATCTCCTCAAAGAACCGATATGCTGGCTGGAACACAGGGACACTGTCTGGAAACACCGATAGCTGAATGCTGGTTATCTGATTAGAGTGCTTTATTAAGGCAGGAATGTTACGTGTCTCATGCGCAGGTGTTCTTGAAACAGTCGGCCATGGCTTTAGAAATTTTAGGGTATTTTCGGCGTCCACTCAATTACGCCTAATAGCGAGTTTTCCAACAAAGAAGCGAGCAAACAAAAAGACGGCATCACCGTGATGGGCAGAAAAAATACGAAGTGACCAGAAAACCCGCAAGAGCGCCTTACACCAACACTCAGGTCAGTAAGTGGTGACGTCTTAACATGATGCCATGGCGACGTCACCATGACCTCCAATAGCGTTTCAGCTTGGGCTTGTTGGCTCTTCGCAATGTGGTGAATTGCTGCGCGTAAAACACGGACAAAGAAGGAAGACAGTAACACACAAGAAGGAGAGTGCACTATAAAGAGTGTGTTGTCAAAAATATCCCGTCGGAAACAACATTGTGCATGAGAGGAGGGGCACAACTTGAACACCAACATACGCGTCTCTTGCCGTTCAGACACGCTATATGCATGGTTGATAAAGTGATTAATGTGATGCTCACGCATGCGTCTTCCTTCTGGGCTAGTGATCCTGTGCGCCTTAGTAATGAGGCGTGTTGCAGCACTTTGATATTGGCCATGACTGTCTACTTGTTAAACATAGGTCTGCAGCTAAAATTATCACAGTGAAGTGACAGCCCCCCTCCTGCCTTGCTTTTTTTTTTGTTCTTACGTTATTAGTATACTAAAAAGGCACCCGATTTCGCGATGTGCTGCTTCAGATAATGGTTTTTTTTCTTTTTTCTTTCTATAAACTGAAACGCCATCGTCGTCACTGTGACAACAAACTTGCCACTGGCAATAACTGCTAAACGTTGGTAATTAATCAGTATATTATACAATTTCAGTTAATAGCTGTGCCATTCGCATGGTCCTCAGAACTGCAGACGACCGTCGCACCTGACAGCGTGCTCTTTACGAGAATTACCTTTTTTTTCGCCATAAACTTGTCTTCAGGAATTTTGAAAATGTTCGCTGAAACACCCCGTATATGCACGTCATACTTTGTATATGCCAATGCAACGGAACAGCCACCTTGGCATCATGATGGCTTCTCATCCCTTATAATATGACATGCGTACCATGCACATCATATGACATTATTGATTTGACTGATTTGTGGGGTTTCACGACCCGACCCCACGCTATGATTATGAGAGAAGCCGTAATGGAGGGCTCCGGAAATTTCAACCACCTGGAGTTCTTGGACGAGTGCTGACACAGAACAGTACACGGGCCTCAACATTTCGCCTCCATCGAAATACAGCTGCCAGGGCTGGGGTCTTATGTCAATATGTTCTGACCTGCTGTTGTTTGTTACACAAGTGCAGGTCATGCCATGTATACGTACATTCTGGTACACACCAATGTACACACCATTCTTGTACGCACGCCTGCATGGTTCACACCAAGGAATAAAGCAAGGCTTAAGGAATAGATTGACAGAGCACGCAGCAAAGTCTAGCGTGCGCTGCCGCACTGTGCTACGTCGTCGGCGCAGGCCTGGGAGTTTTTATCATTTGCTATACACAGCAATATAAAATAACAGAACGTGAACGTTTGGCCACCTATGCCGATCGCATCGTCAGCGCACAAATGACAGCAAAAGCTAAGTAAAGTACATCCTACTTAAGTAAGATAGCGCAGTAAACATAGGGCAGCGGGTCACGGTTATGACACTTAACCGTTGCCCCCTGTCAGATCTTTCCAGCAGTATCTTAGGATATATGCCCCATTGCTGCTATTTGTTTGCTGATCTACTAAGATGCCGCGAAAGCACAATGAATTGACAGGACCGCTATTACCTGTGAAAGCTGATATACAGGCATACATGCACCAGCCGTATGACACACACACACACACACACACACACACACACACACATATATATATATATATATATATATATATATATATATATATATATATATATATGTAATAAGGCTAATTATTCCAGTGCAATCGTAATGTTCAGAAAATTATAATAAAAGACCGCTTCGTGGGACAATAGCATAAAGAAAGCAGAAAAAAAAAGCGAACAACGATTCTGCTAACAAGAATTAATGCCATACTAACACGAACTAATGACACGAAAGAGCGCTTTTTGCACCTTGTCCAGTCCTCTTCGTTTTCTCCCGTCTTCTACTCTGAGCCACAAATATTTTGTTTTCCTAAGGCTAGTTATATTAATAACTTTCTAGAATTTGCGGATGACAATCTCGAGGCCAGGTGGTCCTTACAGCGCGCCAATTTTTTTCACCTTTTTCACCTTTTTCACCTTCCATTTGGAGCACTTTCAATAGGGTAGGTCAAATTAGTAATGCTTACGAATTTGTTACCTTTCTTTTTTTTCATACTTCCTATGGGCCCCGCCACGGTGGTCTAGTGGTTATGGAACTCGGCTGCTGATCCGAAGGTTGCGGGATCGAATCCCGGCAGCAGCGGCTGGATTTCGATGGAGGCGAAATGTTGAGGCCCGTGTGCTGTGCGATGTCAGTGTACGTTAAAGAACCCCAGGTGGTCGAAATTTCCGGAGACCTCCACTACGGCGTGTCTCATGATCAGAGCTGGTTTTGGGACGTTAAACCCCACAAACCAATCCTACTTCCTATGGAAAACACATGTGTCGTCGCAGTAACAAACGACACAAGAACTGCAACTTTCGTGCTGTCGGGGACTTCGCTGCATCACAGGGGCTTTGAATAAGCGCGCAGTTTTCAAGAAACTACCGCTCCTTTCATCGCGCTTAACGCTTAAGCTAATTGTAAAGTAAAGACGTTTGCAGCCGTAAATGTAAGTGAGTTAGCCATATATGTCAAAGCAGACTTCATAGTACAGTCATCCTTCAGGCATAATAATGATGGGCACAGTATTAGTGAAAGTGGCCGGCAAATGCTAATGAGCAGTTGCGAACAAAAAGCTTTGTACACATGACTTCCACTCGTGGGCCCTTAACGGGGACAAAATATTTACTGTACTGGCGGAAACATAGCCCCATTCTATACAAACTGATGACATCGAAGTACATTAATTATCCGAAACAGGCATTCCCTACTGAAAAAGTAAATACAGGAAAGGGCTATATCCAAATTAGTGATTATTTAATTCCCTTACACAAGATGAATTTTATTTAAGCCAGCTTATGTCAGGTTTTCTCTGAAATGGACTTTTCATCTTCAAATCCGTTAAAGGAATAATGACACGAATTTCAGAGATTTTCGTGCAATTGCTCTAAATAAAAGCACTGGTGTCGAGAGCCCTAAAAAGACTATCATCGTGCCTCAGAACGCAATTAGTATGTTTTTAATACGCTTACCTTCAAAACCCACTGGCGGTTTCGATTATGAGGGGGCGGTTTCATAGTGGCGTGTCAACAGGGCCTTACGTAGACCTAAGTCACGTGGGCACAGCAAATCGTGCCAGAATTCAAGCAACTTTGTCAGCTGCTGTCCCCTGCACCTAGTACACGCAAACAACGATTATTTCACTGTGGTCAGCAGCTTCGACAGCGATTTCGGCGAATTCCATACGAATGCCCTAACACGCTATGGTATTGTCCGTTGCGACGAAGCTGGCTTGCAGATGGTAGTCGTCTGAAACTTGAAAATACAATTAAATTGTTTATACGTGTCTTTTTTTTGTTTGTTTTGGCTTCCGTGCGTCGGAGAATGTTAAGGATGCATGTCAAGAAAACAAAAGATTTCCTTTTTTGAGCCGCATCACAATCGTGCCAATACTCCTTTAATTGAGCTTTTCAGACACTGACCGAAAGAAAAAAAAAGATGATTTTGTTGTTACGCAACCACGACAAATATTTTCTTCACTTGTTACATGTATGTTCGTCTGTTACGCCACCGAGGTCACGGACTTGGCCAAATCTTGCTACATGGCTGGTAAATAACTGCCGCCAACCAAACGAGGAATTCCCCGGTGGGCCCCCCACCGCCGCGAGACGTTCTCAAAATCCCTTGTTGACCTTTCGATATGGCTCACGCACTGTAACAAGCGCTGCCGTCTCATAATGGGCGCAGGGTTACAATAGAGGCCCGAGTATACATTACGTACCGTTAGGGCGCTTCGCGAAAAGCCCAAAGCAAGTACGCTAACCAGGGCAAGAGAAGTAGCAGCACCGACTTTCGGGATCAAGAAACGCTTTCTTTTTCCCGTCGCAGATAGTTCGGACACTAATCTCACTACCCGAATAAGCTCCGTGGCCGTGTTCCGAGTGAAGATCAGCATGCGCTGTGAAGGCTTAGCCATGATCTTTCCACACTCAAGGTCAGTGTGTGTAGCGGAGATCAACAGCGCAAGCAACTTCTTGCTAAATCTGCCAAGGACAGCGCTCGTTTATTCCGCTTTATTCTGGTTCTTTTCGTGCTGCGAGACAGTGCAAGCCTTCTGGTTTGCGTGCATAGGTATATGGGCATGTGTCTGCTTTTCTGATCCTGCATGCGTGAATTGCCGCACAATTGTTTCGGGTGTACAAGTCTGTAAATAATCAGCTGTGCAGCATACCATGTTCTGACGTTTTTGAAGAAAAAAAAGCGTTTGTCTAAGTATTTCGCCATGAACAACATTCCAATGCACCACAAGAGATGTCACATCAAAACTGCGTTGTTACCTTTTATAGGCCGCTTTTAAAATACCTCTTTGTAATCGAAATACTTGGTAATGTTTCGTTGACCACCGTCAGATAGCACATGTTCATAGAAACGTTACTATTGTTATTACTGAAGCTATCGATTCATGTGGGAGCCTGCCAATACAGCTTCTAATCAGGAGCAACCCACAGTTCAGAAATACACGAAGAAACTTGAGGGCACTGTGCTTTTTCACACTGGCCCAGCTTTTCTTTATAATTTATAGCCACTGGACGGGTCGCCGTTATTTTTCTTGGAAGATAGATGCGTCCTAAGCGTGTATATTATTTTCTTTATTTCTTCTAAAATTTCTCTAGGAATTGAGGGAAGAAAGTTAATTTATGCTTTCACTATCATACCCAACGCCTCTAGACAAATAGTAGTAGTAATGTCGTGTATAACGGAGTGCCTAGCCATATTTAACATAGCCTAGTCGCCAAAACAAGGCGTTTTTTTTTTCTTTTTGAGAACCTTTCTTAGGCTCTTCTTTCTCTCTGGTAATTATACAAGAGCACAGAAATTGTTTGTTATGTAGAGCGATTACGCGGTACTTCTAGCTAACAGTAAAGCGTGAAGTCACGATCGAATTAACCATTACCATCGGCTCGGATTGACAACCATATCGCAAAGGCCACACCAAACTAAAAAGCATGCGTTCCTTGTCGTAATGTGCAATTTTTGTCTGTGGCTTATAACAAAATCTTTGTGTGCACCGATTACTAGAATTCGTGTGATGGGCATGATGTAGTCAGTCGTTCATTTTTCTCTCCTTTTTTTTGCATGGTTTCATTGAAAGACTTTTTTCAACACCGCGCCATATGAGCGTGTAAGAATTGCGGGCATTCTTGAACGTCCATCGGGCACTAGGCGTGTTACTACTGTTGCACTTCTCGACATATTGTGGTTGAACTGCTAAAGCCTTATCTACATAACGGCTCCTTTTCATTGATCCAGCGTCTGTGCTGTTTAGGTCGATTATCATGGTTGGCGTTTTTCTGTTCTGACGAGCAGTTGTAGCGCAAGTATTATTCTTCTGAGAATTCGGGCCCAGTGTTTATAAACCGATGCACTGTATAAAACAAACTTGTGATATTGCCGCAGCTATAGCGTCACTTTTGCGCCAAAAGCATGTGTATATTTAAAAAGTTAGCTGTGCCCACTTTCGACTGCTATTTTTGTACATTTGACCCCCTCTAATACGCATCTCTCTCTCTGTCTCATATATATATATATATATATATATATATATATATATATATATATATATATATATATATATATATATATATATATATGTGTGTGTGTGTGTGTGTGTGTGTGTGTGCGTGTGTGTGTGTGTGTGTGTGTGTCAGGGAAGTTTTTGCGACCATGTTCATCGGCCCACGCAGTCCAGCCGTACATACAGAGGCACCACCTGCATGTAACCGAACGCAGCACTCCCCTTCTTTGCGCTTGCTGCAGGCAACGTCAGTGCGTCAATAAAGGTGCTGTCTCTTTGCCATGGTCCAGCTCGTTGCTATAACTCATGTACTCTTACGACACAGCGAGCAGTATCTTGAAGCACGCCCGACGTTGGCATTGCTGGGTGGGTCATCGGCTTCCTTGTATGGATCATTACTGCTGAGCAGTAGAGGAGAGGGAGGGGGGGGGGGGGTGCTCCTACCAGAGCAAAGGCAAGGCCAAATCACCGTGGACATTGGAAGACATTCGTTCGCTTCGTATACCGGCCTTTATTATGAAACGGCCCCTTTGTCCACTTGCTTGCTGACGGGCCGCCTGGAGATTCTTGTCGTGTCAAAGACCCTGGGTCGCCCCTGTAATGAAAAATAACATTCGACGGAGACAGCAGTGTTATAGAAATACTAAGACTGATAAGGAGATAGGGCGCCAACTTCGCGTACGGAACCATGATCAGTTACCTCTTTTCTTTGTCGCAGCAGTGAACCGTTGTATACTTACGGCCGCCTAGGTAGCGTGCTGCTGCACAGTTGAATCTCGTCAGGCTTGTGTGCTAACTCAATCAGCAAAGATGAAGCAAGACAAGAAAAACGCGATGTCGCCATAAGGTTCTAAGCCGAGCCTTTGCCATTACCTCCTATTACAGGGGAGGCTGCTCTTCACGGTGTAACTCTTAATTAGCCGGTACGGTAATGTATAGCTCGTCTTACAATCCAATATTTCATATTCTTGCGCGCCAGTAACATAATCTTGACCATTTAGCGTACATTAACACCCACTTCAAACACACCAGAGGTTTTTTTTTTTTCTTGCACCGTGCTTTCACAGGTATGCAGCAACAGCGGCCGAGAATTGACCGAAGCATCGGGCCCACTAGCGCGATGCCGTGACCACACTTAGCAAGCGCAGCATGTATTGTGCTGCCCTTTTAGTCTTCGTTTAATTATATAGTTATATAAGAGACGATAATTGTCGCAGATCAATTAACACGTTTCCAGTCATCTGAGACGTGTCTCTCTTTAGCTACTAACTGATTGCTTCCCTGTTTTGTTTATTTTCTCGTTTGCTTTCTTGCTCCTGTGATTGAATGGTATTTTGGTTCCGTCGAGTTCATTGTAATTCCTGCGGTTTTTTTTTTACCTTTCTGTTCTATTTCCTTCCTAGTTTTGTAATGCCGCCAAAAAAGATATGTTGCCTGAAAATTGACAGCCTTACGAGTTCAGTATTATATCCCGTTTAAAGGCATAAGGGTCAAGGGAAACGCGATTTTTCGAATACTAATGCACTCCCATGTTCAGTTTGTTGAAACTATAGATAGAAAGAACTCAAAAAGCACGCGCATTCTGAAGACCTTTCTCGAATGACGCATGACGTGTGCTTAATGTTCCTGTTTAATGCGCACACTCGCCAAGTTGTACCTCCACAAAGGTTCTGCTTACATGATTACCATTACATGATGTGGGAACAGAGGCTTCGTTTTTGGAAGCTTCAATTAGAACGCTGCAATGTAGCCAATCATGCTTGCCATGATTATTTTTACTGCCCGTATTTGAAGATTTTTTTTCAGGGTCTGCCCCTCTCTCCACTGAAATATTAACAGTGCAAAGAATGATGCCGTATCAGTATCTAAAGCAAAAGAAAGGCCATTCTCTGAAGCCCTGCGGCCCGCAAAAGTCATGCGTTTTAACGCGACAGCGTTAAACAGATCTTTTCGCTGAAATTCTGGTGCCGGCGACTTTGCTTGTGAGCGGAAAATCACCGTTGTCTGCGAGTGAAACTGCGAGGAGGATGCAAAGGAAGAAATAAACCTTTGAATAGAGTGGACATCGAACGTAGGACCCCTCGCTTCGGAGAGCGTTGTTTATACGAGCTCGGCCGCGCCACAGGCGGTGTTGTAACCGTTTACGGCAAGCCATTAATACTGTGGGGATCGCCGCCAGAGGGACGCTGAGAAGGAGAAACGGCGATGTGACCATTTTGTGGGTAGCGCGTGGCGCGCGGCGGTTAGCCCATGCCGAGATTGGACTAGACGCGCTCCTCAGAGCGGCGCATTTGGTTGGCTGGCCTTTACTGACTGCGGGCTGAGATATTCGTGTATAGGGAGGTGACATCCAATGTAACCCTATACACGAGTACACCTACGACAGAAGGAATCGAAGCGCTCTCGAAGGCAATACAGAATAGCAAGCGTGCACACGCCACTGAAGTTTACATCGCATTACTGAGACTAGTCCTTACAATTAATTACTTTGAATTTGACTCAACCCCTCATAATTTTCGGCACCAGCATGGGAACTCCTTTTGCGCCGACCTACGCCAATATCTTCATGGGGCAACTAGAAGCACAGCTTTTGGAATCGTCGCTCCTAAAACGTCGCACCTACCTCCGTTACATGGACGATATCTTTATTATTTGGAAACATGGTGTAAGTGCACTAAGCACAATTTTTTGAGCATTTTAACAACTTTCATCCCAGCATGAAGTTTTCCATGCACCACTCTTATAGTAAAATTTATTTCCTCGACACGACAGTATCCATCGAAAAAGGAAAAGTAAAGAGACACTTTACAGAAAGTCAACGGATAGCCAGCAATTCATTCATTCATTCATTAATACTGTTAGCCCTGAAGAGGGCCGATACAGGGTGGAAGGTGCACATAGTTTTCAGGCAAAATTTGCAACAAAATTCTAGTGACATTTTGCAGGGTTGTTACTATCTAGATTATAATAGTCATCACCCGTGACACTGCAAACAGGAGATATTTATTGGAGAGGGAAGGCGCATAAGAAGGATTTGTAGCAACGACGCGGATTACATTTACCAGTTAAGCAATTTAAAGGCGACCTTAGCTGAACGAAATCACCTCCACGACGCTCTAAACAAGGTATACAATGACGCGTGTTAACTAGATAGGACACTAGCACTAGAAAAAAAGAGGCCCTAAAGTGCAAGCCAACCAGCTGCTAGCATTCATACCGAAATACTCCAATG
Source organism: Hyalomma asiaticum (assembly GCA_013339685.2). Lineage (NCBI taxonomy): Eukaryota > Metazoa > Arthropoda > Arachnida > Ixodida > Ixodidae > Hyalomma > Hyalomma asiaticum. The sequence goes on along the minus strand of CM023481.1, from coordinate 135,161,156 downwards.
CGCTTTCAAACATAAATGATATTCTTCGCAAATACTATCCAATATTAACAAGTAACCATCGCCTTAGAGAAGCATTTTCGAAGTAAACTTGCCAAAGTAAACCCTCAGCGCACCGCCTGCGTAATAACTTGCTCCCGTCCCACATGTAAGACTTGCAAACATGTTCAAAATGATCTTAAAGTTGAAAGCACAGGAAGTAACTATGTCCATCATATAAAATCAAGTTCCACTTGCACTAGTTCAAACGTTATTCATGTTGGAATGTTCACTCTGTCACAAGGAATACGTCGGCGAATTTGGTCAACCAATTAATGTTAGATTAAACGGGCACCGCGCGGACGCCGCGAATAACCTGCCGAGGGCAGTCGCGCAACATTTTAATATGTCAAGTCATAATTTTGATGAACTCAAACTCTACAATGTAGAGTATGTCATACTTCAGTCAAACTTCCGCTCGCCGAGGGACAGAAAATACAAGGAATCGTATCTCACATACAAGTTCTATACCATCCAGCCCACAGGCCTTTCAAAGCAGAACCCTTGAGTCCATTAGATACGATGGGGAGTTAACAAAGACGACAAAAGGTTAAAGTGTGGGCAAGCTAACGATGTTCCTTCCCGAAAGTCTACTTCCAGGTGCAGATCCCCCATCCAGTGCGATGAGAACAACGGTGTTAAACAGGGTAGTCACACCTTTAGCCACAAGCTTTCGGTGAAATCCACCGCGGGGGCGGCGCAGGTGGTGTGGGGTGGAGGGGGGGGGGGACACATGCGATAGGTGCAACGCCTGTACCTAGGATATGTGTTCCTTTCTTCATCCTGCTTTCTAGGACTGCGCACACAATGCATTTCCAAGATATGTACCACGAGCGGATTCTTTGGAAGCTTTCGTTCTTGGCATGTATATTAGTCACGCTAACACCTGTCACCCAACTTCACCTACACCCAACCCCCCCTTTTTTGTCCCCTTTTCGCACGTACCGTTCTTCTCCTGCGGAACTCCTCCGAAAATCGCCGGCCGTTGAATCCGCAGCCATATTTTGCGATTCGAAACCTGCCCTCTGACTTATCGCGAGGGAGGAATGCGGCCCGCCTCTCGCCCAACGAGTGGCCCGAAACCTCCTGTCCCTGCGGGAGAGCGGCTGCGATGTCGTTCTCCAGTGGCTGCCCGCACATGTGGGCATCGTGGGCAACGAGGCAGCAGACGAGCTCGCCAAGCACGCTCACTCAGCCGACACTCCACTTCCCGATTGCGCCAGCTCCTACGATTCAGCGCGCATCAACTTTCGGAAAGAGCTGGCGCGGTCGCACCCGGTCGCACGCCCACTCCCCGCCACAGGATTAACTCGGCGAGAACGCACCTTCCTCCTCGCCTTGCGAACTGGTACGTGCTCGCCAGTTGAGCGCCGACACCGCCTCCGTGGTTCCCCCCCCTCCCCCCCCCCCCCCTGCTTGCTTGGACTGCGGGGAAGTGGAGACTCTCACCTGCTCCGTGACTGCCCTGCCTAGGGATCCTACATGACTGCCTTTTTAAGTGCGAATGCACTTTATAAGCGACCCTGAATCCGCCGTCCCATAGCAACGGCGCGAGGAGCGGAGAGGAGCGTCTGTAGCAACGGCGCAGCGACGTCACACCCCACGTGACTGCGCGCGCTCCGCCTCCTCACCGCGATTTGCGCGGGCGCACCGCTCTCCGCGGCGTGACGTCACGGCGCGCTGTGCAGCTGGCGTCGCTGTGCAGCTGTGTGTGTGGCGCCGGCGCGTCAGTCCGTATATAAACGTCCGCCGGCTGCAGCTCGCTCTCTTGTCTAGCTCGGCTCCGCGGTCGGTGAAGTCTTTCGCAGTATGGATCCATCGCAGGTTGGATCCATCGCGGTAGGAGTTTCCGACCACGATCAACGGTGGCTTCATAGACTTGGCGTTCAGTAGGAACTGTACGGTCCGCGCCGTCTTGCCGGATCCGCTCACCGTACATTTCTCGGATCACAAAGCGCTGGTACTAACCGTGAGCTACAACGATAACACCAATAGGTGCTGATCTGTAGTGACGTGTGTAGAGTGTGTGTGTGTGTGACGTGCTCGGCGATGTGTGCATTTATGCATCTACGAAATTGCGAGGTGTAAATAAATAATACTTCGTGTATAAATGTGTGTGTGTGTACAATGCATCATGACAACACTTTAAATTCATTAATTACACTTTAATCATAACTTTACTCCCCCTCATAGCATCATCACCCCGTGCATTCGCACTTAACCATGTTCACCCTCGGGGAAATGCTTTCTTTTATTTTCATGTAGGCTCCCTAGCCCTGCCTACGTGGACGCGCGTAAACAACTGTGCTCGCGGTATCAGAAACTCGGCCTGCCCTGTTCCTCAACGGAGCAGCTCCTCTTCCCTGACAGCTGCAACGAACGACGCCGCTCTGCCCTTGCAGCCATCCTCACATTTATCGAGGACACCGGTCTGACTGGGCGGCTTTAAAGCCGCTCTACAGGCTGTTTGTGTTTGTGTTTCCTTTTCCGCGGCCGGACATGGTCTGGTTATGAGCTGGGCCTCCCTTCTTTCTTCTCTCTGTCCCTTTAATTCCCCCACCCCCTGAGTGTATCGGTTGAGGTGTCCTCACTGGGAGACAGTTACCATCTACTCTACACCCTATTTTCTTCACTTCCTTAACCAGAATCTCCCTCTCTCTTCTCCTCTTCCGTGAAGGGGGGAGAGAATGCAATGGTGTACGTAAACGAACGCTCGAGAAGGCAGTCGATGTCCTGACGAAGACAAGTCCACTTGTCGAAACGTTGGCTCCTGCGACATGCCCTGTTCTAAATCGTTTTTAGCGATCTTTTCATCGTTTCTCTCTTGCATGATGTCTAACAACGAGCGGGGTGAATCTTTCTATGTATCCAACTGTTGAGGTCAGGAGGGCGACTAGAAGTATACACCTTTTCAGAAAAGGCTCCCTGGGCGCCGCCATAACCGCCGCTGGGCTGTGCTATGCATGACGTCCCCCCAAAAAAAAGCCCTGCCGAGGGTTTGTAGCAGCAAGTATGGCGAGTTCGTAAGTCTACATGATCAAACAGCGCATATACACGAAGGCAAACGGAACGAAGCAGACAACAAGCCTTTTTACTGCCGTGCACAGCCCAATATGGCGGCGCTCCATGCCACCTGTGAAAAGGTCTATAGTGCAGTCCGTTGCGGAACGTCCGGGAAAATTGAACGGCTGCACAAGTGTGCGTTGCCCCTCGCAGAAATTCCAGAATTTCCGGACAAAGGATTTTTCGTGGTGTCGAGAAAAGGTTAATTGCGTTATTTGTCTGGCGCGATGTTTTTTTCTTGCATTTTACATAGGCTTTTTTGTTGGATTCGGTGAGGCAAGCAAAAGAGGGCAGTACTACCACAGGACGTCTGAAAGCCTGTGTTTTACAAATGCAAGCAGACATAAAATTAGGCAATGTTCGAGCTATCAGACGAGAGAACTACGCGGAACTGAGTCAACGGCGGCTCCATTGCGGAGTACATGATCCCGTTATACGTAGAACCAGGAGAAAGAACTTCCAAGATGAACCGTAAGAAGGTTGTATCTCTCAGCGAGTCACCTGCTAAAGCAGCTAATCTGGAATCGCACCGCAGTTAGGCACTTAGATAGCTAGTACACTGAGATTGATGCATGCTACACACTACTCACGCTTACTGGGAAAAAATGAAAAAAGAAAAAAAATGGCAGTACGCTCAGTTGAAGCTGTGCGCTGCACGATACAGTGTCTGAAAGCTCAGAGAAATAATGAGGGCGTGCTGTCTTGTCACTATAAGTCGTGTAAGCGTAATCTTTGTAGTTCTCGCGGAAGTTATAGTAACAGCGATAGTGGCAGTGATAGCGCAGAGAGCATCACCCACTGAGCAGGCCCCTGGAAGCAGGAAAGTTTAGGAAAGGTCTTCGCTGTCAGAGCTGCGTAACAAAAGGTGTGCCGGAAGTCATGTGCTTTCGCAAGAGCTGCTCCGAACATCATGTGCCCCTGCGCATGCGCAAGTGACGTCGCCTGCTCGCCTTGCTTTTTGCGGCACTAGCAGCGCATGCGCAAGCGAGCTGAAGCGTGACCAATCAGCACCGGGGCGTTCTCACGGCCGGACTAAAAAATTGTGATATAACGGCCTCTCTTATGTGCTTCCCTTCCTCCATGAGTAGTTGCTTACATTATTCACAAAGTACCAAGCACTCGTGGTATCTCGCCGGCAATAAAGAAAAAAATTAATAAACGTTGTGACCTATGGATTGCGCGCTTGCCTCGAATCTGGAACGTGTGGGTAAAAATATGGCATTAGTTCGAACATTCTTTGATGTCTTCTTTTTAATTTTTCGCATTGATCAAAATTTTTAGATCGCGTCCGCCGGCGATACTGGTTTTTTTTCCGACACGGGTTCCTCAAGCCTATCGAGCTAAATTTGGACTCAGGCACTTGGACACGAGACCAGCGGCAAAAAAAAAAAATGGCAGATCCCACGTGCAGTGGGAATCAAGTAAATCCGAAGCACGCATCAGGAACGTAAAATGGATCTGCATTGCTGTCTCGTTATACCGATTTTGGTACATATGAAGTTAACGAAACGGCCGCAAGAGCACCAAGACTGTGGCATGTAAACCATGCCGCTCATGACACGCATGTCATGATTCTAATTTTATTACCTGTCATTTATGTTCGTCATGTAGTTGTGTTGTGCTATGGCAATTTTGGTATACATCCCATTAACGAAACGCGTGGCATATAAATCATGGCGCTCATGACATGCTGTTACGATTTTCATGTTGTTAGAACGTGTTACGCATGGTAGTCGTACATTGTTGTCTTGCCATAGCAATTTTGGTATATATCAAGTTTACGAAACGGCCGCAAGAGCACCAAGACCGTGGCATGTCAGTCATGCCGCTCATGACATGCATGTCATGATGTTCCTGTTATATCCTGCCGTTTATATTCGTCACGCAGTCATGTTGTGGCATACCAATTTTCATATACATCCCATTAACGAAACGGCCAGGAGAGCACCAAGACCGCCTCGTGTAAATCATGCCGTTCATGACGTGTGTCATGATATTCATGTTATGACCTGTCATTTACCTCCGTCATGCAGTCATGTTGTGGCATACCAATTTTCGTATACATCCCATTAACGAAACGGCCAGGAGAGCACCAAGACCGTCGCATGTAAATCATGCCGCTCAAGACATGAGTGTCATGATTTTGATGTTATGACCACCCATTTATGTTCGTCATGCAGTCATGTTGTGGTATACCAATTTTCGTATACATCCCGTTAACGAAACTGCCAAAAGAGCACCATGAATGTGCTACGTAGATCATGCCGCTCATATGACATACATGTTATGATTTTCATGCTATGACCTGCCAATTATGTTCGTCATGCACTCATGTTGTGGCATACCAATTTTCGTATAAATCCCATTAACGAAACGGCCAGAAGAGCACGAACACTGCGGCATGTAAATCATGCCGTTCATGACATGCGTGTCATCATTTTCATATTATGTGTGCCATTTATGTTCTTCATGCAGTCGTCTTGTGGCATACGAATTTTCGTATACATCCCATTAACGAAACGGCCAGGAGAGCACCAAGACCGTGGCATGTAAATCATGCCGTTCATGATAAGCATGTCATGATTTTCATGTAATGACGTGCCATTTATGTTTATTATGAAGTCATGTTGTGGCATACCAATTTTCGTATACATCCCATTAACGGAACGGCCAGGAGAGCGCGAAGTCGTAGGTGGCTGGCTAGATAGATAGATAGATAGATAGATAGATAGATAGATAGATAGATAGATAGATAGATAGATAGATAGATAGATAGATAGATAGATAGATAGATTGCTACCAGTTGAGAGAATGATTGCTACCCATTGCTACCAGTTGAGAGAATGTCTTGGGAGCTACGTTTTCTGTATGCCTCAATGCTGCAGCTTGGTAGAACTTGTAAAGTCATGCACGATGATGCGATCACAAACATCATAATTGATGACGCTTAACTGAGTACGCCTTAAGTGTAGTGCGATTATAAATTAAGAACTGAACAGGCAACATTTATATTTGCGCTCGCCATCGGTTCGCTTATAGCCCATTTTCTTTTCTTGTACAGTGGAATGTACTCTGTCGTGGTGGACGCCCTATAGTTGCAGTGAATGCAATGAGTCCGCAGCTGCTTATAGCAACGAGTAGCCACCATCTGGAATCGATCACGCGACCTCCGGATCAGCAGCCGAGAGCCACGGCCATTAGACTACCGCGACGGGGCTGTTGGCTTATCAAGTCGCTTGTATACCTATAAAATTATTCTCATAACATAAAATCATGAGCACAGCCCGAATTGTTGCTTCTAGAGTTTTTTTTTTAAATAGTACATTATAACAAAGTGGTGAAGAGGAACTTTAGACTCAGCATATGACTGCATGCAGCTGTTGACAAATTGGGCTGCTCACACGCGGGGGAAAAGAAAGGTCAACTTGGTCATCTATCTGTCCAGATTCGTCGGCGAAAGACGCACAGTGGATGCAGCGCACTGCTCAGCCACTTGCATGTGCTGTAGGCGTCAGCATCTCATCGATATTGCGGGCGAGGGTGCTTTAGTTAGGGAATGTCACATTAGCTTTGCTCCGCCAAAGGCAAGAGTAAATAGCACAGAGGAGCGGCGCCCCCAGCTTGCCATTGGCGGCTGTAGAAAATGAGACCCCTTCTTGTTATGGCGCCATATGTGCGAAAGAAACGGTTGCGGTGTCTTTTCGAATGAAAAGATTTAAGGAGCATGGGGGCAGTGCTCACTTCGCCGTCGGAATAAGCGTATATACCCAGACTTGAAAAAAACGCAGCTAACGTGTCTGGCTTTCTGCCCAGCCCTTTGACGACGCTATGCCACTGCGCAGTGCACACTGACAGAGATAGAAAAATCTTTTCTTGTCCGTCTGAAGCAACGGCTCTGCAGGCTTCGTTGCGCCAAGCAAGCATTTGCACGCTGAGGCAAAAGTCACGCACACTTGGAAGTGCTTGTGGCATATTCTTAGCGCTGCTCCATACCTTGTCCACACTTAAGAAAGGCGGAATTTTTTTTTAATGCGAAGCATTTCTTAGCGAACTTGGCGACTTTGAGCGTATCTATCTTCTCCTGGCCGTTTCGTTAATGTGATGTATACGAAAACTGGTATTGCACAACATGACTGCATGACGATCATAAATTACAGGTCACAACATTAAAATCATGATATGTATGTCATGAGCGACATGATTTACATGTCACGGTCATGGTGCTCTTGCGGCCGTTTCGTTAACTTGATATATAGCAAAATTGGTATACCGAGACAACAATGCATGACGACCACGGGTGACACGTTCTAAGTACATGAAAATCGTGACATGCATGTCATCAGCGGCATGATTTACATGCCACACGTTTCGTTAATGGGATGTATGCCAAAATTTCTATGGCACAACATGACTGCATGACGAACGTAAATCGCAGGTCATAACATTAGAATCATGACATGCGTGTCATGAGGGACATGGTTTGCATGCCACAGTCTTGGTGCTCTTGCGGCCGTTTCGTTAACTTCATATGTACCAAAATCGGTATAGCGAGACAACAATGCAGATCCATTTTACGTTCCTAATGCGTGCTTCGCATTTACTTGATTCCCACATCACGTGGAATCTGTCATTTTTTTATTAAGAAGTTTTCGTTTACAACAGGGCTAGCGCGTACTCTTATAAGTCTTGCGTGCTAGATTTGTTAAGTGACACGCAGTAACAATCTTTTCAATCCCATTCTCTGCTTAAGAAGTCTGTGCATTGGCAGCGAGCTCGAAATTTGTCAACGTTAGGTGATGACATTCTGTCAATTGCAACCTGCAGAGAAAGATATTGATGCTTAAGAGCGTGTTTACGTCTGAGAAGAAGAAAATACATTTTTTTAAAAGGAGCAGCTTTCTTAATTTCTCGGGAGAAACATTTTGACTTTCTGAAGCAGACGACAAACGGAGTGCGTCACCATCCGAGGAGCGCGCCGCTTCCTCATTGGCCGCGCCGGCGGTACTCCTCCCGTTCTCAAAGCATTGCTCAAAGCTATCGCGGACCACCCACTTTGTGACGTCAGCGTTCGGAAAGCGTTCTCGAGCGAACGGCCGAACTCCGATCGCCCCCTGTGCGCCTGCTTGGCCCGTTCGGTTGGCGTTGAATTAATCAGACAGCGGAAATGGAATGCTGTAGACGATGATATACGAACAGCCTTCTGACAAGGGAAGTATGTAAGCCGTGAAAGCGACCCTACGCTTACAGTTTCTGTCGCACCTGATACAAAAAAAAAAAAGAACAGGAAAACCGTGTCGGTAAAATTCCCGAGATACAGCGCAAATATTTGTAAAGATGGGTAAAATACCACTGCAAATAATATGTGTAGCCATTCATCTACAAACAACAACTAAACAGACTGTATGGCACTTCATCATTGTAAAAGACTTTAGTACATGCGACAGTCAGATGATCCCTAGCAGTAAAGCGTACACTACAGTGTAGCAATTTCATTCGCATAACGGAAGCTAAAAAACAAAAATAAACAAGTCCACCAGAACGTTTGAAGCCGCTGGCACGAAGACTAGACAAATCCATGTCATAACGGTCATTCCCATGGCAGCTTCACGATCGCAGCGTCAGATTTCCCTCTAGTATTTTAGTAGGAAACTCTATAGCCACAAGGGCCGTTTCGCGGCCGAGCAATTGAGAGCCTGACCAGCCTCCAGATGGCGTAGCGATGGCCGCTTCCACTTCGCTTCAAATATAGACAGCTTATCATGCCTCCGGTGGGCTGCATCGACGTGCCACATATTTCTCTATGACGTCCGTTCTGTGGCGTCCTGTCTCCATGGAAATGTTGCTTCTCTGGCTGCTCCGGTCATGTGCCGCATGGTTACGCCCAACGTTACTAGAACAAACTTTTCTATTCTAGTAACGTTGGTTACGCCCCCCTCGCCACGCTTTTCAACACGGCGGTTCGCTGCTGCGGTAAGTTGCTTCCTTTTGTATGCACAAATAATTTGCAGTTTTTTGCGTTCAACATCATTAAAGAGGTGTTTATTGATGCTGGTGTAGTGTATTTTGCATACATAGCATATAATATATATATGTGCTCCGGCGACCGTCGGAGCTTGTTCGTGAGCGTGGGTTGTACTTTACGTGTTGCTGTCATTGCTAAACCATTCTTGTTGTGGCTCTTACGGATGTTTTAGACCAAATAGACGCAGCGCCTCTGCGCTTTTCTTCTGTTTGTTTTTTTACTAGGTGTTCTGCGCCTTACCATTAATATTTCTTGCTTCCCTTTGTAATATGATGCACATCATCAAGTGTGTGATGAGGCATGTTTCTTTTTTTGTGAAATTTCCCATGTAAACAATGAAAAATCAAATATTTTGTACCGCGCCACCACTGCTTCCTAAATAGTGAAAACAATTAAACAACAGCAGCTCAGATCGCATAATTTTATCGTGTTCGCATAAGCAAATCCTGTTTTGCATATATACATCGAGTATCGCGGTGGGATTTTTTTTTTTAGTAAGAAGGTTGCGATCTCCTAGTTTCTACGTCTGTATATGCTAAAAATGCAACATTGAAGCTTTACTAAAGACGACGTAGTTGAACATTTTTGCAGCTAGGTAAACCAGATTCAGAAGCGCTGCTGTCAAAACCGACACCCAAACAGAGCTAAACCAGGCGTCCCCAATCTCGAAAGACAATATTGCCGGTCTGACCAGCCGCTAGTCGCCTGCCCTGGTAGCAGCTGGGCCGCGGGGCTCTACGGGTGTGTCCGCTCTTTACATAAGTATGGTTCATATGGTTGTACTCTGAGCAAAGCTGCAGCGGCTGCTAACTGCATGCTATAGGCTTATTGGCGTTTTGCACGACTCCTTGGCGTGGACGAACGATGACTGAACGTGCCGGATAACCGTGCCCGCACCTCCTATGCGCATGTTTTATTTCAATTTGCCTCGCGATGTAGCGCTGTTCAAGAAGGAAAAAAAAGAAAGAAATCCGACCTTGTCACCTTGTCGTTATTTGATGCGCTCGAGTCGTTTAGCATTACTCTTACCCGAAATCGCTGAATTAATTACAATAACAAAAAAAAAGAGAACGTATTCTGAGTACATGTGTCGTTCAGAGGTTGGAAGCCAAGAGCACAGAATGGTGAAAAAATAAAATAGCCAATCAGTGACGACAAAATAAACAAACAAATGAACGAACATTTCGCGCTTGCTTTGTCAAAGCAAAACTTTGCCTGCACAGTGTGCTGTAAGTACAGGAGTTCGATCATAGTGATGTGTTGGATGGGAACGGCTGTGAAACAATCGCCGTGAAGTGGATTAATGGCACGTCCCCATTAGCAATAATGGCTATTTCCCGCATACCATTAGCGAAAAATTATGGGCAACTCCAAACGTAGGCGAAATATCGTGAATGGCAAGACAGTACGTGAGTAACTTGGGCGACAGGCGCAAAAGAACGGCTAAGCGTCAGCTCGCTCTACCAACCGCCCTCACATCCGTGGGCTCGGTGCCAATATTGTCGTTAGGCCTTTACCGCTTCAAAGCTACAACAGGTGGTACTTCAGCGTGACCCCATACGAACCGCTCACGCTCATAAGGTACGTTTTGTCACCAGTTTCGCCTCTTTCCGCTCGTAGTAAGGTGGGACATTGAAAAGAATGGGAACAAAGGTGGCACAGTTGCCTGCGATGGCAGCACGGCTCTATTACCGTGCCCTGGCATGACTATGCACTGCAGTTGAACTTGTCTTGTATCACACGTGTTGTTCACACTAGACGCTTCACAATTGTAATCACTTTTCGTAAAAGGTCAACTTAGGCATCTTCTAGTCATCACTATTTTTTCCAGAACTCAAGCTCCACCCAGTGTGGCCACAGGCTGCAGATGGTCGCCCCCTTATGAATCACTGCGGTTGCTGACCGTCCCGCCAGTCATGTGCCAAACATTTCATGACGCTGTAGCGCACTGCTCAAGTGCCACCCATTACACACACAAAATTTATAAACACTGCTGAACAAGTAAGTGTGCTTCACAGGGACTTCTGTCCGAAGCACTCATTCCTGCCGGAGCATGACGTCCTCCTATGAGCACGTGAAATCTCAGGCGTTGTGGATGTTCTTGTATGATCCTATCTATATTACGTCAACCCAACCAGCACAACCTATTCAAGTAAAGCCGTCAACACTCGTTAACGCCGTTCGCCGATGCAGCAGCCACACATATATGGACGTACGGCAAGTGCCGCGAGTATTACAAGTTCCAGCACGCACTGCGGGCAGCGGTGGGGTGCTGCGGCCACGTGGGCGCGCCATGACAACTTCCTAGAGCAATGACTATGTTAGAAAATCGATTGAATAATGGGTGGGGAGGTGACAAAGCTGTTACATGCATCTCAGCGAGATGACAATAGACGACCATGTACCAAACATGGTGAGGTGGGGTATAAATGAGGCTACAGATTTACCAATATGACGACAAGCGCAGAGTTTGCGGCAACGCGTACGTGACGCGCCTAGGGACTTAGATGACCTTACAAGCGCGTTATTGCTCATACCATACCACCATCAGTTCTGTTTCATGACGCAATAAGCAAGGGCCGAACATACGAAGATTTTTTTTCCCAAGTACTCTTTGCAATAGGCCAATTGGCCGCTGCCTTTCACTTGTAATCCGGCCAAGGACATGACTGGTTTGAGTTATTTTTAATTTGAAGAATTCCAGAGCAAGAAAAAGAAGCGTTGGTAAGTGGCTGCTCAATGCCCCATCCTTAAAAGCTCTGTAACACGGCACGTGTTTCAAGCCGGTGACTTTCAACGATGGCGTGGTTAATGGTTCAATTCAGCTTTCGGAAAATTAAGGCCGCATACCAAGTTCATGGAGCCGGTAGCTATACTGCAACAATGGTAGGCCCATGTCTGTGTCTTTATATACTTTAGCTGATCTCAATTATGCCCTGCTATCGTCAGAATGCTGAACGAAAGCCATTGGCTCTGAAAAGAAGAAAATTGAGGCGGTGAAGATGGGGCAGCGCGAGAGACAAACTGGCCAATAATTTTTATTACTGTGTCGGCATATGAGAGTCCGTGTGAAAAACCTGGCTAAAGTCCCCACTGGAAATATGTACTTCTTATAACAGCGAAGCTGTCAGTCAAATGATAAAGACGGCGACCTTACGTATGCAAAAACTATCATCATCATTAACTGTGGTCCCCGAGGAGTGCGCGTGCACTTTTATGCAATGCCCAATGTGCGACGTTCGCACGTGCACTTTTTCCTCTCTTGAGCTCATGCCCTCAACTCACTACTACACTGGAGAATCTGCGCTTCGCCAGAAGCGCGTTATACGGAGGCATTTGTAAGATAACCTTCCAGTGAATTGTTTTATTTTATTTTTGCACGTGTAACAATTGTAAGGACGCCTGAAAGAAGCTTGCTGGAACATCAATGACAGTTCCTTCGTTCCTGAGACGCATTGAAAAATATTTAGCTCGAACAGCCTTGTTTCACTGGTTGCTGTTTTTTATGCAATACTGATTTCTGGGATTTTACGTCCGAGCACCACGATATGATCATGAGGCACGCCGTAAAGGAGGGCTCCGGAAATTTCGACAACCTGGAGTTCCGTAACGTGCGCTGACATCGCACAGCACGCAGGCCTCAACATTTCGCCTCCATCGATGCGCAGCCTCCGCGTCCGTTTTTATTTATGCAAACAGAACTGTTTAACATTACTAATTTGATGGATTACCAATTTTTATTTTTAGATTACTGCCTCAAGTTCCATATCATGTGTTGCCTTTAAGGTACGTATCTGATTTTGCATGACTGTGATTAACGCCGTTACATTTGCTTCCTTCTTTCCAGCATTCGGATAATTTTCTCATTGCTCCATTCCTCGTCCTCTGTATACACAGAGCGGCCTTCCTCGTCCATAACCCTGGTAGTCCAGTTTGCAATAGGAAAGGATATTGGGAAAAAAAAGAAAAAAAAAGGTTCACTAGGAGCACTTTCTGGTATCCGGAAAGCCTCAATAACTCCAGGACATGTTCATTTCCGGCTCCGTTCGAAGCATGCTCCATTCCTCGGGCCTTCCAAAGTGCCCAAGCACTCCTTTCCGCGAAGGGTCTGCTTTACACCGCGACGCCGTTCCAGCTCGTCAGTGCGAATTCCTCTTCGTGTCCGCGAGCGAGAGCGAAGGGAACGCGTTCAAATAAGGAAGGTGCATTCCCGCGATGCCCCAAGCTTCGCGGCAGCCCCGTGCTTTGTGCAGGCGAACGCATGGCCAGGTCGACTCTGGTCGAGAGCGAGCACTGCGTGGCGTTTCCTGCCAGAGTCGGCTTATCGATTTAGCGCTGCCGATGTGCGCTTTCCGGGCCGTTTCACCGCTCGCTTAGGGCGCTCATCGTGGCGGGCCGCATTTGTGCACAGCCCGCCACCACTCTTTTCCACTACGCTTGTCGCTTTTATTTTTATAGACGTGGGCGAGGCATTCAATATTACATTTACTTGCATGTTTCAGTGAGCATTCGCTATTATCTAATGCGTATCGTTGGTCCTAAGGGAGTATGTCGGAAGAAAAAAAAAAGGGGGGGGGGGGAGGGGGTGTGATCGGATGAATGGAACATAAATGCGCCGTAGTATTCGTTTCCAACTAACGAGTTGACAGTTCTGCAGCGTATAACGACTTCTGAAAAGCGTGCGATTAATGCGTACTGTACATTACTTATAGTGCCTCAAACGCTCGTGACACTCCGCGCCTACGATGCCACATAAGAAGGAGCGCGCGGAGCTCGCACAGTATTCGAGAATGTAGCACTTAAGTTGATCTTCGTGTAAGTTAAAGATAAATGGGCAAATAAACACTAACCGTGTTATTACACATCTCGCTATTCAGATAATGCAGGTAAGCGACGCTCCTGTACACGGAATATTTCAATGAAGCGTTCGTATTTCTCATTCCTTGTGATCGCAGAAATTCGTTTTATGACAGTAAACGTGGTACGTGGCGTAATCTGTAAGCAATGCCATGTGCGTAATAATTTAGCGTTTAGTTCCTGTAACGTATAAACAATTTGGATTAAGATCTTCCTTTTCAGATACAGCGTTTTAATTTCTGTTTCTCTCTCTATCTCCCTCTGTCTCTCTTTTTGTCGTTTATGAAACGGAGGTGTCTTAATTCAACGCCTGACTGAATAGCATACAAAAATGGGACAGCGGGGTGATAACGACTGCGATGGTCACGGCGACGATTAGGGAAGAGGGAGAAGGACATTTGTGAATTTTAAAGTGAGCTTGAGAGTATAAGAATCTGTATCATCACGTTCCGTCCCATGAGATCGCAGTGGGACTTACCATGGTAAAGTTTATTTTCAAGCTGAATATTCATATCTTCGGACGCAGGTTAACAGCCGCGCTCACAATTGTAAGGTTTACCTTAAATAAGGGAACTGGAGCAGCTGCACACTAGTGGTGCGAAGATCGAGGAAACAGCGGAGCTGGTGACGTTACTGATGAGCTATATGACTACTGATGAGCTATATGAGTTACTTGAAGTAACTCATATAGCTCATCATCTTAATAGAAGTAATGCTGAAGACATAGATGGCTTCCAGATTAAACCCATTAAGTATATAATTGATTTATTAGCCCCGCCTCTTACATTTTTAACCTCTGTCTTGAACAGGCTGTCTTTCCTCATGAAATGCAAGCCGCTCGCGTTACGGTATTATATAAGAAAGGTAATAAAAATGACATGGGTAACTATCGCCCTATATCGATCCTTCCGGTATTTTCTAAATTTCTTGAAAAAATAATTTTAGATCGATTTGCCGAATTTGAACAAAAACACAGGTTTATAACTCCGTTCCAGTTTGGTTTCCGCAAGGGCCTTAGTACTGAATTTGCACTATCAGCTCAGAAAGAATTAACATTAACTGCACTGGACCAAAGTAAATTAGTCTTAGGGATTTTTGTAGATTTTACTAAAGCATTTGACCTTATTAACCACACTCTTTTAATTCAGAAACTTTCACGCTATGGCTACCGCGGCAAAGCTGCACACCTCGTTAAATCTTATCTACAGCATCGTATCCAGAGAGTTGACATAAATCAGGAACTGTCTAGTCCACTCGCCGTGTCCTCCGGTGTGCCACAAGGTAGTATATTGGGTCCGTTCCTTTTTAATCTCTACATTAATGACATTATCAACATAAACCTTGCAGCAAAATTCATAATTTATGCCGATGATACTAGCATCTTTTTGATAGGGAATTCGATTGATGAATTAGTTGATGAGGCCAATTTAACCTTAAAAAAGTTAGACGAATGGGCACGTAAAAACAGTTTTAAATTAAATACAAACAAAACAAAAGTTATGTTATTTCGCAGTAAAAACAAAAAAAAATTGTGCTTAATAAAGAAATTATATTAAATTCGTCCCCGATAGCTATTGTGTCCAACTTTAAAACATTGGGCGTCACTTTCAGGAAACTTTATGCTGGGACGCACATATCGACCGCTTAGCAACAAAGCTATCACAAGTAATTGGTATTGTTTACCGCAGTCGCCATATATTACCACAAAACATTATGATGCTAATTTTTAACAGCCTGTTTCAATCCCGGCGCTGGCAGCAGCACAAAGCGCCGCTGCTGCCCGGCGTGCCGCCGCGGCGCGAGAGCGAACTGCCTTCGTCACTCGCCACTCGCCCGTGGTCCACGCCGCTCCGGCCGCGCAAGCAGCTTGCGTTATCTCCTTGTTATCTGCTGCGTCGGGCGCCGCGGGCGAGTGACGAAATCCGGGGAGGCGGCGACGTCGACGTCACAGACGCTCTTTTTGCGTCCAGTTTCGGTATCAAGGAGCCTGCCACGGGGAACTAATTGTTCGCGTAGCTCCGACATGAACTCCGCTATTCAAAATTTGATCGTTGGGATAGGTAGTGTCGAGGACGGGCTCCAAAGTACTCATTTGCTGTAGCCACCAATTACTGGTAATTAAAAAGTAATTAGCGTAATTTCGCTAATTATACATACAAGTGCGGAAATTGTTCTGTATCTAGAGGCCGCCAATCCGTATACTCGAATGGTGCACAAGACATTCCCGCGATTTATGTTTTTCTAATTCTGAAGATGTGTTGCAACTAAAAATACAACACCCTGTATATATTCTTCTCAGCTTAGAGCATGGCTTTGCGTTCGTTGCTACGCAGTTCGGGTGTGCCAAGGTTGCGTTTTGCTGGAGCGAAGTTCCCTCTCTAACGAGCTCCTGTTCGTGTGCGCGCATTGTCTAAAACATATATAGAAGTACGGCGGATACCTACGCCCAAAGTCAACTTTCCCCAAAGATGCGGCCTGTTTTCTAACTGCAATGGATAACAATGGAAGTCACAATATTCTCACTGGCATTGAAGCACTACGCTGTGCCTAATATGGCGAAACTACGCCCGCCTTTTCCACATGGTCCAGAAACGCAGGGGTGCATTCTCCGCTACCGCAGTGTGTTACTGAAAGTAGAGTTTTCTTCATCGCAGCGCGGACTTGTCGTCCCCGAACAATGTAGCGGGCGACACAAAGCCACGCCTATAGGCTCCGCTTCAACGGTTTGCTTCGATACGCGGCCGATACCACTGCAGCGGCATGCAGCAGGGCGCGGCCAGGCGCTCGCGCTCTCGCCTGGGCAAACGTGCGCCTATTAAAGTATCGAAAAATAAACACGGGACCCGACTACGCCACAGTTTTACCTCAAATAATCCATGCACTGCTGCTGACAGCTCTGCCGATGGCTTCGTTCCACAACACTTTCGAGTCCCCTGATTAGCTTTGAAGGCGCCAAAAGAAACGAACCAGAAGAGAGTACACAGGACAGGGCGCCGTACTGTCTTGTGGTTCGTATCTTCTGGCGCATTAAAAGCTTATATGAATGCTTACCAACTAGCCCAGCAAAAAGTTCTGTCAGCCCCCTAAGCCTGAACTCTACTGATACTACAGCTTGATCGTAAGTGGCCGGGACAAGGCGGCGCAACTGACAGAACATTACCCTTCCCTATCTGTATTGTATTATAGAGGCCGTATCCCCGAAGCATCTCGAAGAGCTTTAATAGTAAACAATCATAGTTGATCCGAGGGGTGTGACACCTCGAAGCAACCCTTGGGTTATGAGAGATCTGGGAAGGAATATGAGTTAGTTTGACCATTTGAGGCCATTTAAGTGCCCCTATATCAAAGTACAAGGACAAATTTGCGTTTCACCTCACTGCGAAATGTGCTTGACCTCTGCATCACCTTGCAAGGCCGCCAAAGCAGCTTACATTTAAAGAAAAAACGTTATTAAAGCGTTCATTAGCGCGCGACTCTTCATTCTCCAGCACGGTCAAAAGTTATCAATTCTCAGCTAAAAATTGTCAGGGAATGAATACTAGCGATTCAGGAGCTTTGCAACAGCCACCATTTCTCCGTAGCGACAAGATCGAGCGGATTACGTCAAATTAACACCCAGTGTAGACCGCGGGTCAACAACCGACCGTCCTCAACCTGCAATGTTGAAACATATAATACTACATTTTTTATACCGACTGTGCTGTTTAGGTCGTTCTTTAAGCAAAAAGATTGGGAGAATTCTATTTTCAGAGAAAGGGCGCGTCGTCATTAATTCTCGGAGAGTAGCCATTAATTAAATAGAGGGTCTTGACCTTCTTTAATTAAAGAGCGCCTTGACCGCTACATCGCTGAGGGCATAAGCTGAGGGCCACCGCGTAGAAGAAACCCGTGGTGGCAGTATACAAAAGTGTTTCCCGCCCGGTGGAGAACGAAAGCGCACTTTTTGGCCAACTTGAAACGACGCCTTTTTGACACGATGTGCACGCTGGCACGAACAGTGCGGTGCCGTAAGCTAATTCAGCCGTAACAAATTGTGAGTCTTGCGTGAATGCGCTCCGTATTGCCGTGCAATTAAAGAAGGTAGGCCATCGACCGAGAGCTCCTTTCACCTTCACGAAAACTTCTCTCACGCCTGCCGTCATATGGCAGTAGGATCAGGTAGAGAGGGTAGCCTTGCTCTTACAGCAGGATCAGGTAGAGAGGGTAGCCTTGCTCTTAGATAATTGTCACGTGGTGAATGTCAAGCATATACGCGATTGTCATCGGAATAACCGATTGCGGACACGCAGGACCATCAACGCGCGGCCACCTGCTGGCTTCATGCAGCCACGCGCGAAGGACACCAGCTAGAAGACAAGAGCTAAGACGGCGTCTGCTTCAGAAGATGCCTGCGGCAAATATGCGCACGCAGGAAGAAATTTAAATATTCAAGAATATTTTTCCACGACCGGGAACAAAATTTCCTCAATTTTTACTTTAAAAAAATGTGCGTAGTCACAGCCTAGGCATAGCATAGAGCAACTGCCTATTTCGCGCGAAATATTCAGTTTCAGTCGATGAGGGCCAGATAACTAACATATGCGCATAAGGAGGTACTTAAGCTTAGCATAACGGGCGAAAAGAAGCACTTAAAAAAAAAGGTTCGAAAAAATTTCTCTGCAACTTGTGATTTGTCAAGTGATAGTTCATGTGGATCGTGCTGTTTTTTACTTTTTTTTTTCATTTGCTTCTTGTCGTGAGGAGGCAGTTGATTGCTCCCTGGCTAATTCATATGCTTCTACATGTTCCGTTGTTAGTGCAACGACGTTAGTACAGTTGTTTATGTCGAGCAAGATTATGACAGGACGGATAAAGTAATGGTGCACTTTCGAAAGCAAAGCACGTGAGCTTCAATATTTCAGTGTGCTTCATAGTTTAAATCCCTTTCATTTGCCGCTTTTTCGTACAATTAAATATGATCCTTCGCAAGTGACACCGTCTAATTATTCATTCCCCTTTCGTTGAATGCTTTATTAATGAGATAGTCACGGGCACTTGTTGTCATGGAACGTCTCGTCTGTACATTAAACGTTGTAGCTTTGCTAAATGTATTCCCAGTTCATATATTGTGGGCAACCAGAGTTACTTACCTGCAGTGACGGTAATGTTCACCAAGACTTTCAGACGTTACATACATTTATCGTCTTCAAGGGGACGTCACTCGGTGTAGAATTGCGCGCATACAAGAAATAGCAAGCAATAGGCAATAGATAACGGCACATTGCAATGTCTTCATCCGTTTATACCATGGCCTCGAGCTCTGAAAAAACATCACAGATTCCGCCAGTACGGCGAAGCAATGAATGCGAGAGCAATGCATGACATAATATACGAATTAAGAACACGAGCTTTAGGGGGAATCTGAATTCTGGTGAACGTGGGCTTATCAAGTAAGCATGAAGGTACGTAAAGTCCCATGTGATGGTCCAGCGGCAGAGACAACGGGCCAGCAGACCTACGAGCTGTACTCCGTTTCATGCATCAGGTGAAACGCTGTCAAAGCTAGTGCTCATGTTTGCGCTGTGTACTTCCGCGACCAAAAAGTAGTGCGTTGCATGCGCTGAGCGAAAGAAAATAAATACCTCGCTGGCGGTCTCACATCATAATACATTTCTCATCAGCTAGACAAAACACGCTCGTATTGCTGGGTAAACAATACAAATATGCGAGTTTGTATATTATGTTTGCTGTTTGTAGGAGAGATACACTTCTTTTCTTGTTCGTTGCGGACTGCTTGCGTAGCCTTCACAGCGTTGCACCTGACGTATGAAACGGAGTATTAGTCATGTTGTTTTGATGTCTTCTGGCACGTACTTCACATTTAGCGACCGCGTCAAGCAGCATGAACTTTGCACCATCGAGAAACTTGGCCCAGCACAGCGGCACCAAGGAAGCGCTCTCCTTCCGGCACACGTAGACACATTCGCGTAAGCGCTATGATGCGATGGCATTGCCGTCGTTGCGACTATATGGGAGGCTCCTGGAACGGAGCAGGTGATCAAGTCGCTGCTAAGCAGTACGCAGCACGTCTGATGACGGCCGAGATAGCGTGTGCGAGAAGTCCACAGTTGCTTCTCGAGCGAACACCCCACCCCCTCCGCCCCCTCGCGGATTTCCTCTCCGCCTTGACGCAGGCCTCCCGAGCGGAGTGGTGTAATCGCATGCGCCCTCCGAGCGACGGAGATGGGCCGGACTCGTTTGATCTCTGCTTCAGCCGCGTTCGTCGCCCTCGCTCGCGTGCTCTTACCCGCGGGTAGAAAGTAGGATGTGTGGTCGTTATCAATTTAGGACCTTATACGGGACATGACGGCGACGGCAACGGCAAAACCCCGTGGAGACTGTTCCTATAAGTGATATCACAACAATACAACAATACTTGTTCGTCCACAGCTAGAATATGCATCATCATTGTGGTCCCCTCACCAAATCTACCTGTGCAACATGCTAGAGTCAGTGCAAAACAGAGCCGATCGCTTCATCGCTTGTAACTACAGTCCCCATTCCAGCATAACGCAGATCAAACATGACCTATCACTTGTACCATTAAATATACGTCGTTCCATTGCTCTTTTATCCTTATTTCATAAATATCGCCACACCGTCAGGCCGTCTCCCTTACCACTAGAAACACCTTCACGCATTTCACGACGCTTACATAATCAATACAGCATTAAACGCATAAATGGACGAACCCTCGCTCTCAATTCATCAGCACCTCCCGCGCCATTTTTCTATGTAATGATCTTCCCGACAACACTGCATCCATCACAAACCATGAATCGTTTCGAAATAACCTGTGGGAGCATTTTCTGAAGTAGCTTATGTCATTATTATTTTTTTTCCGCGATGCCATCACGCATTCTTTTACTTTTGTGAGTGTACTTGGGCTTCTGTTTTAATTAAGCAACGAATGTTGTTGCTACAATTTTAAAATGCTTTGCAATGTATTTTTGGTGCTTGTATTGCTCTGTATAGGCAATTGCTAAATAACTACAATGTGCATTTTTTCTCTTTTCCACTTGTTTATTTTCCTGTATTTGCTATTACTTATTTCTCTGTATTTCTTGATGTTAGTTCTGTTACTTACTTTGTATTTGTCCCCCTTACTCAATGCCCTATTGGGCCCTGTAAGGTATCATAAATAAATAAATAAATAAATAAATAATAAATAAATAAATAAATTATTACACCGTAGCATGCATCAATATTGAGCTATGGTGTAATCATCACACAATCTGTCATGCCAACTGTACGACGATCTGTTTCAATTACTTGCATTTTATTTATCTATTTTATCCTCGGGACCGATTCGGGTTTATTACATACAAATAAATTTTGTAATTGGTATATATGACAGCTAACTCATAACAGAAGAAGTCACTCGTATACTAACAATGTCAAAGGGAGGTCCGTTTTTCCTGTTTATTAAGGGGCAAATGTGAGGTACACAATGTCACCGGGTTCCATAATGGTATACTTACTCTGTGACAATAATATACGAGGCGTGATGTGTGCCGTGGAAAAAGGGTCGTTAGTTGCATAGGAGAATGGTTATTAAACTTATGAAATATTGTTGAACGAGCAACTCTTATGCAATGTGTTAACGAAGGGCTGAAGAATTTTTCATTGCGGAGATTATTGCAGTTATCTTATAATTATGCAATGCAAAGCTAACGCAGTTATTCTACTTAAGTTAAACGGAAAGATTTTCATAACTGCAGCATCACAGCACGTAACATAATACTGAAGTTAAATGCTGGCCCTGTTTATAGAATTGATAGAACTGTAGCTGTAGTATATTTCCACTAACGAAATACAACCAAAGTACGCGAAGTCACGTGCACCTTACTATTACATTAACAAGATGAACTCTACTTAGAGCGTACTATGCATCCGCTGCACAATTTGGAACGTTTTACATAATTTATTCTTTCGTCATTCCGCTATTTATCGTTACAAGCACCTAAAATGCAGCGCCATTGATTTCCTGGCACATGAATGTAAGAAAATGAAGGTAGCCGAGAGTCTTGCCGAGTAGAATGTTGCGAATGAAAATTCCGAGAACTCCGCCGTGTCCTCTTATAATCATCGTGCAGCTGGCTGGTGCTATAGTGAAGGCAATCTTAAAGGGACCGTCCTCCGTGCTTCATCGCTCTCCCGTTTTTTGGCTCAATAGAAAGCAGACCTTTCGAAGTGTCCCAGCGTGCAGTGGTTTCTCCAGAAAGTGAATAGAAATTATTAGAACACAATTTCTTTACGAAGTTGCTCCTTTCCAAGTGTAGGCATGCGAGCAACAATGGCGACCGCGCATGATGCGTCGTCGTCTCCCTGGAAACGCTTTCGGGCGCGGGAGGATTCTCAACAGGAACCGGTTTCAAGGTCGACATTTCAGAGGTGACGAGGAGGAGGAGAGGCGAGGGAAAGTCGGCACGCGGGGGTGCGCCTCGGGCATGCAGCGCCGCATGCATGACAAGCGCAGTACTACGCGCCTGTGGAGGCAGACGAATTCGAAGGCAGCGCCACCTGCGCCACCCCGAAAGCAGCGAAAAAAGGAACAAATTGCTCTTGCACGCTATAACAAGGTGTCTCATAGGGTGAAGTACGCTTGTAAAACATACATAATAGTTTTTCAGCATAATATGTATGCCTGCGTGGACTGGTTCTCGTACACTTGGAAAATGACGAACACGCTGTTGGGTGTCGCTAGCGGCGTTTTTTGCACCACTTTCAGAGCAAAATTAAAAACATAATTCCTTTTTTTGTAGTGAAAGCGCGCTCGTTCCCGCAAATGTGACGCACGATCTGCCCAATTTTACCACAATCTTAAAAAATTTTGCCGAGCGGTAGACAGTCCCTTTAAACAGGAGCACCCCAAGATATGCCGAGCTGTCGAGGAGTGGCGGTTGCGCTCTTTTTGCACCCACAGTGGAAAGTGGATTCTTCGCTAGTGGCAGAGGGAATTTATCGAAAATGAGCAAAAATTTCTTACTTCCCCGGTGTCATGGTTGTGTTGCCACTAATAGGCTCAAGGCATGACCTACGCGCTACACGTATACCATTATTAAATAAGCTCCGCAACGGCGTTGTCAACGTGAAAAACCGCCTAGAGGACGGTGAGCTCGATCCCAGGGTGTGTGTGTAAACTGCCGTCCAGAGTGCAACTTACCTTAAACTGGCGAAACGGAAAAGTTCACACGACTGAAAGAGCAAAAATGCAACACGTTAAAGGATCCCTGAAACGTTTTTTTGACATTGCGTCACTGATTAGGCAACACAATTGTGAAATCATTCACACCATAAATAAAGCGAAGCACCATGCTCTAAGGCAGCTATGGGCTTATTTCTGTCGCCTTCCTCCTTACCACTGCTGTTCCTCCTCAACTCGATCTGCTGCGGAGTGCGCGCTAGCGACGACAGCGCCTCTCGCGTCAGCCGCTCTGCCGAGCCTCCCGTAGCGACATAGCGCCCCGATATCCTCACTGAGGTCGCCCGCTCAGCAGTGCTAGCCTCTGTAATTGGGCGCGAGGGCCACCACTGGAGAGGCTGGCGCTGCGGTCGTTCTGACGTGCAAAGTTGGATCACGTGACCCCACGATCCCACCTCGCGCCGAGCCTCCGCCGAAGCGGACGGTTCACGCAGTTCACGCGCGCTTTCAAGGGCCATTCGCCAGCGTTTTTATCTACAAACATCGTCGCTTCGCGTTTATTTCACGTTCGCGGACACCTAGCGACCACAAAAGCTGAAAAGTGCGCTCGGAGTTATTGGAAACTTGTTATTTTCTAAATGACGTCGTCTGCAAAATGAACCCAGCCAGTATCACTTCTTCCCCTTTTACACCCAGGCCATTAACCAGGCTAACATCTCCGGCTTCATCAATAAAATATTCTCTCTCTCTCTCTCCCCTTTTACACTGCAGACGACGACGTGGCCAGCTTCGAACACAGATTCTCCTTCTATCAGCAGTCGCGGAGTGTCATACGGCTTATCGATGAAGGTGCAGATGCTGGACACTGATAGTTTCACTGAATCATTTAGACCACAATAAGTTACACCTTGCAGCGTACTAGTGCAAAGGGACTCCGGAACGTTTTTCGGAGTGTGTGTGTGTGGGGTAGGGGGGGCACTTAATGTCGTCTTTGCATGTTGCTTTGATTATTTTTGTTCTCAGTATTTGTCGATTCTAATTTATTTAAAATGCATATTATGTATTATTATTTACTATAATATTAATGAAATCAATTATTGTTTTAATTCATTTTAGCCGTTTAATATTTTACTAATTTGCATCATCGCTTATTTCACATTTGTATACATTTCAAAATGTTTGGAACTTTCGGAAGCACTGAAAACCTGCGGCACACCGCGCAACCCACGTGGTTGTGTGGTACAGTGTTTTGGAAAGTACTGCACCACAGAACCACCACCTGGATTGATTGACTGATTTGTGGCGTTTAACGTACGTCCCAAAACCAGCTTTGATTATGATAGACGCCGTGGTGGAGGACTCGGGACATTTCGACCACCTGGGTTTTTTTTTAACTACCACCAGCTTGAAAATTCTCAAAAAATTTTGATTTGAGCGTAAACGGTTGGAAAGTGGGAGGGGGGGGGGGGGACGAGCCCCCTCTAGAAAAATGGTAGGGGTGGGGGGGGGAACCGCCCCCCCCCCCTGTTCCGGAGTCTCTGCTAGTGCATTCAAATGACTAAACTAATACGTCCGGTCTTACGCTGTATTTTCTATCGCTATTGGCCCCTTCGTGCAAAATACGGACGGGAGTCATTCGTCGAAAAATGCAGCCATGAACTGGCTCGACCGCGATCGAAAATCGCCGTGTGACGACCGTCTTGAATACGCGGGAAAAATAAGCAACAGAAAGAGAAGCAACGAACAACTGTGCTCCAGGCTAGTGTCCTTGGGGTCATACTGGCGAGAATTTAAATTGTGATCAAGCCACAACGTCCTAAGGTGAACCCCATGTTCGAAAATAAAAAGGTTTAATGAGGCGCGCATGTGCGTATGTCGTGTCTACACCTTAAATCATGTGAGAAAGGTCGCGATTGAATGCAGCTCTATGCCTGCTGCTTTCCGCAAAATGAAGGAACCACTCGCATCGCGTTGCATAGGGGTATGCGTGTTCAGCATGAATACAAATTTGCTAATTCGATTTCTTCTTGTCAACGGCGGCCCCTTTGTTGATGCAAACATACAATGAATGAATTGCACGAGAAACACGTCGCATGCCTTTCTTGCGGCCAAAAGCTATGTGTATTTACCGCAACCGCGCGCTAAAACCATCTTGATGCTTACTTTTCATTCATTTTCATTCATCAAAATGCTATCTCACCGAAAAAAACCAGCGGACTGCGCACGCGCGGTATCCTCGCCGGTGACCATAGCAGACGACAACAGCAGTCGACGCGGTGTCTAAACTGCATTGTAATGAACCTACATTCTTTTTCCGGAAGAGTTAATTACCTTGTTGAAGAATCAATAACGTAGCCACAACAGTATTTTACAGATATCGTCTAGCTGAAATAAACGGCAGCAACAATAAGAGGGCGACGCGCAAAGCAGCTCCGCGCTGAGCAAGGCAGTGCTGTCGGAGCAATCCAACTTTGCGCGTCACACCGGTTCTCCCGCGTGGCGGCGCCACGGTATGTCCTCGCTCCCAATAGAGCGCTGGCGACTCGTGTGTACGCCGCGAGAAGCCGCGACGATACCGTTGGCTGAAACGAAGGAGTACGTTGTAGAAGCACGTTGATGATGATGATGATGGGCCTCTTTTATGGCGCTCACCCACTGAGGGGGATAGGCCAAGAATCGGGCGGCAGTAGTCAGTAAATCTAGTGTTGTTTCAAGAGGGACTAAGCCAATAAGAATAAGAACAAGCAAAAAGAAACAGAAAAAGAACTACAGAAAGAAAGAAGGAAAGAAAGACAAAACAAAACTGAACGGTCCAGTAGTCTGACTAACAGATGGAATGGAAGGGATGCAAGAGTAATGAAACTTTTTGATATGAGGGTAACGAGGAGTGACTCTGGCACAAAACGGGATTAGAAGTACAAATAGAATTAGCAAGGAATTCTTTTTGTTTCATTTAAGAAGTCGAAGACAGCGGAGCAAACATCCCGGTGACAGTACCCGAATATAGTGGCCCCAAATGATAAAATTGCAGGAAGTTTCATTTCTAACCCCATCTTTCGAAGTGGAGTTTCGAGGAACATTTTTCTCTGAAGAGAGCATCGGCGACAATCTAAAAAGAAGTGGTCAATCGATTCGATTTCATTGCAATACAGACATAGTGGGGACATCCGCAGACCGGCTCTGTGCAAGTAAAAGTTCAGGTGCGGAACTCGACAGCGTAGTCTGGTGAATGAAACCTCTAATTGCCGGGATGCACACCACTGTTTATTCCAGCAAAATCTCAAATGTTCGAAGTCTTTTAGTCTGCTTAGATAGGACTCGAGTTCACTTTGTAAACAAGCGTTTCTATACCGGAGTGCTGTCACGTAAGCTGTGTCAGGTAAGACGGGTATTATGGGACCATTTAAAGATGATGCGGCTAACGAGTCTGCCATTTCATTTAGATATAATCCGCAGTGGCCTGGTACCCATATCAGACGAATAGTTTGCAAATTGGCAGGTATTAGAGAATGAAACATGTTGAGGAGATGTGAATTTGTTGCCGCGTGGAGAGCTGAGCATACTGAACGTGAATCTGTAATTATGACTGCTACCGAATCATGTGGGGGAAGTTTACGAAGCGCTAACACAATAGCCAATAACTCAGCCATAAAAATGGGAGTGTAATCTGGAAGCCTGAATGAGAAGGACCAGGCAAGAGAAGGGGAGAAAATTCCCACTCCAGCCTTTTCCTTTAATACCGATGCGTCTGTTGCTATAATATTAGTGGTGTCTAGGTGAGCAAGGTAATCCTCTAATTGGTTGTTCAAATATCGAAAAGACAGTTGTTTGGCATTTGGAGGGAAAATGTCATCAAACTCAACATGTGGTTGTAATCGGCCATTTATAATTCCTGCAGTATGTCTGATTTGTACCTTTCGAGGCTCTAGCTCTGCTTGTACGAGTACAATCTGAGGAGTATGGAGCCTCGACCACTGTATTCCAAAAAATGAGTTGGGTTCATTAATGAAAACATACATTGATCGTCTCTGATGATAATTGTATATCTTTAAAAATGTTTGAACCGTAAGAAGTTTGAACCTACTTCTCAAGCATGGCAAACGTGCTTCCATGTACAAAACATTATTTGCTACGCACTTTGGAAGGCCAAGGCACAAACGCAATGCTTCCCTCTCTAATAGTATTAAAGGCCTAATTTTATAAGCTGCGCTTCCAGAGAATAATACGCACCCGAATTCCATGATGGGCCGCACATACATTTTGTAAATCATTAGCATAGTATGTCTTCGCAGTCCCATTCTACAGTTTCCAAGTTTGCGTAACCATCCCACTGCACGTGTTGCTTTAACCGTGACATGTTCAATGTGAGGTTTCCAATTAAGTGTCCCATTATATATGATGCCCAAGTATTTCAAAGAAACTACCTGTGGAATAAACTGTTGACGATATACCAGTGAGATGTTCACGGACCCATTAACAGGGAAAACAAGAAGCGCACTTTTATCAACATTCAGCGACATGTGTATACGCTGTAGCCATATATCTAGGGAATTCAGATACCTCTGTAGTGTCTGATATAGTGCGTGTAAGTCATTATCGGCCGCGAAAAAAGCTATGTCATCCGCGTATACATATACTTGCACATCCTGCTGGAGAGGAATAGAGCTCATGAATATATTGAACAACACCGGAGATAGGACGGATCCTTGAGGTACACCACGTTTCTGCTTATATTTGCGGGATGAACAGCCACGATGAAAGCAATAGAATTCTCTTTCTCTCAAAAATTCTGAAACCAAACTTGTTATGTAATGTGGGAATATATAATGCTCCATCTGTTTTAGTAAAATTGTATGCTCAACTTTGTCATATGCTTTAGACAAATCAAGAGTTACTAACGCCGAATATTGCCTTCGCTGACGAGCCAGTTGTATGCGACTCTCTAAATCAACGTGCGCACACCATATCGAGCACCCAGACCTAAAGCCAATTTGGCAAGGACTAATAATTGAGCTATAATCAATATATTTTGCTATTCGAATATTCAAGACCCTTTCTATGAGCTTCACGACGTTAGAAGTCAGAGAAATCGGTCTTATGTTGTCTAGAACAAATCATAACCCCTCTTTTTTAAGTAGCGGAATCACTTTAGCAAGCCTCCATTCCGCAGGCAACCAGGCATGTTTCAAAGAGTAATTTACCAAATTTAGAATTTCGCTTGGTGATATCTCATAAACTACTTTTATCATTGCTGAAGTTACTCCATCCGGTCCGGGCGCTGAAGAAGGCAAACTCTGAATGACGTTTGCGAGTTCTTCTAAAGTAACCTCGCTGAAGTTCCCAACGCGTGTAGGGTTAGGTATGTGTTGCGGCATAGTCGACATAAATCTGTCTTCCAGCCCTTTTGCAATATTTTCTAATATATCTGACAACTCGCGTGGCGAAAAAACTACAGAATCAATATTTGGCGACGGGGGTATCATCTTTCTTGAACGTAAAAATCTAAAAAGAGCTTTTTTATTTTGAGGTTGAGAAAGATAATTGAACCTGCCAATATCGTAATCATATTTTGCTTTATTTATTGTACGTTTAAAGGCGGCCGCCACAAATGTGTAATCTCTCCAATTTGCGGGGCATTGATTGGCAAGCAGCTTTTTCCACGTAGCTTTTCGCTTTCTATACGAAATAATCTCCAAACGAAATAGTCTATAATCCTTTAGGAAGAATTTTTGTCCATTAGAAAGCCAAGTTTCTTGAATTGAAAGTATATCTGGAGACAGGTGCGAAAAAAAATATGATAAATCTGTTGCGGCTGACATTATCGACCGGCAATTCCACTGAAATATTTTCAAGGAACCTATTTTGATGGTATACCAGCAGCAGAGACCGCTTGATCTAAAATGTCATCTTTAAAAAAATCACTCTTCGATAGATTCTCGAAAAAGGTTTTCTTAGAGAGGTACTTCTTGGATTTAGCGTTACGGGCAGAAATTTTATGAGACAGTGGAGACCTAGTGCGCTTTAGAGTTTTGAGCAATTCTATGTCCATCTCGTCCGAGTTATCTGAATGAAGCTCTGGTGGATCGTGCTCCAATTGTTTAGAAGGTCCTGCACAAGGAGAACCAGATTCCTGATTTGCGATTGAAATTTGTCTTTGTTCATTGGCATAACCAATCCTGGGAGAGCGTAGCATGTGAAGCAGTTGCATTAACGATACGTGAGAGCTGGGTGGATAGCATTTGTGCCAAGGACTCAAAAATATTCGTAGCAAGTCGTTCCATAGCCTTTTCTGTGGCTTTCTCAATAGCATCTGCTATAGTTTTTGATAAGGAGGTAGTCATGACTTGGGAATGGCGGGCCGTAATCCCTGCATAGCCTTTTGTGCGCTCCTGAACTTCTGTAACAGCTTCTCTACGGGAGCAGCGCCTGCGTTCTACTACTTCAAGAATGCTAAGTTCTCGCTCTTTCGCTGAACAATTCACATAATCAGCAGGGTGGGCTCCATCGCATAAACAGCATTTTTCGATTTGAGCTGCACAATCTCGGCTGTCGTGATTATCCCCGCATAGACGGCAACGAGTAATCGACCTGCACCCTTTTATGCTATGGCCGTACCTCCAACATTTTAAGCACTGCAGCGGCCGCGGGGAAAGTGGTTCGACCTTATAAATCAGTGGCCATGCCTTTACTTCAGAAGGCCTGATTGTTCCCGCGAACGTAACAATCACCGATTCTGTAGGTGATTTCTTGTTGTCTATGGCGCGGGTACATCGATAAACTGATATCGCGCCTGCAACAGAGAACAGATCCAGTATTTCTGAAGGTGTCAGGCTGGTGTCAACTCCGCGAACTATGCCCTTCGAACACGCAAGATGTGCCGGAATAAACGGGCTCACCGGATTCGCTGCGAATTCAGAGCATTCGAGCAGGTCTTTAACGCAATCCTGATCTGATGAGCAGCACAAGATGCCACCACGCCCGAATTGCCGCACCTCAGAGATCTTCTGGAAGTGGGATGTCGCTTTTCGGAGCTCCGCTTGAATGGCTTTCAGATTCTTCATAGGAATAGCACCCCCATTTGTGGGCACTAAAGCCACAGGGATGCTGTGGACTCCGCTGCGTTGAAGGGTATCAAGGGGCCAGTCCTTGGCCGGAGTTGAAGCTAGCCAAGGGGAATGCCCTTGACCAGGGGAAGAAACAGACATCAGGTTAGTCTGTCTAACTCAAAATCACAGTAAGTGTGCTAGAAAAAGGCAACAAAAGAAATAAGAGAAAACCAAAGGAGCCGGAAGGCGAGATTTGGGGTACTACCGCCCGGTTCTAAGCCAGCGCCAGGAACGCCAGGATCGAACGGTGGACTGTGGCTGGCATGGCTACCAAGTTTTGAAAATTACGTGCGCGTGATGGTTCGGGGCCAATCAGCGACCTCCCATTCGTAGTTCGATCGGCGGGGGCGTTTGAAAACGCATTTTGGCGAGCCGCTGCGACCTTTTGCGATGCGCGTGTTCAAAAGCTTATTGTAAATTAAACACTTTACGCATAGCGCTGAAATTTTTCCTGTAATGGTCCTAATGACCCGCTCTACCGGATCATCATGTTTGCACAAAATCGTCAAAACCATTTCAGGGTCCCTTTAATGGGATTGTCTGGTAATTTTAGAAACCAAAACAAGTGGTCTTAAAAGAAAGCGTGTGCTTTATTTTACTTGTAGCCAGCTTGCACTACCAAGGCAATCGTGTAGTTAATTAGAAAATAAATATCAAATCCAGCGCTTTTTGAAAATCACGCGAAGCGAAGCAAGATGCTGGCTACAGTGAGCGTGACGTCACATGGTACCGTGTCTCCCGTGCCGGGCGGTCATGGCTTTCGTGCCATGCAGCGTTATACGTAGGGTCGCACAATTCAAACCACTTTTTCCCTTCTTTTCTAGCTCTATAATTTGGCTGATTCCGTAACGTTGTTAATGTGGAAGGGTGGAGACTCTTCGAAACTTTCCCTGCGACGAGAGCCCACAGGCCGAGTGGGTTGTCGCCGTTCGTCGCATCGACTGGTTTCCGAATACTTAACGCTCGGTGCACTTTGCATGCGTGTGCTGGGAGTTGAGCGCGTCCTCTCGTAAAGTTTTGACGTAGCTGTTAGTGGAAGGGCCGCACGAATAATGTGAACTACACACAGGTGTGCTGCCTTCCTCGGTCACGCTGTAAATAAAGCGTCAGATCTCTTGATTTTGTTGTGCTCTAAGCATTTCTCTGGCTGAAGCACGTGACAAAAGAAGCACTTGACGAAAGAGACAGACTTGGCTTTTGGCCACACGAGCCATGCTCTGCATGAGATTTCTGTGTACTGCCTTGAAGAGCTAAAATTCCGGTATGTGCTCCTCGGAAAGTTTCAGACGGATACCCTAGAGGACAGGTTTGGGAAGTACCGCCAGCTATCTGGTGCTCAATACCACATCTCGATCAGGCATATCTATGAATCTGAAAACAAGCTGAGGCTCCAAAAAGTGCTGGACCTGCCTGACCTGGACGTTATTGCACAGCCAATCCGCGCAATTAGTGTCGATTCACTTCATGCGTAGTTCAGCATAGCAGTGACCGATGCTGATGTAGCTAAAAAATCTTCAGTGATTCCCGCTGTAACGTATATTGCTGGGTATTGTGCGCATGCGACACTGAAAAAGCTCTCGTGTGTGTCGTGCAAGCTTTATATTGGAGAATACCAGTTTGGACCGTGAGGACACACTGCTCATTGCAGGTATTACAAGAGGAGGCCTGAAATTTCCGCGTGCTGTTGTTGTGAATGCAGTACTTTTTACGGGAATCATCATCATCATCATCATAATCATCATCAGCCAGTCTACGCCCACTGCAGGGCAAAGGCCTCTCCCATGGATCTCCAATTATCCCTGTCCTGTGCTAACTGGGCCCAATTTGTCCCCGCAAACTTGCTGATCTCATCTGCCCACCTAACTTTTTGCCGCCCCCTGCTACGCTTGCCTTCTCTAGGAATCCACTCCGTTACCCTTAATGACCAACGGTTGTCTTGTCTTCGCATTACATGGCCCGCCCAGGCCCATTTCTTCTTCTTAATTTCTATTAGTATGTCCCTAACACGCGTTTGTTCTCTAACCCACACCGCTCTCTTCTTGTCCCTTAAGGTTACACCTACCATTTTCCGTTCCATAGCTCGCTGCGTCGTCCTCAATTTAAGCTGGACCCTCTTAGCCTCCAAGTTTCTGCCCCGTAGGTGAGTACCGGTAAGATGCAGATGTTACACTTTCCTCTTCAGAGAGAACGGTTAGCTAACGCGCATTATATGATAATGCTTACCGAATGCACTCCACCCCATTCTAATCCTCCTAATTACCTCAGCCTCATGATTCGGATCAGGGGTCACTACCTGGCCTAAGTACACATATTCACTTACTACTTCCAATGCCTCGCCAGCTATCTCAAATCGCTGTGCTCGCCCAAGGCTATTGAACATTACTTTGGTTTTCTGCATATTAACTTCCAGGCCCACTGTTATACTTTGCCTGTTTAGGTCAGTAATCATGCTTTGTAATTCATCTCCCGAGTTACTTAGCAAGGCTATATCGTGAGCAAATCTGAGGTTACTGAGGTATTCCCCATTAACCCTTACACGCACCTGTTTCCAATCGAGGGTTCTAAATACTTCGTGTAAATGAATGCTGTGAATAACATTGGAGAGATCGTGTCCCCTTATATTACACCCTTCCTTAGAGGTATTTTGCTGCTCTTTTTATGGAGGACTATGGTGGCTGTGGAGCCTTTGTAGATGTCTTCCAGTAGCCTTACGTACTGCTCGTCTACGGCCTGATTCTGCAATGCCTGCATGACTGCTGAGGTATCGACCGAGTCAAATGCTTTCTCGTAATCTATGAAGGCTATGTATAGGGATTGGTTATACTCTGCTGCATTTCTCTATTACTTGATTGATAGTGTGAATATGGTCTACTGTTGAGTAGCCTTTACGAAACCCTGCTTGTTCCTTAGGTTGACTGAAATCTAACGTGGCACAAATTCTGTTAGCGATTACCTTGGTAAATACCTTGTAGACGACTGACAGTAATCTTATCGGCCTGTAATTTTTGAAGTCCTTTGTGTCGCCTTTCTTATGGATTAGGACGATGTTCGCATTCTTCCAAGATTCCTATATGCTCGCAGTCATTAGGCATTGCGTGTACAGACTTGCCAGTTTTTCCAGTATAATCTGCCCACCACCCTTTAACACATCTGCTGTTATCTGATCCTCACCGGGTGCCTTTCCCGCTTGCATCTCTTTCAAAGCTTTCGTTACTTCCTCTCTCAGTACTGGTGGAATGTCAGCGTTTTCTAAACTGCTTCCCCTTTCGCTATTCTGGTTATCGCGGCTACTGTAGAGATCTCTGTAAAAATTCTCGGCTATTAACACTATCTCATCCCTATTCGTGATCACATTGCCTTGCCTGTCTGGTAATGCATATATATGATCTTTGCTTACGCCTAGACGTCTCTTCGCCGCTTTCTGGCTCCTTCCGTTCTTTAAAGCATGTTCAATCCGATCCATATTATACTTTCATATGTCGGCTGTCTTACGCTTATTGATTATAACTTCGAAAGCTCCGCTAGTTCTATTCTGTCAGTTGCATTCGATACCATCATGCCTTGCCGTTTTCCAATCAAGTCTTTCGTCTCCCGGGAAAGTTTGCTAGTAATCTTCCTACCGATCTTACCTCCTACTTCAATTGCACACTCCGTGACAATCCGTGTGAGATTATCCCTGACTTCCTGAACACAAATGTCTGCTTGGTCTGTTAGAGCTGAAAATCTGTTTTGCAGTGCTATCTTGAATTCTTCGACTTTCCGTCTTAGTTAGCTCATTGATCGATGTCTTTCGTACTAGCTTATTGCGGTCCCTCCTCAAGTCTAGCCCAATTGGCTCAAGTCTACCTAAACAGCTCTTATGTTCGAGTTGTTGTAAAAGTAAAAGTTCATCTAAGCACTGCTCATTCGGCCCGGTTGCCAATGGATGGTAGTGTAGTTCCACTGCACCTAACTCTGCCCAGCAGTTCCACATCCTGCAAGAGGCCAGGGTACCCGCATAGTATGTAGTCTATTTCTATTTTATGCTCGCTATTCGGGCTTCTCCACGTCCACTTCCGATTCTCCCGCTTACGAAAGAACGTATTCATGATGCGCAGATGATTCCGCTCTGCGAACTCTACTAATAAGTCCCCTCTGCCATTCCTACAACCCACGCCATAGTTCCTGTAGTGGGAGACTGTTTTTTCGGCGAACTAGAAGCGATGACGATGAAGAGCGCGCGCTTGGACGAGCCGAACGTGAAGCGCGTGGCCTTCGGAACGCCGACGCGGATCGAGCGTAAAGGCCGAACCACACGTACGCTTCTGTACGCATCCACGCACGCGTCGACGCGCGAAACTCTGCCGCGCCTGGCGCGGAATAGTGGCTTGCAACCGCACGTCGCGTGCGCCAGCGCACGTTCACTCCGGCTATGCAGACGTCGGCGTAGCAGGTACCGCTTCGTGCCGATCTACTGATACAGCTTCACGCTACGCGATGTAGGCATCGCTACAATCCCATGGCAGAGGTGGTGCCTCACAAGGCCACTCCACACCACGAAGCACCGCTAGACGAACACTGGCGCGCATTCGATGGCGTCGTGCATGCTGTAGCAAGGTGCACGATAAGTCGCGCACGACGGAGTGCAACCACGCCCACGGTGACGGGAAGCACCTGAGCCCAATAAGTGCTTTAGTGTGCCTAATAGTCTTTAAACAGTGGTCGAAAATAAATATATGAGTACAAGCGTAATTGTAATGCATAGACATTTGCTAATTAAGCATGAAAAGCAAAGAACAAACAATCGAACTGGTGCCAGGAGTAAAGCCACGTCGTAGTTGCGCATGTATACAGGACTCCAAACGCGTGTGGGACGCGTGAAATCGAGCGCGGATATCGAGCCGGGCTCGTTCTCCGCGCCTAGACGCGCCCAGATGCGCCTGCGCCATGTACGCATGCGCAGTTAAGCGAATGAGCGCGCGCAAGTAAGCGCACGCGCATCGCACGCGTCTTAGAAGCGTACGTGTGGTTCGGCCTTTAGAAGCGACCGAGAGCGGCACGTCGACTCGGCAAGCAGACGCACCAGCTCGGGACCAGCCGGGACGTACTGGGCGTGTTCCTGCGGTGAACGGGTGTCCTGGACCGTGCTGGCTGTTCCGGGGTGGATGTGCGAGCGGGCCAGGGCCAGCAGCTGGAGCTGTGGTGTGGCCGGCCAACCATCTACCGACTGGTGGTCACGGTGCCACGCAGGTTCGAGTCCGGCACAACCACCTGCTGAGGGCGTAGTCACGGTGCTGCGCCGGTCCGTGCCCGGCACAACCGCCTGATGAACGCGTGGCCCCGGTGCTGCGCAAGTTCCAGTCCAGCCGCCTGCTAAGAGCGTGGCCACGGTGTCACGTATGCTGCAGTTCTACACAGCCGTTTTCTGAGGGCGTGGCCTCGGTGCCACGTCAGGTGCGCCGTACCTCGACGCGCTCCTGAGCGGGCGTCTCGGGATCTGCTCGTGTGCTCGCACACGGCTCATCGTTCCTCTGCTGATGTCAACGTGCGCCGCTTCTATAACACCGGTACTGTGAGTGGTGCCGACGCACCTCTGACGTCACGTCGCGTGTGCTTAGGAATCAGATTGTGTTGTTTGCCTTGTACTGTTTGTCCATGAAAGTATGTGCTGTCCCGTCCTGTCGATAAATGTTTCCTTGTCTGTGACTTAGCTGTCTGTGTCTGAGTCCTGGGCCCACGAACCACCACAGTTCCCGGCTGCCTTGTCCCCAGCCTGCCTCTTGCCTACCTTAGCAATGAAGTCTCCCATCCCAGTAGCGTACCGCGTCTTCACTTTAGCCATTGCCGATTCCACATCCTCATATAAGCGTTCAACTAGCTGGTCGTCATGGCTGCATGTAGGTACATAGCCCTGTACCACCTTCAATTTGTACCTCTTGTTAAGCTTAATTACAAGACCTACATTGTGGTTTCAGGACGTAAAAATTCACAAATCATCTCAACGGGAGCCGTCTACCTAAACAGCTCTTGTGCTCGAGTTGTTCGTAAAAATAAAAGTTCATCTAAGCATTTCTAATTCAGCCTGGTTGCCAGTGGATGGTCGTGTAGTTCCGCTGCAATAATAAAATATTACTGGGTACCAAGTGGCCGCAGGGAAAATTCGGCAATTGATTTATACATTCTTCTATAATTTTATATCGCCCTTGAAAGCTGCATATTGCTTTTGCATCTTGAATGTTATTTCAGCTAACTGAAAAGCCTGTGCACTCCATTCTTTCGCTAATGCCAGTGGAACATTTAAGTGGGAGTGTAGACGAGTAACATCTCGATAGGTCTCTTTGACATTGAGTAGTGAAGTAAGCACCGACTGTAGGCTTAATGCCCGCTATATATGAACACAAAAGTGTTGTATCCTGCAAAACGTGCAAGCAAATCAATAGTGAGCAGTGGAACCTGATAAATGCATCTGGTGTTAGTCTTTATGTGTTCTGCAGATGAATTATTATTCATCCATTTCTCTGATAATGACACTCATCGCTAATTCCGTAATGTGATCATGCTGTCCTAGGCCTGAGTTGTCTGCCGAAGGGAAGTGTCTTGCTCACGTTAGGATACAAAAGATAGATAGATAGATAGATAGATAGATAGATAGATAGATAGATAGATAGATAGATAGATAGATAGATAGATAGATAGATAGATAGATAGATAGATAGATAGATACGTCTGAAGCTTCCTTTTTTTAACAAGAATGAGGGAAAGATATAACCATAATACAGTCAAATCTACGAATCTGGAAATGCGGGCTGACATCAATCCAATTCCTGCATTTGCGTCCTGCAAGGGCGCCAGCAAAACCTCGTCGCTATGCTAAACTTTCCGGCTTTTTCAAACATTGCACAATGGCAAATGTCACTGTTGTTTCATCGAAGGGGTGACAAAAGATATAAAAGTGTGTTTGCAAGATGTCGATGCCCGAAGTGCGTTATTCTCGTCCAAGAATGACGTGAATGTAAATGCCCTCGCGCATTTTTGCACATACTTTCCGCTACAATTTAAGAAGCATTTATAGCTTTGTTAGCCTTAACATCACGAAAGCCTAGTATGAGGAACATCACGAAAAGAAGAGGGTAAAAACATCACTCCCCAAAAAGTGCTCCACCCCTTTGATAGAGGGCGAAACTGGCATGCAACTGGAATGTAGCTAACCAAGCGGAAGAAAAGGCAGAGCACGGTAAAAAAACGTAATATGCGAATATGCGTGTGATCAGAGCATTCCAATAACAGACGCACTTCCATCACGCCATACATGTACAATATGGCGTTGGTAAGTCTTAGGTGAAATGAAAAGAACAAGTTGATGTGCGCCGAAAGAATATGTCGCCCTTTGCTCTCTCCTTTGGTAGCTATTTATCTGTGCCAGTGCTTTTCATGTATCTGGTTGCTGACTCTGTCATGCCTGAAGAGCGCTCACAGCATTCTGAAACTCGCTCCTAAACGCGTTTATTTTACCGATCTGTCTTCAATTCTTGTAAAATCCTGCAGCTATACGAAACTGACGTTGTAGCTCATGAGTAACCTGTGTCAAAGACCCCAGCGCCCTGACACCGATGCTATCAATCTTGAGCGAATGTTAGCACGCACGAGCAGACACGATTGATTTTTTTTTCGCTCTAAGTTTCCTAAGCTCCCGTTAAAATGGCATCATGAATCTTTCTCTTTCACCGTTCATACAAAACGATCGCAAGTAATGACTTCTGAAGGTATTTTTCACGAGTTTGTTCAGAAGGAAAGCCAAAGGCGTTTCTTCGATAAAAGGCACTGAATTTCTTCACCAAGCTTTCCTCTCGACTTTTAAACGCACTGTAAAGACGAGAAAAAAGGAAAATTGAGAATCTGTTCCACTCTGTAAAGGTGGATGGCCAGCAAAGGAGTAGCACATGAAACAGGCTTAGACAATGTTGCGTGCATTATATTCACGATTTAGTAATTGTAATGACGATATAGCCTTGTGATCACTAGTATACCCTGACTTGTTTGCTTACAAGCTTAGACATATTCTTGGGCAAAGTTACACCTACGCACGGCTGTTCTTGAATTGTTGAGCGACTAGTACTGCTGTGACAGTTTATGTCAAACTCTTCCTGCATAACCTGCACAAAGTAAGTAAACCATCTTTTTATAATTTTGAAATAAAACGTCCACGTCCAAGCTCGGCCCCAACGTTGCAGACGATGCAGGCACCGAACGTCCGCAATTAATGAAACAGTTGAAATGAAGAATCTGCCCTCTAATTTAATCATATTGCAACCGTCACGCTCGTAATATATATATATATATATATATATATATATATATATATATATATATGTGTGTGTGTGTGTGTGTGTGTGTGTGTGTGTGTGTGTGTGTGTGTGTGTGTGTGTAATCACAGTTGGGACTTTCGCCGCATTTTCCAACTGCATCGCCGGCTTCCGAGATCGCACCTAGTCTCTCTCTTTTTTTTTAGATGGCACCATGACCACGAAGCATACACGGTACACTGGCCACAACATGCAGCCTCACTTTCATAGGAAAGAGAGGACACCACGGCACTTCAATGCTCTCAAGAAGGATGTGATCGGTCACGCTGTTGTTGCACAGAAGTTAATATCTCTGTATTGGCTTTCCTGCATCGTGTAAGGCTTTCAAAATGTATCATATAATTTCGCCGAACTGGTTTTATAAACTGAGTTCACCAGCTAATTGCAGCTGTTATTTAAAACAACGTTTCCCTCTGCTGGTTAACTGCTAAAATATGGAGATTGTGTACAACGCAAAGACACTAGAAAAGAAGTATAAAAATGACCACACCGCTACCGAAGTATCGCGGGCGACGTAGGTGAGCTTGACAATGAAGAGCAATAAATTTTCCCAAATAGTTGACAATTAAGAACTGCAGTGAAGCAAACAGTCATCTTTACGACAGGCCCGAAGTGTGTCCAGGCTTCGTTGTATACGTTTTCAGGTCGTAACAATAGGAAGAGAGATACTTATCCAATCGCTGACTCTAACGTATTTGCTGTTTATTGAGGGGTTGGGCTGTACCAAGCGTCGCAATACTTCGTGCATCAAAGGAACGCCACTTGTTCGAGTAACTAGGGTGCACCCTGATGCGCGCTCTTAGCAGACATGGTTATTGTGCGGTTTCTTCTTCTTTCTTTTTTGTTTACCTGTGCGCATGCCTTAATTTCCTTTTTCAAATGCGTGCAAGCCGTTGTCATGAAGAAGGGGTCAAATAATCATGGTGAGTCATGTGTTTACCCCCTCCCCGTGCTTCGCCCTCGCTTCCATCGAAAAAGATATCTCATGAATGTCGTAAATAGCATAATTCAGCAATCAAACTCAGTCTCTCGCTGTATACTGGGTGTTTTAGAAAATGTACAAAAATTCGTGTAAATACAGAAAAGAAAATATTTGTGAGCTTTTGCGGAATTGCTTTACTCATGGTGTCACGTTTTCCAAAATGCGTCGGATTGATATTTTTAACAATACTTAAAGAACTTTGACTTGATCCGAGGGTCGCGGGATCGAATCCCGGCTGCGGCG
The DNA here is from genome assembly GCA_013339685.2 of Hyalomma asiaticum. Lineage (NCBI taxonomy): Eukaryota > Metazoa > Arthropoda > Arachnida > Ixodida > Ixodidae > Hyalomma > Hyalomma asiaticum. Next base: position 135,121,321 of record CM023481.1, on the reverse strand, counting down.
GCTGCATTTCGATGGAGGCGAAATGTTGAGGCCCGTGTGCTGTGCGATGTCAGTGCACGTTAAAGAACCCCAGGTGGTCGAAATTTCCGGAGCCCTCCACTACGGCGTCTCTCATAATCAGAACTGGTTTTGGCACGTTAAACCCCACAAAACAACAAGGAAATTTGACTAACTAACTTATATAGTAAAGCAGCTAGAAGCTCAAACCAGATTGATGAATGAGTCACTTACGCAGGGGTTCCATGTTATTTGGAGCATTGGCAAAAGGGCAACGCTGGTAATTTCTTCAGGTTGCTGAAGTCCGCGTAAGTGCACCCCAAAACCGGAACTAAATGGGGAAAGAGCTCCGCGGCGGCTGCCTTTCATATAACAATCTGTGTAACACAGATGCTGCCCTCGCATTGCCGAGGTATATATATATATATATATATATATATATATATATATATATATATATATAACTCCCAGGATTCCATATACATAAATACCCAATAAAGTGGACGGAGGGACGACCGCCTTCGTAGGTCAGCGGTAGAGCATCGGACGCGATATCCGAAGGTCATGGGTTCGGTTCCCACAGAAGGCAGGTTTGTCTTTTCGTCTACTTTAATTCCTTTCTACTTACCCCCAAAAATTACAATATCATAATTACGAATTGGAATACCTTCCCCTATGCTTTCCTAGGCTTGAACGTTTGTTGTTTCATTAACTTGTTTCTAACAAATAAAGCGAGCCTTTGACCCCTTCCCTTTCGATATATATATATATATATATATATATATATATATATATATATATATATATATATATATATATATATATATATATATATAAGCTAAAAGGTTTCAACCGTTCTGTGATGATTTTCTACAAACGCATCGAGCCGGTAGGGCAGGTCATTCTGATTATTAGCAGGTCAACATCAGCTAGGTTAGGCCATTTACTGGAAGTTTTTAAATCTGCGCATCGGCAGAGATCTAAGCGACTCAACCACAAATCGTTCAAACACCCATGCTCAGGCGTCGTGTCACGGGCACGCATTGCCAAGTTCACGACTGATTTCATTGGCTATAGGCCATGTAACATCATGAGTAGTTTTTTCCGTTTCGCAATGTAGTCCTAACCGCGCACGTCTGAGTCTCTGCAATAACCGGCGCTCACAAGTCTCAGAGGTCATAAAAAACACAGCGGCGACGTTGCGGCTGCCGTGGACGGCGCGACCATTCGTAGCGTTTACCTGGATGATGAAACGGTTGAAGAGGAAAAGCAGTTTTGAGAAAAATAGTAATCTAGGCTTGTCTGTAGCGGCCTTCGTACATGGTGGTTCGCGTTGATAATGGTGCCTATTGATTGACACAATGTCGGAAAAAACCCCCTTAAGGTACAGCTTAATCCAGCACCAAAATTATCGTGGAACAACGTCTTTAGCTTGAGGATGGATCACGACAGAGTCTGTAACCCCCAAAATGATATATTCTACATATATTCTATATGTATACATGCTCATTTCTTTCAATCGCTCTAGATCAACACGCTGTAGGCACTACCAAACACTTAATAAATACAGTTTTAACTCAAATTGTTTTAAGTATTCATATTTCCCTCGAACCAAACCAGAACGGAACCAACTTAATCCATCTATTACTAACGCTTCATCTTTAATAAGTTCCTAGATACAGTAGAAGTGAACGTACATGGCGATAAGTTTCTGTGAGAATTATCGGCTTTTTTGGTTTTCTTTTATTTTGTTCTTTTTAACTTGTAAATTGTATTCCGATATTGTGCTTCACTACCATTATTGCATCATTAGGCATACTACGATTGAAATTATTGTATTTGCTAGTTTTCCATGAGTTGTAGTCATGCTGTGCGTATTCTGTGGATACTCATGTACTGATTCCGCATTGTATGAATGATATCATGGTGCTTGTTTTGCGTTCACATGTATGCCCACCCTGCTATGGATCTCCTGTGAGATCGGCAGTATTCTGAAATAAATAATATCTGTAAATTTATGTCACGTTCGACCTGTTATTTAAGTGGTTATATATGTTGCTCATAACCGTGCCTAAGCAGTATGCAATGCAGATTACGCAGTTAGTGAAACGTGCTTCGCCAAAAATAACTCACTTACAGAAAAAGAATGATAAATATTGCGACAAGAAATACGAGAGCATTTTCGCTGCATATCCCAGCACATCTTAACCATAAGACGCTTGCACAAAGATGGTGTATGAACAGGCCCAAATTTCTAATATATTGTTCATTCCTTTGTTTAATTTTCAGTGTAGATGTTTAATAATTTGTTTGTTTGTTGTTGTCGTCGTTGTTGTTGTTACAGCTGCAGCAGCAGCTTTCTGTAGGAGAGTGGGCGTATAATGCATGTACATCTACTTCTCAGCAGCACCTCTACAAGGCAGCACGTCTACGATCAATGAGGAGTTGTAGTTTTGTGGTCAACAAACAGGCGCATATTTAATGGTTAAAAAGAAGAGCACTGCTAACGTAGCAAATTCGCTGGGCTCACTGAAAGTGAACTTAGCGGGACACCATAGGCGAAGCAACATTTTGAATGCGAGGCAGACTGGAAAGCATACCGCGGGGAAAACGGATCACGGCATGAGATAACGTATCCCGCGTGAGCCCTGCGCCCGAAGAACTGCTCACAATGTCGCTATAGGAAGCACCACTGTGCACACGGAGGAGACAACATCCTATCGCCAAACGAAATACGAAAGCCAGAAGACTACTTGAGAAGAGACTGGAACTGAGGAGACCTCAGAACATCGCTTACACCTATACACTAGCGCCACGATGAGCGACGAAAGAGACAGCATATCGTGGGTTAACACGTCTGCTCCCCAACACAATGGCTATAACGCGTCAAATTACCGGGTGTGCGACTGTATACAGTGAGTTATTGGCAATGTGGGGGTGTGCTGCAATCAGTGCTATTTTCGTCGATCCGGGAACCATAACCCGTTCAAGAACTCGCTATCACATCATTTAACGAAGCGGAACTAAAACCGCCAAGGACTGAATATGCCGTGGCCGATGAGATTAGGAGAAAACTAAAGAAAATTCAGGGCACCGGCAGAAACATTGAGGTTCTATGAACACCGAGGCACAATGGCACGGATGAAGCTACACCAACGTGAATGTTAAGCTGCAAGAATGGGTTTACTCGTCAAGGAGGGATATTTGTAAACACGCCACACATACCTGACGAATGGCAGCAAGCTACCCGATCTACTTCTACCCGATGCACTCGCAGTCAAACGCTATGCCGAGCAGATTTAGGGCATCTCATTTGGAGCTGCGTAGCTTTCTCAAAAGGAGGACGTCACATCCAACATCTGCCACGCGGTGACATAACAGCTCTACAGAATTTATACAGTGTAATACTCAAGCGCAGAAAGCCTTCGCAGTATACGGTAGTCAAAGTGGTCAGTTTCGAGTGGTGCACAGAAGAGGTCAACCGGCTAGTGCGAAAGCATGACATGAGGTTGCTGAATCACCCTTAAATCACTTGACCTCTTTCCCATGTAATCCTCGATAGCGGCCAAGGGCCGCCCTCTTCATTCAGTAAAGGTGACATGCACTGAAGGTGTGTTTTAAATGTACGCGACTGGAATATAAAGAAGAGAAATTGCTCTCGCGCTAAGGGCGGGAGTAACAAAACCCCCGGCCAATCCGTTTGCCTGGCTGAAAATCTGCGATCCCGTACTGTTAGAACGGTCGAATTGCTCTCCAACAAAATTTGCAAGATAAGTAAATTTTCCGTTTGTAAATATAAAACAAACAAAAAAAAACTTTGGTGTAGGACGGCAGTGGCTGCTATCGCCTCCGGCGAGAGCAATCGGGGCGGGATGGAATGCAATCAACGATCGGTGTGCTCTGTTGGCTGCAACTTCCTCTATATTCGAGTCTGCATTGACTGCTCGTAGCGGGCTAGACGGCTCAGGTGTGGAAGGCAATCTGCACCTGGCAAGCTTCGAAAATATCTGAAAACTAAACACAACAAAAAGGAAAGAGAAACAATCTTCGCGAACTTGTAGGATGCTGACAGCAATTGCGTGAATCACGCAACCAGGTCATCTATAGACAGAGCTGGTTGTCTGGAGTTCAACACCCCTGGGACTGAGGACTACCATGCCCACGGGAACTGTTACTACACCTTAAAAAACTAATATTAAAACATTTTTATGAGCGATGAAGCTATTTCAGCAATGCGGTTCGGAGGCAAATGTCGATGGGCTTGAAAAGAGATGGTTAAAACTTTAACAACGCTAAAAGTTCGCAGCTTCCGCCTGGTCGCGCATGGCCAGATCACAGTGCAGCTGGCCGGTAGTTTACTGAAACAGGTCACTTGATAGTCATGTGATGTTGTGATGGGAACATATCACGTGTCACTGCGTTGCGTGTTTTGGCGGATATGTCACGTGACATTGTGTTACGTGATTGTGGGAAAACATGTTCCGTGATCACCCAAGATCACGTAACGCCTGACACGTGACTTGTTCCCACCAAAATCAAGTAATGAAATGTCGAGTGATGTTTCCCGAAAATTACGTAAAGGAACGACACGTGACATGTTCTTGCCCAAATAACATAAAGCAAAGTTACGCGACATGTTCCCGGCAAAATCACGTAACGAAATGTCATGTGACACGTTTTTTTAAAGCACGAAACGTCACGTGACATGCTTCCGCCAAAATCACGTAACGCACTGTCACGTGACACGTTGCCGTCAAAATCGTGTAACGCAATGTAAAGTGGTATAGCCTAATGCCTTACAAATGTTGGCTACCTTAAACAGCTTCGCTGTTAAAACTAGCACAACAGAGTTTTTTACGGTTCGCTTAAGCACCTTCGCTGCTATAAGTATTCACTCTCTCCTGCGATGCCATCATAACTTTCTGTAATGTATCCTTTATAAACTGATACATTCTCTTTCTCGCGTTACACACCGATTTGCTGAATCATGCGGGTATAACAAGAAATGGGATTACCAAAAGGGGACATGGGAAAGTTAATACTTGCATGGCCAACTCAGCATTTAGTTGGCCGACAGGATTATGGACGTCGGCTTTCCCTCTGTGGCCACAGTTCCCCACCGTACGCAGATCTGTCGTCCAACAACGCAGCTGCTGGAGATACGTATGCGCGTTTCGCCACTGCTAATGAGTACCTCACCAGGCAAGTAGAGAAACTTACTACTGAGGTCGCTGCCCTCCAAATATGCCACCCCCGCCCCTCGTCACGAACTCGCCTCCACCACCCAGATCAATCCCGCCACCGTTCTTCACCTTCCGATACGCTTTGTTGGTATCATCGCGCTACGGCTCGCATGCGAACGACTATCTCCAGCCCTGCTCGTACACGGAGACCCGGTCGAACAGTGACGCCGGCCGCCGTTCCTGGCGCTAGATCCTGTAGCCTCTTTGATGTAACCGACCGTGTGACCAAGATCCGCTACCTTGTCAACACAGGTCCTGAGATCTGCGTCCTTCCCCCTACGTTGACCGAGCGACACCATTCTCCTGTTCATTCCCCTCCCCTGACCACGGTCAATGGATTGACCATCCGGACCTATGGCCAAACGTCAATGGCACTTGACATCTGCCTATATAAGCCACACTTTCCACTGGATCTTTGCAATCGCAGACGTATACGGCAACGAATCGTCCGAACGGACATCCTATGACAAGCTCGTCGTCGATATGCGGCACAGCAGCAATTTGGACTCGACGACGAACTTAGCCGTCCAAGGTTCCTGTCACGCTGCGCCGCTCCGGGTTCCTCCAGGCGCCCTCACTGAATTTCCGGACATCTTTGACCACCCCCTTTTCGCTCCATGGTCACCCACTGCGTGACACATCATATTGTCACAAATGGCGCTCCTGTGTTTGCTCGGGCTCGTCGCCTCGCACCGGATCGTCTAGCTGAAGCGAAAAAGGAGTTCGAATATATGCTCGACCTTGTATTCAACCGCGCCCTTCTCCAGCTCTTGGGCAAGCCTACTCCATATGGTACCAAAGAATAATGGTAACTGGTGCGCGTGTGGTGATTACCGCGCCTTTAACAAAGCCACCGCCCCAGACCAGTATCCCATACCTCATGTTCAGGATTTTATGTCGGCATTACACGGTCACGCCATATTTAGCAAAGTCGACATGGTTCAAGCATACGATTAGATCCTGTCGAATACGCAGATGTTCCCAAGGCAGCCATTATTGCACCGTTCGGCCTTTTCGAATGTCTACGCATGCGCTGCGGTCTCCGCAATGCGTCTCCCACCTTGCAGCGTTTCGTTGACCAGGTCTTACGTGGCTAGGCCTGCTGCCTTCGTTATCTTGATGACAACCTCGTATTCAGCTCCCGAAGATGACAAGCTTCATCTACGTCAAGTGCTTGCGAGACTCAGCAGCTTCAGTCTTGTCGTTAAAGGCCCTAAAAGCGAGTTCGGTGTCACTGAATTGGACTTCCTCGGCCATCGTGTCAATTCGCACGGCAGTTGTCCCCTTCCGACCCGTGTGGCAGCCCCTCGCGAGTTTTCTGTGCCATCCGCCGTCAGGCGAATACGCGAATTTCTTGACCTCGCCAACTTCTAACGCCGCTTCGTTCCTCGCTGCGCCAATATATTACAGCTCCCCCCCCTAAGTGACCTTCTTTCTCGCTGCAAGGCACCGAGTGCCCCGGTGCCCTGGAACGTTACCGCCTAACGTGCGTTTAGGAATGTCAAAGAAGCCATTGCCGGCGCGACGCTCTTCGCCCACCCTAAACGCGACGCCCCAACATCCGTCATGGCGGACGCATCTGACACTGCTGTAGGCGCAGTCTTGCAGCAGTTTGTTGCTGGCGCTTGATATCCCATCGCCTTCTTTTACAAGAAGCCTGCACCTTCCGAACGCCGTTACAGCACATTCGGTCGGGAGCTGCTGGCCATCTATTTGGCTGTGAAACATTTTCGACATTGCCTCGAGGGACGCTCGTCTCACATCCCTATACGGACCGTAAACGCGCCCTTACGTCCGCCCTAGCACCTCCTACGCACCCCGCGAGATCATGCAGCTCGCTTACATTTCTGAATTGACGAGCGATACCCGTCACCTCACCGGAAAATTGAACGTCATTGCCAACGTGCTTTATCGCGCCGCTACCGGCCGATCGAGCATCTACTTCATGGCCATGGCTGCCGCGTAGAGTAACGATCAGTAGCTGCCGATACTACGTGAGCACAGCACAACTCTTGTGTTGCCAATATGGTGAGCGCTTTCCTTGAGGAATACTATCAGGTCCTAGTCACGTATACATAGCTCACACCTATTTCTCCTTCCCAAGCGCAGGGTATCAAACCGCACGTGCGCCTGGTTAACCTCCCCGTCTTTCGGTTTCCTTGTTTCTCACTCTCTCACGCTAAACGCACTTTACGGGCAATTGGCGACCTCTGAGATGCACCACACTTCATGAGTATTTCTGGTGTTCATTCACTAATGCGAGAAACTGTTAACTTTCCCTGCGTCTTCTTTTTACACGAGCGAAGGTTGTGGCAGTTGCCGGAATCAGCAATTCAGTTTCAGTTTTTTCCGTGTAATTAGCTGGATATCATCGATACGCAAAAATTAGCAGCAACGCCCTGTTGCGAATTGTACAGCGGATGCGGATCGTACGTATAAATAGCTTCCATTATTTCTTAGGGTTTGAGCGCCTGGCTAATCTTCTTTGAAAGCTAATTGTCCTTACTTTCTTAATTATCGTCTAAAATTTCAATCTGATCTATTTTTGAGTGCGTGTAACTATCAACAAAGAAATCCGGCAAGAAGTGCTCAAATATCCCGATTTTCTATAATATTGTGGTCATATTTTCTCAAACCCAATATAGTGATTACAAAAATAAGCAAAGCTGATATTCTCGCAAAACTTCAGCGTAGACTTTGCCGCCGTGAAATGCCCGTTGTTCATTGTTCAAGGTATAGCTACAATGCAGCTTCGACTAGCGCAATCAAAATTGTGCACTGGAAAAATCTGATGCCACACCGCAGAGACGACGCTAATCTGAAAGCCGCCATGAGTACTTCCCGCTATTGCTGCACCTAGTTTTATCTTCTCACCTGCACCCACCGCTGTAAACACAATGTGCATGTATAATGTTCATTTTGTTTACATAAAATAACAGGGTCACCGTATAGGTTTGTCGAGTGACCAGGCCTCTGCGCCGAATGTCTTGTTTTCTCTTCGGATTGAACTGCAAGTTCTGGGGCCAGGTTTTCTAAATAAATATGCGGTACGAGAAGGATGCCCTAATTTGTGAGCCTTAAAGGTACTGGTCTAAAACGTTATCGCTATTTCACACTCTCCGGACAACTTGTTATTGTTGCCATGTTGACATGACGTGACAAAGTTTCGGAGAAGGTCACCAGGTAAAAACCACACAAGAGTTAGCGGACTTACCACCTTGATGTCAAGGGGTATTCATTGTATAATCATTCAAGCGGCGTCTTGCAAACGTACTTCCCAAAATCGTTTACCTTTCATTCGACCCTCCGACAATCGCAATAGTGATCAGCCATTTCCCCAAAATATAACAATGTGAGCAAATACATCGATAATGTGGGTTTAATACATTACAGTAGAAATTCGCTCGTTGCTGTTATCGAACCAAAGAAAACGCTTCCAGCATTCTTTTTGTTGTTGCTCTAAACAGAAGCAGGCGCTCCTTGGTACTTTCCATAACTATGTGATACGCGCACCCTGTTGACTCGGTAGGAAGACTGCGGTTCCATCGTATTCAGCTCAAAGTCGTTTCCTCTATTCCCTTCTTTCCTCATTTTAGCGCCATCGTAATCGAGTGGGCGGCACAACTGCTTCAAAAACTGACTTTGGAGGAACTTACACTTAAGAAGACGTTAAAAGGCCACTAGCCGGCAATATACAGTAGATCTGGCTAGATCGATTTTTTACCTGTGCTGTTGTCTATCACCTTTTTCTGTGCGCTAATAAAGAACTTTTTGTGTCGAAAACTGACGCACAAAAGTCCCAGGTGCCACCGCTCAATTTCAAAAGCCCCCGCTGAAAAGAGGACGTTACCACCTCAGCTGCCGGCACTGCAGTGCAGTGAGCTGCAATAAGTAGCAACAGCTGTGGCTACTGCATGCTTATTTATTGTCAAAGTCTATCGAATTAATTTTTCTTTGACAACCTGCAGCAGTGGTCGAATACTCAAAATGGATGACGTGACGTCATTTCAACAAGGTACCCATAGAGCAGGACAGAGGGCGCCACTCCAATTTTGCAGTTTTGTCGTTTTCTCGCTTACAACTGCTCTGTTCTCGCCAGGAATGGCGGACCTACGGACACAGCAGAAGAAGGTTCTCGTACACTTGGAAAATGACGAACACGCTGTTGGGTGTCGCTGGCGGCATTTTTTTCCACCATTTCCACGGCAAAATTGAAGACATAATTCCTTTTTTTGTGGGGTAAAAGCGTGCTCATTCCCGCAAATGTGACCTATGATCTGTCCATTTTATCACAACCTAAATATGTTTTCCGAGCGATAGACAGTCCCTTTAAACCGCAGAGGAGGACTGCTCGTGATGTACGCGTAAAAAACGCCTTGGAATTTCCGTACGTGGCTTATGGCTTGACTTGTAAGATAATATTTCGACTCTTCGAGTAGCTATCCCTTTTTATTCTGCCAGTTTCTTTTTTTTTATTGAATAAGCATTGGTTTATATACTTTCTTTAACCCATTCTTTCATTGTCGTTATTACATGGTTTTATTTTTCCTCTTCTGATCTCGCCAGAAAATAAAGCAAATCAAGTGTAATGGGTTCCGCCAGACTCTTTCAATCTATCATATCGAATGTTTGGACGTGCTCTTACATACCTAGTTCTCGTTAAAGTGTTTATGCAATACCAAATCAAAAATTCCCGCATGAACACGCCTTGCTATATAGCACAAAAATTATCGCGCCGTACTTGTAGTGTGTCAGCGTAGCAGCTACGCCTCCATATCGTCTTCGTTTTGCAGTGTTACATAGACTTCTCAAAGTCGGAAGTATTTTGCTTAGTGGAAGTCTATTTACACGATACTTCACTTGCAACCTTCCTTCAGTTCGCAATGTTCTAAGTACGCATGAAAGCAATCGTTTTTTTATTTTCCTGTATGGCAGCATTAGACAGGCAGCCAGCTAGGTCACCTTGTATTTGTTCCGGCTACGTCAGTATTCATATATTAGTGGCTCGCTTATTCAAGTTCTGAAACAGATCAAAAGTCGAGCACATGTTTGCGTGATGTAAGAAAGATTTTAGAAGTCGCCTTTGAAAGCTTTTACTGTTAGTAAATAGTGATTTCTTGTTTTAAAGTAAAAGCAAAGTACACAGACTCTCAATGATACTTTAATGATCAACATTACGTTCCCATTCCGTCCTTGATGCAAAAATAAATTGGACGAAAACTGTCTTTGCCGACAAAGCTAGTGACCTGACCTTTAATAACCATAAGGACGATAATCTTCTTTAAGGGGCGCTTTCGAAATGCTCTCTATCGATTTGTAAATGACAGGCTTGCGCTCAAGAATCGCAGCCTTAGTGGCTCCGTATACTAGCGCGGAGGGCGTAATGTGTAGCGTTTGCACTGCGTTTTCTTTGAGCCTCTTTTTTATAAAATTTTTTCTCATCAGGTCATCAACCCGCTGTCTCATGAATGTTCCACGAAAATGTGAAATGGAAAGGCACTCGCAATTCCAAAGTTGTTCGATCCGACGCACTCGTCTTCGCGTTTAGATCGTCGTATTTGAAGTGCGAAACGGTAAGAGAACATTTCTATTATTAACATCTGCGATGCGATTCGGGCGCAGCGGATCTACACATGGCGCGCGTTGTGGAAGCAGCTACAGCAAAATGGAGTACGTAGCGAGAAGAGGCCTTTAAAAAAACAAAAAAGCTGAGCTATGATAACGTGTGTCCGTGCGTGCGTGCGTGTGCGCGCGCGCGCGCGTGTGTGTGTGTGTGTGTGTGTGTGTGTGTGTGTGTGTGTGTGTGTACGACCGTGACATATTCAGGGCAATAAGCGGCTCTATAAAATGAGCTTAAAACGGTGTAATTACAGCACGCCAACATCCACGTCAAGTTGCGTAACTTTAAGATATTCAGCGCCCGGGTGTCCGACTGTTGGCGCGACGCTTGTTATACACAACACACATCATACATTATGTGCGTTGTGTCAACAACGCACATCATATATTTTGTGTAGGGTAGTAAATAATAACTAACCAACCTTTGCAACGTATACCTTTTCCCGATGCCTCGCGGAAAGGCCTACGTTGTATGCTCCCCTCTCGCACATACCACAGCGTATACCCTCTTTGCTTCCCTTTTCTCTCTCTCCAATCTTTCTATTCCCCCTTCCCATTCCCCCAGTGTAGGGTAGCCAACCGGACGCCTTTCTGGTTAACCTCCCTGCCTTTCTGTTTTCCCCTTCCTTCCTTTATGGCCAATAGACCTTTTTGATGCTCGTACAATTTTGCTTTCAAGCGTACGTGTCTCATTCTTGTACCGCAATTATTAAAGAATGTGTCTTTTTACTCATTATTTTGTTTTTCACAGTGTGAAAGACAAATGAAATATTGTTTACTCGTTATTTTGTTTTCACATTGCTGGCGGCAGTCTCCTCACGTGGCGTACGCGGCTATCGCGGGTACAGACACCATGCCGTCTGCATCGACGCCGATAGGGAAACACTGCTTGCCGGCTCACGAGTAAACAACGACGCCAGTTTTCGGTGCATGTGCGCCCACTTGCCGTTTATGAAGGCCTCATGTGTCTCTATGGAAGGTGACCCTTAAATATCTTCATGTTAAATACGATAGGGGCAAAATATCGCACAAAGCGTGCAAAAAATATTGGGTGATCTAAGGAAGGTCACAAGCGAACAAAAGCATGCCGGCCGAGTACAAGAGACTGTTAATTACAACTAAAGTTAATTAGTCATTCATTAGTGATTGATATACGATTTAGTGACCACTTTAAGCGGATAGTTATTATTGAAATGGTAAAGAAAGAGAAAAAGGAAGGAAGAGAGCAATGGTAAACGGAAGAGGTAAAAGGCAGATGGAAGAGAAAAATATTCGCTAGGTCGGATACAACTCAAGTCTACAGTGAAGCTCCCCCCAAGCCCTTATAATTATCCGCCAGCCACTGAACATCGGCAAAGCTTCAAATAGCTACTTCTTTGACTTTTTCGCGTGTTAGCAAAAGTCAAACAAGTAGTTATTTATGTCTTCACTCGTGTGTTAGCGTGGAACATGGAAGGATAATCCTTTACTGAGCTGACATCAAGCGCTTGCAACCTCTAACCACGGCGCGCCACAAGCGCAGCCACTCGAGTTTTTTAACTCAGTTGACTGAAATTTCACACGTAAGACGGGCCTGGGAGCAAAATGAACTGTACTGCGGCCTTTTGCAGATAGAAACGCTTGAGACCCCACGCATTTTTGCCCATGCTTCTCGAGCACATCGTTGATTGTATACCGATGAAAGGAATAAAGAGCAGACGCTCCGCTAGTACATGAGGCATAAACACGGCGACATTTGGAAAGGTCGTATGAAGACGATTTCGTTTGCCTCTGTGATTGGCTGGCGGAGTAACAGCAACGTGCACGGCCCTTCGACCGTAGTTTCCAGCTGTGGTTTTTTTTTTCAAGTTGTATCCTACTATAATTATTGTAGATATGTTCAATATCCTATGAGACACGAACCTCCAAACTTATGGGGCTCGAACCCAACGTCTTGATAGCGGTCGAATATCCACCTGCTATATAGCGCTCAACCCTAGAATATTCTACTACTGAAATCCTAGACCTTGATAGGAGTCAAAACCAGATTTTAGGAGTCAAAACCAGGTTTTCGAACCTACAACATTTCATGAGAAAGGTTAGTGCTTTGCAGGTATTTTTGTGGAATAACCTGAATTTTCTAGCTCAAGTGCTGTTTCTTGCTGAAGTGCGATGTAGCTATAGTCCCACGCTCCTCCACCAGATTCTGCAGTGCCCGCGGCAGCTGCTTCCAGCAAGGCCAACGACACTGATAGCGACGACACCAGTGACTGCTCTGTCAGCAGTGAGGAATGTGGCGTCACATTCGAGCTGGTGAGAAGCCGCAAGGCCAAGAGCAGACTTACAAGCACACTATCAAATTCGAGCACATCCACCACAAGATCACCGCGTAATACCGAGGTACTCACTATGCTCTTCGCGCCAGTTCTTGCCACTGACAACATGACACGCCTCAACAGGAAAGCTGTATCAGTTCAGCTAGACGCGGTGATGTCAAACGAAATTAAGGACATCCGAATGAAGATAATACTAATAATAATAATAATAATAAGTTCGGCAATCCCGAAGCATATTCTTATGAAATGAGAACGCGAAAGCGTATCCTTTGGCTAGGTTGTTGTTGCGGAGGGGTGCTGCAAACTGGTGCTGCCGAGTTGTGTTATAAAAAATGCGGCAGTGTGGGAGGGCGGATTGTGTTTATTTAGATGATTTTATGCCATCTAAGTGTTGCCGACGCTTCACATGTTCTCTCGTATTTTGTCGTCCAGGCAGTGTAGGCAGATATGCCCGAGCCAGGTCACGGGCGTGACGCAGTAGTACCACCGCAGCAGGGTCGTGGGTGGTGTCATTAGACAGTCACCGGTGTCGTCACCCTTTTAACGTTCCGGTGACGGCGTACTTGGGCCTGCGTACAAGAGACTACCTTGGCCTTGTGATCCGAGTAGTAGGTGGATACGTACATAACATCTCGCACAATGTATGCGTCGGTGGTCAATGCGAGATCGACGGACGTACATCTCGACGTCGTGATGGCCTCAGTGGGTGTCTTCAGTTCGAGGTTGAACTCGGCACGCATGGCGGCGAGGAACGATGGGCTAGGTGGCGCGTTCGTGCGCCTAGTGCTGCTATGGCGACGCCACGCAGCTGGGAGCGCGCTTTCGCCAACCAGCACCTGCAGGTAGCTGCAGCAGAGCGCAGCGCGAGCCGACTGCCGCTCCGGCGAGTGTTGGCGCCGGCGTCACTTCCGGTGGGAGAGATCACGTGCTTTCCGGGCATGGCTTTTGCGGACGCTTTTTTCGGACGGCAGCTGGGCGCGCGCTCTCGCCAACCTAGCCAAGAAACGCTTTCGCGTTTATAATGTCTTATTTACAAGTCAGCCGCTGCATGCGCTTTGATAATAACAGGGCGAGTTAGCAGCTGCGGTACTTTAGGCACGGTAATGGCGTGCTTACCGTATACAGTAATCCTCCACTGCTAAAACACCTTAATGTAGGGCAGTGTTGCTAAGAGCCGGACAGGGGAAGCGTTACAAGAAAAAGGGAAGCCTGAACTTTCCACCTCATGGCTAACTTCTGAACATCTTTAGTATGGGGAAGGAACTTAGGTGAAATTGAGAAAAGACGAGAGACAAAAGGACATGGAAAGCGAGAGCGGAGCATGCGGTTCATAGCAGAAGCTTTCGGCTAAGTAAGAGACTCGCTCCTTTACAAGGAGGACTGCGAGCTATACCGATATGAAGTTTACCCCGTGTTTGATATGCGAGCGTGTAACCATTAGGGCAACGTCAAGCACGTCCGGATAGGTCATCGGTATTTGTCAGACGACTGTGGATGCCATTGCGCACTCGGCATCCAGTATGAGGCCGTGATCCCTGCATTCTACCGCTTGCTGTTTGCTTAATGATCTGCATACATTCGTTAAAAAAGCACGGAGCTTGCACTAGGTCGCGCAAGGCCGGACGACAGCGAAGCTAGCCGATAGTCCACTGATCCTGGAAATAAGGTGGGGGGGGGGGATAGAGGGGTAGAACTTGACTATACCTAATGTTATTTCCTTTTGACCGGGGCTACGCCTAGGTAGATTCTTTGTAGAAGTCAGTATAACTTAGAAGAACTTGACTATACTTGGCTATACTTGGCTATACTTCACTAGACTACCAAGCTATACCTAGCTCTACAAAAGGATTTTCCTGGGCGTAGCCCCCTCCGAATTGAGATAACTTCATTTATAGTCAAGTTCTCCTCCCGCGACGTTATAGCCCCTATCAGTAGCCTATCGGCCAGCTTCGCTGCGATCCGGCCCTGCGCGACCTAGTGAAATCTACGTGCTTTTTTAACCCGAAAGTGTTATATGCCGGGGTCCATTAAGAAACTTGTGGCGTACTTCCGTAACGGAAGTAGTTGTCTGAAAACTAAACACTCATGCAAGATTGAAAAAGTACCACTCACTGGTAGTCGAACCCACAACCAACCAGGGTACGACAGTGGAAGCTCAAAGCACTATACTGACACAGCGCCGCCATACTCGCAGTAAGGAGGAGAAAAATTCACAGCGTAACCACGGAGTGAATGATAATGAGTGGGCGAAGCTCCGGAGGTTCATCGTAGATCGTGCCGAGTTCCGGATTAATTTAGTTAACGCGCACGCTACGAATTCTTATGGTTCAACTACGCAGAAGTGAAATCTCCCACCGGCACTTCATTGCAAGTCAAGATCCAGTGCCTATATATATATATATGTATATATATATATATATATATATATATATATATATTGTAAAGAAGAGAGACGTAGACACAGCGCCTTAGCTCTATTCTCTCCTTTGTCTTCCTCTGCTTCCCTGTGCATGTAGCGCGAGCGCCCAAGCTACGGCAGAGTTCATTATCATTACACTCAGCCACGCTGCGAGCTTAGGCAGATATGAGGTGTTTTTCCGGCTGGCGGCACTGGCTGTGCCGCTGTGGACGGTCACGGCCTCGCCGTGGTCTGCCCCGGAGAACATTGAAGAAGTCCTCCGGGGGCCGGCACTGGCTGTGCCGCGTAGGTCGTTGCTGGTGTTGGTAATGCCGCAACTTCCCTTGCAGGACCACCAAGGACACATTCAATGAGCGGTACTTGCTTTGCCATGGCTGTCGATGGTCTCGGCCACGCTGTGGCTTCACAGGGCAGGCTGCCAGGCATGTCTCTGGCAGGCGGTATCGCATGCGATGTAGGGGGAGCTTTTTTCGCCTATTGCTCCTCCGCCGCAGATCTGACATGGACAAAGGAGCGTGCTTTCGACCGTTGACCTTCAGATGTCGCATACTCTCTGTGACGTGTGGTCTTCTCGTAAGTGTCCGCGACAAATGGACGAGCTCCCGTGTTGCAGGGCGACGTAACTTCCATTTCGACAGCGTTGTCGCTGCCAGAGTCAGCGGAAGGCTGCGCTCTATAGGTCTTGACAAGGAGCTGTCTGAAGCAGCGGCGTCCAAATTGTGAGGTTTGAGTTCCGCCTTCCAGCCATCGATCGACTGCAGCTGTAGCGGCAGGTCCTCAGAGGTGCCCTCATCCTGAGTCGAGACCTTGTCATCTTGTGGAAGGACTTCGCAGGGCTAATGGGGAACGCGAGCACACTCGGCCAATGACTGCCTCGACGGCCTTAGACGCGGCTCCGCGTTTTCTTGGCACGCCTGTTTGGTGGCATCAAGTTGACAGCGGTCAGTGGCACATCCCCTGCCAAGTAACAAAGCTTGGTTGCGGTCTGGACATCGCTCAGGGGGCGCAATGGGAGTCATGACAGATGGCTTGTCGTCGTCAGGTGGCTTGCACGCAAGCTGGCCAGGATGGCCGGTGTAATCATAGTTAGCAGGACGTGGATGGAATGCGGCCTCTTGTGTTGAAATCTGTGTAGACAAACAAATTTTGGGACCGATCAGCACGTCAGGGCAGGCCGTGATGCTATCTGCCGATGAGCTGCAGTTCGAAGCTACAGCCTCGAGGTGGCGCTCCTCCTGAGCTGCTTCCTCGGTAGTGCACCGGTCAGATCCGCTGGTGACAGGACTGTGGAGGCGAATCCGTCCAAAAACGGCGATAAGTCTGGCGCTCCATTCCTTCCAGGAGTGTTGCCTGACTCCCTCGTACCGGTGCCATGCTGCGGCCCCACCATCGATGTTGTTTATGGCCACCAGCAGCTTGTAGTGGTCCGGCCAGGCATACCGGGCACCGAGAACGCTCACGGCTTCGATCCACTGATCGGCGTCGTCTTGGAAGCCTCGGAACACCGGTAGTGTCCAAGCGGCCGGTGGTGGCAACGCAGCACGAGAGGATCCGGAGCTCCCCGACGGCATGAAGTAGGACGTTTCAGAGAGGATGTTGATGACACGTAAGAACTCCGCAGCATTTTCGGGGGAGCCGCTAAGTGTTCCGGCGGAGAGCGCAGGGTACGCGTTAAGGAACGTGGTGAGCGTGTCGCGCAGTTGCGCGATGGCACTCACGTGCTCCGCTGCGTTGTCCGGGGAGCCGCTTAGAGCACCAGGCGTGGTGTCTGCAGATAAGACGGTGCCCCCGGTGCTCCCGATGTAGGCATCCACGGAAAATACGGCGGGCTCCCGACGGCGGTCCATGTCCGAGGACGCTTGGACAGCGTCCCTGTGCGGCTCATGTGCCGACGTAGGTCTAGGGCGAGGGGGTGTTACCACAGGAAGCGTGAGCGCCATCCCGTGGTAACAGTAGGAGGCCCTGCGTGGGCGTGGGTCCCCTAGGTGCTTCCTGCGGCAGAAGGGTTGCGGGGTCCATGGTCGCGAAATCCTGGACGGAGTCCCTGGACTGGAGCACCTGCTGCGCCGATGACCCGCGAGGACGCCCTCAGCGTCTGTCTTTTGTCGACTGCGCCATTGTAAAGAAGAGAGGACGTAGACACAGCGCCTTAGCTGCAGGCCGGCTGTTCTATTCTCTCCTTTGTCTTCCTCTGCTTCCCTGTGCATGTAGCGCGAGCGCCACCAAGCTACGGCAGAGTTCATTATCATTACAATATATATATATATATATATATATATATATATATATATATATATATATATATATATATATATATATATATATGGGTGGCCGGTGAACGGTTCTCCAGCGCGAGCAGTCGGTATTTTTCAATCAAGAAACTCGCTAGAAGACGCGGCCTGCGTCAAGTTTGTCTCTCGCGGGTGAGGGCGCGTTCTCCTTCTTTGCGAGCTGGTAGCGCGTTCATCGAAGAAAGAGCGTTTCTATAGTCAACGCGCCGGGAGGGGCGCGCCGAGGGCGCGCCTCCCACACGTAGCATCATTCATTTCTTTGAAGGTAACGCGCTACTACAACGGACGGACAGGCCCAAACCTTAAGGAGCTTCGCCCCTAAAACAGCCCTTACATCTTTGCTACACCGCTTTACAGTTTGCATCTAATTGATGTCCGGCTAAAGCAAAGGTATTTAGCAAGTAAAATTGCTCTTAAATTAATATCGCCTCCCTTTCACTGCACCCTTGGTTATCAGCGGTGGTACCGTCACCTAGGAACGATGGAACGAAGTAGTAAATTTTGTTAACATGCGCGCTGGCAGTGAGCGCTTCTTCGTCTCGGCGCGTCTATCGCCGCACAGGGTTCGGCGTCGTGTAGTTGCAGATGCGTTCCTTCAGCCACGGCGGCTACATAATTTGTCTTTTGTGACGTCTACGATATCCAGTTACGTTGCGACGCAATCCACTTCAGGAACGCAAAGACAGCCGCCGACAAGCCAATGATGCGCCTTTCGCACTGTGAAGTGTACGTTCACAAAACGATCAATTGACAAGTAGTTCGGTTTTGGTCGCGAGGTTTCACCGTTTGTGGGCGCTCCTGATTTATGGCAGGGTTGCGGAGGGTGCTGGTGCGTTCAGTGCAGTGCCTACGGAGAAATGCGAGTCGTTCGAGAACTTGCGCTTGTATGCGACTATCGCAGATCCATGAGTCGTGTGGAGCCGCTTATGTCTACACGTAAGGTGTTCACATGTACTCAGTACCCAAACCATCTCCCGCCTCTCGATTAGCCAGATTGCCGCTTATGCATTGCTCGACTTCGCGAAGACAGGTTTCACTTTCGTGTTATGCCGGTGCCTATGACCGAGGGATCAAGCACATTTCTTTCTTCTGCTTGAACATGTGCGCCCGCCAGCGGCAGTTTTGCCAATGGTCTGAGTTCTTGTTCTTGTTTTTGTTCACCTGACAATGTATAGCTCCGGCCCACTGTGGAGGATTGGCCGAGAATTGGGCGCTAAATTTTTTTCTTTAATTTAGGAATGCCGTTATTTACCGAGAGAAAAGGCAAAGAGGTATTGAGGATCGGTGATGTAATATAGGGATGAAAAAAGAAGCTCTAATGGTTCACATAATAAATGAATCAAATAAAAGAAAATGACGAAAACATTTATTGTGCGTTATTTGGGTATTTGGATAAATATAACGATATCTCTGGCCTACGATCAGTTTCATTAATGTAATTTTGGACTGCCAAGCAAACATTCGTATAGCAATATCCAGAAATGGAGGCACCAAAAGACAGAACCACAGGCGTAGACAAGTCTTTTGTAAGAGCTCGTAAAGAGTTTTCTAAGCAGGTTTTCCTGGCAACGGTATATCGTCGACAGCTCAAAAGGAAATTTCATATTGTCTCTTGCTCACCGCAGAATGAACACAGTGGTCAAGGAACCCGACCAGACCTATGTTCACAAAAATTTAGGCTCGGTACACGGCAGCCTCGTAAGGGACACTTCCAGTTGTCGCGTTTGACATAATGTTCTCCGCCAGGGGTATAGAAGGTGACAATAATATCTGGAGTTTGTCAACGCGGAGTCTTTGAACGCTTCCCTAGTGACTCACTTACGAAACCTCGCAGCCGTGGTATAAGTGGACACAGGAAAGCGGGGTAGAATCGCTCGATCTAGAGCAGCCTCTGATAAAGAATGTTCATGTGCGCTGGAAGGAGAAAGGAGCGTGCGCGCGAAAGCCGCACATTGTCATTGCAGAGAAGAGCACGCGCCCTCTTAGGGAACTGAACTAATGATGATGATAATTTACTGATACCTACGCACAAATTATGAGGGCCTGAAATGCTTTGCATTTAAAAGGTGGTTATCGAGCTTCAACCATTTGTTGCTAGACACAGAAACGTATGCAGCAAACGTTGTATGCCGCGTCATCATTCAGGACGCATCATTCAGGGCGTTCACAACGTGGCAACGCTACCGTGGCGCAGGAAACAACCAGTGGTCTTTTGCCCCACATTTACGAATCACCGTTGAGGTGCGTGCGTATGATGTTCCTTTCTAATCCTTCATTTCTTGTCTCTGTCACATGAATATTCTCTCTGCTGTGGACCATTTCAACAATATAAACTTGGTCTCTCACTTGATGTTCCTATACGTGGACACGATTTTCTCAGCTCTTGGACTGAAATATTTATGCCGCCTTGCTTCTACATTAGCATAAATGTAGTTTTCTCACTAGGGGGTTTCCGTTCGCGGACGGCTCAAATTTACTCGTCGTGCTATTTTAAACGACTTCTCGGACGGAGGGGACTGGAGGCCTTGCTAGCACTGAGTGACTGTACCATACGTGCGAAGAAAAAGGAAAACCAGAAAAATAAGAGAATTGTGCGCAGAGGATTTGTATGAATTTCTGGCAAACACCGCGTTCTATAAATGGAACTGCCTTCAAGAATCGAATGTTTTTCTTTGTGGCTCATGGTCTCGCTCGTTTCTTTCACTGCTTTTATATTCACTTAATCGTTCTTTCGCTGCCATTTCCTGCATAGCCCATGCGTGTGAAATTCATTTAAGATAACGTTGTTTTTCTTTCCTATCACTCACGTAGAAACATGCATACGTGGCCCATCGTACACTTCCGTCCTAAGCAGGCACCGAAATGTAAGACGAATGATAGTAACAGTACTTACCTCTACCGTCTCGGAAAGTATAAATAAACCGACGCGACGGCTAGAGAAATGGTGGCGACAGCCATAATTTCGTATGCGATTTTTAAAACACACTATCTACTACGAAGTTCAGTATATGAAGCTCGACATGCAGCCGCTTAATCTGAGGACATGGTGTTCTTTTTTCGTTTTTTTTATCATAACTGTTGCAACATCACTGGCCTATGTTGGCACTTGACCCCCACACCCTGTACAGTGCAAGGTTATCGAATAGCCACCTTGCCTCTATGGCAGAGAATCTTCTCGTAGTGAGATTTCTCGTGTCCACATCACGTAAACGTGTAATATATAATTTATCGGGTTTTGTGGTTTAAAGGGGACCTCGAACACTTTCCTCGCACCCATTTTTTATTCGCGGGTCGGGTAGACAGATGGCTGAGGATAATTTTGGCAGGTGTCAAACCGCCCATATCAGTTCATTTAATATTTTAATCGTTCAATGAAATCATGATATCGCTGCCGACCGCATCAGCGCGTAGTGGCGCTCGTCAGAACTATTTGTGCGGAAATGACGACTGAGTGCTCGAGCCGGTGATTGGATGAAAGTAGCACTATAAATGCTCGCGGCACTACATCGGTAAACAATAATATTCGGCTTTGTTTTTCGCTTGCGTAGGTTTTTATTGAACGCCAATAGACGTAGTCATAGTAGAAAGATCCCCACAGTTATAAAACGCGATAGAGGCGCTGGCTCCCATTTCGCCTCTTGCCTATTGCTTGCACGAGTCGTACGTCCATACGAAAGAATCCCTTCGTTTCATCTCTCTTGTGTACGTTCGCGACTCGCTAAAGCGCTGAACCACTGGGTGGAATTTGCCGTTCTGTCAAAGTGCGCTGTATCGCACGCAGTGCTATAAGGGAATTTGAACGTGTCCGCTACCGGTATACGCCTCGTGCAAGCCGACGGAAGCGCTACTGGTGGCGACCCTGCTAAGTATTCGCGGGAGAGCGTGGCCTCCGCGATCGGCTGCGGCGGCGCGGCGTTGCTCCGGCCGTCCCATTCGACGCTTACACAAAGGGAGAAGTGTAATTCCGCTAGCGCCTAAAGGAGCCACTAGATGGCGCGCTTAGCCCAAGGCTCGCGGCGCGCTCTGCACGCTGTTGGGACCGGCCTGTCTCTCCACGGAGCCGACCCAGTTAGTAGCGTGGATCTTGCGGAGACGGAACCATACCGCTGGCTCCCAGACTCCCGGAGATACGAGTCAAGGCGGATCAGGAGGCCGGGGAAGACGAAAAACTCAACGAACGTTTATTGCATGGCTGAGAATGAGGATTGCGCC
This sequence comes from Hyalomma asiaticum, assembly GCA_013339685.2. Lineage (NCBI taxonomy): Eukaryota > Metazoa > Arthropoda > Arachnida > Ixodida > Ixodidae > Hyalomma > Hyalomma asiaticum. Next base: position 135,099,225 of record CM023481.1, on the reverse strand, counting down.
GAGAGAGAGCTCGGCAGCTCGTTTTTCTACATCGCTTTACGTCCCCAGATCCCTAGCTGGGGAATTAGACTTAATTATCATTGTCCAATCGCAACACACGTTGAAGAAAGCGTCCTTCTTGGTCACCGCCCGCAAGTGGGCGTCAACTCCGCACTCTCCCAGTGTCCGCTATGGCGTAGGGAGGGTGGCCATCTGGAAGCTTTCAAGTCGTGATGCACCGCGCACACATATGGACCGCTCTTCCCGAACACCGGTCACTTGAAAGAGTTCGCACGGAAGCGCTTAATGACTTTGTTTACGCGGTTGCTCACAACGACAGTTCACCGCTAGAACCACAGACAACACCGAGGCGCCAGAGAGTCGCGCTCGCGCCTGTGTAGTGTCGCTCCCCGTCCAGTAGCCGGTGGCGTCTTGTCCGAAGGTCGCCAGTCGCCGGGTCATAAATCTAACAGCAGGGGGGCCCTCCGCCGCGCAGCCGAAGCACGGCGGGCTCTCGAAGAGGGGCCCGCGCAACTGTTTTGGAAGTGCAAACACCAGTCGTAATAACGCTCGCCTGTCCGGCACTACCTGCCAGTTGCAGTGCGAGTTCGGTCTCGCGTCAGCCGTTTTGACGCATTTTCACGCAGAAGAACCGCGGACACGCAGTCGAAATTTGTTCGACTTCTTCCTACAGCTACAAGAAGTAAAGGCATGTTGTCAAACACTTACGAATCGCTTGTGCATACAGCTTTAGTGGTCGTTTACTAGCGGATTAAGGTAACCGAGACTTTCGTCGCGCTACATTTAACCAGATCGAGTGCGGGATACCGCCTTTCCTTTGTTAAAGAATTAAGCTGTGATATGCGACGACACTTAATTATGCAATGTATGCCTTTCTGGTGATTCTGAAAGCACTGGGCAGGCACTTTACAGCGATGTCCTCTATGGCTCGAACAACATATGCAGTTGACAGCACTAGTCCGGAGTTCTGAGCTCTGCTAATTGTTGCCCTTGAAGAGAGATCTTTTTCTTTGCCTTGCTATGTCGTATACTTTCCTTGTAGGTGCGAGTAGTTTCACGTACCGGCGCTATGCCCCTAATAAATCATTCGCGTCATGATGATCGAAAATCGCATGGCTATATGTGATGCGCTTCACACCATAACACCATCTTTCTTTATTTACAGATAAATGCTCCGCTGCGTAGCTTTCTGTCACTCTGACAGGAAGAAAAGACTTGGGATACGTTTTCACGAATTTCCTGCAAACTATGATCGTCGCCAAGCATGGCTAAAGGCCATATCGAGAAAGGACTTTGTACCAAACGACAAGTCCGCTAGCAGTGTCGTTTGCGGCCTTCACTTTTTAGACGGATTATATGCTCTGGGTTTGACAAAGGTTCGGCGGCTCAAGCGGAATGCTGTTCCAAGCGTGTTCCCAGGTTATCCGAGCTACAAGCAGCCACAGCAGCCACAAAAAAGACGCAAGTTGGAGCGATTGTCGCAGAATTGTTCTTTAGACCAACAAGAGACCTCAAATTTATAGCGTGATCGTGATGGAGCTCTTGATTCAGCCTGTGAGAAAATATGCAAAAAAAATTGTCACGTAGTGTTTGAAGACAGCCGCCCTCATGTGCCCTTGGAGGGACATGAAGCAGTGCTGAAGGTACAGGCTGCAGTGAAAGCCACCCATCACAGGCTTCTGCTATCCGCGTGGCGACATTTATGTCTGAACGTAATCTGGTGTTCGGTGGTAAGGAAGCAAGTGCACGAAATGCAGTCGGTGAACTGCAGCGGTCTAGTGAGACAATTGAGCGCGCAACGCAAACTGCTGACGACCTCCTTCCTCGCAAGCAGTCAGATTTAAAGAATATAAACCACATGAGGGTGCAAATCTTCAGAAAAGCAGATGCTATCAGGAGACTGCAGCGAGAGAACAGCCGCCTCAAAAAGAAATTGAGTGGTATGAAGCGCTATGTAATGTCCACCTGCTTCACTCGGCCCCCAAGTCTGCATAACAATTTCACAGACGCCTATTTACGCCAGTAAGCTGTTCTGCCTGACGCTGGCATTGTTTTTCAGTAATTTCCTCGTGCGCTTTGGCTGCGATAATCGAATTTTCGTCTGCAGCTCCCGCCCGCGCCATGGAAAACGAGCTATACGAGCCTTGGGTTACGCGCGCCACGGTGCGGCGAAAAGAGCGGCCACGCCCCTTTCCGCAATTACACCCTCTCCGTCCGAATGGGACGGCCGGAGCAACGCCGCGCCGCTGCAGCCGATCGCGGAGGCCACGGGGAGAGTAGGCAGCCGTGCGCCGTAGCTTCCTACGACTTTGTTCGCGTTCGCCGTTTAGTTCGCGTTGTCGCAGCGAAATAAGCAACTTTCTTTGCATGTGTGGGGTGGCCGAAGCTTCAAGGGATGTCGAATAACAAAAGCCATCCAAACACGACCTCTTCCTGTACGTAGGCGTTTAACCAGAATTTTGATTTCGCAGGGTGGGAGGGGTGTTACTCATGGCGTTAACGAAAATGGAGGGGGGCTACCCACCTGGCTAAGTTTTAAGGGGGAGGAGTGTAAACAAAAGCCTGCTTGTACGTTTAAAGTGCTCACACAGAAGTCTTGCCCTATTTTACGAGTTACACCAGCTCTAATAAGACAAGAAACTCATGTGTGCTCGGTATGCGTGTGCCCCACCACTGTTACTAGAAGAAAAAAATTTATGTTACAACAGTGGCAGTTCGGGCATGTTCATACACCATCTTGAAAAGTAGAAGCACGCAGAACACACGGACGAAAGAGCATGAAGAAAGTTTGAAACCAACACAAGACTAAATATAGCTTTGGTGCGTGCTGAGCATTTCATATACGGAATAATGGGAAGATGCTGGACCGCAAACCACCATGATAATGGCAATACTTGCATAGGCACATAAAGCTCTAAAACAATGTGGTGCACTGCAGGCCCACAGAAGACGCATATATGACGAAATCTCCGTAAAGTGACGAAGAAATTCAGTAGCTGTTTAGTGTTTACATGTTTCTACATACATCTTGACGATAGAGCGAGCCCCAGCCTTGCTGTCGCTCCCAATTAACTTGACCAACCCTTCGCCGCTTTTCAATATATCATGCGCCTTCTCTTTACTCAGCATCCAAAACACAAAAATTCTCACGCAGCTTTGTGCGCTTTCAAGAAGGTCGCTCAGAAAATTGCAAGTTTTGACGGCTGCAGCAGGTAGGGTAGTTCGACGAACGCGGCGCTAAATGGTTTTATCCGCTGGCAAGTTTGGCGATATCCATGAGGAGTGTACGCAGGTTCATTAACAATCTCTCAGTTGCGCTTCATAAGGTGACTTTTATGTCAATTATTATGCGATTATGTCACGTATGTAATCAGTGCTATCAAGATCGCTACATAACGCACGCCAGCATCACGTATTGTTTGCTTCATTGTTTGAATTACCACTCTGCTCAAATTATGTGTGTTTATTATTAAGGTACAGATATTAAGGTACAGAGACGGCAATGTGGCAACGGTGCAATTTAAAAAAAAGAAGGAAATACAAGGCGGCTACTTCGCACGAGCTCCACTTCGCAACTGGACTTTTTCACGGTGGTCTGAGGGATGCACCTGACAATTATATGCGGACTGGTTTGTCCTAAATTGTGTTAACGGCACGCGCGTGCCCACTTTCACAGAGGCCCGATTCTTTCCTGCAACTGTCACCGCAACAGTAGGTGTCCGGCACGCGAACGAAGGGGAAATCGCAGCCGCGTTCCTCGGCCATGCCCATGCCTCCCAGCGCTGCAAAATTGTCACGGGTGCTTTACCATCGAAGTTTCATCACACAAAGCTAAAGCAAATAAAACCGTCTGCAACTCGAGGGCTACATAGCGCGCGACGACCACTCGAAAGATTCGAAGCGGACGGCAACCGCTCCAGGTGGTATGCCGTGCTTGCGCATGCAATGTTTAACCCCACCCGGTATTCCGCTCTACGCAAAGTGCTTTGTGTATTGGAGTTATGTGGACACGCTAAAATTCCCTATTCCCACTTCTATGCTTCCATGTCTGCGCGTTTAGCTGAAGAACCCGCGAAGAAACGTTGCCGAGTGTGGTCGTATTCGCCAGCCCCTCTAAGTGGTCATGACGGCGAGTTTAAAGACGACGGCACTTGCCTTAGAGTGTCTTAACACGGAACGACGCGTAATGCCTCGGTTCGAAGCACGAGCGGCGCTCTTACAAGTCGGAGCGGTCGGAAAAGCTCATAACTGACACGGCACGCTCTCCCTCCACGTTGTTTGTTGACATGGCAACGGCGTCTACACTGGAGCGAACAGGCAACGATGGCGTACGAACTTCCGCTACGTAGGCGCCTAAAGCCAATTCCACTGGCTTGTCCCTATGACGCTTGTGGAGCGTGAAACGCGATCACCTGACCCCGCGAAATCCAAGTTGAGGGTCCGCATTTTTTGCTTGTATTTTGAACTTTGCCTCCTTAATAACTTTGCACTGCCTGCTCCTATCGCTGTCATTCTTGTAGCATTTGTCTGTCCACCCTCCAGTCTACGCAAAACGCACATGAAAACGGGTGCGAGAAAAGTGTTAGAGGGCCCCTTTAAAACATCAATGTGAGTGCGCCGTAGTAGAGGGCTGCGAAATTCCTAATGGTGGTATTGTAATTTTTGGGTAAATAGTAAGGAATTAAAGTGGACGAAAAAACACCGAATTCAGCTTTGTCTTTTCGTCCCTCTGATTATGCATTTAAATAACTTCCCCTATGATTTCTTAGGCTGCAATGTTTGTTGCACCATTAACTTGTTTCTAACAAATAAACGCGCCCTTGACCCCTTCCCCTTGGTTATTTCATAACTTCGGCGTCGTTGCGGCAGACTTGGTGCCTTTAAGAAGCATACGAGGGTTTATTGGGCAGCAGCCATCTCGCCATAAGATAACGTTCTACGTGACGCCACCCGCTAATAAGCGTGTGCCACAGTCGCTGCCATGGCTACGAGTTGCGCTGCCTAACACTCCCAGAATTATATATACAGAAATACAAAATATAGTGGATGGAGGAACGAACGCCTACGTAGCTCAGCGGTAGAGCATCGGACGCGTTATCCGAAGGTCGTGGGTCCGGTTCCCACCCAAGGCAGGTTCGTCTTTTCGTCCACTTCAATTCCTTACTACTTACCCCAAAATTACAATACCACGATTAGGAATTTGAATAACTTCCCTATGCTTTCCTAGGCTTCAATGTTTTCTTATTTGTTGTTAATAACAAATAAACGAGCCCTGGACCCATTCCCTTTCGTTAAATATATATAACGAAAGTACCTATATATAGCGAAATTACCTTGGGTTGCAGCAGTTTATAATTGAATTGACGATGCGCCTCGTAGAGAACGACGGTTTGTTGAATCGACGTTTCAGTCGGAGCCCGACCTTTCTCAATGTTAACAATATCCACAGGTCAGCATGACCTTTTATACCACATTTCACCTGACGGTAAGGTGAGAGGGACAAGGATGGGAAGGAGAATGAGTAGGGAAAATAATACTCGGAAATAATAAAATATAAGAAAATAAGAAATAGATTAGCGACGTCATGATTGCAACAACAGATGAGGAAGTCCAAGCAAAAGCAGCAACAAAGAGAGAGAGAGAGAGAGAAAGAGAGAGAGAGCGGAAAAAACTGAAGTAGAAGTAAAAAAGAAGAAAAAAAAACTAGAGAAAGTGGAAAAGTGGGGGAGATATAGAACAGTGTGAGTGTTATTTGCCGAGCCTGTGGTGTCCAAGTGCATGGACGTTTTAAAGCGCAATCCATCAATGAGGCATGCGCGTATGCCGTGGCGCCGGCTCATGTCTAGCCACACAAACGACACTTTTGGTGGCGTACCTTAAGTGGTTTGTCTATTGCCTTTGCGATGCCGCTGTACAACACCCAGGAAGGAACAACGGTCTAGAAGCGGGGACAGGGGAGGGGTGGGGGGTCGGATTTGGACATGCGGATGGTGGAGCTGTTCGGCAGGACAGATCCGTCGTCGTATACGAGTGCGGAGTCCCGGTACTTGTCTTTGTTGCGACTGGCCTGCTGAATAAGCCGACCAGCGGGTAGCGTGTTGCGGAGCGGCGGAGACGACTCGCAAGCACTTGGGCTTCGGGAGACGAGAGCCGAGGCAGAGAAAAACTTAAAAGACGTTTATTTACATATTTACAAGTGCGTTCTCTTCAGAGAGTTCTTTCCTCCCTTCTGCGTCCTTCTCTGGGTCCCGCGCTTTTTCTTGCCCGGACTTCTCCCCCATTGGCTCCTGGGCGAGGGAAGAGGGAGAGGATGGGAGGTCTCCGTACTTGACCCGCCCATGGCCGTAATTACCAAAAGTCCGGGAAACGACGCCGGAGACGATCACGTCACCCGGCCCGCACCACCGTTATCACACGTGCACGCGCGGAGACATCACACCTGTGAACAGTTTGTGTGGTCCGACGCTGATAAGGTGGACACTCGCCGGACGAACCACTTCCAGATGTGCCGGACGGGGTCGACTCTTCGGCTCGGGACCGGACGTTCTTCCCGGCTGGCCTTCCTTTTGTGCTAACTGAAAACGTTCGCACACACGAAGCACAGGCGCACGTGCGGCACAGGAACTCATGTCCCCTGGCGGCGCCACACCGTCGCAAGCACACCTGCAGCAGCTTTGTAACATCTTATAGTAGGAGTAAGCTCAGATGTCTAATAGCTGGTGGTGACAAGTCTGCCTTCTTCTGGATGTGAGGTATGTTCAGGTTGGTCTCTGCCGGTGTAAGGTGCCATGGAGGAATCGATGGTTTCACAGCAGGAGTGGAATGAGTTGGTGTCGATTCACCATGCGCGGTTACCGTCTTGCAGAAAGACTTACGGGGCCTGTTTGCTGGTAGGGAGGCCAAGTGGTGGTGCAGAGTCCGGGCAAGATGCCTTATATGTGTCCTTAGTGCTTCAACCTCAACGTGTATTTTAGCAAGGTGGCCACCAGCGATTGGTATAGTGGCCACTGTTGATGCGCTCTGAGACAGGCCTAGACAAATACGGAGCGCTTGGGCCGGAACACTTTGTATAGTGCGCAAACTTGTTTTTTTTTTTTTGCATTAGTTTGTACTGGCAAGCTGTACCGAACGAGGCCAAGAAAGAGCGCTCTGTAAAGTTGCAACATGGCATCTGTAGACATTCCCACAGTCTTTCCTGCAAAGAACTTCCGAAGGTGAGAGATGCCTATCAGCCGCTTCTTCATATCCGGTACATGGGGGCTCCATGATATGTCTCTGTCAATTATGACACCCAGAAACTTGCACGACCGTATGTATGGTATTGTATGGCTATTTATCAATACGCTATAGGTCGCCATGGGCTTGCGTGTAAATGCCCCAATTGCGCATTTCTCAGAGGAGAGTTCCAGACTTCGATCGCGGAGGTAGGAAGCAGTATGAGTGGCAGCTTTCTGGATTCTCGCTCGTAATTGTGGACGTGTGACTGTGGATGTGCAAACACAAATACCATCTGCGTACATAGATAGCCTGACTTTGCTTAGCAGGTGCTCCAAGAGGGAAATCAACGTAGTATTGAACAGAACAGGGTTGAGTACGTCGCCTTGGGAGACGCCGCGGCTGATATAATGCAGTGAAGTATGGTCGTCGTCGGTGTTTACAAAGAAAGATCGCATGAAGAGGTAGCTGCGTATCCATCGAAACATTCTGCCCCCCACTCCTGACTCTTCTAGGACAGAGAGGATGGCTTCATGTGTAATGTTATCGTATGCCCCTTTGACGTCGAGGAACAAAGAAGCGCAGAGACGCTTACGAAGTTTTTCGTGTTGGACGTAGGTGACCAGGTCAACGACATTATCAATCGACGATCGACCACGTCGAAAACCTGTTATGGCGTCTGCGTAGATGCCGTGGTGCTCCAAGTACCACTCCAGGCGTCCTAGGATTATCCTCTCCATTACTTTGTCCACGCAACTAGCCAACGTGATCGGGCGGTACGACGAGAGCTCCAGCGGCGATTTGCCAGGCTTAATCAATGGGACCAGACGACTGGTATTCCAGTCCTGCCAAAATGTTCCTTCATGGCGCCTTCTGCGAAGGAATTATTCTCGCGCAATCTGAGATTCCACAGACTCGAAATAAGTGTGGCGGCATGTGGGTAAAGAAAAAAAAAGAGCTAATGGATCTATGACTGGGAGTGGTCGCTAACACGAATTTGAACTGTCTCGAGCACCTCGGTCTATCTAAACAGCACCGGCTAAACGAGACACAATGAGAGATGAGGTAAGTACACGTTTTGTTTCGCTAGATCTTAAAGGGGCACTGACACCAAAATTTCGTTGCTAAGATAGCCTGCGGGATCGATTTTCGTGGACATACAGATGTCATCTACAAAATCTCAATGGCGAACACAGCTCCGAAGGTAATTTAAATGAATATTGAAGTTCGCATGCGCAATCGAGCGCTAGACGCCGCACATCGCGACATCGACAACAGTAAAGGTGACCTGAAGGGGACCCCCAACTTCCGCGACGTCACCACGGCAAGCCGAGCTCCGACAGTGCAGCTAGCAATGATGACGTCATAGACGCCATTGCTTATTCGCTGCGGCTGCGTTAGTAGACTTCCGACGACGCCAGACCTCAAGAGAATAGTTGCCACCCAACAACGATGACAGCAACAGCGACAACAACGCGCAGGACGTGTGACAGGCGAAAGAAAACGAGCACGCGACGGTTGTCGTGCGGAAGTGCGTCACAGTTATGTGTGCTCACGTGGTTGAACTCGTTTACTCCATTGCGAGCACTATATGGCGCCAGTTGCACCGGGCGCCTTGTCGTTTTTTGAGCTCTCCCAAACCGAAACTGAAACTAGTGGGTAATAAATAGGCCGTAAATAATTATCTGACGCGCGCTGGAGCAAATGATGTACCGTGTTATGGCTAGCAGATCCTCAGCTACGTATTGCAGCAAAAAAACATCAGACGAAAATTTTCGTGTCAGTGCCCCTTTAATGAACACAACTCAAAATAATGCGAAAGTTACCAAAATCAGCAATGGAGAAGGCGTTAAACTTCGACTACAGGGCGTATGCTTCTTTCCCGTTCATAATTTTGGCGCTATACATTACTTAGCATGAAATTATACGAGCCCAGCCAAATGTCGGTTCTGCTGAAGCATCCACTGAGCTATGAATCAGTGAAGCAAATATAAAGTGTTAAACAAATGTGAATACTAACAAACTAATGAAAAAATAAGTTCGAGGTCGCTTTTCACAAAAGTGAGAGAACAGGGAAGATAGTGAAAATAGGCTCATTGAACTCGCCAAGGTCCGCTTTCATATGCGGCTCAAGAGAAATATAGGAGGAATAAAAAGACCAAAATCAGGAGGTATTGAAGACTACTCACACACTAACAAGTACAAAGACCAAGCACGCCATGCCTTGTTATTATGTGCGGTTTAACGTCCCAAAACCAGCTCTGATTATGAGAGACGCCGTAGTGGAGGGCTCCGGAAATTTTGACCACCTGGGGTTCTTTAACGTGCACTGACATCGCACAGCACACGGGCCTCAACATTTCGCCTCCATCGAAATGCAGCCGCCGCAGCCGGGATTCGATCCCGCGACCCTCGGATCAGCAGCCGAGTACCGTAGCCCCTAGACCACCGTGGCGGGGCACGCCTATGCCTTGGTCACGCATGCCAGGAAAACTAACTGATCTAGAGTGGCAGTGGCATAACTAGTCCACGGGTCGTGGCCAAACCCTTTGACCGCTCAAGTTTACTAAACTGAGATCACTACATAATTTATAGGCCCAGACGGACATTGCACAGGCAAAATTATGCAACACATTGATTATATCAACTACTTATATAAATTACACTTCAATGCTTTAGGGCACGCATTTACGCTGAAAGTTTCAAGCAAAATGTAAGTTCTCTTACTCTGGTTGACAGGTACTACTTCCGATTTGGATTAAAATTAAAATATATAAAAAATAGTAACGCTGGATATCGTCTGAAGCATAGATTGTGGTAGCTTATTCAAATTTACTTTTAAGTAGTCTTCAATGCTGTTCCACCTCTGTAGCAGCCCCCCTCCCCCAGTCCCTTTCATTTCGACCCCGAACAGACTACTCGACTCCATCAGGGTGCCGAAGTGAAATAAAAGGGGATGAAGCGGGGGAGGGTAGGCATTACAAGTGCTCCCTTGTGCTCACTCCTACCGCTCTCTTTAAGTTCGCCTATGCAAAACGGTGCACTTTGTTACGATGTAATCTCCGCAATGGCAGCTTCCACCGCAATGCTAGTTCACTAGACGCAAAAAAGTTCGCCTAAGTTTTTGCAATGGGCCTTGTGCAGACGACAATGACCACATTAAGAAGGGGGAGGAAAGTATGCCTTCCCCGCTCCATATCACCAACTTTGGCACTGTAAGGGCGAGCGCTCCCGTGCCTCCCGGTTAGTGCGTCTGTGTGAATGGATACTTGAATTGGTGTCTTCTGCGGTACCATTGCATAACTGTCAATGAGTCGGTTACGCCCAGTGGTTTCCCCAGGAATTAAAATCATGAGGGGTGTCAATTAATCAGGGCAGGGGGAGGGGGAGATGAGGCGAACACTGAACAGGAAGTTATTATGAATTTTTATTTGTGTTGATGTGGCTGTCTTTAATTATCAATGTTTTTTACTTTGATCGTCTTGGCAAATATAGCAAAGAATTAGCGCCGTGCATTATACGAAATATGAAATAGTACTTATCAGCATACAAAAGTGAAGAAGAAGATGAGGGCCCAGAATTTTCAGGAATTTTATGAATTAAAGGTTGCTAGATGCAATAGTTAGTCGAATATGTAGTATAATTCGTACACGTATCCTCATTCTGACTCTACTGAACAAATTAAAATAAAGCATTGCAAATTAAGGAGTGCCTTCGGAAAACCGTAAGTCATTTTACTGAAAACGCTTCATAATCAGGAAAAACCATGAATCTCCTACCACATACAATGTTATACCAAACCGCTGTAGACGGTATCAGTGCGCCCTCTTTAACAGTTTCCTAGATTCCTAGGCTGCTGATCCCGTTTCTCTATGCGTCAAATGCGAAGGTTGAGCATTCATATCGTGAGTACTCCGCATGCTGCCAAGACATGTAGTGCCTGTTTCAAAGTACACAAGGACTATGTTTAATCGTGTAATTGCTCCTTCAGGGCCGGAATTCACCAAGTGCTCGTTTTGTCCACAAGCGTGTTTTGCCGCAGGCCGGCTTTTCTGACTATTATTTCCGCCGTTACAGTGTTGGCGCACCTTTGCTTTAGAAAATCTTATAAAATTGAAGTCTGTTATTGAATACGGCATCAGGGGCCTAATCAACGAATTAATTTGACTACCTTCACTGACATTTCTGACATAGCGATCGGCAGCCTGAGCTCACGAGGAGCTCTACCATGCGCCCTTTTTCTTGTAATCGCAAAAATGTAATCGCTTTGAAAATACTTACACCAACAGATGCATGCAGCTGCCACAATTTTACTGAAGGATATAGGTCAGTAGCGAGAAACACACTACAGTATACAGCTGCGTGAATTTGGTCTAGGAGGTCATTTACACCTCCATAGGCAGCATTACTCCATTAGAGAATATTTCAGCCAGAACTTCATAGGAGGCGTCCGATAAATAGAAAAGAGCACTTGCGAAAGTAGGAAGGGCTGTGGCTGTAGAGATAGTTGGTGTTCAGTGCTGAAACGGTAGCGTAGCGCAATATAGACGTAAGACTTGTCTTCCGATTTGACTTCTCTGCAAAGGGAATTTGGGATTGGGTTACTTAGGGAGCGATTTCATCTTTTATAAACTCGTTTTTTCATCTTAATCTTTTATTTAGTTTATTTCACTTCAAACCACGCCTCCTCTAAAATGGTAAACGAAACGGAATCAAAATGTAATCGAAGTGTGCATAGAGAGTGGAAGAAATACATGCCGGAAGAAGCAGAAGCCTTGAGCGAGAAATAAACGTCCTCGTTTCACTGGAAGAAGCATGGCGCAGACGTGAGCATTCACTGACCCTTAAGTGAAATAAAGACGTGCATCGGCCATGGACAGTGGTTGGACATCGTTTCCCGCTCTCCGGTGGGGTTTTTTTTTTTTTTCTGTCGGCATTTTGGCTCGTCTTCCCTGACTGTGACAGCATCCGTGTCATGACGATGCGTCGTTGGTGTTTGGAGCGTGGATGCATTAACGAAAAGCAATACATACCGAGACACCGATGATGGCTTTCACGGAAAGCGCATTCATTGTGCGTCTCGCCAGCCTTTGTCCCACTCTATTCGTTTTAAATGCACATCTGCCCCCTCTGCAGTTGTCACTGCCCATGTCAAGGAAAGGTGGTAAGACTGACAGCCTGGTCTCCGTAGGGTTCGATGCGTCGAATATTTCTCGTTACGACTCCTGTCTCGCGACGCGCATACGATTCCTGAACGCCGTAACAAGTCAACAACAGACAATGTTAATAAAAGCGACAGGCTGCAGAGGATGCGATGGACGAGTTCGTTCGCGCATCACCTCTGTTTGTGGCGCGACACCCCTCAACCGGTTACGAACACTCGTACCTTTTAAACAACGCGTAAAGTGCATAAATTTAGTCTTATCTGTCGCGGAATTTACTGAAAGTGTAAAAGCCCATTGCGTGAGTGCACTGCATTTTATAATCCGCGGTGCACTTACGTAGGCAAAAGCGAAAGTTTCGTTTACCAGAACTTCCAACATATCCGAGGACTCCGGAAGACTTATTTTCATGCATGTAAGTGGATTCAATGAAACGTATATAAGACGAAGAAGAAACATTCGTGTTTTACAATGCCAAATTATACAAGCGGCCAACCGTATGCTAGTGGCCAACCAAGTTCTTAGATACGGCGCGCAAGGTATCTGATTGCCTAACGCATATATGTTCCTCGCTGGTAATGATAATTTGAAAATAAACTATCGGCAAGAAAAGCGTGAGCTAAATGTGTCGACGTTCAGGACGCCTTTGAACCTCATATGCTACGCAACACTTTATTCGTTTCGTTTTCTCGCTCTATCATGTGGTTTCCACACAGAAGTAAAGTGACTGGGAACCTGTCTGGGTCGGATATTTGATGGTTACCCTTGTTTGTTTTTGTACGCGACCCCGTTCGACCAAGAGCGAAAGGGGACACTTGCGCGCAATCACTTCTTTACAGAGTCATACGCCGACGTCAGCCTCTGGAGGAGACGTCTGTCATTGAGGTCAGCGCCCAGTACGGCTGGCGAAAAGCCTATGTGCTGCGGCCTCTCATTAGGCCGTCAGGACCGACAAGAAGGCCTAGAAAAACAAGGCGAAAGAAAGGTAATGCTAGAAACCTGAAGCCGGAAAATGGGTCCAGGAAGGGGAAGCTCTACTGTCGTCCTGCCGAGTACGATATACGAAGTCGGGGACCCATATACGCAGAAAAAAAAAGCGAAACTACGTCTTTCCTAGGATCAATACGTTACCGGTGGACGGCGCCTCTTTCTTCCCTACCACAATGAATCGGCCCAGACAAAGCTACCGCGTTATTCGACGTGTGGAAATAAGCCCGGCCGCTGGAGAGCTCTCCGTATTCGCAAGGTTAGTGCCACTGTGCACAGGCGCGCGAATGCTAGCAATTGATAGCGAATGGGATAACAAGAAGATATGATAGTGTCAGTTGCCTTTTGGGCTGGTAAGACAGCAGCATCTAGAGCGCCAGCCGTGCAAGTTGCACTAAGTAACGCTGCGCACAGGTGCGCCGCTACGGGGTCACGAATAGCAGCGATTGGGCGCATAACACTAAAAACGTGCATGGTTTTTATTTGCGGATGGAATATGAATGAAACATCCCGCATGTAGAGCTATATAGCGAGAATAATAAGTGAAAATAATGAATTATTGTCTTATAGAAAAGAGAGCAGAAATATTTGGAAATATTTGCAGAAAAATGTAATGCCGCAAAGGAAGGAATTGATTAGTGTGGTCGTCAAGCACCTCATTTCAGGCATAACGCTTGTTAAAACTGATGACTATAGTCGTCTCAACGACAACCTTTAAAAGGATACAAAAGACCACATCGAAGTCGGTGAAGAATTACATCAAGCTAGGAAGAGCTGCAGGAAGTATATGTGAAAGTCCGTATGAATTTCCTCGTTGCCTTGGGCTAAGATCGAGTGGATGTTAAGTTACCTTTTCTTCAACAGTACTCCGCCTTACGAAATTCTGCAGGATTAATTTGCCACATTCATGCCAGCCCAGGTTCAAGCCTCCCGGACCGGATGAGATTTTGTCAGTTAACAAGCTTTCATTTCTGAGAAAGAGAAATTCGCATGGATTTTTAGTAGCTTTATGCTACAAACAAATGGATGCGAATTTTCTCTTTCATTTAGATACGCAGCCCAATCTCAAGCGAAGAGAATCCGGAATATTCCAAATCACGACCATTCTGCGGCTCACATGTTTACGTCATTGTTTCTATACGAATTGATGTTTCGTAGCCGGAATTGGTAAATCGTTTTGTATTCATTGTTTTGTATATTACTTTTGCATTAAACCTTATGGTATTTTCACTTTGTTCTGATGAATTAATGACGCCTGCATCATGAAGATTTTTCATTAGAACTCTTTTTTTTTACTTCTAATAACTGTTGTATAATCATAGATTTATATACTATGCCTGTTCTGGTTCTGTTGTTTGTCGCTGTAATTTCTCATTCATTTCTGCTTTCATTTGTTCTTTAATCTTGCGTTCTTCCTAGCTTTCTTCTAAGTTTTTATAAATGTTATTTCTTTCCTAATGCTGCACTTGACATTTAACATACATGTGTTTTAGTATTAAGAGGTCCCCCCGTCAGTTCTTGTAACTAGGGGACCTCCGAATGTAATACATATCACGATGTTGAGCTTTATTCAAAGAAACTGAATTGAATAAAATTGAATTAAATTGAATTCAACATGTCACAGCTTACAATGTTGCTTTCACTTTTCTAGTCGTTGTTCACTCGGCTCGATTGAAGTATTGATTGAAGTATTGATGAAGAAGAATCTTTCGAAGGTTTGCTGCACGGACTGGATGAGGATGGGAACAGAGCTCAAGTCCAGGCACAACTTGATTCGAAGCAAAAGAGAGGGTGAGTGACTTTGCGCAATGGAAAGCAGGTTAAGCGGCGCTCAAGTGCATTGCAATTTTCGTACTTTCTTTTTCTTTTGTTTTTGTTAGCGGCATCCGGAAAAAGTACGGCCAGGGGCGGTGTAACGGCTCGCTGCTCTCCACGTGTGCGTACCATACAGTTATTTCATTATTCCGGTCGGTGCTTCCGACAAGTTGTATTGCCAAATCCCGGCTGGTGTGGAGAGACACACGTGCCTGCAGACGAAGCGTGCATAAGCGCATCCGCCCACTGCGCACCCTAGCGAGGATTTTAAAAACAGGCTGAAAGCGGAACCTACGTCCGAATGCCCTTCACCTCTTTTACGTAATCCCTCGGAACTACTTCACGGTTTCCGTTCTCATGCCTCGACACGGGCACTTGCGATTGCAGTTATGTGGAGCAGATGCGCTACTACACGGTATTGCTCACTTCCATTCTACTGCTCCTTTCCCAAGTTGTTTCTGTGTCGCAAGGACTGTCCATTACGCTTTTCGGGGAATGGGCCATTAAAGAACGAGTTTCTACCTTCACTCTCGTGAAAACCTTGCGCACACCGGAAGAAAGTATGGCCCTTTCAACGCATAGACAGTGACGCCCTGTGGTTCTCATTGGTTATTAGTTGCAACGTCTGCACGAATAGTCTTTTTTTGTTGTTGTTGTTGTTGTTGTTGTTGTTGTTGTTGTTGTTGTTAGTCTGGGAAGCAAAAGTACAAACCTTCTAAAAAGAAGCGGCAATACTTAGAAGCACAGATCGATTGTAGAGGCCGTTGCGCAGTTGTACGAGATACGTTGCGATGGTTCCATGATGACAGGAACTGTTCTCGATTGGCTTGGAGCTCGGATCTGGCTGGTGAATCCACTTAGGTTTTCCAATAAATGAAGACTATGTCGAATCCTCAGTGTTGAACATGCACGCAACGGGTCATTGCTCTTCGTTCTCCATATTTTCCGTACAGTGCAACACCCCTACGTATCCTACCCCAGCACGCAGACACTCCAGACGTGAAAGAAATGACGGCCCAATCAACTGTCTGCTTTGCCATTATGTTGTTGAATATGTGATACCAAAGGAATGGTACCTGTGCTAACATTGATTAATGGTACCATCTCTTTGAATTTCAACAAACCAAGACAAAATTGTACTTGTTTGTTTCTTTCATGGGCATTCCGTAGGCCCCATATAGAAACAGGGCAGTACCAAAGCATGGTGCGACGACACCAACAGCAGCGTACAATCAATCAATCAATCAATCAATCAATCAATCAATCAATCAATTATTTATTTATTTAACGTGCCCAGGGACAACAGTAAGATCTTTGTACTAGCGCACGGAAAATGGAAACAACAAGGGGCTACAGAACAAAATACAAATAAAAAGAGCAAAATGCAAAATGAAACAATCAGAACAACAGGGAACAAATGCAATAATGCAACACGAGAAATATCGACGGACAATTGAAAAACATCTCTCAGATATGTAACTTCGCGAAAGCTTGGCACGCTGAAAGACGAAAACGAAAGAATGATTACAACGGTGTGACACCACGCTAAAGCAATGCAGTGGTCGGAGGAAAACAATGACTAAGCTGCGAGAAACGGTGAGGTAAAATAATGAACATTTCGGGGACTTTAATAATAATAATAATAATAATAATAATAATAATAATAATAATAATAATAATAATAATAATAATAATAATAATAATAATTTAACGTGCCAACTGAAAGGCCTTGGTGGTAGCGCACGCAAATAAACCATAAAATCCAGTCCGCATACCACCAAAGCAACGCACAGAAACGTCGTGCGTAAGAAGCAACGTTTAGGCCTCACGCGTCTCCTTTATTCTGACGAGACCAAGCCCCACCACCAGGGTACCAAGTCGTAACGATGAGCATGCACAGAGGAGAAGACGAAGCGTACGAACAATGCTCCCGCCAAATTTTCCCGCGCGCTTGAGCGGCCGGCTCAACCACGGTTAGACTGCAAACGAGCGCCGAACGAATATTTGTAGACGCGAAACGTGAACTATTAAGCTATCGCGACAACGGCGGTCGGAAGAGGCACCGATTTGAGTGACGCCGTAGCTCACTGTTTGGTCAGTAATAATGCATGGTCTAAGAGAATGCGAATGAAAGTTCTCGCACATTCCGGCCGTACGAACAGGCATTAACAGGAGCTCTTCATATCACCTGGGGAAAAGGTGGCGTCGCTATGAGAACTGTCGTACCGCTGCTTGCGGTCATACTGGCTGGCTGAGGCGAGCACGTTGTCGACATTTTTCAACCCTATTTGTGAAGTGTAACGGGTGCAGAAGGTGAATTGTTGATTGGGGCCGCGAAGAACGAGGCGTCCATAGCGAATGTCGATGAACAACCGTAAACGAGGTCGAACGGGCAATACCCGGTGTTCGTTCGACTGTGGTATCATCAACGAACGTAGCGCATGATAAAATGATGTCCCTCTTGTTGTGGCTTGATATGATGTATACATTGATATCATGCCCGCAAGCGTCAGATGAAATCGCTCTGACAAGCAATGTGAGGGTGGTAGGCGTATCCATATACCACGCTCAAACGGAATAGTATCGGAAGTCACGGTAATAATATTCTCATCACCCGAGTTAACTTAATTAAACAGTCTGCATGTGACGAAATGCACGCTGTAAGCATGAGAACTCAGTGTCCTTCATTTGAATGACTCGTTCACGACAAGATTTCAGAGTTGATGCTGAGGAGTATAAGTGCAATCGTAAGATGAGTGCGTGAGCACACGGAGATAGCACAATAGATTAATTATGGTGAAGCATGCCATCAATAAGGAGATCCATGATAAATATCAACGAACAAGAACAATAAAGTCAAGACATTATACACGAAAAATACACACAGAGGATATAAAAAAAAAGTACAAAATGAAGAAAGAACGACAGGGCAAAATATAACATGAGATATAAAGATGGTAAACGATAAATTTAGTTCAAATCAAGGCATGGCGCTAGGTAAAACGCATGTTTATAAGTGGCGACGCTATTTTGCAACAGTACAAGTCTGAAAGGAAAATAATACGAAGGGTTATGAAAAACATCAAGATCCATGAAGTAAGCGTTATAAAGATTCTGTATTTTATCAACTGTTGAGTGTTGGCAGACGCATGCAGCTATATGAAAAGGTATAGGCTCCCTATATATAATGATCCTGCGAAGATTTTAGGACGCGAGCTTGTTATAGCTAGCGCGTTTTATAGTTGCTATGGCGTTTTTTCTGGATTCACTTGTTCCCAGAAGCACAGTGGAAGCTGGTCTTCAGCTCCAGATTCTTAGTTAGGTATATCCAAAAGCCGACCGAGGAACCCAAATTAGCTTTGTCGACGTGCGATGATTTCGTGCGTCCTTCATCCGAAATTTTGTTGAAATAATTAAAAATTTCACATTGCGGCTTGCACTGTGGTTCCGCGAGTGAGCAGCGAGCACAATGAAAGAATCGCCAGCTTTCACCAGTGCCTCAGGACTTAAGCTCTTTACCTTTGGCATCATCAAGCTCTCATTTCATAGCGCCATCTACGGAAGACTAGGTTTTCTTTTACTGTTCACACAGCGCCGCCGTTCTACGCTACCTATTGCCTGCTGAGACATTCGAAGTTCATGCACATAAAACACCACTCGTCTGTGTGAAACAGCTTGTTCAGATTACCCAACGGCAATGTTGCGCGATCGCGCAGTAGGTTACGCATTCTGCTTCCAAGCGCGTTTTCGTCGCAGCGACATGTGTTCGAATCGTAGTAGCTATGGCGCGGAAAGCTATGTCGTAAGCGCCAGAGCACCCTATTTGGCTACACTCCGCGCACTTTGGAAGCATTTTTGCGTAACATCCAATCTGTTGCGTGCTGCTTTAAGCGGTCAGACACGTTCAGTCGAATTCCTTTCTTCCTTTCCTTCAATTTATGTCTTGCATCCTCTTTTTCTGAGTAAGCAAGAATGAGTTTCTCTAGGGGAGAGAGGAGGAGGAGTAAGAAGAGGGGAAACAGAAAAAATGCGGCAGGTCCCAGGCATTGTGCGAATCGAAGCCATGCGAAGCAGCCATTCGAATCAGTCAGCGAATGAACTGTCTAATCAGAAATTCTGGGCATTCAGCCGTGTTTGACGAGCAGGCTCAACAACACACATTCAGACACTATAAAGTGTTTGTGTCTGTCTGGTTGTTATGTCTATACGTTACGAACGCAATCTGTACATATGGTATCCCTTTCTCCTGTTTAGCCCACGCAAACCGCGTTCTCATGAAATTTTGAATATTCATTTCGGTTGGTCCTTGATGGACATCGGCTGCAATGTTAAAATTCAGCCGCCTGTGGCGCATACCCTTCTACCCCGGGCCAAGAGACAGGTTTGAGCCACACGTGATCGTGTCATCGTTAATTGTGAAGTAGGTGGCAGGTATATTATGTTAGCGATAATGAAATCAATCAGTCGTATTTGCTATAAATTCATGCACTACCATTCCAACTTTGGTGTATAGCAAGCGAACGAGACTACCTGGAGAACATCGAGGCGTAGATAGATAGATAGATAGATAGATAGATAGATAGATAGATAGATAGATAGATAGATAGATAGATAGATAGATAGATAGATAGATAGATCCAAAAACGCAAGTTTGCTAAGAAATGCTTCGTATTAAAAAAAAAACACGCAACAGTTCACTCAGAAGTTGAAAGCATTTTGCTTGGCACACTGCAGTGAGTGGGCAAAGGGAGAAAAGATGCACACATTGAAGGAACGCAATTTATATTTCCCATACTGCCTAATTGAGACCACACGTGCCACTATTTAAAGCCGCGAGCAAGTTCATCGAGCGCAACTGCGCAATCGATGCATTCCACATAGGGCTAAAGCTTCCGATGCCGAGAGCACATTCTGTCACGAACTGCATTAAGACACGGCCAGCATGGCTGTTGTAGAGGTCTGCAGATCGCGGCGGCAACGCTTTGGTGCGCCTAAACTACAAAGCAGTCGCGTTTCAACACTTGGCTGACTGTTCGGCGAAATGGCAGTGGTCTCTAAATTATTCCGCCGACTTGCAACATAAGAAAGCTTTCACGGTTTGAGTGCTGCCGTACGAAATGCTGCTACACGAGATGAAGAATGCCGCTTTTTTACCTGTTTTGCTTTCGCTATCGCCACTCTCGCGTATCCGAATTGGAGCCGTTATAAAACGAGCCAGTGAACTCGGAGCAATAATAGCGACTGAAAAAGCTAGGTGCCGGGGTTCTGAAAATTTCAAGACAGGCGATGCCTCTGCCAAGTGCTCCTCAATCTTTTGTTGTGGAACGTGTGCGAAGTCAAAGGTCGTTCCCCTGAATTCCGCACTGTCCGCTACTGCTCATCAGCTTTAACTCCCATGCCACTTAATTTTAGTTATGCCGACCAAAACTTTTGTTTTTTCCGGCTGCCGTCGCGAGGTCTGAGATGCGGTCGCTCTTCCATCATAGCGGAAACTTGATTTGCGAGCTCGGCATACCTGAAACTACTTTCTCCCTCGTGATCCATTTTCTCCGCTTATCGTACGTCAGTGTCGCTCGTGTGAAGAAAACTGGTGCCTCGACTTAAAGGCAGGAGAAGGTGCGGGAGGGTGCGCGAGGTCTGTTTGGTCCCTGTAGACGCATTTATTTGGCCAGAAATGCGTTCGTAAAGTGTGGTGGCACCTCCCCGTTCATAAATATTGCGCCAACAGTTTTGGGTGGTGCTCTAAAAAAAGGAAGAAAAAACGACGAAAGCTTTTCTAATCCAGCACACTGTGTACACACACACAGTGTGTGTGTGTGTGTGTGTGTGTGTGTGTGTGTGTGTGTGTGTGTGTGTGTGTGTGTGTGTGTGTGTGTGTGTGTGTGTGTGTGTGTGCGTGCGCGCTGCCCACACCTCTGTGTGAGCTCAGCAATTCCCGAGACTGGTGTCTGGCCGAAACATAGAGCAAACTTCAATGATCAAAACTTACAGAAGCGTATGGCCTTATGGCCCTGCCCTGGATTCGTTGCCGTCTCGCGATTTTTATTTCAATTCGTTGGTAGCTCAGGCAGTTCAGGCCGCTCCAAGCCCGTAAGTGAGAATCCATGTTTGGCTCTTTTCAATAAAGTCCGTTCTTCGAATCATCCTCATTATGCCCAGTCTCTTCACCACATTGGGTTTTCTTACTTTAAGTACGCAAGTTCACATACGTTTACGTTGTGTCTGCAAAAAAAAAAATGTTAGCATAGAGATGATATAAACAGGTAAGATAGGTATGTTGCCTGGAGAGTCCACCTGACTTTCTAGAATACACCGGGCTGCAGCACTGGAAAAAAATAAACGGAAAGCAAGTAATTGTCATTACTTCTGGGCCTTTCGTAAGTATCACGCAATTGAATGTGCTCGAGAGACGACGAAATTCCCAAAACACATTAAGAGGGCTCTTCGGCATCCGTAAGCAATAATCAGCGACTTCCCGCTAGGAAAATCTTGCATACCTGGACATCGTAGACCAGCCGCCACAAGGCTTGTAACGCATTTCGACAACACAGCAGCTGCAGTGGCTGATGCTATATAGTAAAAAAAAAAGTTTTGCAAGTGATATTAAGTGCAGGATGTTTTGCTGACTGATTTCGCGGATGTGTGTACCCAAGGTGTACCGCACCACAGAAGTGTTGATGAATGCTATTTACCTCATTTTGGAGGTAATGTATAACGCCACGTCAAATTGTTGTTGTTATTGATGTTTTCTGGGGTTTTACGTCCCAAAACCAGCTCTGATTATGAGAGACGCCGTAGTGGAGGGCTCCGGAAATTTCGACCCCCTGGGGTTCTTTAACGTGCACTGACATCGTACAGCACACGGGCCTCAACATTTCGCCTCCATCGAAATGCAGCCGCCGCGGCCGGGATTCGATCCCGCGACCCTCGGATCAGCAGCCGATTGCCATAACCACTAGACCACCGTGGCGGGGCCCTCGTCGAATTGGCCGCATCTTGGTAAGGGCATAAGAGAGAACGAGAGAGAAATGCAGAGAAATGGAGGCCAACAAAACTGCAGGAACGTTGAAGGAAAAGCGCAATGTGCTTGCCGTACGCAGAATACCGGAGGTGGCTGAGAGGTAAGGCCAGAGAGAGAGAGGTGGATGAAGGGAAGAAAGAGGAGCATGGACACGCCTTTGAAGCGGTCACTATTTAAAGCGGCCACTGATAAATAGGCTAGACGTAGGAGACCACAGTGCACCTAAAATTCGACAGGAGATGATGTATATAGTTAAAGCTGCTAGGAGAAAGGCACGAAATGACGCTGAGCGCAGCTCATCAAGTTACGTCTATCGAGGCATGTTTTAATTTCAAGCCGTTTCTTTTTTATAATATGCTGTTTGTGTATTTTATATCCTGCTTTTCCAGAATAACGTATCGTTTTTTTTTTCTTATTACTACCTCGCCGTTGTCTTTCCGCTGACTTCTGTGAGTGCCCTTCCATTCGACAGAACCTGAAAATAAGTTCGCCCCGATCGAAGAAACAGCAAAGCGAGCTGAAAATAGCGAATGAAGCGCGCCTCCTGCTGAAACTATTCACATGTTCGCTGCGCGATTACACGCGACACTACATATACGCAAAAAAAAAGAACATGCAACCATAAAAGAAGCCTCAAGGTGCGAGAATAAGATGTCCACAATGAGCACAGCGACCGTGCCATGAAACAACGCTTGCAAAGCAAATACAGGGAGACTAAATAATTAGTATTAGCTGCGGAGGCCTCATTGAGACGATGAGGACGGCAGTAGCTTCCTTCTTCGCCGCTCCGCAGATGTCTGATGCGCGGGGCGGCGTGAAAATGAAGCCAGCTACCGCTGATATTTCCCGTGTCGCATTCGGGGGACATTGGCTCGGACTGTGATATAAGTGAAGACGGCCACTTCACTGGCTGCACCTGACATGGAACTCGGCGCTGTCGACCAGCTGAGAAGACGGCGAAAGAGAGAGAGAGGCCGAGGAAACGGCCGCATGAGGGAAATGTGCTGTCATGGAAAAGCCGGTTTAGCTGCCGAGTCGCCGTACTGCGACGGGCTAATGAAAACCGAGCGCGAATAGCGGAAATCCTAACAACGTCGTTCGCTCGAAACATCTCAAAGCCTCAGTTGCGCCGAACTCGCGACTCTTCTCTTTTTCGCGCCGTTACATAAGAGCTCTTCTTTCGTTTTCTTTTTCCGAGGCGGCATATTAAGGGGAAGCTGTGCAAATAGAAGAGCCAATAGCTGGGTCACTCCTTGGCCCTGCTCGCCTTCGTGGAAGAGTTTCTCCGCTTAGCTCTATATCTATGGCGGACACGTTTACTGAATTCTTGGAACGTCGCTCGTCTGTGCATTTTCTTGTCCTCCCATTCTGCTCATTTCCTCTTTGTTTTGCACTTAGTGAATATTGTTTCTGGGCGGTTTGGTTTCTCAAGAAAGCCTGAGTGTCATGTTTTCGTAAAACACATATGTTGGAGGAAAGCTTGTTATGTTCGTGGCACGAAACAGAAAGGCCTCACCAAGATACATAAATGCATAAGAATGTTGGCCCATTGAAAGCGCATTTCACTTATTTAGCTGAAACTAATGGCATATTTAGGCCCCAAAAGATGAATCTGCTTGCTCTAGCGCGATGGTCCGCCTTAAGCCTGTTTAATTTCCGTTACTGTTGAAAATTTGCAGGCTCATTCGGGAACGCATAAAAATATATATGTCCTGATCTGTTGCGCCGCGAAGCATTGCCTGCTTCTACCTGAATCAGCAAAAAAAAAAAAAAAAAAAGAAGAGAGCTAGAGTGACGTTATTTACCGACATATTGGTGCAATATCTATGGCTTGGTTTCCTCATAATGAGAACAGCATCTGTTAGAGGAGGTTAGCCGTAACTCAAAAAGACGCAATAGCATTGTTTCAACAAAACGCTTTCGCACATTTGAACTTGTCTTTCCTTCCTCGCTTTAAGAACCAAATAGAAACAAACTATTATTTTCAATCAATCAATGAATATTTCTTTCAGCAAAAATAAAATACAGGTTAGACATAAACAAACAATCGGGGGTCCGCATGTAATTGTCTGGGATCTGCTACAATAAAACATAAATGGCGTTAGTAGAATCCTAGCAAACAGTCATATGAAATGTTATACATTTGCGAAATCATCAGCAACTAAAGAAAACAATAAAAAGTATATAACGAAATAATGAGAAGGAAATCACAATGATAAACAAGGAATGAAAACAAAGAAATGGAAGAAAGTTATTAAAATAACTCACTAAAGCTGCAACCAGGATAAATATAATCTAAAACTAGCAATGTGCAGCAGTGTAATTTATGGGTAATGTTAAAACAATTGGTGATCGGAACAGTACATTACACGATTGTATTGCAGAATAAGCGTAATTGATTTTAGGCTAGTCAAAAGGCACCTTAATAGTATAGTTAAAATATTGAGCACTAGGTATAAAATGCAAGACTTGTAGCTATTCAATAGCTTATGACTGCAAAATAATCCATACTTTACGAGAGCAAAAGCTGCGACAAACCAGAAAATGTGCGAAAGTTGGCCCGACATGATTATTCATAAATTTTCAAACCAGCTTTTTGTGACGTCCATTGCTGTGGTTGGGGCAATCTGTGGGCTAGGTGCTTTTTTACACTATACTTCGGGCAGTGGAAAAGATGCAATGTCTCACACAGTGTGGACGTGTGTCTAAACCATGCCATAAAACAATAAATAGACCAACGAAGTTCAAAAGTTTGAAGATGTGAGCTGTACGGCCAGGGCGTGTTCAGGTCTGGGGATGGACGCCAGCAAAGCGCCCTCTCCCTGAGAAAAACTGCAGAATAGCGAGTAGCGCGAGTACATAGAGTACGCTTGGACCTTCCGGCAAGCCTTTCAAAGTAGTGGACGGAAGCTCAAGGAGACATCTAGAATTTGTGTATATCTCTGCTTTTCATTGGAACTGCAGGATAGAGTATTCAAGGGCTTCATAGCAGTCTATACAGGCTGGGTTGTCTGGCCCAGGTGTCAGCACCGCTCGGTCATGTAAACACAGGGTGATCGATATCACTGTTATCTAAATGTCCGCCCGGGAGTCTAAGAGCATGTCTGTGAAGGTGATTTCGTGGCTGTCCAGCAAAACGTCGGCTGCCATATGCATGAGAAGAAAAAGCAGCACACACGCTGAGCTTCACGAAATTGGCGAGGCCATGATCCAGGATGACACAGGTACCAACCACCAGACTTGAGTGCGGTAATACGCGTCCAAATCGGTATGTTGAACGCTCTCAACCACATCTTCCTCTGTATGCATTGAACAGCATTCTGTTACAAAGCGCAAGCTGATAAAATGCATCAGGTAGCTCCTCCAAGCATAGAAAGCGAAGCCGCCTGTGCGGTTGAAAGAGAGAGTGCGCTGCTTTTGACGGAGAAAAAAGAAACACCCCTGCTCGCAAAACCGCGAATTGTCCCAGATGTTCCGAAATTCTTTGAATTTCGTAGCCTGGCAGACACTAAAGCGCTGCTGATAAAAATAGTTTCGAATTGTTTTCCGCGTTTCCTCGCACAGAAATTAGAGATAAAGATTCCGAAAAGCATTGCGCTACTGTTTAAACTATATTACTATTTCTCACGAGCGCACACTTAAACGATTTTAGATGCGACTGAGATTTCTCACTTCATTCACGGTCCTAAAAGCTTTCGTACTGAGTTCCACTTTCGCAACTTGACGCCAGGTGTAAAGGTCGAGTCGCCTTGAGCTACGCGTGCAGTCTCGCTGCGTTTGCCTTCACCGTTGCCTAACCGAGAACTGTGCAGGCTCCGCGTCTAGGCAAGTCATTGACCGAGAAGTGACTGCTGTGGCTAATGGGCACCATCAAGTTCTTAAGGGGCCCGCCTTTGATAATCTGCCTGACGTTCCCTTTACTCGAGGCGTGCGTGAATCAATGAGCGCAGCATTTGGTTGACTCGCGTGTCGATAACAGCCTAGCGCCTTAACCGTTCTATTTTTGCATTTCTGCTTTAGTATTCCTCGTGAGGCTATCATTACCGTAAGAGAATGCTTCAATGTAGGAGTAACACAGCCATCACCAGACGCTACCCATTTATTTCGCCTTACTTTGCGTTCGCTCACACACTGCAGTTTCATCGAAGCGGTAGATGGCGAATTGTTGTGAAATGTGGCACCTGCGACGCACTACCCGCTAATGCTTGTCTAGTGACGTCTTACTGTTCGTTGTTCTTGTGGCCGCTGTTGCAGCGATCGCGATTTATTTTCTCTCCTGTATAGGATCGATGACAGAGAGAGGTCCATCTTAACACCAATCTACAACGATTTTAGACAATAAAAGCAAAAACAAAATGCTCTTTCTCGCACCCTCCTCCTCCCCAAACCACCTCTGCTCTCACAGGATGGTTTGTTTGTTTGTTCCATACGTTCGGTGAATGAAATGAGAGTAGGCACGTTCGGTCGTTACACAGCTCCAGTATAAAATTCAATGTGTAGGAAACATTATTGAAAGAAGTGTTTGCGCAACCTGCATTTAACTGTATAGAGCAACTGTTGTAGGTTCCTTAGTAGCGCTTGTTTACTGTACGGTAAATAGGGTGATACCGAATTGTTTCATATAAACGCGCACGCGCGAACCGTGCCGCAAGGAAACTGTTTTTGTTCCGTGTACCGGGTCATTTGCATATGGTAACTGGCGGATTGCGTAAAATATGCCTTGCCCTGGGCTGGGCTTCTATTAAATTTTATTGATCCCACCGCTATTCATGCATCCTTTCCATGACAATATTGCTGAATTTTATATTCTCCGCCAGCTTGGCAGTCAGCGTTTTACCAGGTAGCCGTAACCATGAACGTGAACGGCTGGACACGTGGTGCCCTCTTGGAATCAATTAGGGGTGCATTCTACCACTGTTGCAGTAACGAAATGTATCTCACTTAACTGCTGCTGTAAATTTTGGCATCGGCATAATTGCGAGTCCGTTGACTTTTAATAGCGAAGCTGTTTATGGCTATGACATTGTTTATGTCGCCGTGTACACGAAAAAGCGCGTTGAGCCCAATCAAAATGTAGTGGAAAACCCTAAGAGGGGCAGAAAGGTGGAATAATAATAATAATAATAATAATAATAATAATAATAATAATAATAATAATAATAATAATAATAATAATAATAATAATAATAATAATAATAATACCCTACTGAAAAAGTCCCTTTCCGTATTCCAATAATTCCATATTTTCCATACGACGTCCATAAGTTTTCCATATACTTGTCGTATATTTTCCATATCTTTCCATATGAGTCTTACGGAAACATACGGAATTATTGGAACGACCATACGGAACGTTTCAGTAGGGTAATAATCAATCAAGTGTTTATTAATCAAGTGTTTATTTAACGTGCCCAGGAACAACCGTAAGGTCTTTGTACTGGCGCACGGAGAAAAAAAATACAAGAAACAATACAATAAGGAGACTCTACAGAAAAAACTAATAAAAAACAAGATAGGCCAAAATTCATAATAATATAACAGGAATAAAAAAAAACGCTATAAAATTGCCCATATACAACTATGCGCAGGCAAAACAAGAAAAAAAATATCAACAGTGTACGACACTATGCTAGTACAGTGCAAAGCTCGGAGCAGAACAGCGATTGGGAGCTGTGAAAAACATCGAGCTCTAAAAAGTAAGCATTGTAGAGACGTTGTATCCTGTCAACGGTCGAATGTTCACAGAGGCAGGCGGTTACTTGAAAAGGTCTATTCTCTCTGGTCAGCTTACGTGGAATTCGGAAATTAAGACATTTGAGCAGTACAGGGCAGAATATGATACCATGCACAAGCTTGAAAAGAAATAACAGATCAGCGCGTTTTCTCCGGCAGTGTGGTGATGGCAGTGATAGTGATCCAACAGTGCCAATGCAAGAATCAGGGCCATTTCTAGCGAACCTATGGTTATAGATGTTCAGGAACTTTTTCTGGACTCGCTCAATGGTGTTGCTGCTGGAATTAGAAATGCCATTCCAGATCACAGATGCATACTCAAGTTGAGGAAGACATATCGCAGTGTACAATTTGTGGAAGGACATAGGAGAACGGAATTCTCTAGACATTCTGCAAACACAGCCTAGGGTGCGAAGACCCCGCAAAGCAACACGCTTAGCATGAGCAGAAAAGTGTAAGGTGCTATCAAAAAGAACACCTAGATCATTGATCTCACAAACCTTACACAACGTCACAGAATTGACAGAATATAAAAATGGCACACTAGATGTTTTTCGAGTGAAACTCATTACCTTGGTTTTTGAAATATTTAGGGAGAGGTTATTGCTCCTGCACCATTCAGAAAAAGAACACAAATCGGATTGCAGCGAGCGACAATCGACGACTGAATGAATTTCCTTAAATATCTTTATGTCATCGGCATACAAAAGGAAAGAAGAATTCCGAATGACAGAAGAAACATCATTAACATAAATTAAAAAGAGGAGTGGGCCCAGTACGGACCCTTGAGGAACCCCACTAGTAGCTTTGTAGGAAAAGGATGTTTGGCCATTTACGGCAACATAACATGATCTATCCAGAAGATAGCTATGTAATAGATTCACAATTGAAGAATCAACATCAAAGTGCGCAAGTTTATCCACAAGCAGCGAATGGCTGACAACGTCAAAAGCTTTGCTAAGGTCACAGTAAATAGTGTCTACCTGTCCTCTCTGCGATATGGGCGTGGAGACTTGCATCATGAAACTGGCAAGATTAGTGACAGTTGAGCGGCCAGTGAGAAACCCATGCTGATTCGCAATCAATGAATTTTTTACATCAAAAGACAATATTTTGTGAAGAGCAAGCTCAAAGATTTTGGATGCAGCACAAAGAAGGGAAATAGGGCGGTAGTTCGAGACGTCACTTTTACAGCCAGACTTAAATACTGGGAAAACACGAGCAGTTTTCCACATGCTAGGAAAAGTTGAAGCATGCAGAATCTTATTAAATATCGACGTCAATACTGGTACAAGTATACTGCCATAGGCTTTTAGTATGGCGGAGGGGATGCCATCTGGCATCCCCTAATATAATAATAATAATAATAATAATAATTTCTAAATATCAGACAGATAACATGCATTGTCAGAAACAATATCATGCGAAGCAGTTAACGGGGATATTGCTTACATATGCCGAACTGTTTGGCATTCGCTCAAGTGTTATGGGCAGGATCCACGTCTTTGTGCTAATTGAGCAGTCGTGTGTGAAACGTTGGCTTAGCAGGCACGTCGACCGAACACTAACGACGTTCCTGGTAAGCCTACATTTTCACAGTGCCATGTGACAACAACTCATACTACGACGTAACGTCAGTGCTCACGTTAGTGAACAGACGTGTGTTTTATCGGGAAACAAAGGCAAGCTACGGTGCGCTGATGTATGTACATATCGTAAGAGTCGTTCGTAGGAGTATTCCTGGAGGGTCGATCAAGGCTGCAGAAAAGCGTGCTGAGTTATAGTCGCACACATGTATCGTTTCTTACATTGCTAGAAGCACGGTTAGCGGACACTACAACCGCACTGGACGTTAGACAAGCACCGTCACCAGAAGTGCCCATGCAACAGGTTTACTTGCGACACGTATCGCGAGCCGCCGTGGACAAGTGTTAGCGTGCTTGCCTGGCACCTCGGGTGCCCGTGTTTAACTCCTACCACCCTACTACGTGGTAGGTTGGCCTCGGTTATAGCACGTCTCTCCGTGCCTATCATCCGTTTCAATCATATGCTGCAACATCCGGTAAGTCTTCCTCTTGTTTGGTCCAACATAAAATCAGTCGTCCTAAAACATAAATTTCTGTCGTGGTTGGTCTTTGATTGACATAGGCTGTAATGTTAACATTCAGTCGCAATGGAGTAGCAAATGGAACACGCATCTTCTTGACCTCCCTGCCTTTCCCTTCTTCTTCTTAATCTCCTCCTCCTCCTCATCAATCACAGTGACGCATACCGTCATTCTCGGACTGAGCACTGCGGCTATGAGCCACGTGTGATTGTATGTCGTTAATCGTGAGGTACACGAGTCTGGGATATAGTAATTCGGAGATCAATCATTCACCCTTTTTATACATTCTTAACTTTTCACCTCAATTTTGGTGCATACCAAGTGAAAGAGACGACCAGGAGAGCGCCGAGATATAGATAGATAGATAGATAGATAGATAGATAGATAGATAGATAGATAGATAGATAGATAGATAGATATGCTCAATGTTGCTCAAGTCTCCCAAGAAATGCTTCGCATTTAATAGCAATAATGAGCTCTCGTGTGTTGTGAAAAAAACAGTAAATCGAAATCAAATCGAGTCCTAAGTAACTACTCCCTCAGTGACCATCTTCCCATATTTATATCTGGAAATGTCTCATCTGAAATTATTCACCACCTTGCATCAGCGGTGATGTTTTCTTACAGGTTAATCAATGCTTCCAGGCTAACCACTTTTCGTCAGTCCATCTCACATGAAAGTTGGGATGATGTTCTCAGCGAAAACTATCCAGAAATAGCCTATGACACATCTTTGGAAAAATTTACGTCTATCTACGATGCATGCTTCCCCCCCCACCCCCCCCAAAAAAAAAATTAACCGACCAAAGAAAGCTCGTAAGCCATGGATAACGAGTGAACTTTTGCTTCTCATAAGGAAACGAGACCAGGTGTACAAAAAATTCACTCAAACTAGATGTCCCGATGTGCTTAGTGCCTTTAAAAAACATGGGAATTATGTAACTAACGAACTTCGCGCTGCTAAAAAGAGGCATTATTATCATCGACTCATTTGTTCCAGCCAAAGCTCTGGGGACATGTGGCGCAAACTAAATATGATAATAGGCAGAGGAACTGAACATATTAATAGGATAGTAAAAGATAACCTAGAAATTTCCGGTGAAGAATTAGCGGATGCATTTAACGATTCCTTTCTTCGCAACATTCCATTATCATCCGGAAGTGACAGCTTCCCCTACATGCAACCACGTTGTGAACACACGATGTTTCTGTGGCCTACATCTGAATCGGAAGTTATTGCAACCTACACTAGCCTAAAAAACAGCACCAGCTACAGATAACACGGAACTTCAGATGAAACCGGTAAAATTTGTCATTGACTTGATCGCGCCATGCTTAACGCATATAATTAACAGTTGTATTTCATGTGAAGTATTTCCTCGTAGGATGCAGGGTGCTAAAGTTACATCTATCTACAAGAAAGGCGATAAAAATGACCTTGGAAACTGCCGTGCAATCTTCATTCCCCCTGTGTTTTGAAAAGGTTTTAAAGAATAATTTTAGCACGATGGATTTCATTCACTGACCGTTACAGCATTTTAACGGATTCTCAGTAAGGTTTCCAAAAAGATAAGTCTACTGACGTGGCATTGCTCACGCAAAAAGAAATAATTCTTGAAATGTTTGGAAGTCAGAACTTGGTCCTTGGTATCTTTTTTGCATTTCACAAAAGCGTTTGATCTTATTAACCACAACATACTAATTAAACAATTGGAGCACTATGACATTCGAGGTAAAGCTTTGTCGCTTATTTCATCCTATCTGCAACATCGTTCGCAGTTTGTCATGGTTAACGGTCATTCTTCTTAAATTAAACAAGTCAGTGTAGGTGTACCCCAGGGGAGCATTCTCGGTCCTTTTATATTTGTTCTTTATATTAAATTTATTGTTAACATTGATCCTACGGCAAAACATATACTATGCGCTGATGATACTAGCCTCTTTTTTGCTGGCTCGGATGTTGCATGTCTCTCGGATCGAGCAAATGAAGCATTTCATTCCATTCCCTCCTGGACTACTAATAATAAACTAAAGCTAAACATCAGTAAGACTAAGGCTGTTTTGTTTCACCAGCGAAACAAATGCTGTGCAGTCCCCTGATTAGTGCTCGGAAATTCTGAAATAGAAGTTGTGAATAGTTTCAAAACGCTAGGCGCATTTTTCTAGTGTATGTTGTCCTGGGATGGTCACATCAATTACTTGCTGAAAAAGCTGTCAAAAGTAATTGGCCTCATGCGTCGGCATTTGCTCTATCCTCCCTGTTTCAATGAACTATATCTTATACAATGCTCTATTTTCCACTACTCTGACCTATGGTGCACTGGTCTGGGGGACCGACCAACAAAAGAAAGTATTAAAAAACTTCTCTTCCTTCAAAGGCGTGCAATACGCATAATTTTTAACGCTCCCTACCTAAGTCACACACAGGACATGTTCGAAAAACTTAAACTTGTAAGCGTACAGAACATTTACAATTTCAGATTACTTCAGCAACATAAGTTGGTAACAAAAAAGAAAATTTCCCTTCCAAAGACATTGGCGAAATTGATAAATAATGACCCTGCATAGCACACACGCCATCTTGAGATATGGAAAGTTCGAAAATGCCGCACGACCTATGGAAAGCAAATGCTCAGGTACACATTACCTACATTACTAAATGAACTTGCCAGAGATGGTAAGGGCGTAGCTTGCCCCGCCACGGTGGTCTAGTGGTTATGGCACTCGGCTGCAGATCCGAAGGTCACGGGATCGAATCCCGGCCGCGGCGGCTGCATTTCGATAGAGGCGAAATGTTGATGCCCGTGTGCTGTGCGATGTCAGTGCACGTTAAAGAACCCCAGGTGGTCGAAATTTCCGGAGACCTCCACTACGGCGTCTCTCATAATCAGAACTGGTTTTGGGACGTTAAACCCCACAAATCAATCAAGGGCGTAGCTTTAATGTCGTTGAATGAGTTACGCAATATGTAAGCGCAACTGTGATTGTTTCTTTTTGTTCAATGTACTACACATGTTTGTTACTTTGATTTGAAATTTAGCGAATTTCCAGTAGTTTTGATATGTACAGATTAAATATGTCAATTACTCAGAATCGCAGCCCCGCCACGGTGGTCTAGTGGTTACGGTACTCGGCTGCTGATCCGAGGGTCGCGGGATCGAATCCCGGCCGCGGCGGCTGCATTTCGATGGAGGCGAAATGTTGAGGCCCGTGTGCTGTGCGATGTCAGTGCACGTTAAAGAAGCCCAGGTGGTCGAAATTTCCGGAACCCTCCACTACGGCGTCTCTCATAATCAGAGCTGGTTTTGGGACGTTAAACCCCACATAACAACAATACTAAGAATCGCAGTCTAGAAAAGTTCTTGTAGTTATGATGTATGTATATGGTTTTTCCTTTACTGATGCCTTTACGTACTTCCTTCGTGCCTTTCTTTTTTTTTTCCCTTTATGTGTTACTTTCTACCTCTATTGTTGTAATGCACACCACTCTATGCCATAGTCTGGTGCACGGATCTAGTCAAGCCTTTTCAGGCTTTTTGTCCGTGCACCAAACATCTGCCAGTTGTTGAATAAAATTGAATTGAATTGAATATGGGACTGCTTATATTGCCCCTGCACGAATGACTTCCTAACAATTCATCTCTGTTTAGAAGTGAAGCCATCGTCAAGGGGAATGGTCTTAGCTTGGTCTTTGTAAGACGGACTTCGCACATTGCGCGCTGCAGCAACGCCTGGTCATAAGGCAGAAAGTCATCCCCGGATGTCGTGAAGCGAATCATGCGGTATCGTGTAAGTGCGCTTGAAGAGCAGACGTAACTTAATGTGCAGCTCTATGGCGGCGTTGTCATCGTTGTGTTGTGGTAGACTCCGCACAGTGGCTTTAACGTGATGGGCCTGCTCAAAACTTGGCCTGCGATATCAAAGCGGTCTCAGCCATGTCGCCTCTGTGTCGTGTACAAAACAGCTTCTCTGGTCATCCTCCATAACAGAGTGAAATGACTGACACTATTTTTAAATATTTCTTTTCTTCTCGGCAAAAATAAGCAAACGTGTCTGTAACTGGGGTTTACACGAAGCATCACAAAATGATACCATCATGGAATACGCCGCTTATTCCGCAAACGCCTTTGCCCACACTCAAATATCGATAGCACCGAGACTTTAGCTAAAATGATTACTTCGCAGTCTACACTTAGCTATTTTGATATGCAGCATCTGTATCAGCCAATATCATCATCATCATTATCGTCGTCGTCGTCTTCACTGTGTTATCGGACCCATGGAGGAGTTCGTGCCGCTAAAACGTTTGCTTATCGGAACGGTAATACCATCGCGTAAACGGTACAGGCACCGTTGAAAAAGTTCCCCCTCCACTCCACCCAGTGAAAGTAGATACACAGCGCAGCTGGGCATGAACTGTATACGGTTACGATGAGACGCTTTGAAGAGTTGATGGCCATTTGCTATGATATGTGGCAATCGCTTACCGTCCGAGCCAGATAAATTTACAAATGCAGCCGAGACGCGAACAACGTATTCAGCATACCAATATCAAGGGGCTGAACTTTTCTTGCTTTCCTTTGCAAGAAAGAAGGGCATTACCGTCTCTGGCAGCTTCCACAACATCGAAGACGCTAAACGAGTCACGTCGGAGGAAGCGAAACATTTTCCAACATTATCCGCTTCCCGGCACGCGCCACCGCGGCACTGGGACAGCGCACCGTGAATTCTATTTCTGTATTCATTGATTCGGCTTGTAAGCCTTATCGCAACAAGCCACCAGACCTACAGAACTTACATATACGGTCCGCACTATACAAGTCCGTCCAGGGCATTACGATAGAAACGATTTACACAATTATGTGTGACGTGTTCTGATGCTGATGAGCAAACTTACACTATAAAAAAAATTGAAAATTACAGTAGCCTCATATTTGTAGTTGTTGCCGGAGCAGAAGAGGGGCGCAATAAGAGTTCAAGCAATGCACAGCTAGATCTCAAAAATGGGTTAAAATGTCAGCTAGCACCTATGTGTCAAAAGTTCGAACAAAAAAAAATGTAAACGCTGGCCTAAATAACTTCACTTGAACGAGACAGTACTAAGGCATATTATATTGCTGATAAAAACGCTAAAAATACGAACGTTAACAGCAGCAGACGGCAAATTAGAACATTCAACATAAGACAGTGAAGTAAATATGTTTGATATTAACCACGCAAGTGATAACATTCAGCAAAGCAGAAAAGCAGGAAACAGAGAAGCAGACCTACACGCCACGCATGGGGCGCCAGCTTCCCCGCCACGGTCTAGCTGCTATGGCTTTTCACTGCTGACTCGAAGGTCACGGGATTGGAAGCTGGTCACAACGCCCGCATTCAGATGGAGACGAAATGGTCCAGGCCCGTGTACTCTGCGATGTCAGTCAACGTTAAAAATCCCCAGGTGGTCTCAATTTTCGGAGCCCTCCACTACGGCGTCTCTCATAATCATATCGTAGTTTTGGATCGTAGAGATCAGAAATGAATCATGGGTGGCCAACTACTTTGCAACCTGTTAGATCGATCCATCCTACTGTTTAGTGAGCGCTGCCACGATAATGCAACAAAAAGTAAAAAGAAAACCATTCCGGATAACTACAGTCAAACAGCTTCGCTTTAAAACTCTGTTTTGTCGTGATCGAATATTATTTTTTCATAGCTAAAAGAGTTTAGCGCTTATGGATCGTGTGTTCTTCCTTGTGTATCCCAGTGTATTGAATTTTTGTTGTACATGAGTCAGACTCGCGTTTTTTTTTTTTTTCGTACAAGAGCGCTTTGGACATTGGGCGATCGCTCACGTGCAGCGTCTTTATTTACCCCACTTTCACACACAATGCTAGCGTAACAGTCGTCTGATAATACAAGCCCGAACAATCCTGTATGTTTCTTCTAAAACAATGCTTGTCAGCTTTAAAAAAAAAACGAAAAACAGAAGGATACTCTGTTGAATTTGTGCGATTCTGACATCGTAAAGGACATGACAAAGAGAGAGAGAGAGAGAGAGATACAGCAACAACTGGTCAATTTGATAGTGCGGGTTAGTGCAAAGCATGTCCTTCATGAATGCCTAATCTTTTAATGAGCGTGCTACGTAGAGATCGCGATGTATGCCACTGGAATGAAATTTTTGCTTTCTTACTTGCTTCAAAGGTCGGAAAATAATTTTGTCTGGCGTTATAATCAGAACTGCGCCATAAGCGAGATTTTCCTGTCAGACTTGAGTGAGACCAAAATGGTTGTGACGACAAAATATCTGCTAAGACTTGCAGGTACAAAAAAAAAAGAAGCTAAATTGACAGAAGTATTGAATTCGTATTTGAAGTTCTCGGCGACTACATATCCCTACCGCTTATACCTGCAGTGCTCACATGTATATTTTTCTCGTTCGTATGTTGTTTATATGCCATCGAAACATGCAATGCTGTTGGGAAGCTAGTTAGCCTGTAAAGTCATCCTCGGTGTCTTCCTTTTAAGCGCGAAGTGCATCGCGAAGAAAGACCTTAAATTACATTTCACACATACACGCTCACAAAAATAGCAAGTTCGGCGCGCCCCCCTTAACCCTCTTTTTTTAGTTATTCGCTTAAAACTCTTTATTTGTCACTGCCTGAAAGCATTCCCTAACGGTGGGCTCCGTCGTCACGACTGACCGGTGCCCTAGTTCGTGAAAATTTCCTATTCTCAAGGAACCACAGAAAGTAGCGTAAAACTTTCTGGAAAGCTGCACGTATTTAGAAAACTTAGAACACGTTTTTCTTCCCTGATGCTACGAAGCAAAAATACGAGTTCCAAGCATGAAAATGAAGAACGACTGCGAACGATGGAGAGCGTGCTCACTCTAGCAACAAAAATTGTTCAGAGAAATGACAAATACCTAGGCCTCAAGCGCCTAATTTAAAACGGCACTAAAGGAAGAAAGTTCGACAATCTCTAAACATACTCTTTATGGAATGAGAATGCGAAAGCGTTTTTTTTTTTTTTTGCTAGGTTGTCGTTGCGGAGGGGTGCTGCAAACTGGTGTTGCCGAGTTGTGTTATAAAAAATGAGGCAATGTGGGAGGCAGGATTGTGTTTATATACATGATTTGATGCCATCAAAGTGGTGTCGGACCTTCACATGTCCCCTATTTCGTCATACAGGTAGTATGTGCAGATATGCCTGAAGCAGGTCTCGGGCATATCGACGTAGTACGACCACGGCGTTGTTGTAGGTGGTGTCATTGGACAGTCAACGGTGTCTGCACCCTCTTATCGTTCCGGTGACGGCGTACTTGGGCCGGGGTACGTAGACACTACGATGACCTTGTGATCCGAGCAGTAGGTAGAGACATACATCACATCTCGCACAATGTATCGTCGTTAGTTAATGCGAGATCGATGCACGTACAACTCGAAGTCGTGATGGCCCAAGTGGGCGTCTTCAATTCGAGATTGAACACTGCACGCATGGTGGCGAGGAACGATGAGCTAGCTCGCGCGTTCGCGCGCCGAGTGTTGCTACGGCGACGCCACACAGCTGGGTGCGCGCTTTCGTCAACCCAGCGAAGAAACGCGGCGACGCGGCCGTACGCCGCTGCATGTAGCCCCAGCGGAGCGGGGCGCGCGCCGACTGCCGCTGCGGCGAATGTTGACGCCGGCGTCACTTCGGGTGGGACAAGTCACGTGCTTTCGGGGCACGGCTTATGCGGACGCTTTTTGCGGACGGCAGCTGGGCGCGCGCTATCGCCAACCTAGCCAAGAAACGCTTTCGCGTAAAAAATATGTTAATTAGTGTAGTCTCGAAGCGTAATGTCTGGTTAATCTTACGACGGTGTGTTCATAGCGCAAAGCAAAGAATAATCAAATCTAAGCTTCCAATTCTCCAATTACGAGCCAGAACGTCGCAGCCCTACTGACGCCAGAAACTGCAAGGCATTATTCGTATCTTGGCCGTCGCAGTAGCTAAGCACAGGAAGCTGTTAAACCACCATCTTCCTTTTATGACTTCCTCATAAAATAGAGTGCATTCTATGTTAACAATAAGAGATTAGCCAGCCCCGAACAGGCACCGTCGAAGTTCATGACGTCGCGACGAGCTATAGCGCGGAATCTTCAGGGCGGTGTCACCACCAAATTTTCGCTTTATAGGCCTCACCTCTGCAGGCCTTTCACTTTATAGGCGTCACCGGCATTTGCTCATACCTTTAAGAGTGTCTTTTCGCGTACTTTACGTGCACTCGCGTACAATTTTTCTTGACAGTGCTGTGGAAGCTATACAACCGAAACGCATACTTGCGCGGGCACCATGAAATATAGTACGTATACTTTCATCAGCAATTTCGGCACTACTTTTCGCTCAAATAAATAAAGCTTTATTTCTTGTGAAATTAGTACATTTATAGGGAGTTGTGTGGCTGTGTGTAAAATGACGTGGACGTTAGAAGATTTTTTTTCTCTTTCTGAGACAGCGCCACGTTCTCTGCACGCCTGTTGTGCGCAGTAAACATGGGCTACGACACCTCTCGAGTTTGTTCCTCCGTGCACGGCCGGAAACTCCCCGTTGCGGTCCCCCTCCCCAAAAAAAAGAAAAAGAAAGTAAGCAAAGAGAAAAGAAAAAGACCGCAGTTTCACCGAAAGGGCAAAGCAGTGAATGCGATGCCAAGATATTGTAATGTTATACGAAGTGAGGCTGGCAGCTCTTTTGGGTGTTATCTCACGTAACTATGCAAAAAGCTGGTGTAACAGAATACAGCTGCTCCGGGGACACTTTTCGCAGTCCCTTCGCGTTGAGGGCGCAGTACGTAGAAGGGTTTACGAGCCGTCCGCTGATGGCTGCCGAGACAGCGCGCGCGCCAGCGATGGCGGCCGCGCTAAGTCCACAGTTGCTGCTCGAGCGACGCATCTTCCCTCCCCCCTCTTCCTCGCGTCTTTTCATGCTTGTCAAAGACGAGCGGGGCATTTCCTCTCCGCTTCGACGGCGGGCGTCCCGATCGGGGTGATGTTATCCCATGTGCACTCCGTACGACGGAGATGGGCCGAGCTTGTTTGATCTCTGCTTCAGCCGTGTTCGTCGCCTCCACTCGCGTGATTTTACCCGCGGGTATAACGTATGATGCCCGGAGGGTTGTTATCAATTTGAACTTTATACAGGACATGATGGCGACAGCAAGAACCTGTCGACACTTCTCGTATCATTGCTATCGCAATGAAAAAAGGAAGGGGGATCTGGGAGTGTGACAAAAAGCTCAATTGGCCAGGCAGGTGGTTTACAGCGTTTGTGCAGGCCATACAGCATCAAAACAGACTAAGTAGGTAATTGAAAGGTATATGCTGCTGTGAGGCGTCGTCAGCCTCAATTGTCGACGTGTGCTGCGTGCCGGACTGTAGCCGAGCTTATCGGCATGAGTCAATGAACTATCACCCTATTCTAAGCCTAAGCTCAGTGAGCCCCAGTTGCATCCAAAAAGCGCAGAAGGCTAACGTTCTCGGGTGGAGGTGGCAAAGCAAAAAAAAAAAAACTTAAACAGAAACGAGCAAGCCGCCGAACTACTGGCGGAGCAACACGAATGTGCGGAAGCCCCGCCTGCGTATCCTTCGCCCAACTGCCAAGATTAGTTGTTGCCGAGCATAATGGCTAATTTGCCAGCATTGTTTAAATTATGTTTCTTTTGGAGTTTCTGTCAAGGAGGTCGTAACAGACAGGTTGTAATACGAAACCCCCTTACCGTTTAAACTAGTTTAAGGACAATGTCGTTGTTGTTTTGTTGTTTTGTGGGGTTTTACGTCCCAAAACCAGTTCTGATTATGAGAGACGCCGTAGTGGAGGTCTCCGAAAATTTCGACCACCTGGGGTTCTTTAACGTGCACTGACATCGCACAGCACACGGGCCTCAACATTTCGCCTCCATCGAAATGCAGCCGCCGCGGCCGGGATTCGATCCCGCGACCCTAGGATCAGCAGCCGAGTACCATAGCCACTAGACCACCGTGGCGGGGCTTAAGGACAATGTCAATGATCTGTCCAGGACGAGACGAAAAAGAATATTGATAACCAATTATATGGGGAGCGTAACCGGTAGGCGGCTTGATATAGTGGCCAAACATGGCATGCGGGAACTGCCTATTGCCTTCTGCCAAAATGAGCCATTCAATATATGCACAAACCTTGCCCAACATATTTGTCTAAGTTCTAACTCGTAGAACTCTGAGTCCTTCGGCTGTACCACATTCCGGCTGTTGAAACTCTCACTCCATCTCGTTTGCGCTCACTTCTGTCAGGACTCTTCCGTACATTTTTGTTTAAAATTGTACTTCGAGTGCCATCCTCAGAAAGGAAAGACTAACATATGTTTAAGAAGAGGCAGGCATATCGTGTCGCGCTGGACTCGAAAACAAGCAAGCAAGAAAAAGATACGGTCCTTTACGTTGTGGTCACTTCACTTCGGCGTCCTATTTTATTTCGTGCGCTGGATCTCAATTTCTTAAAGTCTGCCGCTGCTCAGTGAAGCCGGAAGCAAAGAAGAAATGCGTCGAGGCAAGTGCCGTCGTTTCTGAATAATGGAGGACACGCTCGCGCTCTCTGACACCGGAAATGCATCTTGTGATTGCTCTTTCCCCAGTCCCCCTACGACATTGGAAAGCTCTGGCTTTCGGCGAGATTTTTAGAGAAGCGAGCTATTTTCAATACTTCGGGCCCACCAGGATGCGTATGTTGCATTACCCCGCGTGCGACGGCGAAGAACTGGAAGTGGCGGTGCATGCATCTGTAACCCAGGAGGGACGAAGGCTAAATCTTAGAAATCAAGGACAGGGGGCGTATTCAAGGCCCAAGCTGTGTTGTTCTTGTGGCTGCAGCCGACGCCCCTGCCATCGTCGTTATTGCTGTTTAACCGAGGCAACGAGAAAAGAAAAGGGCTTTTGAAAAACAGACCAAAAATAACGAAAAACGGGAGCTGCTTTCACTAGTGGCGCAAAGTATATGGACAAGAGCGGGGCTTGCGGCCGGCCTAGCGTATTCCGGCTCCTACAAGGTCAGCAAAGTAACGTGATTTACTACGTGACAAGCTGTCACATGGTTTTGGCGGGTACATGTCGCGTGACTACCTTCATATCATATTTTCGTGCTTGAGTCAAGTGTTTAGGTTCAAATTGGCTTGGCGGGCATTGTCCGGTTGTGAAGTCTTCCTGCTCCTCCTTTTCCTCGCACTCGTCACGCCGTTCCTCCCGAACCTCTCCTCCCTTTCCCACCCCTTGCTATACTATACTATACATTCCTGCAACCTTCGCTGTGCTTCCCTCTATCCCTTCCTCCTCACCCGTACCCTTTCCAACCCCCTTGCTATACAAGAGCGATCTGTGCTATGCTATGAGACGCATCCACCTTTATGTAGCAGTGGGCTGAGGGCGTGAGCGCAGGAGAAGAAATGTCCCGTCTCCTGCTATTCGTCGGGGTCAGGGCCGCGCACCTTTTTTTTTTTCCTGGGGTCACACAGCTGGGGTGGCAGTGACTCAGAACTGATGCCGCACACGCCGGGAGCAGTAAGCGCCAGAGGAGCACAGTACAAGGGAGCGACCGCCGCTGGTGTGTGTGAGAGAGGACAGTTTAACAGTTGCGGAACCTGAGAAGGTTCGCAACACGCGCAACCCAGCGATTCTCGTGCGCCAGAGAACTGCCGTAGGGAAGAGAAATGGCGTGCTCGATGAGACGGGGGAGCCCTTTGTGGCACGTTGCTTCTATCGGCCGGAAACAGGAGGACGTGACAGAAGAAGGTAGTCGTCGACAAGGCGAGACGCTAAATTGCTACGCACTTAAAAGAAGTGAGCGCACGAATCATTTCATATACCTGCATGCGCGCACATTTCACATATTTCATGATGACGATCGTTTTTCGATCGATGATGGCGCCATCTTGTTTAGACAGCAAAGTAGCCTGCATCGTTTTTGTCTCCGTATGCCGTCTTCGCGAAGCTGTCTATTTTTCTGTCTACGTGAGAAATGGAATTAGACTGAAGATGGCCGCTGACACGTAGCAGTCGATTTAGCCGTCTATCGTGAGTATTGGAACGCATCCTTAGATGATTGTGTAGTAGCTGGTACATTATCTTTAAGCGTGCTAATTTGGCCCCGCTTTTTTAACGGTTAGTAATCCAGCCTTTGGACGCAATTCAGCAAGCGAATCTTTTCAGTTAATTTTGTTTAAAATTACCGTTAGAGCTTTTCGTTGAATACCTTACTGGTTACTGGTTACTGGTTAGTTTTTTTTTTGTGTGTGTGTACGGGAAGCAGGCAGTGTTTGCGTACTCGAGGATGGGTCTCATAAGTGTGTTATAGACCAATAACTTTGTGTGTGGTGGTGCGAGCTGTAGCCGCCTTTTTATAAACAGCAGTCGTTATAGCGCAGATGATATGATGCGATGGATATGAGCGTGTCATCGTAGCTCATGTGACAAAATGACTCCAAGATATTTGTGTTTCGTAACTTTAGGAAGGATAGTCGAATTAATGACGTAACTAAAGACATATGAATGTTCTTCTTTTCCAGTTATGGATAGGAGCGCGGACTTTTTTTCGTTGATGTGCATTTGCCAATTTTTGCAGCAAGCTGAAACTGCTTCTAAGGCCTTATTTAATGTGATGTGGTCGTCATAAGAGATTATTTCTTTGTACAAGATGCAGTCATCAGCAAATAACCTGCATCCAACATTGACAGCTGAAGGCAGATCGTTAACAAAAAAGTAAGAATAATACCAGCGCCGCCCCGCCACGGTGGTCTAGTGGCTATGGTACTCGGCTGCTGATCCGAGGGTCGCGGGATCGAATCCCGGCCGCAGCGGCTGCATTTCGATGGAGGCGAAATGTTGAGGCCCGTGTGCTGTGCGATGTCAGTGCACGCTAAAGAACCCCAGGTGGTCGAAATTTCCGGAGCCCTCCACTACGGCGTCTCTCATAATCAGAACTGGTTTTGCGACGTTAAACCCCACAGAACAACAATAATACCAGCGCCAAAACACTACCTTGCGCTACGTCAGAGGTCACCAGTACGATTGAAGATTACACGTGATTTATTTCGACGAGCTGTAACCTGTCTGTGAGGAAGTTAGGGATCCAGTCAAGAATTTGACCTTTCCTCAGAATAAGTTAGAGTTTGAAGAAGAGTTTGTTATGTGACACCCGATCAAATGCTTTCTAGAAACCCAGCAGAATAAAGTCGATTTGTTTTTGATGATCGATGCTTATTGAGATGTCATGGCCCATTTCACTGAGTTGGGCTACGGTACACATGCCTTGGCGGAAGCCGTGTTGAAAAGGAAATATAAAATTTCCTGTTCTTCAGGGTGTTCCGTTATGCACTTTAGGATTATGCGTTCGAGCAGTTTACCAACTGTATACGTTAATGAGATAGGTCATTAATTGGAAGGTTCGATTTTTATTTCCGGAATTATGTATAGGGATCACTTCTGATCATTTTTGCTCTTTTCCAATCCTTTGGAAGGGCACGCAGTGATAGTGACCGATTAAATAGCAGACATAGGTACTTTGGTATCCTGTCGGCATATCTCTTTAAAAACGGATTAGGTATGTTGCCCCTTCCGCAACATTTTTCCCTTCAAAGTTCAAGAGTAAGTTAAGGACTCCGTTTTTGGCACGAATAACTGCTTGATATAAATCTCATCTCGCATTTATACGTGAGGATGTTTCCCGTCATCATTTGTAAAAAAAAAAAATAGGTGGGAAATAGCTATTTAATACGTTTGCGGAATTGGCACTTTCCTCCTGCGTTTCTTGGGTCGTTTTACGGACCTAGGTATTCATGTATTGCCAAAATCTTGTAGGGGAAGTTTTTTTAAATCGAGGAAGGAATTTCTCAAAATCAATGGATTTAGCTTCCGTTATTTTATTTTTCATGTCAGATATGCCGGCGCTAAGATTTTGCCGGCTAGTAGTGTTCGGTTTCTCCTATAGGTTTTCCTCAGACTCTGCACCTTTCTTTTGGCACGTATAACGTCACA
The DNA here is from genome assembly GCA_013339685.2 of Hyalomma asiaticum. Lineage (NCBI taxonomy): Eukaryota > Metazoa > Arthropoda > Arachnida > Ixodida > Ixodidae > Hyalomma > Hyalomma asiaticum. The sequence continues at coordinate 135,055,158 of CM023481.1, read as the reverse complement.
AGTGATCCACGGATTCATCTTTCTGGTTTTCTTTCTTTTTTTGGATGGAATGTGGTTTTGTAAACAATTAAGAACAATATTTTTCTATTTGCGCCACAACATTACTAAGGTCGCTCTGGAGGCAGATGCTAATTCCTGAAATGATGGGAATTCGCTGAACAAGAAGTGAAATTTCCTAAGTTATCAGCTTTACTAAATCAGGAAAAGTTTCCTGTGCGTAGGCAAGCGTTATATTGTCATTTATGGGTATTGTGTTATTTTGTGGTCTGATATGCCATCTAGTATTTCTATCTACGCTTCATGTATCGGAAAGTTATCAATGAGAGAGGTCAAGTCCAGTAGGACTCGAGCTGTGTCCTTGAACACGTGTAGGCTGCGCCACTAGTTGTGAAAAGTTATAGTTGCGCTATATATACCGTGTGGGAGGAGTCGCCGCAGCGTATTGGTAACTTGCTTCCTTTGCGCGTTGGGAGCCCGGGATCGATGTCCCCTTGTTGCTTGACAGGTTTGATGTCTACCTGCGTACTTGTTATGTTTATATTTCAGTCGCAAGCTACGCAAACAGCGTGTCTTCCTTATTTTAAAGTGTGTTCTAACGATATGGTAGATGTCTATTTTAGTTCGTCCTTGATTGGCATACAATTCAAACACCTGTGGTCCATACCCGCATACCGCAGGACGAGCACTACGGGTATGAGCCTCACATAGTTGCACTATCGTTAGTCGTGACATCCATGTGCGTCATACCATTTGTACCGGCTACCATGCAAATATTTGGGTGTGTCATGCGAAAGAGACGACCAGGAGAGCACCGAGACATAGATGGATAGATACCATTTGTACCCGCTACCATGCAAATATTTGGGTGTATCATGCGAAAGAGACGACCAGGAGAGCACCGAGACATAGATAGATAGATAGATAGATAGATAGATAGATAGATAGATAGATAGATAGATAGATAGATAGATAGATAGATAGATAGATACGGTGAAAGTTGTTCAAGTTCGCCAAGATATGCTTCGCATTTAAAACCGCACTAAACTGGGCCATATTGTGCCCATTCCAAGAAAAATATACGCGTGTTCTACAATGTTTGTGGTAGCCGCGAAGCATTCGTAAATTACGATGAGCGCACCTGGTGCTGAGAAGAGACAACCATCAGAGAGACGGAACAGCGATCAGGATTGGAAAATGCAGCCGAGGGTAACAGAGGCTTAGGGGAGGCAATGAAGTTTTCAAAAAATGTAGACACAAAGTGGAGTCAGACCACATTAGACAGAGTCGATTGAGGATCACTGATGGAATCCTTCAACCTGCAAAAGAAGATGATGACGATCATGAATACAGTTATGATTAGAACATGACAAAATTATGCTGCCGCCTAAACAATTCCTAAGATGCGTAAATGCGAGCGCACTACTTGTCGCAAAGTTATGACGTGGAGCTCACGGCTACGACAAAACGTTGCCTAGTGCAGCATTGCCGGGTCATGGGACGAAGTGTACTGCTGCAGTTTTTAAGGTTGCGCCAGCGCAAGAGAGAGAAAGGTGGCTGTGAGATCGCTTTAAGTGTGGCTGCTTTGTCTCGCGCTGGCGCAACCTCAAAAAATGTAACAGTACACTTCGTCCCATCGCCCGGCAATGCTGCACTCGGCAACATTGTGCCATATATATATATACATATATATATATATATATATATGTAACGAAAGGGAAGGGGTCAAGGTCCTTTATTTGTTATTAACAATTTAATCAACCAACAAACATTGAAGCCTAGCAAAGCATAGGGGAAGTTACTTGTGGTATTGTAATTGTGAAGAAAGTAGAAAAGAATTAAAGTGGACGAAAAGACAAACCTGCCTTCAGTGGGAACCGAACCCACGACCTTCGGATGTCGCGTCCGATGCTCTACCAACTGAGCTACGAAGGCGGTCGTCCCCCGTCCACGTTATTGTGCATTTATGTACGTATTATCCTGGGAGTGTTAGGCAGCGCCACTCGTGGCCAACGGGGCGTGTGTGGAACACACTTTCTTGCCAGGGGGGGCTATCGGAGATCGGGTGTTCGCTCGAGAACGCTTTCCGAACACTGACGTCAAAAAGTGGGTGGTCCGCGATAGCTTTGAGCAATGCTTTGAGAATGGGAGGAGCGCGGCCGGCGCGGCCAATGGGGAAGCGGCGCGCTCCTCGGATGATGACGTACTCCGTTTGTCGTCTGCTTCTGAAAGCCAAAATGTTTCTCCTGAGAAATTAAGAAATCTGCTCCTTTTAAAAACGGTGCTTTCTTCTTCTCAGACGTAAACACGCTCTTAAGCATCAATATCGTTCTCTGCAGGTTCGCTAAGCGGTGTCGCGGGCGCAAAAAACAAGAAGCGTGCGCGTAAGTGGCGTCATATCTAAATTTCGTGTCGTCGTCTGCTGCTGCCATGTCCTCGCACAAAAAGGTGCATCTCGGCCCGCGGGTGCTCAGAGGCAGAGGGAGCTCCTTCTCGCATTTTTGGAGGTGCACCCCAACTGTGAAAGCCCGACAAACTCTTCACTACCGACAGCGCGCTGGAAACTTCCAGGAGCAATTAAAGAACATCAACATGCGCAGCTCTTTTCTCTCCGTCGAAATTCCACGGGCTCTTTGGCACCCGATTTCCGATCTCTTGACCATTCCCTCGCCTGGAGCGTGGGACACCGTTCACCGCGACTCAAGCCTGGAGAAACAACTCCAGGCTATCAGACGAGCAGAGGAGGTGGCGGCGAGGATTTTTTTTTTTCCTAAAATAATGTTGTTCTCTCTCTCGGGATCAAGTTCGGCGCACAGCCAACGTACTGTTCACTTCGACAGACTAAATTGACGCCGGAATTCACTTCCTGTCAAATCCTCAAATACATCGCGAACCTCCAGCTGCTCCGCGACAATGCGAGGACTCAGCGCCCAAGTGGACCGCCATTTCCCTCTGTGACGCAACATTGCGCAGCCGCAGCCGCCGTTTCAATCCAAGCGGAGCCGCGGCCGCTGTTCGCAAAGTGTTCGTAAATCGTTCGCTGAGCGAGCGGCCTCGGGAATCGTTCTCCGCGTAGCAGACGACACGCTCGGTTTGAAAATGATTGACAGGGAATTGACGTCAATTTGACGACACCGAAATCTCGGGGCCCCGGAAGGTTCGACGTTCCACAAGTCGCTACAGGTGGCGAAAAAAACCAGCCGCGGCGCGTTCCATCAAGTTGCGCGTAGAGTGGAACTACTAACCTAGCCCCATATTTTAGTTTGAAATTTTCCTGCTAGGGGCTCTCAATAAGGCCAGAAGGCGTAGGCGTCAAAAACAAAACAAACATGTTGCATCTAAACAATAATGATGATAGTACATGCAGTGCCATCTCTTGATCGTGTATCTTAGTTTAGAACGCCACCGCTACTTTTATTTGTCGTTGCACTGTCAACGGTACAGTTTCTCTTCTCTAATGTGGTTATAGGTAGGTGTACCGTGGGCACGCCCCGCGGATGACGACAGCGGAGCGGCGCTGGCCAATCGCGTGCGGCCATTCCGAACGCTATCGCTAAAATGCCATCTCCAATAGCCCCCCAGGAGGCGTCACGTAGAACGTGAACTTAGATGAGATGGCTGCTGCCCAATAAGCCCTCGTATGCTACCTAAGGCACCAAGTCTGCCGCAACGAGGCCCAAGCTATGAAAAGTTATAGTTGCGCTATATATACCGTTGCGCTATATATATACCTTCCCAATCATGGTATTGTAATTTTGGGGTAAGTAGTAAGGAATTGAAGTGGACGAAAAGACAAACCTGCCTTCGGTGGGAACCGAACCCACGACCTTCGGATGTCGCGTCCGATGCTCTACCGCTGAGCTACGAAGGCGGTCGTCCCCCCGTCCATATTATTACGTATTTATGTATCTTTATGCATATGTAATCCTGGGAGTATTAGGCAGTGCCACTCGTAGTCATGGCGGCGAATGTGGAACATTCTTAATGCCTGAGGCGTCACCTAGAACGTGATCTTATGCCGAGATGGACGCTTTCCAATAAGCACCTAAAGCTACCTAAAGGCACCAAGTCTGCCGGAACGAGGCCCAAGCTATGAAATAACGAAAGGAAAGGGGTCAAGGCCTCGTTTATTTGTTACAAACAACTTAATTAAGCAAGCAGTCAGCGAGGAGAATTGCCTGTGACGAATTGTTTGGAAATCCACCAAATGTTACGAATAAGATGAAAGTCTGTGAAAAATGCATGAGCGGGTGCATGTTTAACGTGTGATAACCAGGAGCATCGACATCACTATGGCGACTGAATGGTAGTTCACGGTACGACGTAACATTGGCGTTCATCTTGGTGCGCCGACGGTTGTGTTGTCGAAGACAATTAAGCGCATGCTACGATGAATCGATGCGCGCATTTTACACTCTTAGCACAGTAACCTTTAGTTTATTATATAGTACACAAAAATGTGTACACAAAAAGTATAGTACACAAAAAGCACTTTAACCTTTATAAACGAGCATATTTTCACATTTTTGTGTACCTATAAAATAAACTGAAGGTTACCGTGCTAAGAGTGTAAGCGTCGTTCTTTGAAGTATTCTTACGAAATGGAGCGAAGTTAGGTAAAAGAATACCGGGTGATAGCAGAACACGAGTATTTATCACATTGCTGTGACAGCGCTTAACACGTACTAGAACCGCAGTTGACTTTACAGAAGCATTATCATCACTACTGCTGGCGCAGTAGCTTTATCTAGTATATGTAAACGTGTAAGAGGAGCCCCCGTAGCCTAGTGGTACCATACTTGATGGGTACCTCGGGGACGCGGGTCTGATTCTACGCCCTTACCACTTGATATAGTTTGCCTTCGGAAATCACAGCGCCTTCACCTGTATGCGTGTCTTTGTTTCTATACATTCCAATTACAAACTACGACAAGCGATTTCCCTTTCTTGATTTTGAATGTGTTACAGTCATATGTGAAATGTCTCTTTTATTTGACCCTTGACTGACATAACCTTTACAAAATTCAAGCACCTGTGTCGCATACCTGCTTATCATGGGCAGAGCACTACAGGTATGAGCCGCACGTGATTGCGGCATCGTTAAAAGGAAGCTCCGGCGGTTTTTTCACCATGTTCTGATATCGATATTTTCCGGTTGTACTGATAGCCCTGTAGCAGCCATCAATCGTTCATGTTCGTCATACATTGGTACCCTAACATCCAAATTTTAGTGCACACCAGCTGAACGAGACGACCATGGGAGGAGCGAGAAGTAGATAGATAGATAGATAGATAGATAGATAGATAGATAGATAGATAGATAGATAGATAGATAGATAGATAGATAGATAGATAGATAGATAGATAGATCCTAACTCCTTAGCTCACTTTTCCATCGTGCGACCATGCAACAACGGCTGAACAGAAGCAATTGAAGCGACTGAAGCGGTAACCCGCTAACCGAAGTGGCAGCAGAGAGAGCTTGTAGAGAGCGGTGAGTGACGTGGATACGGCTAGCGAGGTAGCGGTAGTCAGCCGCGGCGACGGAGCGCGACCAGTCAAGCGCGCACACACACTCACATACACACACACGCACGCACGCACCCGCGCGTGTTTCGTCACGCCGTATCTGTTCATCGCTTCAAAGCCAAGCGGAGATACACGGCGAAACTCGCTCGACTAGGCCACTAAAGCTCTCGCTTTAAAAGCACTTTCTCGGCCAGGCGAGATGCGAACCCATCTGCCCACGGCCTCAAGGCGAGCTTCATAACTACTAGGCTATACACCCGCGCTGGCGGGACATGCATTTATGGGAACCATGGGATCGCGTTGTACCGGCGATTAAACACTTGCTACTTCCTAGAGGCGAGAGAAATAGAAAATTAAAGTGAGGGAGGGAAAGAGAAAGAGAGATGGAGAGAGAGATAAAGTATGAAACACAAATCTCGGGTTGCTCAGAAGGGACCTGCACTTGCCGTCGGCCCACCACCAGAAAGACAGAAAAATTTCGGCTTGCACAGAAAGGAAACCCGGACACGCACTTGCCTACTACCCACTACAAGCCTCTTGCCCACTAGTACTTGACAGTGGAAGCGATAAAGAAAGCGCTACATAACAGCTGCATTATCATGGTATGATAGTGACATCATGAGCGAACCCGCACTTGCCCTCGACATATTACGCACATCTTTTCCCTCAGCCCAGTGCTAAAATACCTAGATACCTTTACATTTAGGGTTTTTACCCACTGCTACATTTACAGTGATAGCCAACTTGACGTCCTTGCCCGAGCTCTGCTGTTTATTCAGATTTCACAGGCGTGGAACTGGCTTTCTTGTTTTACTTATTTATTTAGTTTCGCTCATACCCGCGTATCAATTTACGGTATGAGACACACGTTCTTTTAATTTTCATTCAATTATCCTGATAGCTGCAAGGCCGTTTAGATTAATGTGTTACCTACGCTATGACTTTTTTATATGCCATTTATAAATCTTAAAGGGACAGGGAACCACCCAAAACTTGGACCGAGATGACCCCACTGGCGGAACGATTGCGTGTTGCATTGGTTCAAAAGACGCCACTTTCCTTCATTAAGCATGGATTTATGCTTTGATTTCTTCATGCAAAGTCGCGAAAACTGACGTTTGTTAACTCAAGCGGCAAACATAAGAACTAAAGTTAGAGAGTCGTCACGTGACCTTCTACAACTTTACACGATATTTTATCTGTTTATTAGCATCGGACCGCATGAAACTTTTGATATTATAAGCTTTTTCTCAATTACAATGTGCAGATAACCCTTTGTTTGTAGCGCGCGTTGCTACTGCGCGCTTCTGCCGTCACGTGCGAAAGCGTGGATTCGGATCTAGCTGGCCTGGCTTGGCTCGGCTATCGCCAGAATGAGGGCATCGGAGCCCCGCCATTCATGACGTAGGCGCGGACATGCGAAAGAACGTCTTACAAATACAAGATCGGTCTGGCCAACAACGCCAACTCATCGCACCGTCTTTTTACTTCAAGGAGTAGTCGAAAAGGCCGAAATGTAGGTAGTTGATCACAGCTACGCTCACTCCTGCAAAAGCAGAACGACGTCCGGAAGCGAGGCGGATTATCGGCATCGCGATCACTTTTCAACGCTGCTAGAGTGCGCACTCTGCGTTTTTTAGAGGTTTCTCAGGTCGAAAAATTCTGCGTGCGAAATGTCCTCGCGCTTTTCGAAGTAGCCGCTGCAGGTGAAAACAGTACAGGGGGCGATCTATTCATTGCGCCATAAAAAACAGGGTCCTTAAAAATAGGTTGTCAGTCCCTTTAACATGTTCTCTTTGGTAGAGTTTATATTTTTCTATTTCGACATTTTAATTTTGCAACGTCAACGGGAGGCGCTGCGCGAGCCGCAACAGGGTCATTTGATGCTCCTGACAATAAAAACAAAAAGAATAACGATAAAATATTTTCTTCACGCTTGGATGACCTCATTAAACGTATTTTTCTCTGCCTCCTTGTTCTAACATCTTTTTTTTTGTACTTTCTACATGTAAGGATCGAGTATGCCATAGTCCTATGCCGGAAATGACTTTCTTTTTTTTTTCGGAAAAGTGCGACTTGATTGGTCAACTTGCCCGTACCTCGTTTCAAGTTTCCATCTCTGTCTCTGAGGATTACTTAACTTACACCCCGTCCGTATTACCTAGAAACATGAAGGCGCAATGGGAGCTGTCTCGCAGGAAACGCAGAATTGAGTTTGCGCAGACGAGTCTGCTCGTGCGGACCCTGGGGCGACAAGGAACGCTTCGCAGGGCATTTCGAAACGCGCTGGCATTGCGCTCAAATTTCTTGCGTGACGGAACTCACCGCCAGACACCATTACTTCAGCCTCGGCTGACTAGTTGTGGTAAACCGCTGAGAGTTCCGCGCCGTTCGTTTTGACAACCACGCCATTTCAGTATTTGACACATGCAATGATGCAGACCATTCCCGACGGAGGCGCAGGGATAGGGAAAAAGTGTGTCAATGGATATATACATTAAAGAGGCTTTCTACTGCTTTTCAGGTATCTAGTTCTTAGCACAATAAAGATACCTTGCAAAGTTCAAATGAGCAGCAGCTTCTTGGTAAAGCGAGCAAAACAATTTTTTGTTTGAATTCTTTTCGGGCAATCTATTCTTAAAACTATGCAGACGGCCGCAGTCCTAATTACTGGATGCGATGGCAATACCATTTTAGCGAAATTTGGAGACCAGAATCGCATGTTTTCTTCTTTATTTTCGCCGAAGGAGTTGTTTGGGTAAGACGCTATAATTACAATCTCAGGAGCACTACTCAACCAGTAAATGGTTGCTTTCGTCGATTTATTGTGTTTTGTCTTAGTAACCGGTAATCTCTGGTGTCCCCATAATCAACAAAATGGGGAGAGTGTAAGCCGGCAAGACCAACTCAGCCTTAACAATGATTTTGGCTTGTTAGCACAATGGCGTGAAAACTGGCAAATGGCCATCAATTTCGATAAAACAGTGGCAATGACAGTAACCAAAAATAAATCCACATTTTCCTTTCCGTACGGCTGCAATAGCATCATTCTTAACACCGTCACTATGTATAAGTACTTGGGCGTCCTCATATCGTCAGATTTAAGATGGTTGGCACATCTGGAACACGTCACAAGCAAAGCGATGCGAAAGCTAATATTTTTAAAGCGGTCGCTGCGATACTCTACAAGGGAAGCCAAGCTTCTGGCCTATGTGACAATTATACGCCCTGTCTTAGAATATGCGAACGTGGCATGGTTTCCGTATACCCAAAATCATATAGGTACTATTGAGGCTGTCCAGCGCAAAACCGCGCGTTTTATCTGTAACAGATATAGGCGCACTGACTCGCCCACGCAAATGCTATCAGAGATCGGTTTTCACACGTTAGCCGGTCACGCGATGTTGTCCCGCCTCAAATTTATGTACCTCATCATACATAACAAGGTTAAAATGAAATCAGCCACCTACATTTCTTACAACACTACCAGAGAAACCCGTCATAAGCACAACCTTATACACTCCAGGAATACTTCTGCGCCAACAACACATTTAGTTTTTCCTTCTTCCCGCGGGCTATTCGGGAACGGAACACTTTAGCTGAGACGGTGGTCACGCAGTCCACTATCGACATATTTGTTGAACTTGCTGGCGAGAGCGTGCTATCAGCAATACGTTAGAAGCGTTATTGGTGTTGTGTATATTTTGTCCTTTTCCTCTGTACATCCGAAATTTGTGATATAAAATGGTGGTAATTGTTGTCAACTTGATCATTTGTGCTGGCCTTCCGCCTTCTTTGTTTTTGTATCTTCTTTAATAATACAGGTTCGTTATGATTATTATTAACATAGGTTCATTATGATTTTGTTACCAACCTTACTATTGTATAATTGTGTACCGTAATATCTGTAGACCCTTTAACCCACTCCTGTAAAAATGCCTGTCGGGATTGACAGTATTACTAAATAACCAAAAAAATTCAATAGATGATTTTAGGGGAGAAGCACCTTAGAGTCGAGGCTCGTCCGTCCCTGTTGTCTGTCCGTGCTCTCACGGCACAGAATCGTCTGCTGTCGTGAGAGAGATCGAACGGTGCGCGTTGACCATGGAAACGCTCTCTCTGCGATGAACGCTGTACCAGCTCGCAAGGAAGAACGCGCCCTCGCCCGCGAGAGACAACGTCGACGCAGGCATCGTCTGCTAGCGAGTTTCTTGATTGAAAAAACCGACTGCTCGCGCTGCACAAACGTTCACCGGCCACCCCGTAATTATAGGCATCTGGAGTGCCGGTGGGAGATTTCTCTTGTCGGTAGTTGAACAATAACGATTCGCAGCGTGCGCGTAAACTAAAAGTAATCCGGAACTCGGCACGATCTACGACGTGGGAGCGCAGGAACCTGATAAAGACCAGGAGCATGATTGACAACGCGTGTATGAACATACACAAGCATTGTCCACTCATTTACATGCGCGAGTGGGCAATGTCACGAGTGATTTACGGTAATACCGAACGATCCCCAGTGCTTCGCCCACTCGTCATGATTCACTTCGTCGAGATGCGTGGATCTTTTTTTAAATAGTTGCATTACGATCGCAAAAAAAAAATACAGGAAGTGAAACGCATTCTTCGCTGCGTAGAGAAAATGATATTCCTTCATGCTACGTTATACTTAAAAGCAATAAAAAATAAGAGAGATCTCACGCATTATTGGAATCTATGTAGTGCGAAGCAGTTAGAGAGGAAATTGCCTGCGCCGCACTGTTTGGCGTTGAGCCAATTGTTGCGAGTAACATCAACGTCTTCGTACAGATTTAGCAGTGGTGTGTGTAACGTGGGCCTAAAGAGACCCGGCCAATCTCACTAAGCGTGGGAATTGCTGGCAGCGTAGGAGCCAGCGAGGATATGAGTGATGTTGAGTTTTTCTGGCATGCAGCCATGTGTTACGAGTAGGAACAACGTATTCGTTGTATTTGAGCAGCTGAGTGCGTTGAGTGAGCTTGCCATGGCATGTTGACAGACAGCGCTGGGGCAACGAAAGGCTAGCTCATGGTACGAGGTGACGTCGGCACTTCATCAGTGCATAGGTATCTGTTTCGGCGAAAAGAATTGCACGCTACGACCCGCTGGTGGGCTTTTCTTCAGCGTTATTTTTTTTTTGGGATATTCCTACAGTGCCGAGCAAATTTAGATAAGTGCATGCTGAGCGATAGTAGTACATATATATTGTTTCTTACAAAAGAGATTGGACCGGTTTGCACGCACTATAGAACCCCAGTTGCCCTCAGACGAGCACGGTAACAATAACTGCTAATGCAACAGGTTTTATTACGATATGCATTGATTGGCAACAGCTGTCGTGGACGAGAGGTCGCGTATTTGCTTGACACCTCGAGGGCCCGGGTTCGATTCCTACCGGCCTCTGCGTGGTAGGTTGACTTCGGTCATTACAGCACGTTCGACTTTGCTTCTCTGCTTATAATGGCGACGCTTCAACCGTAAGCTTCAATCAACGGTATCCGCTTGGCTTGTTTAACCTCGCAGTGTCTTCTCATCAATTTTGAGCGTATATTTTGCTTGGTTCTAATAAACATCAAGGGGGGGGGGGGGGCTGTAATGTTAATGTTCAATCACCAGTGGCGCGTCGGCCACGGCGGCTGCATTTCGATGGAGGCGAAATGTTGAGGCCCGTGTGCTATGGCCATGTCATTGCACGTTAAGAGAAACCCATGTTGCCGAAATTTCTGGATCCCTCCCATATGGCGTCTCTCGTAATCAAATCATGGTTTTGGGACGTTAAACTCCAGAAATCATTCAAAACCAGTGGCGCGTCGCCGCATGACCAGGGCACAATACTACACCTATGAGCCACATGTCATTGTGTTATCGTTGGTCATAGCGTAGATGACGAATATATCCGTTTAGAGATATCTAGTTCAATGATTAGCATATGCCATACATTGATACACTATCATTCCATTTCTGGTATGTACCAAGTGAACGATGCGACCAGGAGAACACTGAGACGTAGGCGGCTAGATAGATAGGTGCAGTAAGATTTGCTCAAGTTCGCCAAGAAATGTTTGGCATTTAATATCCGATAAATCTCACACGTTGTGGGAATCAATGTCATGTGAAGCAGTCAGCGAAAAAATTCCCTGTGCCAAGCTGTTTCGCATTCACCGAAGGGTTACGAGTAGCGTCAACATCATCATGTAAATTTAGTAGTCGATTCGTGTGTGCAACGTGGGCCTAAATGGCTCCTCCGCAGCTCTCTGGCGTCACAGTTTTGCACCGTACTACGCTGATATACAGCGACAATTAGTGCACGGGCATCTGTTTTGTCAAAGAGGAATGCACGCTACTGTGCGCTCACCTGCATGCTCATCAGCGTCGTTCGTTGGATTATTCCTACGTTGTCAAGCACACGTGGTCAGTGACCTTCTGAGGGATAGTAATACATGTTTCTTTAGTCGCTATCGGAGCGGTTGACAACCACCAGCAGCGAATGGGAACAGACAACAGTGGACGAATGGTAGCATTCTTGTTTGGCACCGCGATGGCCCAGGATCGATTCCTGTCCCCTACCGTATGATAGGTTGCTTTCGGTCATTACAGCATGTGTCTCTGTGTCTGTCTGCTAGTAAAACGATATCTCTTTCTTTTGTTTAAACCATGCAGTGTCGTCTCACCAAATTTTGAGTGTCTACTTTTGCTAGTCCACTGACATAGAGGCTATAATGTTAGCCTTCAGTCACTTATGGTGCATACACGCATTCCCCAGGAGGTTATGAGCCACACGTGGGCGTGTTGTCGTTAATCATGACGTGTCTGAGAGGTATATCATGTTAGCTATGTCAAAATTAATCGTGTGTTGTAGTCATACATTCTTACCCTATTACGCCCATTTTGCTATATACAACGTGAACCAGACGACCAGACAAGCATTTAAACGTACGCTGGCTAGATAGATAGATAGATAGATAGATAGATAGATAGATAGATAGATAGATAGATAGATAGATAGATAGATAGATAGATAGATAGATAGATAGATACGGTCAAAGTTGCTCGAGTTCGCCAAGAAACGCTTCGCATTTAAAAAGAGTTCAGTGCCCCAACTCTTCATGCGCTCAGTAAGGGCTAAAATGCAGTAGTTGCTGGCACGGAAGGGCGTTTTTACGTTTACGAGAACTCGCAGCGGGGCCTACATGCGGTGCCTGGCTTGGCACACGACTGCCAGCGAAGCTACAGCTGTTTTTCATTGATGCTTGGCCCGTGTAACCAGGGTGCGCGTAACATAAGGCTTCCTCGCTTAGCTGTCCCCACTTCTTTGGGACAGCACCAAAACATTCTCTTTAATTCTGATGGAACCGACAAAGCGCAAACAGCCCAACTTTAATTCAGAAACACTACATCGCACACACAAACTCGATAAATCCTGTTTGCTGATCCTAATAATTTGGGTAAATGTCAGGATGCGTGCAGTTAAGGGACGACGGATTTGGGTATGAGTGTGTTTGCAAGAGTAATCACCGTGACCGCTTACGGCATGCTTAGCTTGGAATGAGGCAGTGATATGTCTCTTCTTGCTAAGTAAAAGAATTCAGCAATTTCAGTCTGAGTGACAGGAGTGCCCCTGTGTCCGGGGGGAGTCTCACCCGATCCGAGGGCAGCGTGGTCGGTAACGCCACGCGCAGTTTCGTGGACAGACTAGTCGAGGTTCAGGGGAACCTCACCGATCGACCTGACGCCGATAGGGAACCAACGATCAAAGTGTACAGAGCTTTAGCTGTGTTTCGCGCCTTTCAGGATTTGAACAATACCTGCCGGAATACCCCAGCATCCGATGATACCTTCTTCTCTAGCACCTGACCAGGTGCGTCAGTTTAGACCACTGTGGAGAACAACGCACTGGAGGGTATGAACACTGAAGAATGGCCTACATTGCCAAAGTTGCAGCTATAGATACAGCCAGACCCAAAGTCACAGCAACGTCAAAGAACTCTGAAGACTTTGGCCAAGTCAGACAAAGCGCTGGCTTCGGACTGATTGCCCAACAAAGAGGAAGGCCTCTTTTGGATACCGTACACGCCCCCTTAAGTAGGCTAAAAGCTCGGACAGTCTAAACTGCTCTGAAAGTGCTGAAAACCCTTAATCCGGTGTTTTCACTTCGTCTGTAATAAACATGGCTTGCCCCTGGTCCTCTTTCAGCACTGTAGACTGGAAGAGTGTGAATTCACAGTGAAATCGCGGAGGAGGAGGAGAAGGGGGGCGAAGACGAGGAACGGCAGGAAGGTCAATAAGACGCGCGTAGTCACCAACACGGTCGCATTCCGCAGACGTCAGGAAAGATCAGGTGCGGAACTTTCGGCCTAGCAAGTCCCGCTCTTAACATCAACGCATATATGAGCAGCTCGGACATGACTGAGAAATGACGGTGATAGAAGAGTCACCGAGTCTACAGAACTCGCAAGTACTGGATTGAGAACATGGAGCACGTGTTGCGCGTACTGAGCTACTGGTGAATTTAGCCTCCCGATGAGCACACCAAGCATGTCTAACAATGATTGAAGTGCTGCGACGTCTTTGTTCTCAACAGGCTGCTTGTTAGTCAGTGCTTCGCAGGTCGAAGTTGCTGATGAGCTCTGTGTGCTTTGATGCGGCTGTGGCTTAACTTCTTACACTAAGCTGCATCAGCAGTATCCATGTTTTCCTTGGGGCCTTCCTTTGTGCCGACCACCCTGCTCCGTGTGGCTGTGGCTTCGGCAATGTAAGCCAAGCCAAATGAGTGTCAACCGCATCATTTATGGCATTCTGGCTCTTACCGGCTGTCACAGGTCTCGGTGGCAAGGGAGGTGGAGAAGTTGGCCGTTGGAGGTGCCCTGTAAATGCACAGGCATTTGCTTTCTTTGACGAAGCCCGGCGACGGTGCCGCGCTTCCTGACCATTTTGCGGCCTGTCGATAAGATGAACGGCCTCTCGCCATTTCTTTTAAGGAAGCTATTTCTTTTTCAATGTTTGGGCAATAGTTTGATAAGGCTTCGTGGGCTCCAGCGCAATTAGAACATTTAAAAACAGTCGTTTTGCACTTATGGGCGGAATGGGTCTCAGCACAGCGAGAACAATATTTTAACGCGAAGGTGTTTTATGCCGGGCTAACGGAAATCGATCTCACGAAATATGATTCCCCATGAAAAAGTTCCACCCAGGCGGACTCAACCCACCTTCACTGGCGATTTGACGAGAGGAGCTGGAAGCTCTTCCAATACACCACCGCAATACTGCTCACATACGCAAGGTATATGCCTTATATGTTCATTACAGCCCTTTACAAGTAGCGTTTAATTGCCTTCGGGTTAAAGTAAAGGTGTTTAGTACAGTGAACTACAGTGTTTAAGAAGCAAATTACTCTTAAATTAACATCGCTTCACTTATGCTGCGCTCTTGGTTGGCTCAGGTTCTCTGCGGTGGTACCAACATCTAGGAACGATAGATAAAGCGAAGCAGATTGCCATGCTAATTCGCGCCGGCAGCCAGCGCTTTGGTAGCCTTCGCTCCTCGACCGCCGCGGAAGTTATGGGCGTGTCGCGACGTGACGGTGCGTTCCTCGGGCGAAGTACGAACGCGGCCGCTACAAAATTTGTCTTGTATGGCCAGGTGTGTTGAGTATGCGACGCGCACTGCTCCGGGAACGGAAGGATGGCCGTCTACAAGCAAATTATTAGCCTTTCGCGGCAGTGGGCTGTGTTTTCATGGAATGACCCGCTGTCAATCTGTTTAATTTCGCTTGCAAGGTGTCATGATTTGCAGACGCTCCTTTTCATGGCAGGTTTGTGAAGCTTGCGCAGGGCTCTGGCGCGTGCAGTTCAGTGTTTCCAGAGCGAGCAATGTGAGTCGTTCGAGAACTTTCCCTCGCGTACAACCGCCGAGGATCCATGTGCCGTGTTGAGGTACAGCTGATGTATACATGCAATGTGTTCACATGTTCACAGCACCCAAGCCATCTCCCACCCCTCGATTCGCCAGACTGCCGCTTATGCATTCCACAACTTCGCGAAGACACGCTTCACTTTCGTGTTATGCCGATTCCTACGACAGAGGGATCAACCACATTTTATTCCTGCATGTGCTACTCGCATGACTCAGCTTCATGTTGTTGTAAACTGTTGCGGTTTTGGCATACATTGCTACACAGGATGTCGGGAATGTCCTGCCTTTACATGCGCTGGCAGAGAGAATCGTCTTTAAACACTATTTCAAGGAGCGGCAGTTGCCCAATCGGGCGGCCTTCACGATGACGCTAGCTTCGTTAGATGGCTTGACGAGACCATCGAAATAGGAACAGGAAATTGCAGCTTCTACATCGTAGATGAAACCGGTGAGGACGTTAGAGACTGCCGGCATATACGAGCTGGCCTTCACTCCGTTCAGGTCAGTGATGTTCCACGGTGCGCTAAGTGCTGCAGTACGCAAAACATCAATGTCCAAGATATTCTTATGCATGTTGACTCTAACGTAATTGCTTCATTTGGCACTATAGTCCTTCCAGCGGCCTCGAAGCAGATTTTCTGTTGAGGTTCTTCATGTTGCCGTTCGATGCCGTAGGAAGGAAAAGGATGGTGTTGGACTCGGAAAGCCGGAACGCCGAAGACACCTAAGTACTCCTGTGCGTGAGCAGTGGTCGTCATCTCCCTCTTTTGCTCTTTCCAGTCCCCATTCCCTTACCCTCAGCGCAAGGTAACAATCCTGACGCTTGTCTGGTTGACCAGTTTGCCTTTCGTATCTTTTTCTTTCTGTCTCTCTCTGGAATACCCTGACGGCCGCTTCCTACCGCTTTACACACCGTATCTGTGACCATCTTGCATGGCGAGTGCCATGGCCACTTCGTCGATGACCTCCGGCTCTATCGTCCGCGCCGAGGAACAGATGACGACTTTGCCCCGCGTGTGCGCAATGGAAACTGCAAAAGCCTTGCCGTCTTGGAAGGCGGTGGTGTCCATGAAGCTTGCTTATATCTTGTCATTGTAGGTTGGCTTTACTATCGTCGACGCACTTGTCTTGCGCCAGCTTGCGCTGTGCACGGGGTGAACGTTGGAGGGCCCTATTTCCCTGGGGATTTGAATGCTGCTAGCCAAGCTCTAGAGGGGCGAGTTCGATCTCATCGAGGATCCGCTTGCCGACCGGCGCGGCATCTTGCTGAGCCTGGGCTATCTCCCCCGTGGTGATGTGTATGCGAAGTCGGAGGGGATCCTCGGTATGCATTCTGACAGGCGGTCCGAGGATCCTCTTGATTTTTTAATGAGGCATTGAGCTAGTCACGCGAGGCCAAGTGCCAATTGTGCATGGTCACTATGTAGGTGAAGTGACACAACACATAGGCGTCGATGAGCAGAAGCAGGCTGTCCTCCTTGAGGCGACGACTTCTATTTGTGACCCTTCGCATGAGGCTAAAAACATTGTTGGTCTTTGCAATAATTTTGTGCAGCGTAGTGCCATTGCCGACACCTGATTCGATGAACACACTCAGGACGGTGTCGGCTCCGAGTCGCCACTTCGAGTGAACAGGTGAATGTCACTTTCAGAGACTGATTTCCAGCCCTTGTGTGTTGTTTCGCAACCCCGTTGAAGAAATCCTGTTCGCAAAGAGAGCATTATAGTTTTTCCTCCAAAGCCGCGAGCCTTCAGGGTCGGAATACCCCGCCTTAATGGTTCCTTCCATGTGCATGCAGCTACTTCCGGCTATAGAACATACGCAGGGACAAAGATTGAAGCAAAGCATGAAGGGACCACATCTAATCCCTTACCTACACAGGGTGTCACACAACGTTAAAATGGTAGCGCCAAGATTCTACGTCAATGTTCGGTCCGCCCCTGCCAAGTCATAGAAGGGAGTTCTATAAAAGACGGAGCGCCCAATGTTTGCTAGAACCACAGGAGCAGGTCGCCTCTTGCCAGTGAAGGGTTCTTTATGAAATTTTGCCGACCTGTGGATGTAAATGCATCGGCCATACTTGTTGATGTTATAACGTTGGGGCACGTGAGCACACTTTGGATGTGCGTAACAAATCGGGAGGACATCTGCTCGACCATTGTCTCAGGTGTGGCTGTGAACCAGATTTTCTAAGTTGTTGAGTGTTAAAGAGAGGTAATAAGAGATTAGAAAAAGAAATAGTACAGGCTTTTTTGTATTAACCAAACTGTTAAGAATTGTGTTAGTGCACTATCCCTTATTCTCTGAATTATGAGAAGGAGTTCACGGAGGGCCGTGTGTAAGAAGTGTGAAGTCATATAGAAGTGTGGTGAACTGGGCTGGTTCGCGCATGGACCTTACGTGAACAGGTGATGCATTTAGGTAGACAGTGTTTTTTCTTTGTTTTTGTTGTTTCATTTCATCAAGGCTTTGGGACTTCTGTATGGCAGAAGTTTAGCGTACTTCTTACATTTCTTTCAATGTTCCCTAGTAAAATAATATAAGCCGAGCGCATGTCATAATTTTAACCTCAACGTTACTTTCAGTTCTGTCATATTTGTGTTGTTGTTCAAGGCTGTTTAGTGACGACACGTGTATTGCGGTTTTTGTTGAGAATGCTTGGTCGCTTCAAAACCTTGGGGTCCCATTGATAGTGTAATGTGCTTTTACATGTGTTGTGTTTACATGCCACATACTACAGTGTGTTTCCAAAGTTATGTTTGACATCTTTTTCTTACAAAAAATATAAAGCAGCTTAGCACCGTGATGTTCTTCTTAATACTTTTCAGTTTGTTTCAAGTAAAAGTAACAAGTTTTCGAGTAAACTTAAGCTGGTAGTTCAGCGCTGTGGCTGTGCATCATTGTTTCTTGAGTCTATATCTTTTGTGTTGCTTGAACTATTTTGACTATACATAATAATTTGTCTTACGTGCCATAACTACGATGTAAATATAAGCGGGGGACTGTGTATCAGTTTCGATCAGGTTGTGTTCGTTATGTGTGCCTAATTCTAAGAATACTATTGTTCTTAAGAGAAGTCTTAAACGTGCCTAAACGAGTGCGCAAGTTGGGTCCCTCAGCATTCCCAATATCACGAATCTTGTCGCCAGTGGCTAGGAATCCGTATGAAAATCTCAACGAAAACATATTCGCTTTTGCAGCAATTTCTAGCCATGAAATTCTCGGTATAGTGCATCATGACCATATATTTTTTTTAACGAGCGAGCATGTACACAGATATGTGAGGAGATTAACATGGCTATGGTGAATAGGCCACCGAAATATTGCGATATTCTGCACGTGGCGGATTGTCTCGATGGGCGTATGAAGGTGTAAAAAGAAAGCATGATATAAAACTCAATATAGAACACTGCAAAAGCTTCACGAGCTTAAAGAGATTGAGTATATCAAGTTGAAAGCGTCCAACATGAACGTCAGCGTTGCGCATAAAAGCCGCCTAGACATCTCTTGGGCACGGTTGATGTGGGACACGCGCTTAGCACACATGAGGGCCTCCTTGAAAGCTACAACGACGTCAGAGCTCCTTCAGGCGTGTGCGATGGAATAGGGGATCAATCCAATGTAATATCGTGCGTTGTCTAAGAGGCGATGGCCTACACGATAATTGGATTTTACATTTTTGGATGCATGAAGAGGTCGTTTAAAGGAGATGGTACTGCTTTTTGCAGCACCACTATTATTTCTTAGAAGCAGTATACCTGTGTGGTGTAGTCACAAAAGATATTGTGACAATTTATTTGCCAAACGTTTGATATTCGGTGAATCACATATACCACAACTGCTTTCTCCCTTTGGAGCTTTCGATATATAGCAGGCCACCTTTCCTTTTATATTATTTCATTTTCTTAGCTGTCACCGAGCGACACAAGAAAGTCCGATGAATTTCACAAAAGACACATCACACGGTAAACTCCACAAAACCTACTAGGGCATATGTCTGCAGTATGTCTTAACATAGGATGAGGCCTGGTGTACACGAGCTTGGACACGAGAACATCTTAGTGGTGTATTGTGTATACAAAAGCAGAGCTTCACCTCACTCTCGTTTATCACAATACCAACGTATCAGGAGGGAACGTACACACCTCTTCCCGAAATCCTGTCCCAGCACGAACGTTGGGGCACAATTTAACAATAATGTGCTCTTGTCCTGCCACCTCTACTAATATTATGACTAGAGCCTCTTCAATGACCAGAGATGCTAACTACAAACGAGTCTAGCGTTAGGACCTCTATTGAAAACTGGCCCGAATCCCTCAAATCTTGTACCAATATTTGAATATGCACCTGCGTGCACACCTCTCTAATCTCTTGCGTAGTGTAAGCTTCACCTGATCCTCCTGTCTGGACAAAGCTATTAGATGCGAAGCAGCTCTTTGACTAGCCTGTGGAACGCTCTCCCTCCGTACGTCCGTACAACGCGCCGCAACGCGCTCCCCTCGCAGTGCGCGCTGACGTCACTCTCTCCCTCGCCTGCCGCGCGCTCGTCGCAGCGTCCGCAACACCTGCCGCTACCGCCGCTCGCTACACCGCCGACTCGTCGGTTCACGCGCAAAATTAACACCATCTTCCCAAGGGGAACCCTGATGGGATGCGAAGCACCCGCGTTAGCGCCGTTCAACCCGTGACGCCACCCGTGCGCAACGCTGCTGCTTCGCATCCCATCAGGGTTCCCTTTGGGAAGATGGTGTTAATTTTTTTCACCTGATTTTTTCCCCAACCTTTCCATACAGCCATTATAGTTACGCAGAACTCACCTTATGCTTCCTCGCGATAAATTTCGTTATTACGCTTCAAAATAGATTGCTGACACTTTTTCGGCACACGTCATCTTTTGTTAACTATTGATGAATCGATGTGAATTACACTGGTTTGGAAGTAAGTAGAATCTCGATGATACGATTACGGTTGATGCGAATTTCGCGATGATACGAATTTTAATGTTGTTTAGGATGGACTACGTTGTATAAAATGCGCCTGTGATTCAGTGTTATACGAATAGTTTCGCCAGCCATTGCGGATAATACGAATGCGCGGAATAACGCTTCACGCGAGCGACTGACTCAGATATTTGACTGCAGATTTTTCCGCGATTTCCTTACGACTTTGGACCGGAAAATTGCAGCGAAAAACAGAAAAATTTTGCTTTTCGGTCAACCAGCGTTCGGCCCATCCAAAAGACTGCAACTTCAGCAATGTCGCTGTAAGGTTCCTGCCCGCAAACACCACGAGCTGTCTACAGCCGCTGCATGCGGGAATAAACCGAAATGTGAAGCACCATTTCAAGGGATTGCTTCTACGGAGGCTCCGGCGAAAATTGAGCGCAAGGATGAAAACTTGCGGATTAGCCTGCTTGACGCCTTACATTTCTTGTCCATGTCCTGGGATAATGTGACCCAGGACACGATCGCAAACTGCTTTCGTAAGTGTGGATTTTTCGCGGAATCGGATGCGGCTCCGACGGAAGAAAACCAAGAGCCTGACGACGATTTACACATCGAGGGTTGGGAGAACCTTCCAACTCGAGCTTCAGCGCGAGACTTCGTCACCGCGGACGACAACGTAGCGACCTCTGGGCTGCGATCCATCGAAGAATTGGTAGACGAGGCAAAGGATACCGAGTCTGAGAGTGATGGTGAAGATGCCGGTGAGTGTAATCTCCTACCATCAAGGTCCGAAAACCTTGACGCCCTCGATGTACTGCTCACACCGTAAGCACCGGCAGCATGAGTGAAGAAACTGCAGCGTGGTTTTATTCCTTTCAGGCGGCTTTCTTGGGGGACAGCGAAGTTAAAAAAGTTCAAAAGAACATCATGGACTTTTTCAGCAAGAAGTAGTTGACCCCAATAAAGTTCTTGTTCATCTTCATGATCAGCTTTCACTTGTTTTGGCTCATACGGATTCGGGATAATACGAATATTTTACGTGCTCCCTACGAATTCGTATCATCGAGATTCCACTGTACTAAGCAAGGAATGGTCGATAGGATGCAGTCGGTTTTCCGAAGTGTCAGTGAATGATACTGGACGCACAAAAAAAAAAACAAGGGCTATATAGCTTTTGTTTTTTCTCTCGTATATCCTTGGGGAAAGCTGAGACTGGTAAAAGTTTTATAGGTCGACAATTATTTTAAACTTCATCCTACACCCCATGGACAATCCTTGCAAAAATGGTGGCATGGCGGTTCCATAAATGGGAGTTGAAAGAAAAATAAATCGAGCAATATTACGCATAGCGACACAAGACCTGCATTTGTGGCGATTAGTTTCATTTAACAATATTTTTTTCTCCATGAAGAGTAGCTAGCCCGACCAATCACTGGATAATGTCCAGCCGGGGAGGGCGACTGAAAGGAATTCAAGACGAACGTTATGATTGAAGTAATGCAGCCTCCTGATTTCTTAGGTCGAGTCTGGAATAAAATATATACTGCGTACAAAAATTGATAATAGTGTGTTGTGCAGGTCACGAAATCTGTTGCTACCTGCGCATTGTCCAACACGCTGTGCTCAGAAGTGCTGACGGGGAGTCAGCGTATCTCTCTACTGATTTTGGCAACATGCATCTCGATACCGATGCTGCAGGCGACTTGACAAAAGACTGAAATCACTGCATCACTGCTCTGCTTCTACTGCGCAATTAGAAATCATGTATGTAGTCCAGCGATTTACGTCCGTCTTTTCAAATAGACCAGCTAATGGATAACTTTTGAGCAGAACATCTTTGAGAAGCCCGCGCTGAATAAAATATGCAACCATATCTGTTATCGTCACCGTTTTAGTGCGCACAAAAGCACACGGCCATTAAAAACCTCAAATGTCGTAAAAGTTATGCGTCACCACTGACCAAGTGTACCACTTGCCATCGTGCTTTTTCTTTAAGGCTTTGCCTAAGACAGCTATGCCCCGCCACGGTGGTTTAGTGGTTATGGTACTCGGCTACAGATCCGAGGGTCGCGGGATCGAATCCCGGCCACTGCGGCTGCGTTTAGACGGAGGCGAAATGTTGAGACCCGTGTGCTTTGCGATGTCAGTGCGCGTTAAAGAACCCCAGGTGGTCGAAATTTCCGGAGACCTCCACTACGACGTCTCTCATAATCAGAGCTGATTTTGAGACGTTAAACCCCACAAATCAATCAGGTAATGAGCTTGCGGCATGCGCACTACCGAAATATACCCACCAGAGGCGTTTATATTTCAGGAGTGCAGTTACTAAACGGGCATCCTAGCAACGCACGCGGGGCGCGCAACGACGCATCGTATTAATGAGCTTGGCTCATGATTAAGCAAATGCATCGGACATTCCAGAACACACTTAGCTCAAGTTTTCATGGCCGCGTCGCCCAATTAACTGTAGCCTGATTCTAATAAGCTTACTCTCTCGAATAAGCTTACTTAATGTATAAACGATTATATTAAGCACACATCCTGTTTTCGTCTCCCGAAACGCCGGACCTTCACTTGCAAGTAGGTGCAACAGATTGCGTCATGCCCGTCAAGATGTTATTCGGCAGTCCTCCGCACAAATTATTGTTATCCTGCAAGCGGGTTGGCCCGTCTGTGATGCGAAGAAAAACATCCGGCGAAGAATGCTCACTTCGCTGCAAGATTGTGACCTTACTTCTACCTTGTTCAGCGTGTATTTTCTTGACCGCATTATACTTAAGGCAGCGGCCTTTTTAACACGAAAGTGTTTTATGTCGGGTTCCACCACGACCCCATGCGTCACTACCGTAACGGATATGAAGCAGTAAAATAAACATGAACAACAAAGAAAAACACTCAGAAAAAGTTCTGGTGATGCGCTGGGAATAGAACTCACAGCCACTTGCTCCACGACGAAGGGTGGCTGGTGCTCTGCCACTGCGCTAACGCCGCGTATGCCCAAAGTTGTACGAACGCGGCTTCTTATTTCGCTTCGTTCTTCGACGCTCTCGTCCGGCTCAGCGCGCGCGCATCCAGGCGCACATTGCCTGGAACGGTGCCGCCATCCAGGAGAAGCGAAGTGAATCGCTGTAGCCTTACTTCGCCTCTCCTGGATGGAGGCACCATTCCAGGCGCGTTGCAGAGTCCGCCTCGATGCATCAGATTGATTAGAAAGAAGCGTGGTAAGAAAGAACATAGCCGCGTTCGTATAGCTTCGAGCGTATATCCGCCGACAGAGCCCTGTTAGAACACCGGTCACCTTTCATCGTGGATAGCGTTTCCCCGCCGACCACGCTTCGAGCGTGATGGCAACAATAAAACTGCTGCATTCCGCGCCCAAGCACCGTAACGACGTTGACAAGTGAATGTGGCGCAAGTAAATATGATTAATACCTTTGTCGCGTGGCATTTGCTATCGACTGTGTCCAGTTATTGCGTAAAATACTTCAGTTACCACAAAGGGTTGGCCCTTGATGTTATGGAGGATATGCGTGAACGTGGGTTCGTCTGCGTCAAACAGTGCCGTATCAGAAAAACACCGATATCAATGGGCAAGTTCACCTCGATGTAACAATCAACATTCAACTGCATATGCGAAGACACATTTCACCTTCGTGTTATACGGATTCCTTTGACAGAGGGATCAACCATAATTTTGTTTATTTTTCCAGAGAAATCGATGTAATCCGAGTGGTATAGACTATCCATGTGATTATCAATCATATATTTCATTTATTAAAAGCCAGCATTTACATGGTATACGATTTAAATCGGTGCGTCGTATTTTTATTCCGGAGCTTTCGATTTTCCAGGGGATGCTTGCACGGCTCACTTAGCCAATTTTACTAAGAATGTCACTTTCGTGTGGAATGGGTTTCCGCTTTTGTGTGTGTGCTTGCACTTCTTTCTCCCGCAATGAATTTTTTATACTAACACAACGTTCTGACATTCCAAGAATAATCGTACAGCTCTCCGTGTACGGAAACTCCTCTTACCTTCCATTACGATTTCTCTGCCCTATTGTCATTATAGGCTCAGATACATACTTTATTATTAACGAAGCAAAGAAAACATGTTAGGGAATTAACCTATAAAAAGAAGACATAGATGCCCTCTCGAATCATCACAGTTCTGTCTCCCGTTTACGATCGCATGCACTTTACTTGAAAGTGGCGGTGCTGCCTTTGCTTGCCGCTTTTGCGATTGCCTAAAGTTGCCGGGCTCTCGCGTACAGTGCGGGTACGTACCCACGGCTGCCCACGTAGCATACTTGAGGTCTCTTGCCCATGAACGACACTGCTGTTGGAATTTGGGCGACCTTATCCATGACCGCCCGCTGATTCCGTGTCGATGTCGAGTTCCATCAGCACCTTGTTTAGACTGTACGTTGATACCACTAGAATCAAAGGAGTCTTCGAGCATCCATCAAATTACCGGGTGCTGTTCCCTGGTTTTTACTCCCCACCACGCACATGTTAACGCAGGCACGAAACTTGGTGTGGAGCCATTCTCGTCACTCGTTTAGGTCTGGTACTCACAAAAGCAACTTAAGTTAAAAATGTTGGTAATAACAGTTCATCCAATGCCGATGCGACAAATACGATTACAGAAGGCGACCGTCTAATGGCAAAAAGCTCTTACAAAAGAGAAGTCACGCAAATTCAGCCCCACGTGTCCGCATCAGCCTCTACAATTCATCTCACTACTATCTCGCACGACTCCCAAGCCTACCACGTGTATAAGGAAGCTCCACGCTTGCGCAGCAGAACGCAGTTCCATATGCAAATGGCCGAGTTGGAGCGCGATTGTTTGGCACGTTCTGCGTCACAACGATGCGCGACACGCTAATCCGGCTGCGCATGTAACGTCACATGTCCCTAGTTATTATACTGGTGACCGCGGCAAACTGTGGCTGCGAAGCCAAGTGGCCGTGCCGATGCTGGCGTGACGGACCGCTTGGATACGAATTCCCGCTGACTGGTATAGCCCACTGTCCTGAAAGCAACAAATAAAAATTCCTAGTACTCCTTATATAGCTTAAAAGGCGTAAGATGCGAAATCCCATAACTTTCGTTGTCGAACCCCGGATATACAGGGGTTCAAACTTGGAACAAGTTGCCGTCTAGCGTTGCGTGAATGTAATTTAGTACGCGCTGTAAAGCTTAACATTCAACCATGTGTGGCTCACGCCACATATCCAATGCGGGTATTACCCTTTACCGTGACGCATAACTGAGGAGCATGTCGTGTTGTTCTCGCGACGTACCGGTCATGAGAGTGATACATACGCACCTTTCCGCGCCAATTTTGGTATACGCCACGTGAACACAACGCGAGTTTTCAGTTCTTGTGCAATGTTTTTGTACCACATTTTTCTGCTATCGTTTTTTGCAAGTAACGTCGGTACGAGCCACATCATCCTTAATAATATCATCAGCCATATCCTTGTATCCTCTGATGTTTAGAAAAAAAGCGTCAGGTAAAGTTTTGTTCTTTATTATTGAGATCAGCTGGTTCAGCCATTCCTGTAAGCCTGAAGCACCGAGAACGAGAGAGCTGCTGTTGGAAACGGTCCAGAATAATCGCGAGTACTTTGCTGTAGAAGCGTCAGTTAATTCACGGGCCTCGGAGCGCCGGGCGACAACGTGATAAATTGCAGGAGGTATGCACCCGCTTCGGGTAGTGTCGCCATGCTTTAACGCCGTAACGCTAAGGAGCTCGTGCCCCAGAAACGCGTTGGCGGCGTTGACTCTGAGTGAAAATGGTATCGCACTGCCAAGAATATGCGCAAGTCAGAGATACGTTAGGACGAGCCCCACCTCACGCCGGAATCGAACCCAGGAACTCTCCTTGAGTACAATGTTCTACCACTGAACAACACGACAAACACCCCCTCACCCACCACATTACGTACGTACATGCATACACACATACATACATACGTACATACGTACGTACGTACATACATACGTACGTACGTACGTACGTACGTACGTACATACATACATACATACGTACGTACGTACATACATACGTACATACGTACATACACACATACATACATACATACATACATACATACATACATACATACATACATACATACATACATACATACATACATACATACATACAAGCGCTGAACTACAACTGTCTTGGAGTTTAGCCTGTGCTGTGTGTATTTTTGTGTGCGTTTTTGTCTCCTAAAAACTCGCGCTAGTGTTTCTATAACTCGTCTATCCAACCAGCATGCCCGTACCTTTTCAGAAGGTCAAGGAACGGCTAACGCCGGATTCCACGAAGGAAAAGCTGCTGGAAGCAGTAGGTTGCACTTTAGGAAATTATTATAATGTTTTGCTATGGCTTCCAACACTCAGACTGATTTGACGATAATTTACTTACCAAGCAATACAGCAGCACTATCGGCTTGTACGCAGGATAACCCCAGCCCCCGCCCCCCGGTCTCAACTGATTCAAAAGTAACAATAGATGGAGGAGCTGGCTACAGGCGACTCCAGAGTAATATCCTCACACGCGGCATCTCCTTTCATAATATCCAGCCGACGATATAAGGCTTCGGCTGACCACCATTACAGTGTTCCACAAAAACACTCTGCCACAGCATCCACTGCAATGCAAGCATATGCGAGCAAATCATAACAGCCACACAACACCAGGAGCAGCAACCGCAGACGCAAACCTCCTCACTTTCGTGTGGTCACCAGGGCGTACCTGTTCGACCAGCACCAACCCGTCGCCCGGGCGAAACGAGCGGCATGAGCCACACGGTTCCTGGAATAAGGTACCCTCCTTGCTCTAGTGACGTGCAACTGGCTCAATAAAACTTCATTCGTTAATATATCCACGACCACGTTTAATTAGCCTTTTTGTATACCATCAGCAGTGACGTCACTGTGGAAAATGCTGTTTATAAAACCATATTTGAGAATTTTATGCCTCAAAATATACCTAGAATTGTGAGTTAATGAGGCTGTCTCGTCGCCACAATATTATAGAGAATCGGACACGGGAGTAGTGTTTTAATTAACACATACAGCGAGAATTATCTTTCTCGTGTACCTATTCGTATAACCTTGAACGGTCTCTTTTGCCATGCCGAGGCCTATATCTGGGATTAGTTTTTTCAAGTCAAGTCAAGCTTATTTGTTTTATCATGTACAAAAGAACGGGTTACATAATACATACAGCATCAGGAGGTCCCAAAGTAAGAAACTGTCCGGGGGACCTCCTATAATTAGTGGGGTACATGAAAGTAACAGCAGCAAGAAACTAAAGAGTGCGAAAAAAATAAAGATGCAATTATTACATAAAAATATATAGTAAAAATAGAAAAGTTACATATTTATCATAACTGCGTTACACAATACTAAAACAAAATAATGCACATAAAGGATAGAAAGGAATGAAGTGATGAAAAAGAATATTACAAAAGAACAAAAGGTTCGTTTAAGAGGATGTTTTTAATGTTAGATTTAAAGGATGGCAATGAACGAGATGACTTAGCATGAGAAGGTATATGATTCCAGAGATGAACACCATAGAAACGCGCTGTAAGCCTGCCATAGTTAGAACTGATTTTAGGTAAGAGAAGGTTATTATGCTCTGAAAATCTGGTATTATTGTTGTTGATAAGGATATGGAAAGGAATACAGTCTAATGATATTTCACGATGAGTGAGACGATATGTGATGACCGACAATCTGTGATAAAACAACTTTTGAATGGGCAAGATGCCAAGATGTTGATAGATAGGTAGAGGATGGGAACGGAATGGGCTAACGGTCATTAATTTTATCGCCTGGTTTTGAAGACGTTGAAGTGGTTTGAGATGAACGGCATATGTGTTAACCCAAGATGACAAGCAGTATGATAAATGGCTGTTAATGTAAGCATGATAAAGTGAGATGAGAACATGAGGGTGAAAAAATGCACGTGTTTTAATGATAATGCGGATACCAAATGAAACCTTTTTTATTAGCGAATTGACGTGACTGTTGTATTTAAGATAACCACTGTGCTTACGTTGTAATAAACATTGTGCTGTTACCATAGCTAAAGTATTTGTAAATATTGCCTGACCTGCCGGAGTAGCTATAGGGTTAAGTGCCGCACTGCTAAGATCCAAAACGCCGGTTCGATTACCGTTCACGACGGGCGCATTTCGGTAGGAGTGAAGTTTACAAACACCCATTACTTAGGTTCCGCCCGAAGAACCCCGAAGATTCGAAATTATTCCAGAGTTCGCCACTATGACGCACCTCATAACCATACCGAGGTTTTGGCACTTGAAATCCCAAAACATTATTGCTATGTGAACATTGTTTTTCGCATTATTTTTCACCAGTTGCACTTCGATGGTTTCAATGGCCGCCTAAGAGCAGTTGTTCACTTCCTTGTCAAGCTATCACGGGATAGCTTTTTCCGGGAGCTCCTCAATTAGCTATATCATGTACGAGTTTTTCCGAAAGAATAACTTGAACATAAACGCCGGCAAACTTTGCTCGTAGAAAAGCTGAACAAGTAACCCGCAAGACAAAGTTCATATTCAGTGGCTCGCAATACGTCACTTACACCTACAAGCACCTTCTGTCGTGTAGTTTTTGTCGCAATGTCAAAACTGGTGGCCGAGGGTGCGAAGCTGGCGCGAGGGCACCATAGGAACTTCAAATATTTATTGGTATTTTGTACCCCAAGTTCACCGCATATGAACTGGAACTGCTGTCGCAGTTCGAAGTCTTCAGACACAGAGGCTTCTTCCACGCAAGTGAAGGCTACACGGGGAAGCTTGGAGTATGCTATTCTTCACGTCTGAGGACGAATTCCCCCATTCGAAAAAAGTGGAATTGAATTTCAACACAAGGCTAAGAAGTGTGCTGTGTACGGAAGGAGAACAAAATTATGTGCATTAGGCCGTTGTAGTGGCCGTTACGATATTCCTTCACCTACGGGTCTTTGTTAGTGAATCATAACAAAAGAGGTCACAGAGAGGTGTTTTACAGCACTTCTTTCAGCTTCATCATATGTGTGAACAGCATTGACCGCCAGAGACTTCGGAACAGGGAGGGCAGGGGAGGGGGGAGGGGGGGAGGGGGGGCGGTCGCCCGCCTAATAGTTTTACAGAGGAGGCAGGGCCCCCACTTTCCGACCGTTTACTCTGAAATCAAATTTCTGGCAAAAATTTTCAAGCTGGTGGTTGTGTAATCCAGTGCTTTCCAAAGCCAGTGCTTTGGAAAGCACTAGACAACGGTCTGCGCAGGTTTTCAGTACTTCCTAAATTTGCAACTATTTCTAAAGTGTACACCGAAGCAAAATAAGCGAGGGTGCAAAGATGCAAAATTTAGTACGGCTAAAATGAATTAGCACATTAATTGATGTCATTAGAGCTGCTAATTGCTAGTATAATGATATATAATGTAAATAATAAGAATCAATGTATATCTAGAACAAATAAACAATAAGCACAACATATACGAAAACGATAATACTTGCCCCACCCACTCCCCAAAACGTTCCGGAGTCCCTTATCACCGCATATTGCTTGTCCTGTACGTACCTCTGGCAATGACGAGTTCAAGCCATATATTTAGGAAACGTTCAATAACGCTGTTCATAAAATACTCAACCATTACAAAGCGGGCAGGGGGGGGGGGGGATTGTTATTGTAGCTAATGAATAAACCATAGCATCAAAGCTCGAGGTCATCTTACGTCATTATCACAGAGCGCTCCGTAGGAGAGTATAACGGGAAAGCACAACCTGTGAAGCGTGCTGCCGTGAACGGCGAAGACACACAGGTACTAGCACCAGTGCCAGATTTTTACCGTGCTCCTGACGCTACTAAGCGCAGCAACTTCGAAGTGCGAATCGGTGGAAATGTTACACAAGCATTTCAAAACAGAAAAAAAATAAACAAGAGAGCGCCGTATTTGCGCTTTTTTATAAAAGTTTTCTGTAATCTCATTTTGGAAGCTATCGGAAGGCCGAGATTTGTAACAACGTACCTCGATTCACAAAATTATGAAATTTTTAATATAGGCAGAGCAACCAAGAACACCTGCAGGTCAATAACTTGTGGTATAAAAGAAATAATTTTACGTGTTGCCGGGGGTAACGGCACAGCAGGGAACGCTTCCAAAATGCACATTAGGAAACTTCGTTGTGGCCACTCGAATCCCCAAGTCACGAAAATGTTCGCCAAGTATGAAAATTGCTTAAGCCAGGTCATTTAGTCAGGTTCCGCAGAAAGCCCTTGCGAGACAAAACAACTTGTTAATGGTGGATGGCTGAGACATGAGCACTCAGTAAGCGGAAAGAGAGAGATTCAGTCTGATTTGTAGCATTCTGGTTTGCGCGGATGAGGTAAAGAGTTGCTTCGGCGTCACAGCACCTTTCATATACGTAATATTCACCCTCAGAGCTCATTTGAGAACAAGACTGCTTGTACCGTGTTATGAATTAGCTATAGCAATAGCTATATCCCTAAACTTTGCTGCCGACTCCACTGTTCTCCTCTAGGACACATTTAGCGCGCGCTCCCGAAGACACAGAAATCAGGTGCTTCATTACTGCCCATTTCCTTACTGCGGTCAGAGGGCGAACGTGGGGCACCCTTTATATGTATGCTGGAGATTTTGTTCGGTCATACACCTAGCTCATCACTTCATATTGTAAATGCGATGCTCCAAATCGTGCAGACATAAATAAGTAGCGCAAAAGTCTTTATTCAGGCAGGGCAGCTATGGGTTATGATGAGTGTATGAGGCAACCCTGGCATTAAATAAAAAGAAAATGTCAACCTGACACTGGTATACTCGTGTGTTTCTGCTCCATACTAGAGAGCTTCGTCACGCCCAAATGTAGTATTGTGAAAACATAAGCCGATGTTCGTGTTTCATCGGAAGTCAAGGTGAGGACATCGAGGAGTGAAGCTTAATTTTCTGGTGTCCGATGACATCACCGAAGTCTTATGACGCCCTAGGTACCCTAAATTGCATTGTAGGCTAAGAAACAATTACTCGCCCTTTCCCGTCTTTCTTTTTCTTTTTTCGTCAATGTTCACGCCTCAGTGTGCAGCAAAGAATAGCGCCCCGCCCGCATTATAGAGGGTGAACGAAGCTCCTCATTGTCGAAATACGGGGTTCTCGGACATCACTGGCCTTTCGCAACTTATGCAGGGATGGCTTTAAACGTGATGCTGGGCTTTTTAAGGGAATCAGTATGGCGTGACAGTCGACTGATTCTCCAGGCTCCCTGTCAGGGTGTGCGCTTGCATTTTTTCTTCTCGTATTATTTATCCCTCGTTTTGCAATGCCGCTATCTTATACACCCCCATTTTGGTGCAGCCAACCGTAATCTGTTCACTTTAACCTTCCTGCCTTTCTCTTGCAATGTTGCCTTCTCTTCCTTCATGATATGTCGAAACATTGAAGCTGTGCGGTGCCGGGCTTACAGGCCCACCGTTCGGACCCGTCGACGGTCCGCAGTTGAACAGCCTCGAGCAACAGAGATATTTTTTTACGACTGTACTTCAGAGAAGCATGTCCTACTTCGCAGAAGCTCAAAGAAAGGAGTTTTTTTTTCCTCTAGTTATGCTTCGCCTTTTCTTTTCTATTTCTAACATTTCTCTTTTTTTTTTTTTTTGTGGACCTATGAAATTCTGCATTAATATTTTCTTTGAAGGACCTCTAAACTATAACGTAATGGATCGAACGAAGACAGTCTAGTTTCGTAGTTCTTTGGTTTTACGACTTCGCTTTCAAAATAAAAAGAAAAGACGGCGAGTTAAACCACTAAAACATATTGCTGTCACTAGGTTCCTTTGACGCACTGCTGTGAGAAGTGCAAAACGCGCGTAGACTTCGAAAATGTCGGCATAAGTCAGATGCTGCGGCCACGTTTTGAGGCAAGGAAATTTACCGCACACTAGATCTGTCGTCGAGCGTATGGTTGCTACCTCCTCCATCATTTTCTGATTCGTTGAAGCGCATCGAAATGTGCCCAAGGCGGGACGTCGCGCGCGACATTATCGCCGGTACATCGAACAAGAGCCATCCCACTCTTTAGTGTATTTTCGTTTAACGGAGCCGAGGCGAAAAAGGTGCATCTTTTTATCGAACATTCTTTACATCGAGCTGTATATGCTAACTCCGTAGGAAACTAAATAAAAACAAAGCAGGTATGATTGCTTTCGTTCCGCTACAGGAGTGTAGACTCCATGATCCACGGTGCTTCTTGAACCAAAGCGGTTATTTTCGGATCAATGGAGATGATCTAGAGCGTCTGTACTGAAAGTTCTCGTTTGTAGGCTCGTTATAATGCACGAGAAAGAAAAAAGGCAAATGGGAAGGCACGCGTTGCGTTGGCTTCACGCATTGCAAAAACGAACCTGTGCGACAAGTGCTGCAATCAGGCAGGATCAGACCACCCCATGGCATTTCTCTCGAGACGTAAAATTGACGAGAACAGACTTTTTACGACCTATGTCGAAACAACATTATTGCCAGAATGGAATACCAGAGCATCGAAGAAATTGCGCCTCGGTTGTCATTATTCTTTTCTTGGCGAAGGATGACGTGCTTTTGAGTTGGTGTATCCTTTTTTTCTTACAACAGCGAAGTGCTGGTAAAAAAACACAAACAACGTCGTTCCCAAGTGGAAACCACTGAGCGTAAGCTACGGCTGCTAGAGATGGCGAAATACAAAGCTCAAAGCACATGCATGGGTTACAGGCGCCGATGTAGATTTTACAGGTTCCGAGAGTAACCAAAGCAGAAAAAATATTCCTACAGGAATTCATCGACATTGAGGTAAGAGAAACAATGCGTTCTGATTGGGCGCGTGTGTTTAGGAGACTTTCTTATGCGGACATATTATGCCTTGCTGACTTAAGCCGCGCTCACCTGAAACTTGCGTCAATCAGCTATATATAGAACAAACACAGCCGTCGCGAGACGCCACGTCTCACTACCTCTTGAGTTTAAACACGCTGAGATTTCAGTGGGAATTGCAGTGTGGTTGGAAAACTACCAATGTCGTTTGACGAAAAGAAAAATAGCAAATTTTAAGAAAACAGGCGGATGAGAACGAGGGGGAGTGTTGTTTGCTGGAAGAGGATCCATTTGCTTGCGAAGAATACCAGCAATTGACCTGCCCGAGCTCGGCACAGTTCATTGCATCCAATAGCAGCTTGTGGCAGCATAGTCATGCTGTGTCAACCCGCGCATACACCACTCCTTGTTAAGCCTGGGATCACGGTGAATTTTAGCAAGAGCAAAGCTCCTCTCACTGAGGTATCTTACGCCCTTCTAATGACAAATCATGCTTGCTTTTGAACGTGGGTCGTCTTGCATTTCATTTTACCCATTATTCAGTGTCAAATTCGGAACCTTATATAAACAATGTGACATGTCATCCTGGGTAGTATTACACCGGGTCAAGATTGGAGATCGTTGTTTAAGAACGCGGGCGGTCTTGTTCACGTTTCACTGCATGTCATTGGCCGTGGTCATGCTTACCTCGTAAGCAGCGGGGCGCGGCTACGTTTTTGCATGACCACATTTTCTTTGCACGTAACGCGTTTAAGCTAACGAAAGAGAAAAATTATTCGCTTTCATAAAACAGCCTCATTTATTGGAAGACGAAAACCATTTCGTTTTGTAGCATGGTGCCTAAAAGAGGACAACGAAACACACTCGCCAATTTTTGGGATATTCACCGCTTGCCCATTGGTAGCTCTCGCCCTTCCCTTCTCGGACATTTTATGGCTCACCGTGTCATAAAACAGTGCCCACTCGAGCCAATCCTGGAAGCCTACGCCACAGTTAGGTGCGCCAAATCCGCCGCATGCACAATGAGACCTACCCCCTCCGCCCCCCCTTTCCTTTTCGTGACGTTGCAGCAAGCGAATGCGCTTGGGTCCCTAACCAAGACATCCGGTCGCGCCCCTGCTCGCAATACATCTTGCACCATCCTGCTGAAATTTGTGCTGACCGGCTGTAAATAGTTAACCTAAGGAAGAGTGTATTCGGTCAGATTAAGTCCCCTAACCACATAAGGCTTTTGCAGTGGAGCCCACAATGCCCGCATGTGGTTCAAGGTGGCCTGTTTTGTGTGACAAAAAGCCAGGTGGTTTAATGGCAATTCATCACAGTATGCTGGAAATAATTCTGGAGAGCTGCAAGGTTACGTGCTGAGGCCACTGTTTTTTTCTGGTATAATCAACGATACCAGGTAAGACGCCGTGTTCGATTCAGGATTGCTCGCTACTGAGTGTATTTGCTGGAGAAATGTCAGTAATGTGCACGACTCAACGAGTTTAAAGAGCGACCTAAGTTTAGTCGAAAATTCGCGGGATTCGCTGCTGAATGCTAAAAAAAAAGAATATGTGAGCGTCATTGTGTCAGCGGTTTTACGAATTTTCCAGTAGCTGTGGATATTTCTCAGTGGGGTCTCATGCGATAAAAAACAAAATCGGTGTGCAGTCGATAAACTCGTTCAACAGGCGTAATTTTTCACGACAGATATTCTGTCAAACGCCCTCAGGCTGAATACTTTTTTCAGGAGAGCAGCGGCCACTTTCACATTATTCCTGAAAAAAAAGCATTAGCACTTTCCGAGAAGTTGTATTTCAGAAGCGTTAAATACTGAAATATGAGGGCAAATTCTTGGACCTTTAAGCCTTCAGACAAGGTGGAGCAAATTTGAGACAGGGCATTGCGTTTATAGTGACTGGTAACAATTAGTACAAGAAATTAGGCATCTTGACAAGTTAACAACAAAAAATCACAGAATGAGCCCTAAGTGAAACAAAAATACAGCCTTTATCTCTATAATGGGAGAATGAAATACTGGAATTGCTTTTAGAAGTGACTGTGCTCATTATTACATTTGGTATTACATTTACTTTCGCTTCGGAAAGTTAGTGCTCGTTCCTGACCTTACGATCACTTGGGAATCGACCTTTCTAAAGCGATTTGTCGTGGTGACCTTGCAGGTGTAACGTGTCGCGCTGCTGAGCATGAGGACGCGGGCTCAATTCGCCACCCCAGCGGTGGCATTTCGATGGGGTGAAATGTAGGAACACCCGTGCATTTAGACCACATTACACATTCAAGTGCTCCATGGTGGACAGCATTAGTCCGGAATGCCATGCGACGGCGTGCCTCATGAAAACATCGTAGAATTGGCGCGTAAGATCCCCGAATTCTTTTTCTTTCCGATGCACAATGCCGCGTATTGTGTGCCGAACTCACTTGACAAGGTATCGTCGCGCACTGTGAAGTGTGATTATATGGGAAGCTGTAAATCACATTCTACAAGATGCTTCAGCGTTTCAAAGCAGAATAGTTTCGAATAGCTTTTATAACAATAGAGGAAGATGAATAACGAATTTTCTTTATAAGTAGGCTATCATAAGCACCAGAAGCCCATCACCACCGTTTTGACCAAGGTTCACGAGCAACATTTGCTCGCGTCTCAGAGCTGACTTTGCGTTTATGTTAGGATCTCCGTTTTCCTCTCTTTCATTTCCCTGCTTCTAAATGCTTAGCAACATTTTTAAGGCGATGCTCGTGCAAGCTCTACGTTTAACATGAATTGTCAATATTGTGAGACAATGTTCAGGCCGCAAGACTCTTCCTTTTTATTGTACCGAGATCGAGCCCCGCTGCCCCAGCCTAAGCGGTGATGAGGAATATTTACAGGTGAGAAGATGAAGCAGACAAACAATGCTCGCACATTTTTCCCGCGCGCCAAAGCGGCAAGCCTGGCCGTGCCTTAGACTGGGGAGATACGCCGAACGAAGGACTTGGAAAGCGAAACATGGACAATCTCTGAACCGCGGCAGCGACGGTCTGGAGAAACCTCAAGGGGAGTGACAAGATAGTTAACAGGGGATGTTTGCTGATTAATTATGTAGGGTCCGAGGAACCGCGACAGGAACTTTTCGCACAATCCGATATTGTCTCACAATATCGCTTTTGTCTGTTTGAGCGTCACACTAATGTTGGTGCTGCAAAGGAGACACATCGCCTGCTAGGGCGAGTCCAGTGCCATCATGAGTCTTTGCTGGCGAGTAGCCTGAGCTAGCTAGAAAATAAAATTGGACGCATTCCACTGCAAGTAAGAATCGATGTCGAACGAAGATTACGCACGCGTTCGAGAAAGCCTCGTGCAGAGGAATGTTGTATAGCACCCGTTAACCGACGATACATCCGATGGGCACCCAAGTCTATATCGCGGCCACTGCTTGCCGTGCCGAATTCTTCGCACACAAAATATTTTTCGATGTATTTGCCTGCGCTGACACAGGATACGCGCTGTTCTCGTAAGGTCCATTGTGCCTTTGACGGTCCGTGTTGTGTGCTATGTTTGTGCCGCTCCGTTGGATTTCTCTTAGCGCTTCCCGTGTTTCACCACCGCAACGCGTCGTTGACTCGTCTTCGTAGGCAGAATGGTAATAGTACATTAATTTATAAGCAGTTCCAAGTTTCCGTCAGTATCAAACGCACTGTCCATTATGCGCATAGTGGACAATTTCATTGAAGAAATTATGGTTTAAAAAGGCAAATGCGCACAGCCACCAGTCTTTACAACCTCACGACGGGCGCTGCCGCTGCGGCGAAACCGATTGGACCGCGTGTCCTGGACCACAGCAGACCTAAGGAAAGCCATATAAATAGGCATAAAAAAATTTCGCTTTAAAAAAGCTAAGCGGCTTTTTCTTTGCATTTCCTGAAGCTTTTGCTGCGAACGTAGCCGCAATGTATCTCAGTGACGATTGTCTTCGCATGATGTATGGGCTGACTGGTTTTGGCAGTGATGACTTTCGGACTTGGAACAGTTGGAACCTGAGTATAAAATACCTTGAAGCACGCCGTCACTCACATAGAAGGCTACATGCAAGTGAACGGGAGCACAGTTATGCAGCCAGGTGCCTGTAGGCTTCAGGATTTGTCCAACGTTCACGTTAACCCTCTAGTTGGACTCCCCTTCTTGTTGCATAAGAAGACAGTTGCATAGGCTCATGGCGCTGTGTTTTTAAAGAATTCAACAAACGAACAACGCTCAAATTAACGAGAAATGTGTCGCTGGTTTCGTAACTTACCCTCAAAAAATAAAAAGCCTTATAGCTAAATATTGGGGATAGAAGCAAGAAAAAAGACGTAATTTATCCCTGGACGATAACACGTGCTGTGCAAAACGCGATTATGACTAGAGTTCATATACTTCTTTTTCTTTTTTGGTTGTTATCTCTGTGTTTCGTGCTGCTGCCAAGCTACTGCAATAATTTAAGAACCGTCGCCTTAATTCGAAAAGAGAGTATAGATTGCTCCCATAATTTTACAAGTTCAACAGGCCCTGTATCAAAACAGGAATCTTTGCCGTAGATACTCATGCCCTTTTTACTGGATTTCTTTCGCCTCATTTCATTTCTGTAACGATCACCTTCAGTGACCTTTCCTTTAACCTTCAATGCTTGCCGGATAACCTAACGGTGAAGGAGAGAGGAAAGGGAAATGAAGCACCCAGGGGACTCCGCTGAGTTTTTTTTTTTTTTCCTACCCTTGCAATAGGCGATCTTTAAGAGGCGCAAGGAAGTAAAGAATCCCGCGATCAAAATTTACAAAATACGCAAAAGGACTTGCACAGCGTTAATTAGGGTGTCGTAATTGTTACCCCTGCCGACGGTAGCCCATGAAAACGAGTCGCAAGACTTTTGCGGAGCGACTTGGAGCGCATAGCTGGTATATTTAAGCGGCTAGCCTAACCGTACCGCCTCAAAGAAACGAAAAAGAGCTGCACGATCCCCGTGGCAGTAATTCCGACTTGATCAACGAGCCCTTGCGTTCACGTTGCAACACGCATACCACCCGTTTCTCCAGTGCTTGCCAGCATATTACAGCGTAGCAAGTGATTGATGCACCGTGTTCCAAGGTGGCTGGCATCCTGCAAGTCATTTACGAAGCCTTAAGGAACAATAAGTGCGGTGCGTAAGTGACGCCGAGGAACCGCGCACTCGGCGTACTGCCTGCATAATGAGAATCTACGTGGCAACTCTGGCAGCCCGAACGCAGGCTCGTTCCTAAGCCCACCGCAGGAATTCAGGGAACGGACACTAAAATGCAGAAAGAAGCAGTTTGCTAGGACGCTCTGGTCCTCAGTCGTTGTTTGCTGCGAAAGCACGAGCGATGCGGCTAGTGTATGCAGCTTGCCATCCTTCAGACTCGCTCGAATTCGTCGAATGCAATGCTTATTAATTCCCGCGCGATAAGCGAAGCCCATAAGGAGGACAACTGGCGTGCACTAAGAGTGGCTACGTAGTTTTACTTCTCACGTGTGTCTCACGTATGTCTACTTTTGAATAATGTTCGCGTCTCTAGAAAGCCTGATGTCAGTTAATGGAAAACGTCCCCGCCTCCTCTTAACGTTACCTTAAAACGTTACCTCCTCTTCCTCGTCCCTTTTGGATAATGTGATGCGAGAACATTAAGTGGATGACTAAAGAAATCAACCACAAAATGCGTGTTATACATGTGAAAATATTCGGAAATATCGAAAGATCTCACTGAGGCAAACGTACGAAGCCTACAAAGAAAAAGGAGATGTAAATAAGGCACACATTTTAAAAGAACCAAGAAGACCAGCAACCCAAAAACAGTAAGAACGTCCCCACTGGGCAATAAGCACACCGAAACACACGAATGTCCTCTTCAGAAGACTACCGGCATCAACAATTCAATAAACGCTAATTTCTACAGTGTAGCAATTATACGTACGCTTCACAAAACTTCCTCTTATAGGGGGCTCTAAAAGTAGATTTCCCTTTATCTTGATTTGACCTCAGGCAAAATATTGTCGCAGTGGAATATTAACGACTACCCAAATGACTTGACTTTTTGAGAATATTTGCTCACTGTTAATGGTGTCATGGAAAGTATCGGAACAAGTGTGCTAAATTGGCACCTGTTGTACGTTACCGAAATCCACTGATTTCAGCAAAATATTGCAAAAATTTATTTTGTTTACGCACGGCTTTTTGAGACGCTATTTCTATGCTTACGAGATCATTTGTTGTGGTGCAATTATTACCAATCACGTGAAGTAGCACGCCAGGCAATCAGCCTGGGTGGCATGTGCAGTGTACCAATAAAGTGAGCATCGCCTTCTGGACGACAGTATGTGTATAGTTGCAGGGTCAGTACCCGTATTCGCAAATTACTCCGCCTCGTAACAAAAAACAGCAACTAAACCTTTATGCTAAACGCATTACGTAAGTTAGATGGTAAATCAGATGGCCAGACGCATAAATGCAGTTGCGAAAGAAGGCCGTACTTAGGCCTCTTGTTTCGTTTTTTTCTCCTTCGTGCGCCGTAAAAAGCAAGTGCTTAACGCCAAATCCTTACATAACGATGATGAACAGAAATTACTGGTACTACTTTCCCAGTAAGCCATAAATTATGGCCGACTCGGTACAGCAGTGACGCCCCTTCTGTCGATTTTATCTACACCGATACGTGCAAGCTACACATCAATGATTCATTTCTGAGTTAATATTACGCCTCCTATCCGCTTCTGACAAAATTGTCAACCGGATCCCTCAGTGTGCAGCCAAAGATGTGGCGGCTGTAAGTTCGCAGCACGCACGATCCCCTCGGCATGGACACTACTGACTTGGGAGAATGTGGTCACGAGATATCGTTTCAATGAATACCGGCTCTATGCAGTAACATTAGAAATACTGCTGCGGATAAGGCAGCTCGGCGGTCAAAACCAAGAGGGCCGCTCTGTCTCCAAGCCGCTATCAAGGGCCGGCGCTGCAAGGAAGTTTCTCATCCGCGCATACAAGACGCACCAGACTACAAAAGGCCCTTCGCCTTGGCCCTTCTCTGCAACTCGGAACTACCGGCCTGACTATCAACTGGTTAAACTCCCTACCTTCCTTTCCTTATCTCTTTCTCTCTGACGTATGGAAATACTAATTTGAACTAAATCCGTTTACGTTGCTCTCAACAACGTAATATGACAAAGGATTCCGCAAGTAACACGCTACAGCCTGGACTCGAGTATCCTTTCAGAAAGGCACGCTCTGAGCAAACCGAAACTGACAGAATGCTAAAATAATCGTGCATTTGGTCAAAAAAAAAAAAGAGTAGAAACGCGCGTAAGCTTGTTGGACGGATGCCAAATTTGATCTTTTCGTGTATTATATCGCCCAGCTTCACTTCGTGCGAAAGCCTCTAAATGACATTTGTTAGTTCTTCTTAGCGAAAAGAAATTGTATCGTTAAATATATTTTGGCAGAGAGTCTGCAACCTCTTGCGAACGCCTTGAAAATATATTAGAGCGGGCGTTCGTCAGGGGTATTAGAACCTCAACAGGTAGATTTTAGATGCGGAGCATCTCTTGCTCGCGGGTATGTCACGCGTCCGGCGTCCGCACTCACACTACGCATGCGCGACTCTCCTCTCCCTTCGCTCTGTCCAACAGCTGCTGCAATAAATAAAGCGGGTAGAGAGCGCGCTTCGCTTCGCTTCAGTAGTATCTCCTCGTTCTCCGATGAAAGAAGTCGGTGGTGTTTTGTGATGGAAGCAACAGTTCCGTCAGCGAGTGGGTTGACGCAAGTACGCATCAGCATCAACCCACACTCTGACAACGGTCACGCGATGCGTGGTACCGAACCAAGTTAACAATGTAATAACACGCAAGGTTCACCGCAAAGGTAACACCGAAAACACTGCAAACCTGTAAACACCGCCGTTAAATGCACCGTTGAAACGCCCAGCGATGCTCTGCATCACCCCATGGTCTCCTTCAGGGAGATGGTGTAAATTTTTTCGTCAGCCTACAACAGACTAAGGTGGCGTAGCGAGAAAACAGCTTTCCTTGGGGTAAACATTACATTTCGAAAACCTTCGTTACATATTTCAGCAGAAGGTAATAAGATAAGGGCAGGATTCCCAAAACTTCTCTTTCGTAAGTGCGTTTTTCAATTGGTCAAGCGGCTTCACTAATGACATGCCCGGCTTTATGAATGGCTAAAATATTCACTTGCGAACAATTTTAGCGTGTTTTTTATTTTTTTGTGAGTACTGGCCCAGTACAGTTCAGTTTCTAATTATGCTGACAATGTACGCACATACAGGTAAAGAGAAGGCAAGACAAAAAATCACCGGGGCGCCGTATGTGTATACATATGCAGCTTCATTACGCCTCTTTTCCTACGCGCGTTTTATCCACGCACTCACATAATGAGAACGTCGAAATGGCTCAACGTACGTGTCGCCGTTCACGCCGTTACTATAGCCGCGTATTTTTCGCCACGAACGGTGTTTATGCCGTATCTGTGGTCGCAGAAACAGGAGCGCAGTATGTAAGCAGGCCATCGCGCCACGGACGAAAAAATCGAAGACGCGCAAGCAAATGGAATCGCCGTAGACGAGGGTTGCTCTAGATATCCGCGTGCAATCGCCACGTTAATGCGCGCACCGAATTCCATTCTCGCAATCCCTTCTGCTTTGCGCGGCGGGGCTCCGGTCTCACGAGTTCTTATCTCCAAGTTGCGTCACGAGCGTTGTCGCATGTACGGATTAAGTTTTGTATATGGGAACCACTTCCACGGCAGGAACCCCGGACGAATGAACTCGCCTGATCCTCCTTGCGAAACGGACGGCGCGGCTTCGAACCGCGCGCGGAAGACGACACTGCGGGCATCTCATACTGGTTGCGCGATGGATAAGACGCTCCGTGCCTGTGT
The DNA here is from genome assembly GCA_013339685.2 of Hyalomma asiaticum. Taxonomy (NCBI): domain Eukaryota; kingdom Metazoa; phylum Arthropoda; class Arachnida; order Ixodida; family Ixodidae; genus Hyalomma; species Hyalomma asiaticum. The sequence goes on along the minus strand of CM023481.1, from coordinate 135,012,941 downwards.
TATTCGGCGCTGCCGTATAGGCTTGTTTCCGACCGCCTCCTTCTTGGGCAAAGTTTACACAGGCGACCTTTGGCCCACGAGTCGTTACTATCGAGCGAACATGGCACGAGCGTGTAAGCCGACAAACGCAGAACTCTATCCGAGAGGGTGAACGCTCGCGTATACCATGCAGCTCGTCTGCAGCGCTGCGGCTTGCCTTTGTTACTGTAGCGAGAACCGTGGCGGTCTTCGCTCGGCTCTTGGCAACATTGATAGCTTTCCCCTAACACGCTCACATTGAAAAGGCTTCTCGTGGCGGAACGCGACGCTTGTTTGCGGTGTCACTTCAGGGGATACTCTTACTAACTAATCGAGCTCCTTTAGTTACCGGCGCAACTTGCCCAAGGCAATGTCGCTGTTCTTTTGAAACAATGTGCCGATACAGCGGGACAAACAGCCAACTTAGATGATGGAACGATCTTACAGGGTGACCTTGCGTCGAACACATTGTTAAACTTGGGAGAAATTGAGAAAGTGCCGAGTTTCGCAACGGTGTTTACCCCTGCAAGACTTCGCGCTTACTCAAGTGCCGCGTTCTGCATATGGTAAGGGAAGTAGTGACTAATATTTTCATCAGGGAACCTCTTCAACACGACCAATAACACTTCAACGAATGCGCATGACAACGTGCAACGTGAATGAAAGCGCGTTAGCTCCATTTATCTACTAAGTCATTATGTCTACGATGGTGTATACGTGTTTAATCTCCAAGGTATATGTTGAGAGATACGTTGACAGCAAAGGACTTGTGCGAAACTATACATTATCAAATATTTGTGTCTTCCCAACACCGATACGAAACTTGATGTCTACGCAGCGTTTGTTGAATGTTCTCGGAGTGCGAGAGAGGCATGAGATGAAGAATCAATTTACACTTCGCGAAAAGCATTTTTTGGGGGGCATATGGTTGTTTTGGCATGCGCCCTCGCGCATTTAGGCTGGTGTCGCGACCAATTATATTTATCATTGCCATATATATGGCCATTTTATTCAATTTCTCTAAAGCATGGCGACGCGGGCATATTAATTCAGTTTTTAAAACTCGACCGGTTTGAGTGATTGCTTGTAGGTCCACAGTGGACAGGCGCGTATGCTCTATCCTCTAACACGCGCACTGCCCTATCTCTCTCTTTCTTTTAATCCCTCTGTCCCTATCCTCAACAGTAGAATAGCAAATCGGACGCGCGTCTGGTTGACCTCCCGGTCTTCCCTTTCTCCTCCAGCAAAAGCGCTTTTTCATTAAAAAAAAAAAAAACGGACGTTCGGCGGTATGAAGTCAGAATTCCATGTCCTCATACTCCTGTTGGCAGAGCCCAGGGGCGTTTAGGGCAACCGTTCAACCATACAACCCAGCACATGACACAATATGCAACGCACATATTACTTCTCAATCTTTTTTTTTTTGTGGTGATACGGATGTCACAGTCATTCGTATATTGCTAACGCATCACATTTCGTGTAAACATTTTTTCCATTTTGTGTGAAAATTGAACATCAATTAGTTTTGTCATACCTGTATACCAGTTCACTTTTAGTTTATTTCCTTAAAGGCCCCCCTATCAGAGGGCATCATATTAAAGGTGTATTTACATAAAAAAACGGCAATGTTTAACGTTGAAAATAACCCGTTATGCCTTTCCCGAAGGCAAGTCATGAGGCAAGCGATCGTGACAATGACATAGGGTACGCCGTTAAAGTGTGCAACCGTTCTGAGAATTAGCGATGCAGAAGGCGTAATAGTATGTCATGACGGGCACTCAACGTCAAGTGGATCACTGGGGTGATAGGATAAGCGTGCAGTAGAATATGCTAAATGAACGCTGCAGCGTAAAGCTTTATGATAGTTTCTAATGGATATATGTAATAATAGCCCAGGATATGCTGCCAGCCTAGTTGATGAACGAGTTTTGCTGCTCCAGTTGTCGGGTGATGGCTTCCCAAATTTGCGCACGCACGCACACACACACACACATACACACACCCGTCACGCATACGGAACCGTTTATATTGCCGCCGAGCTCAAGCGACGACGTACATACATCGAGCCGGGCAGCTAACGATGATCGACACAGGTGCGGAGGGCATGTAGAAGTGATGATGCGCACAGATGAAGAATCAGTGAGAGCATACAGAGTCAATCTAGGCTCATAGCACTATATATATATATATATATATATATATATATATATATATATATATATATGAGTAGTAGACCCTCGGAATTGGCAACAAAAATACGGAAAGCGTTTATTCAACGTTTCAGCCGGAGACCGGCCTTCATCAGGAATCAGAATATATATATATACATACATACATATGAGGGGGGGGGGAGTGAGTCTGTCTCAGTCAATACAACTGTGAAGACGACCGCAAGCATGCGCTGGCTGCGTGTAATCCACGGCCAGAAGTTTACAATAGATCAGGCGCAGCTGCCGCTGGTAAATCTGCGCTGCAGCGCATAGCCTTATGGAAAACAAAAGTAAAGAATGGACGCTCTATTCCTGCGAGCCTTAAATTCCCTGACTTGCCTCAGCCCTCCAAAGTGAGATTTGGATGAGTGGTATTCGATCGCTACAAGATTAGAAAGGTAGAAGAAGGAAGCGCCTTATATGTCACGGGAGTGAGCTGCGAGGCCGCCACTCATTCTCAAATCTTGATTAATACATGGCTTGGTACGTTCACGGTAAGTGTAGTACAACTTGTGAAGAGTCTCGTATTAGTCTCGCACCCCTGCATATTGTGCACGTGAGCTTAGGGCATGTCATTATATTGCCACCTGCATGTAGTGGGCTTGTACTGCGGCTTCCTGGAGGGGTCTGCGACATCCGTGAGGGCTACCCAGCGCCTCCACCAGTTTGTCACGAGCCTTCAGAGGTCGTTCGGGGCTTTATTGATAGATGAGGGGGCTGACCCTGGCAAAGCGCGTCCGCCTAGGCTGGCTATCGAGCGGAGAAGAAGCGCACGATCTTCTTCCTCGTTTTGGGGACGCAGCTTCTGTTGCCCACGACCCACTACATGCAGGTGGGTACGCAAGTTCGAGAGATGCTTGATGATGGCATCATTGAACCTTCCAACAGCCCCTGGTCATCTCCGGTTGTTCTTGTTAAAAAGAAAGATGGGACATTACGCTTCTGCGTCGACTACCGGAAGCTTAATAGCGTGACGAAGGACGTTTACCCGCTGCCGCGTATCGATGACTCGTCAGATAGGCTACGCCATGCCCGCTATTTTTCTACTCTCGATTTAAAGAGCGGGTACTGGCAAATCGAGGTAGACGACCGAGACCGCGAGAAGACAGCCTTTGTGGCGCCGGATGGTCTCTACGAATTTCGAGTACTTCCTTTTGACTTGTGTTCGGCGCCAGCAACTTTCCAGCGCATGATGGACACTGTCCTCACTGGACTGAAGTGGCAGGCCTGTCTTGTTTACCTTGACGATCTGGTAGTGTTTTCCGAAACGTTTGAGCAGCACCTTCACCGTCTGCGGAGTGTGCTCGAAGCCATCCGATCGGCAGACCTCACACCTAAGCCAGAAAAGTGCCACTTTAGTTACGAAGAGCTAAAGTTCCTCGGACATGTAGTGAGCGCAAAAGGGGTCCGACCCGATCCGGACAAGCTTACCGCCGTAGCCGAATTTCCAGCTCCTGCCGATAAGAAGGCCATTCGGCGATTCCTTGGCTGGTGCGCCTATTATCGCAGGTTTATTCAGGGCTTTTCGAATATAGCGGAACCCCTCACTCGCCTTACTCGAGATGACACGCCATTTGTGTGGGATAGCGAACAACAGGACGCTTTTGCTGCACTACGACAGCGCATGCAGTCAGCACCCGTGCTTGCACATTTCGACGACGACGCTGACACAGAGGTGCATACCGACGCCAGTAACATCGGTCTTGGCGCAGTCCTCGTACAGCGTCAAGATGGAGTGGAACGAGTCATAGCATACGCCAGCCGCTCACTATCCCGTGCCAAGGCGAATTACTCGACTACAGTGAAAGAGTGTCTCGCAGTCGTTTGGGCGGTTACCAAGTTTCGCCCCTACCTCTATGGTCGTCCATTCAAAGTGGTGACAGACCACCACGCTCTTTGTTGGCTGGCGAGCATGCGCGACCCCTCAGGACGACTGGAACGGTGGAGCTTGCGGCTGCAGGAATTTGACGTCACCATAGTTTACAAGTCTGGCCGTAAGCATGAAGACGCTGACACACTGCCTCGCGCACCCATTCAACTTGCCAGTCAGGAAACAGACGACGATGACGGTTTCCTGGGCGCCATTAGCTTATCAGATTTGAGCACACGGCAGCCAGATGACGCAGAGATTCGCCCGATCATTGACCATTTAGAGGGCCATGGCACAGCCATACCGCGTCACCTTTCGCGTTCGTTGACGTCATTCTGTCTACGAGACAGCGTCCTGTACAAAAAGAACGCTCGTTCGAACAGCCGTACATACCTCCTAGTTGTTCCAAAAGGACATGCGAGATGACGTCTTCTTCGCTTGCCATGACGAACCCACATCTGGTCACCTAGGCTACTCACGCACACTCGCAAGAGTAAACGAAACGTACTTTTGGCCCGGGCTTTCCGCAAGCGTCAAGCAGTACGTTAAAGGCTGCCGTGAGTGCCGGCGCCGAAAGGCTCCATCGGTTAAGCCGGCTGGTTTACTTCAGCCGATTGAGGCACCTCATACACCCTTCGACCAAGTCGGAATGGACATCCTCGGACCGTTTCCGCTGTCTGCTGACGGCAACAAGTGGGTGACTGTCGCGACAGATTATTTCATGCGTTATGCTGAGACGCAAGCGATTCCACGAGCCACAGCTCCTCAGGTAGCGCAGTTCTTCATGCGTCACATCGTCCTACGTCACGGTGCTCCCTCTAATGTAAAAACCGACAGAGGGACAGCATTCACGGCGCAGCTTATGGACGAAGTTTTTCAATTAAGCAACACCAGACATCGAAAGACGACCGCGTACCACCCCCAAACGAACGGACTTAGCGAGCGACTGAACAAGACTATTACAGACATGATCGCTATGTACATCGACGTACAACACAAAACATGGGACCGGATCTTGCCTTATGTAACTTTCGCTTATAATACCGCCGTGGAGGAGACAACGCGGTTCACCCCATTTCGCCTTCTCTACGGCCGGGAAGTTCAGACGATGCTAGACGCTATGCTGCCGTGTCACGACGCTGACCCGTTCACACCTGACGCCGAGGAATTCGCAGAGCGTGCTGAGGAAGCTCGGCAGCTAGCCAGGCTGCACATCGGTCAGCAGCAACAAACAGACGCACGACACTACAACGTTCGTCATAGAGAGGTGTCCTACAGCCCCGGAGACCAAGTTTGGGTGTGGACCCCAGTTCGCCGCCGTGGGCTCTCCGAAAAGCTACTGAGCCGCTACTTCGGCCCGTATAAAGTGCTTCGTCGCGTCAGTGACGTGAACTACGAGGTGATTCCGGAGCCATCACAGACGCAGACCAGGACACGACGACCACCGAGCTCGGACATTGTTCACGTTATGCGCATGAAGCCGTACATTGCGCGCTTGTAACTTTGTCATTCATTGTTCTATGTATTTTCTTCTTTATTTCCGTTAGCTTATCTTATCTCTGGTTACTTTTGTTCTCCACGTTTACCTGCACTGTTTTTTTTTTCTCCTCCCCTCGTGTTTCTTCTGTAGCATCGAGGCGATGCTGTTTTTTTTTCCGGAAGGGGGGTAATGCCACCTGCATGTAGTGGGTCGTGGGCAAGAGAAGCTGCGTCCCCACAACGAGGAAGAAAATCGCACGCTTCTTCTCCGCTCGATAGCCATCCTAGGCAGACGCGCTTTGCCAGGGTCAGCCCCCTCATCTATCAATAAAGCCCCGAACGACCTCTGAAGGCTCGTGACAATATATATATATATATATATATATATATATATATATAATATTGGGAGTCTCTTGCACTTAGACGCCCCGCCACGGTGGTCTAGTGGCTATGGTACTCGGCTGCTGATCCGAGGGTCGCGGGATCGAATCCCGGCCGCGGCGGCTGCATTTCGGCGGAGGCGAAATGTCGAGGGCCGTGTGCTGTGCGATGTCGGTGCACGTTAAAGAACCCCAGGTGGTCAAAATTTCCGGAGACCTCCACTACGGCGTCTCTCATAATCAGAGCTGGTTTTGGGACGTTAAACCCCACAAATCAATCAATCTTGCACTTAGACTTCAACTTCGGCTCAATGTGAATGTGGCCGGAGAAAAGATTTTCGGGCTAGTTGGTTCGCTCCGTGAAATAAATTCAAGAGCTTAAGTGACAAGAAAGTGGCCCATCCTGTCGTCTTCCTTGTCCTTGTCACATCAGCGCTATATATTCGTGTTATCGCTGTCGCAATTATAAATAGAATTTTGGTCACTTCTGCGACAATGTTTCCTTGTATATCGTGTGAAGTTTTCAATCTCTGCAATGTTTTTAATGCTAGGTATTTGGTTGCAAGTTCTATCCAAAGTTTCGCGAGGCCTCATCTAGTGTCACAATGTGTCACCGAGTATCGCAATGTTTCCGACATTTTCCGCGTGCCTCTCCAATCCTGAGTTTTTTGGGAATCATCACCTTACTTCCAGTATCATGCCTATCCGTATCGCAGCCGGAAACGCCCGGAAAGAAATTTCCCTGGTCGGAATATCACTGGCGAACTGCGCTGAGCGCTGAACTCCAAGCGCCCGAGGGCGTCCCTCCATCAGCGCCCCTAATGGCATCGGTGAGGCGAGCGACTTTTCCCGACAGAGTACACGTGACGCACCAACGATGCCTCCACATTCTGGTAACCCCTCACCCTTTCTGCATGCGTACGGCAACAAACTGAACTCGCGTCTATTCGACTAGCTGCCTATGATTTGACCTTTTCCGTCTCGTACTCCAGTTCCTCCTCATTACCTAATGAATTTCTGTTCCACTTATGCCTAATTTCACAACGAACTTGAAAGTAATCCTCTTTTGCCTCGCAGAAACGGCCACGCATGCGCCCTCATATTAGAGCTCGCTATTCCAATGCACAGAGTGGAAATTTGAACAACTACACACAGTTTATGTACATCGCATGATCCCTGCTACCGTGCTCATCGGTTACGGACGTGGACCACCTCGAACTTGTGCCAGGGCTGATGGTGTGAATGGCGGCCGCATCCAGGAGGTAGACGGGCACATACAGCGACTGTGAGTGGAGAGAGAGAGATACAAGGGAAGCGAAAGGCAGGGAGGTTAACCAGACGCGCGTCCGGTTTGCTACCCTACACTGGGGAAACTACAGCATCAAAGTCCTCGTGAACACTGAATCAAAAAGCGCGAAAACGTCCCTTGGCCAGCGCCATCATTTTAGTCACTGCGGTCCCCTGCTGTGGTAACATAAAGCAGTCGAGAGAAAAAAACAGAACACGGTGTATCAGTGGATGCCAGGCCGTCGCGGAATCATTGTTAGCAACCTTACAGATAAGGCCGCCCTATCTGTATACAACGGTATTCACAGTAAAGCTATGCCCCTAACAAGGGCCGATGCAGCTACGAGTCTTCGATCGATAGTGTATGACCTTATACTGGTGTCACACGGGCGTTTCGAAGGCCTTCGAACGGACACTCCATCGACTCAATGGTCAAGTTTGAGCTGTTACACGGGCGGTTTCGATGGCTGTCGAGTAGATAGTCTCTCGAGTCAACGGAGCACCCTACAACCCCTTCGAGGCTTCGCAGGCCGTTCAGCGACGGAAGCGGAAACGGCGCGAACGTGCCCTCTCGTTCACATTGTGCTCGTAGTCATGACAGAAAATGAAAAATCAAACTGAAATGCTCTAAAAACAGCACCTAAGGCTGTTCATTTTTTTGCCATTTGAAATGTGGGAGCCGCACATACTCTCGATCACAGCGATATACTTGTGCTAGGGCTATCTCGTCTGCTCCCCGCATTTTTTTAATCTTTGTGTTTCCTTGCTTCTTTTTCACTACCGAGTGTTTATTTTGGCTTGCAGTTCTTTATCGTCTTCCCCTGAACAACTCAGTCGGTACAAAAAAATTGCGATACGTTTATCGAGAGTGATGGCTTCACACATTCTGGTGTTCTGACGATCGAGCAGTGGTCTCATGGTGTCCACGGTGCGGCGAACAGCCACTGGTGTAACGCAGAATGCACAGTGAGAAAACCTCTTACTAAGCAAAGGTGCAGTCACCACCTCGTTTGAAGAGTGGTCGACCACCTGTCTCTGTGCATGCTTCGTTGCACGAGCAGTTCTTCTTTGATAGCAGTTGCTTAAACAGTAAGACCTGCATATAACCCGCGCGCACCCAACACTAGCCTGCAGCCTCGAGCGGCGAAAATGCAGCCACAGTCACGCCTGTCTCGCTACTCAGCAACTTCAAAATTAGGCATATACGCAGGGTAGCGTATGAACATTTTATATAAATGTCTACACAAAAATAATAAAATTATTCGTGCTTTTAAAGGACCACATTCACGCGATATTCTAACGGCAGCGACAAGCGACGGGACAGACAGCCACTGTCGCACTGACTCGTAGCGGGCTGGAGCAACCACATGTAGGCGACGCGAGAAGGCAAAAAAAAGAACGAAGAAAAAGAAGAAGAAAGAAAGAATGAAAAAAATACTGGTAGCACCATATCATGGCCTCCGAAACATGGCTCAGCAGCACCTCCCGCGTGCGTTTCGGAGGTGACGGCCACATTTATGTCGTTGTACCAATAAGTAGAATGATACACCAATCAAATATATTGTAAAGATGCCGAGAGGCTGACGTTCTCACCTTATTAGGCGAAATGTTGAGGCCCGTATACAGGGCGATGTTAGTGCACGTTTAAGAACACCAGGTGGTCAAAATTTCCGGAGCTCTCCACTATGGTGTCTCTCATAATCATAGCTGCTTTTGGGACGTAAAACCCCAAAAATATATATATATATATATATATCTATATATATATATATATATATATATATATATATATATATATATATATATATATATATATATATATCCGATGTCGGAGGTGAACCGGGAGTGCACAACACTCTCGGTTCACCTTCCACGTCGCTTTTCAACAATTGTGGTTGTTCTCGCAAAAATCTTACCAGAAATGTGTGGTCACAGACCTGTTTCAATAACAGATACGTCAGAACATGAGTCTTTTACACTACGGTCGGATACAGCTAAGTCTGCAGTGAAGCCCCTCCCACGCCCTGCTAATCGCCACCCACTGCACCTCCGCGATGCATTAAAGAGTTCCTTTTTTGAACTTTACTGGTTTTACCAAAATACAGGGAGGGTGGCACCAATAATGGATAAGTGCATAAATTTTCATTTCTGCATTTGTTTATGAAAGTGAGACATGGAAAGGATAATATTTTATTCAGCTAAAGTCAAGCACTCGCAATGAAAAAACCCCGCGTGCCACAAGCGCCGCCGCCCAAATTTTTTCAAATGAGCTCAATGAAGTCTCACTCGTAAAACGGGCTCGGAAGTGAAAGTAACTGCACCGCGGCCTTTTTCAGATGGAAACGCTGGGGCTCCACAATCTTTTGTGCATGCTTCTTGAGGAGATTATGGCGTATACCGATGGAAATTCTAAGGAAGAGGAGACGCCCCGCAGGAGCCGAAGGCATAAACACGGCGCCATTTTCAAATGGTCGCACGACGATTTAGTTTGCTTCTGTGATTGGGTGGCGGAGTAACATGGACGCGAGCGGTCTGTCGGCCCGCGTTGCTAACTGCTGTTTTTTTTTAAGTTGTATCCTACTGTAAGAGTCACTTAATCATCAGGATAATTTATGAAGATTGATTAATGAAAACTTAAATCACGTGTGGATCATACCCGTCTTTGATATACGGGTATTAGCAAGAAATAAATAAAGAAATCCCATGTAGCTCATACCCGAATTGGATATGTAGGTAGTGTACACAAGTGATACAAATTCCGCAATGTTCACAATACTGCCGAGGTATGAGTGCCACTAACGGACACCTAAGGCGAGGATCCCGGTCGCTAAGCTTTTTAGCCATGCACGCTGCCGTGTCAATTTCAGAACAGAGGTTCAAAGCTTAAACAAAAATTTGAGGTATGTGCATAAGGGTGCCGATCCTTCTTGTCTATTTTACTGGTGACCTCGCTATTTAGTCCACGCTGTATTTTAAATAAGTGTTCCACATTTATACATTTCACGTTTAAACTCCCGTGCTGCCGAAAATCCGATGTCGGCGTAGGCACTGGCATCCGGGAAGGAAATGAAGCACACCGAAACACCCCTAGCACACAGGTCGTCCACCACGACACAGATGTGTTAAGGAACAAAATTGCATTCCTAAAGTAAAACCATTCAGAAAAATTGTAAACTATAGCCTTAACTACAAACTACACACATGGACTCTGTTTTCTGTTACATTCAAATTACAATACCAATGACTCTACTATGAGGAAATGCAAGTACAATCCCTTTTGCCAGCATTTCTAATATTTATGTGGAAGATGCCTTGACTGCGGTGTAGGTTACTCGCCTTAACATCACCTAAATGGCGCAAACCTCCTCAGCAGCGCCGCACGTAGAGATGCACAGAGTATTATAACGGAAGCGCCGGTTTTATTGCATGTTCTGTGAGAAGGCAATTACAACGGGGCTCCATATGCCACCGCGTTCCACTCGTCCAGGCCACGCTGAAGCGGCCTCGAATTTTTTTGTCCTTCGCCCGTTGTTCACCTTCAACTGCAGTTCTCTCTTGAAGTTTGCGTACGTCATTCTCGCTCGTTTACTCGGGAAGTCATCCGATGCAAACGCTGAAGGCACTTTCCACGGACGCGCTGCATTCCCAGGACTGCTGTGTTGTTTACCGTAAGACGACTTTGGGCGCCATTTCCTGAGTGCACAGAGCTTCATTATGTGCTTCCGAGTATTCTAGTAAGCGATTACAGGAAAAAGCTAATTGAATTACAAAGAACGTTACAGTTTAAAGTAAGTGAGGTGTGACAAAATTAAGCTAGAATGCAATCGATTAAGTGTAATGCGTCGCGTAAAATTCTCACTCTCTCTCTCTCTCTCTCTCTCTCTCTCTCTCTCTATATATATATATATATATATATATATATATATATATATATATATATATATTATGGCAATTACGGCTTAACGTGCACACCCGCCCCTCGCAATTTTCCTCAGTGTGCAACTCTGCTCATGTTATACATTTTAACTGTGTTGATCTTCAGCGCACACTTCTCGCGGTAGTCCAGATTTACGAGCGCTGGGTGGCAGTGCGATGGGGGTATAGGGATGTCTCAGCGTCGTGTGTATCTGCGTGCATTTTTGTAACGGCGCTCGTATTTCTTTTTCTTTAACGTCGAAACGTACGCGGCGAATTCGGCATGCAGCCACCCATACAAACCTGTTGTGCTTTCTCTCTGGTTGCCTGGGAGCCTGCGAGTTCTTGGCTTCTTTCCTCGAGCAGCGTGCACCTTTATCATCTCGAAAGCATTTTTCGTGCCTCACTTGCGACCGCAAAGGATCGGTGACCGTAACTTGCTCTTGGTCGAAGTGCACCACGGCTTATGCGATATAGCAATGATCGATCCATGTGCACGGCTCGTTTATCAGCGTCTTCTTTGCAAGAGGGTTCAGATGTAGGAAAAAAAACCATGAAAAGTAGGGGAGGGGACAAAGAAGAGAGATGCTTCTCAATTCAGCCATGTAAGGCAGCGAGACATCGTCGGCGAGCCGGTTGGACGCCACGTCCACGGCGCAACGTCTGTGCTTCCATACTGCTTTTCTTTTTTCCTCAGCTTTGCATCTACGCACGATGCTTCTTTTAGTAAGCATGGCAGCAGCTAAATTTTCTTCTCGTGCAGCGCAGTGAGCACCCTGTAATCAAGACTGCATAACAGGCTCATGCTTTCTTCTTCCTCGAAGCGCTAAAGGAAATGAACGGGGTTTGCAATTTAAATTTTTACTAAGAAGATTACATATATCTTTTTCCAGATGCAAGAAGCGAGGCGAAGAGAACCTCCTGCCTGTGGCTTTGTGTTTTTACACGCAAGAGCAAAATTTGTCGCCTATTGTATATAGCCTTACAGACAATCGTATGTCATGCTCAATATACGGTATACCATGCAAGCGCCTGCACGATACGCAGGTAATAGCAAGCCTTTCACAGATCAACAAATCTGCTCAGTGTATACGACAAGGATTTTTTCTTTTTTTATTTTTTTTTTCTTTTTTGCATTGACAGGATGAGCTGGACGATTCTGGCAGTAACTTATGGTCGAAAGATAGAACTTTTGCTTACGAATGCACACGGCCTCGTGAAATTAGTCGACATACCTTATCAAAATTTTATACAATACGGTGGTGGCTACGTCGCACTTCCCTCGCAAGAATTTCAGACTAGTGCTGCGCTTGATCGCTACCAGCTGTATACAATCTGCTCTGTATCACCCTCTACTCGTCAAAAACCTGTACATAGGGTAAATTTTGCGAAAATTCATTTTGTGATTGTCGTGCATTTTATCGTGCGTATACGGCACTGATGTTTGTGAATAACTATTTCAACGCTGCGCAACGTTGCACATTATTCCTGACCAAAAGTAGTGTCGTGCCGCATTCACCCAAAACACGAAATTCGAGCGTCCTCGCGTTTCTGATATATGCCACGCATTACTCTATTTCTCCCAACATTCACTCTTCTGTGCCTTAATCCGTTGTTCTCCCAGCTTGATATTTTCCAGGATATTTTCTGGAAGCATTCAAGCAAGACAGCTTTGGCGTGTTTGTTGTCGTCGTTGTTGTTCTATTATTAGTCAAACTGCAGGCGAGGACGAGTCCCCGAGAAAGCGTAATTATTGAGATGACCAGCTCTTGGATTCGACAGACGAAATGAGTGCGTAGGACGCCTTCAAGATCAGCCACTGGCTGTACAGCAGCCACCGCTTCCTTCCTTTAACTTCTGCCTGCCTACCACCCCGTTTCCTCAAATGTACGCGCCATGTAGTCTGCACATAACATCGCATATTTACCCCAATAGCAACGGAGGTTGCCATGATATATATATATATATATATATATATATATATATATATATATATATATATATATATATATATATATATATATATATATATATATATATATATATATATATAATGAACTCCAGCATCAAAGAGGATTGCAATGAAAGCCTGTCAAGTTTTACTGTTCAACCTAGTCGCATTTATGTTTTACTACCCGACCATAAAGGAGACGTCGTGCAATCTCTCCACGAGCAAACGAAAAAGAGAGGTCATTTCGTATAGGGTCACAGAAGCGAAGTAGTAGTAGTCCTAGAGACTTTTGTTTCTTGGTTGTGTTCACATTGCGCAACTACCGATGTCCACGTTTTCTCCTTTTTGCGTATTTTTAGCACATGCGGCACCAAATTATGGGACCGTAGCAAAATCTGCAATGGCTGCAGTGTAGAGTCCCTACTGGTGCACGATTCACCGCCCCACATTTTCAGCCACCGGCACTCTAGTTCATTCCGGTGGCTTTCTAGCAAACGAACAATGTTTTGCATGTCGCAAGCGTCTGCAAAACCACGACTTGATTAAATGCGCTTCGTGGGGGAGTAGCCTACGTTTCTTGAAGCAAATACTTGGTATACCACCATATTTGCGTCGACTAGCGTTGCTAATCTCATTGTGTTGAAACCGAGCTATTCACTTCATCGCTTGGCGACATGGAAACTGCTTCTTCCGTCAGGTTATCTATATTCTTACACTCTGTGATGTGCATAGCCAGAGCCTTTTCTACACAACTTCTTCAGCCGCTGAGAGTAGCGATAAAGAAGTGACATAGATAGTTTAACGTTCGGGCACACACCATGCTAAGGAAGTTTGCATTTAGTAACAAACTGAAGTTCTAACAATTTTTTGTTCATTGGACGAGAACGCTCAAGGCTGACCACAAGAATAACCCTTGATTCGTAGTCTTGTCGCTGCGTTTGCTAGGAAGAAAACACCGTTGATAAAAATGTGGCTGCAGTATTTCACTACACGTGATGAAATCGGCGCAAGTGCATTGCATGCTTGCTTGCCATGCACTTGCAGGCCATTTTGTGGGCACCTTTTGTTTGTTTTGCTTTTTTGAACACACACACACGCACACACACACAAATTGAGCTTTAAGCAGTGTATTTAGGCACAGCATAAGAATCATCACATTGGTGGAAACAAGGTCAGGTGAGTAAACTTTGTAACAGCGAGAAATTCATATATAAAATAAGACTCATAAAAACTCATATATAAATAAGAGAACAACGGGAAATTCCCTACATATCGTAGATGGATGGGTTAACGTCAGGCCACAAGAGTATTGACAAGAAACAGCTGCACCTCTTATACAGAGGATGCCTGTAAGGGTAGCGCCCAAAGGGTAGCCATAGATTACGGTGCCTGCACTCCTTTCAGGAAGTTAAAAAAAGAAGAAACATTGAGTAACGTATTATTAGCTTTCTTTCTTTTTTGAATATAGATGTATCTTCACATTGTGGTCCATTCATGCTTAAAGAACGCATAAAACATGAGGTTTTTTTTTCTTTTAATTCTTTCGCCAGTATTCTACTGGTGTTCAGGAATTGATAATTACAGGGTATCCCACTTATTTGCATATATTGCACACACGTGCGCGCTCACACACACACACGTACACACACGCACACACACGCGTGTACACAATACACAATCGTAGTGAGAGGGGGGGAGGATATTTCCAAATATCTGCTAAGTGGACGGTCCAGTACAGTGTGCTTTGATTGGTGAGGGCTCTCCCTGGAGAAGGCTCTCTAGCCCTCTCCAGCACGCACACGCTGCAATGGACAGTTCACTCGGTGGACGCCTGCAAAATACCTCCCCTGCACAGTAGCAGGTCAGTAGGTACTTGAGCGACTTCTGTTTACAAAGTTTCCTTATTAGAGATGTGCTCATTATAACAGCAACGATTCTATCATATCAACATAACCTAATGCAGTATTCATAGCAAAACATAAAATATTTAAAAATGACAATGCTGACCAAATAAAAACTCTTGAAGGCTACATGTCGCAAATGTTTGGGACGACAGAGTAATTGTAGCTGAAAATGGATGCTCCAGAATCCAAGACTTACAATTAGTTACGTGTCATTGCAGTTAGGCGACTCCGTAGTCAAATAAATCGTTGCTGTCAGTCTAAAGACAGGATGCACCTTGTTGACTACTACGAACTGATGTTAACAAACGACAAACTCGAGTGCGATTACAAACGCATATGCTTACAAATGCGATACAAACACATTGACTGTCCTAGTGAAGTTACCATTACATCAAGTTAAACTGGGATGCAAGGCTTCTTGTCGACATGTTAGCTGAGCCCAGGCTCGTAGCCAGGGGTAGTGCCCTAGGGGCCCGAGTCCCTCCCGAAATTTGGGTTGGGGTTAGTGATGTGTTATTAGCATAAAATTTAAGCCTATTACTATTGTTGCATTCAAGAAGTCGCTTATCGTAAATACTGCAATATTTACCGAAAATAACGAAAATAAACGTTCTTCTCAAATAGTGAAGGCCCTGGGTAGGTGGGCCTTCCCCGAAACAAATTCATGCCTACGATGCAATCAGCTTTTGGAAAATTCATTTGGGCATGCATAGGAATTGTTAGATTGGTGGGGGAAAGGTCAGGTGAATAAAATTTGTAACGCAGAGAAATTATTCGCACAAAAATCCGAATAATATAGCAAATAAGGCAACAGTGCAAAACTGCCGACCATATCGTGGAATGGTGTACTAACTTCATGCGACAAGAGTATTCACAAGAGCTACACGTCATGTTCGGGGGACTCCTGGAAGGGCAGCGCCCAAAGGGCTAGCCGAAAATTACGGTGCCTGTATTTCTTTCAGGAAGCAGCCAGTAACCTGCTACTTGCTCTTTTCCAATATATCTTCACGTCGTGCTCTCTCCATGCAAAAAAAAAAAAAACCGCATTAAACTCGACGTATTTTTGCTCCTCGTTCCGTAATGCTACTGGTGTGCTAGAATTGGTAATTACAAGGTATCCCACTTACTTGCGCATAGTCATATATATGCGGTACGGGACTGTACCTCGAGGATGTATAACCCGGCACGGGACTGTACCTCGAGTATGGGCCAGCCAGCTATGGCGCTTAACCGCCCAGGCTCACCTCCGTGCAAGCTCTCGAGATTCGTTTCTGATGGCCCATCTCTGCATTGCATGAACGCACGTAAACTGCCCCAACAGCTTGCCGCTGGCTCGCATGTCTCAAAAGGGAGCACCGGCTCAGCAGCGACGTGTCGTTTACATACTTTGACAGATGTGTTCTTCTTAAATTGCTTTGCCTGAGGCGACCGCGGTGGCTCGCTTGTTCTCAACGAGCGCACCACCCATTTGCTATGCACGCGAGGCCTGCTGGCGATTTAGTGAATGGGAAATGAAGCCGCAGCGACATTTCGCTGAGCAATTTCCGATTCACGAGATTCCTGGCACGCTGATGAGTAGTGCCCTGTGCACTCCGCGCACGCGCACTGCGCGCATGCGTGGCTTCCAGAGGGCGCCGGCCTTGACTCGCGGTACTTTGCATACCCGGTGTGGACCGGGTCGCAAAGAAAGGAGAAAACATAGGCAGCGAACGAGGTTCCAGCTGGGAGCGTCGAGAAAGATTGTTGTGCGAGTTTCTTTTTTTTTTTCTCGCACGCTTCTATATGCCATAGTCTCGCGAATAGGTGGCGCGTTCCTTTCTGATCAGTGTTTCTTTTATCGGACGAGGGCTTCACCACCTTGGCCTTTCTTACAATCACCCTAGCGTATAGAAGCGCTTACTTGCTGCATCAACAACAATATCTCGCTGAATTTTTCCGCATTTCCGTATCTATACACGCACGAATACTAGCTTGCTTTTGAAAAGTCTGTCTTAAACATAGTTTACTAGTTTACTTTCTCAAATGCTGGGGGAAAACTGGCGCTGCGATCGTGAAGCTACCATGGGAATGATGGGTATCACATGGATTTGTCTGGTCTTCGTGCCTGCGGATTCAAACGTTTTGGCGGATTTGTTTATTCCTGCTTTTTAACTTAAGTGACGCCAGTGACGTTACTATACTTTTTTTCATTACGCGACGAAGGCAGCGGCTGTAGTGTACGCTTTACTGGCTTTACTGCTAGAGATCATTAGACTGTCGCATGTACCAAAGTCGTTTGCAATGATGACGTGCCATGCAGTGTTTCGTTGTTGTGTTTGTCGATGGATGGCTACACATATTATTTGCGTCGGTATTTTACCCAGCTTTAGAAATATTCGCGCTGCGTCTCGCGAACCTTATCGATACGGTTCTGCTGTTCTTTTTTCTATTCTTTTGTATCAGATGCGATAGAATCTGTAACCGTAGGGTCGCTTTCACGGCTGACATACATCCCTTGTCAGAAGGCTGTTCGTATATCTTGTACTACGGCATTTCAATTCCGCTGTCTGATTAATTCAACGCCGACCGAACGCGCCAAGCAGGCACAGCTATCGTGCGTAGTAGGCACCCAGTTGGCGATATGCAGACGCGCCTGCGGACGACGCTCAAAAAGTCAGCTCAGATCAAAGCTCAGGCGCAGCTTCCGATGGAGTTTAACGGCACGGTTGTTTATTTAACGTCACGTTATTCACAAAACCAACCACCAAGCGATGGGCGATACTGCGCTCCTGCTACAGCCTCGCGCAGGGGCTTGACCCATGCATATAGTTTGTAAAAATTTAGTGAAGCACTTGTCTTGCACTAAAAGAAGCCAGCGAAAGCCCGTTTGTTATATTGAGAAGACACATCTGCCTTTCACATACTTGAAAATGTCAGCACGTCACTTACAAGAGCAAAAATCTTTATTTTAAGCTCGAACAAAGGTACATCTGGAACGTAAACCTTTATGGACGCTGCTAAATCTGTGTAAAAGCGTAGGAGGCAACATTGCCATATCGCACAATAATGCTAAATTTCTGAGCGTTCAGTATTTTTCTAACCGCGAAAAGGTAACCAGCACCTGCGCAGGCACCTACTTATTCAAGAATCTACCGTTTTAGTGCAATGTTTTGTCGTAAACGACCTATTTTTTTTTTGTCGCAAAGCGATATGAAGCCAGAAGAACGAAGACTAGGCAAATCCATGTCATACCCATCATTCCCATGCTGGCTCAACTGCCCTATTTGAAACCCCATAGACACTAGCGCCACATTTCCCTCTAGTGTTTTAGCAGGAAACTCTATGGTCTTGAAAGCAACTTTGCGCTAAGTAAAAAAAAATTATAGAACTGGACATTGCTGCTCGTTGGATCCGCAAGCACGTCTGTATGCGACAAACACCAGTAAAAGCCTGTACTAATATTGTGTGAAGAGAGGCTCTTAGGGCTTACGCCTTACGCAGCAATTTTTCCCACTAGAAAATTCTGAGCCAACCTTGATAGTTGACATATATTTTTGGAGGTGGCAGTTAGAGACGGTGGTGGTGCGCTTGCAAGTTTTGAAGATGTGCCAGTGGAGCGTTACCTTTTTATAATGCAGATAAACAATAAAACAATACCCCTTTTTAGCGCTAAAATATAAATGCTGGGCTGCATAACCTTGTCTGCCGGCTAAATAAGGTTCTAAATACTAGCTCTGTGACAGAATAGTGATCATTATTGTACGCAACACTTCCTTGTTGTGCACATCTCGTCATTTATTTCTTTTTTTAAAAAAAAAAGACTTTAATGTTCCTTGTTTTCCTTAAATCATGTCTCCCACCAAGTTTGTTCGTGGCCGTTGGTGTGTGTACCACAGAAATACCGAATACCCTGCCATTGTATGCGTGGCTGATGCATTCAGCATCAGGAATGGCTGAAATGTTCTCTTTTACAATTTTTAACTTCGCAGCTTCTGGCAAATACCAGCCCAAATGTTCAATTCACCAAGAATTTTTTGTAAGTGACATTTGCCATCGTGCCTGCTCTGTCAGGATGTGTGTCATATAGGCGTGGGTGTTATTCGATAAGAACGCAGTGGCGAAGTGGGTTTGGTTGGGCTACAGCGTAAGAAGGAAGGGTGGGGAAAGGGGGCTCCGCTTGCGTCTCCCACTTGTTCGTTTTCCTGGGCTGATCGGGCGGTCGCTTGCAAGGTGTGCGGCAGCTGGTAGGCAGGGTTAGAAAAAGAAGAAAAACGTCTGCTCAGCAATAAGAGTTCGCGGAGCCATGTCGTAATGCGGACAAACGCTCGATGGTGTTATAATATCACTTAAAGAATTATAGCTATACGAAAATAAACTCCCGACCAAGCGCTGCTGAAATGATGTACAGACGCCACGCGGGCACTGTCCGCCTTATTGCGCGACTTTCTCGCTAAAACAGCGACAAGCCGGCCATTGAAACGCTGATAAATAATTTTTTGAGCAATAGCGAAGCACTAATGGCGAGCAAGGTGCAGTGTCAGAATAAGTTATTCTGTTGTGTTCTACGTAATCATATATAAGCAGCCATTGTGAGACGGAGTGTCATAGTTTGGGTCGCTTCACATGGCAAATAAGATAGCGCTGGGGGGATGGCCCAGAATGCTTCTGCCGGCTATACTGAATTAGTGAGGACTACGGAATACGATCACGTCTCGTCAATATGGACCCCGTTAATACGGGCACCCCGATATATGGACGAAGCTTTCGGTGACCGCTCTCTCACCGTAAATAGAAAACTAGGAAAAGTAGAAAAAAATAGGACCAACAAGGTCCCCAGTACGTACCCAGAATCCACTGGTGTCCGTTGTTCGTTGCCCATCTCGTTATGTTTGGACACGGTTCCATACACCCAATAAAAAAAAACAAAGAAAAAAAGTTAGTGAACTACAGAAGTCTCGCCTGACACGTGTACTCGTTATTTGCTTTTCCTTGGTGTCCTAGCGTCACCATCCGAACCGAAGAACTTCGCTTCGCACTTGGCGCACGTGTATATGCACAGGAACTTTCCGGCACAGTGTCAACTGCCTTATCGGATTGCCTGCACGAACAGTGTATCCAGCACATTCTGGAACTGGCGCGTCGATCAGAAGTAACGCTAAGTAAAGCATAAGTGATGCATCATCGCACTCCAAGAGAATCCTTCTGCAGGGCACAAGCTTGTGCAGTGAAGTGCCCAGTTTTGGTACACGAGTACTTTGAACAGAATAGACACGGAGAACGCCCACTTAAATAGCCGGCGTGTTGCGCTTTCAGGACAGTACTGTATAGTATACATAGCATCGAAGGCATCAGTTGAAACGCCCATATTTTCGTGTTTTTTTTTTGGCTTAATAACCCGTGTCCTGTATTGGAATAGTTATTCAGTTGTTTGTGTTTTTGACCTGGATTCGTTGTTATGGAGGACTCAAAATATGGGAGATTTTTCTGGGGAATTGAGGCACCCACTTTAACAAGTCAAGAATACAGTTTAAAACACCTTTCGCGTCAGAATCAAAGCCAATATTAAAAAGAAAACTTATGCACGAGTTCTTCGAAAGGAAAAAAAATCAAATAATTCTAACGCTGGGCGCATAATTAGCGAGTGCCGCCAGAGTAAGGCACAGGCAACGTAGAAATGAGAATATTTGTGAATTAATTAATTCACAAATATTCTCATTTCTAGGTTGCCTGTGTCTTACTCGAAAAATCGAGTAACGCCCCGCCACGGTGGTCTAGTGGTTATGGCACTCGGCTGCAGATCCGAAGGTCGCGGGATCGAATCCCGGCCGCGGCGGCTGCATTTCGATGGAGGCGAAATGTTGAGGCCCGTGTGCTGTGCGATGTCAGTGCACGTTAAAGAACCCCAGGTGGTCTAAATTTCCGGAGACCTCCACTACGGCGTCTCTCATAATCAGAGCTGGTTTTGGGACGTTAAACCCCACAAATCAATCAATCAATCAAAAATCGAGTAAGGCACATCGAGTAAATGCACATCGAAAAATCTCATATGCCACGTATACCTAGTATCCAATTATCTCGTATGAATCGTACGAGAACACGTATGATTCATATGTGTTCATACGAGGTTATTGGACATGCGCTGTGAGGTTTATCGATAGGGAATTTTTCGATTCGATAGATTTCGAATTCTTGACCCCAAGTATATTTTTTAAATGAGTCAAGGGTAAAAGGATCTTCATAAATTCAGAGTGAGTTGCCGCCTGTAGTCGAATATTCGCTGTTCGTATCATGTAAGATACGAACAGCGAATAGAGCCACGAAAAACGAGTTTTCATGGGAAATGCACACAACTTAGCTACACGCGTACAACGCCGTGGGTGCAGATGGAGATTACTCCTGCCCACATTTCTTGCTCTCCTCTCTCCACCCCCTCACCCCTTTTTTTCTAAACCGTACCTCTACACTTATTATTACAATAACTTCCATGGGAAACGCATCATCATCATCATCAGGCCATCTTATGTCCACTGCAGGACGAAGGCCTCTCCCAATCCTCGCCATCCTTGCCTGTCCTGCGCGAGCTGATTCCATTTGACGCCTGCGAACTTCCTGATTTCGTCCCCCCATCTTACTCTCTGCCGCCCACGGCTGCGCTTACCCTCTCTTGGTATCCATTCCGTGGTTCAAACTGTCCATCGGTTATCTAGCCTTCTCATCACGTGGCCTGCCCATGTCCATTTTTTTCTCCTTAATATCGTTCATTATGTCGGCGACCTCCGTTTGTTCTTTGACCCACTCGGCTGTCTTCCTACCTCTTGGTGTAACGCCTACAATTTTTCGTTCCATCGCCCGCTGCGCGGTTCTTAACTTCCTCTTTAGCTTCTTAATGAGCAAACAGACAATGAAGCCTAGGAAAGCATAGGGGAAGTTACTTGTGGTATTTTAATTGTGGAGAAAGTAGAAAGGAATTAAAGTGGACGAAAAGACAAACCTTGCCTTCGGACCCACGACCTTCGGATGTCGCGTCCGATGCTCTACCAACTGAGCTACGAAGGCGGCCGCCCCCCCCCCCCCGTCTACTTTATTGTGTATTTATGTAGATATTATCCTGGGAGTGTTAGGCAGCGCCACTCATGGCCAAGGCGGCGTGCGTGGAACGCACTTTCTTGCCAGGAGGCGTCACGTAGAACGTGAACTTAGATGAGGTGGCTGCTGTCATGAGGGCAGCAGCCATCTCATCTAAGTTCACGTTCTACGTGACGCCTCCTGGCAAGAAAGTGCGTTCCACGCACGCCGCCTTGGCCATGAGTGGCGCTGCCTAAAACTCCCAGGATAATATGTACATAAATACACAATAAAGTAGACGGGGGGGGGGGGGGGGGGACGGCCGCCTTCGTAGCTCAGTTGGTAGAGCATCGGACGCGACATCCGAAGGTCGTGGGTTCGGTTCCCACCGAAGGCAAGGTTTGTCTTTTCGTCCACTTTAATTCCTTTCTACTTTCTCCACAATTAAAATACCACAAGTAACTTCCCCTATGCTTTCCTAGGCTTCATTATCTGTTTGCTCATTAAGTTGTTTCTAACAAATAAAGAACGAGCCCTTGACCCCTTACCTTTCGTTATTCTTTAGCTTCTTTGTAATTCTCCAGGTCTCTGACCCGTACGTCAGTACTGGCAAGATGCAGTAGTTATATAGTTTCCACTTGAGTGATAGTGGTAGGTTGTTACCGTTCATGAGTTGGGAATGTCTGCCATATGCGCGCCATCCCATGTTTATTCTACGGTGGATTTTTTTTATATGGGTGGGTTCTCCTGTAAGTAGCTGTCCTAGATATAGATATTCTTCTACGACTTCTAATGTCTGGTTTCCGATCGTGAAGCCACGTTTTTTCGCCGTGCCACTGAGCATTATCTTTGTTTTCTGCATGTTCATCCTTAATCCTACCCTAGCGCTTTCTCGCAATCATCTTTTGCAGTTCGTCGCCATCATTGCTAAAGAGTACTATGTCGTCTGCAAATCGCAGGTTGCTCAGATATTCGCCGTTAATCCTGAGCCCTGTCTCTTCCCAGTCTAAACTTTTGAAGATTTCTTCCAAACATGCAGTAAATAGCATTGGAGAAATTGTATCTCCTTGTCTGACACCTTTCTGTATTGGGATTTTCCTGCTTTTCTTAAGGAGGAGTAGGGTGGCCGTGAATCTTTATAGATGTTGGCTATTGTGTTTATGTAGCTATCACATGTTCCTTCACGACGTAGTGCCTCCAGAACTGCTGGTATCTCTACCGAGTCGAAAGCCTTTTCGTAATCTATGAAAGCCATATAGAGGGGTTTGTTGTGTTCAGCGGATTTCTCGATTACTTGATTGATCGCATGCAGGTGGTCCATGGTAGAGTATCCTTTTCTGAACCCTGCTTGCTCTCTTGGTTGATTAAATTCAAGTGTGGCCCTTATTCTGTTTGAGATAACCTTTGTGAATATTTCGTAAAGTGCTGAGAGTAGACTGATCGGCCTGTAGTTCCTCGAGTCCTTTACATCTCCCTTCCTATGTAATAATAGAATGTTTGCGTTTTTCCAGCTGACTGGTACATTTGAAGTTTTGAGGCATTGTGTGTATAGTGTCGCGAGCTTTCCAGTTAGGAAGTCTCCACCATCTTTGATCAAGTCGACATTTATGCCGTCTTCTCCAGCCGCTTTTCCGCGGGACATGCCCTTAATTACTTCCCTAACTTCGTCCGCAGTGACGCATGGGATCTCGTAGTCCTGATCGAAATCTAATACACTCATGGTGGGGAGACTCGTATTTGAGCTGTATAGTTCGGAATTGAAATCCTCGGCCACTTTGGTTATATCACTGAAGTTAGTAACGATGTTGCCCTGCTTACCTTTCACTGCATGCATTATGTTCTTTCCCGCACAAAGCTTCCTTTTAATTGTTTTGATGCTGACTCCTTTTCTGACGGCTGCTTCTATTTCTTTCACGTTATGGTTACGTATGTCCCTGACTCTACTTTTGTTGATGAGCTTAGACAGCTCGGCGAATTCTGTCTTGTCTCTTGAGTTAGTTATTCTCATCTGTTGGCGTTGTTTGATTAGATTTTTAGTAGCTTCCGAGGCTTATTCACAACTTGTCTTGGTGCTTTGCCCCCTACTTCGATTGCTGCTTCGGTGATCAGCTTAGTGATGTCTTCGTTCATCTTCTCTATGTCCTCATTAACTTCCTGTCCTAGAGCCTCATACTTGTTTTTAAGTGCAATGCTAAATTCTTCTTTTTTCGCCCTGACGCCATCGGGGTTGGCCTGTTTCCGTGTGATTAACTTTGTCCTTGTTCGCTTTAGATTGAGGGATATCTTCGCCCTTACTAGTCTGTGGTCGCTAATTCTGACCTTATTAACCACTTCTGTGTCTTGTACTATACCCAGATCAGTGCACATTATGAAATGTATTTCGTTTTTCGTTTCTCCGTTGGGGCTTTTCCACGTCCATTTCCTGTTCTTACGTTTCTTGAAAAAAGTATTCACTACACGGAGGTGATTTCTTTCGGCGAATTCCACGAGCATGTCACCTCTGCTATTCCTATCTCCTTCTCCGTAATTACCGACTGCACGTTCTCTTCTTAGTTTCTTTCCTATTTTCGCGTTGAAGTCCCCCATAACAATGGTATATTGGGTGTGTACCTTGTTCATTGCCGTTTCTACATCCTCGTAGAACTGTTCTACAGCCTCGTCACTGTGGCTGGTCGTTGGTGCGTAACTTTGTACTAGTTTTAGTTTGTATCGCCTATTTAATTTTATCACGACACCTGCTACCCTTTCGTTGATGCTATAGAATTCTTCGATGTTACCCGTTATGTCCTTGTGTATAAGGAACCCCACGCCGTATTCGCTCTTCTCTGGTAGTCCTCTGTAGCAGAGAACGTGTCCTTCATTAAGCGATAAGTATCCTTCTCCTGGTTTCCTAACCTCGCTAAGGCCAATGATATCCCAATTAATGCCCCTTAATTCTTCCAGTAGTTCAGCTAATCTGGCTTCGCTTGAAAGAGTTCGCGTGTTAAGAGTCGCTACGTTTAATTTCCAATGGCAGCCTGTCCGAGTCCAGAGGCTTTTTGAGTCTTTTGTTCCCATACCCGTGTGGTCGCATCCGCGGCTAGAAGCTCCGTTGATGTCGTCGTCGTAGGTCCAGGATTTGGTTGGTCCGGTAACTTGGGAGGTGTTGGCCATGGTGTTGCACCAGGGAGGCCAGTTCCTGTTCTGGTGCTCAGGTGAGTTGCGTAGATGAAGCACGGTGATGGTGGGAGCCCGTATGCATCTTTTGTCCAAATGCTCCGCCGGGGGGAGGAGACTTTCAGAGGTGTTGCAGTGTGTGGGTTAGTCAGGGCAAGGTATAATTATTAAAGGGAAGTAGGGGATACAAAGAAGATACCTCAGCAGCGTAGAGAAAAGATAAAAGCTGCGGAAAAGGAAAAAAAACTTATATCCTTTCGGGATTCGAACACGGGACCCCTTGGTCTACTACAAAAGCATGGCCGAGTCGTCTGGGTTGTCGGGTCGCCGATGTATTTAAGAATAGACTTCCTGCTGCGCCCTCTCGTGAATTGTGATGCGATAAACTTCAAAATGTCCGCGATGCAGCAGTTTTGCTGATTTCGAATACAAGGAAGCCATGCCCGATTGTCTCGCCCGCGACGCGGGAGCTTCCACCGTGTTCGTCGCGTCATAACGTGTAGTTTGGCCTGTGCGCGTCTTTATCCTTCTGTTCTTTACCGCCGTAAAGTGGTTGTCTCAGAGAAATAGAGAGAGGGAGGGCGAAAGGAGGGCGAGAGCTGGGGGGGGGGGGGGAGGCAGGAGGGCGTGAAGTAAGGAGTGGGAAAAGGATGCATAGTGACCTAGCTCGCACTTACGGAATCGCCGTGATAATAAATAAATTCTGTGTCCGTTGGTCAGCGTTCAGCCTACTTCGCAATATGTTGAAAGCGGTTGCCGATTCCTCGGACGTGCTACGGCCTTGTAATTGAGACAGAAACAAAACTCATCGTGTGTTATGCTCGTAGCGCGTAGCTCATTTCTTGTCCGTTTACCCTGATAGGAGATTTTTGCGAATAGCTTAGCACGGTAGCGGAAATTTGATATCAAACAAGTTCTGACATCGTTAAATATTGGTAAGTTGCTATTTAGTGCACGAGTTATAGCAGTCAGGGCAGAAGTACTAATATGTCGTTTCTGACGTATTCTTATAAGGTCGCATCAGCTGAATGCTAACCATTACCACACAATCGCTTCAGTTTCAGTATACGGATTCCGTTGCAGAAAGCAGGAGTGCCTCTGAGTAATTTTCACACTGCGAACTGATAAGGGCTCATTCACGTCTTGTTGCGACCAGTTTTTTTTTTCCGGCGTTGCTACACGCAGAGCAAGGCGTAAAAAAAAGAATAAGAAAAACGATCGTGTGGACGGTGGGAATCCACATACAACGTTGAAACCTCGGGTATTTTCCAGTAGGCCGTGTCGAGATACTAGTTATGTTTCTAAAATGTTCCACTTGATATACTGTACCCGTATTTCCAAAAACTCCTTACGCTTGAGTACTACGTGAAAAATTATTTCCGTCATTTCACATGCCCTTCATACCGTTAACGAAGCCAGCTGACCATTGGAAAAGGGCACTTCAGACGAACGGCCAGCGTTGTGAATTCAACTGGTGAAGCTTATATATTAGATAGGCAATCTTTTAAGGAGATCTCAGTGCACGGTAAAGAACCCCAGGTGGTCAAAATTTCCGGAGCCCTCCACTACGGCGTCTCTCATAAACAGAGCTGGTTTTGGAACGTTAAACCCCACATAACAGACCATTCGCGGTGGCGCTCCGGCAGACAGGGCCTCATGGTATGTTCCAACCTGATGGCGGCACGAGAAAAGTCCCACTCTTCGACATATTTACAAAGAACTACACAGGAAGGAGTGTGATGCCATCAAGATATATCACTGCTGGCGGCGAGCAAACTAGATTTAAATAACGAGAGTCCCACATGTTATCGACATTGAACAAAATGATAAAGCGCCTGATAAATTTAAGGAAGCTAAAAAAGAACCGTGATTTTCATTTGGAGTTCGTAAATTTTACCTAGCACTTCGGCACACTTTACGAACCGCATCATCCTTGCTGTGTATCTGTATGAAGCGAGCACATCATTAATTTTTGTCATAGATTCCTCCTTTTATTTCAGTGTTTCCTTGCACGCTGCGTAGCGTAGCGATTTAAGCACCTCACCCGTTGACACCTCAGCAATCGTCCTTTTGTACTGTTCTGAGCCATCGGCCATACCATGCTGAATACGCCGGTTCTCGTCCGTTGTACTGTTCTGAGAGGATGAAAACTGGAATGTTCCTGTGGGACCATTGTCGAATGTTTGCATTGTATTCCTACTGAGAGTCTACACGCAAAATTATCGTGTCTCTCTCTCTCTCTCTCTCGCTCTCTTTTTTTTTTGCTACCTTGTTTCTGCCATCCCCTGTTCACTGACAAGTGCTAACAAATAGCGAAAAATTCGCTGCCTCTGCAATCCGTACAGGTGGTAACCCAGACAAGCTGAAGGTGCGGCCCCTGTGTTTATCCCTGCACCCACCGTTCATTAAATTCTTTATCAAGTATTGGTGACGTCTTCGTGTTTGTTAATCAGGTTACGCCCACGTTTGGGCTTCTCACAGTGTATTCTCAAATGCAGCGCATTGGGCTCCGCATAATCAGAGTGATGCAGTAGCGAGGAATATTGAAGCTCTAAATACTAATTAATAGCGGAACACTTAAGGTAGTAAAACTGTGTATCAGAGGTTAATGCACATGGTACGAACAGTCAAACAATTTTTCTGTATGTATATTCCGCATCTGTCACTACAGGACCGTACTCGTTGTTTACGAACTTCGATTTAACCAATACGCGCTACACCCGACAATCGAAGGTGCTTCTGCAGTGATGTCACTTAGTCTGCCACAAGCCCAGATGCATATACCTCTTCAACTACGCCGAGGATGCAGCGTTCTACAGCCCGTATATTAACAACAGCCACAACAGTGTCGCTATCAAACACACTCTCACGCTGGCCTTGACTGCTAATGCGAGCGGGCATTTACACGCAACATGCGCGTGCCCATCTTATCCGTTCAGAGCCGGAGGCTGTCCTCACTACGAATACCCTTACAGCAAATACTGAGCGAGCTCGCTGATCCTCCAGAGCCACGAACACGGAAAGGATGATACATTGCTGCTTCCTTAATCACCGTTGTATACATTTTCTTCTTGCGTGCACCCAGAAACTTGGAGAGGGTGTGGCGCTAGACGTCGTAATCCGTTTTACTCGAATCAGAGACGAGCCTCAAGGGTAAACGTATCGTCTGCACTGAAAAAGGAAAGGGGGGGGGGGGGGAGAGGGGGAAGGGGGCAAGAGGAGGCTCATAAAAAGAACGCGTTCTCATTTCGAGGATTTAGGAGTTCACCTGATTCAACGTTGCTCCGGCTGCAGTCACGATGAGCGCTGCTGCCATTACGGGCTCATGGCTGCGGAACGTGTCGCGGCCACGCGAATGGCTTTTGGTCTTGAGAAGCACGGTTCGTTTTCCACCACGGTGGCGAACGTGGCACAGGTGGTTTTCTTTCTCTTTTTTTAGAGTAGAGCATTTATTTTCGTCCGTTCGTATAAACCAGTCGCTTCTTATTTTTTTATATATTTGCAGGTGCTGAGGTGTATTTTGTCTCTAGTATATTTACACGGCTCACTCGACGGTTGGAGAGCAGGCACACGTGGGATTTTGCACCGTACTCTTAGCAACACCATCGCTAGTACTGCTATGAATGATGAGATATCAAAACTCTTCATTTTATTTATTTATTTTCGTACTAGCAGCCTGATATACGTACCCTTGGTTGGATAGGGCTGCACATAAAATGCCAGACAACGCAGTAAGAAATGAAATGCACAAAAATGATATGCAATAATAAAGATGGGATACCGCAAGTCGTGATGTTGACTGTATAGGACTGAAAACGACTATAGGACTAATATCAACAGTAAGAAATCAAATAGAAGCAAACGTTCTATGATGTTTTTATTGTCGCTTTGCAGTACGTGGACTATGTGGCACATGAGAAACATGTTGAGTAAATGAAAAATAATTTCACTTTAAGATGAATACATATCTCACTGACCGTTACGAATAACAGCATTAAGGTCTGAATAACCCACGCGTCAATACAGAAAAAAAAGGAAAAGAAACGGGTGAGGGGAAAAAAGGTCCTAAGCGAGGAAAACAAGACGAGCAGTCGCACGTAACAAGAAAAAAGGAAGAAATGGAAGAGGGTTTTTATTAGAACGAAACGCTAACGTTCATCACCATGAAATGAGAGTTTCAACGAAAAGCGATCAAAACGGTAAAAGTAAAGAAAAAAAAAGATAGAACCTCTTGAGGTGGAAATGATGTAACAGTGGGAAGAACAGAAAAAAAAAAGAATGAATGCTTTGCATTAGAGCGACGAGCAGGACAAGGTCTACTCCGTGAGTAGTGCGTGAGGTTTACACTCCGTGAAAAAGGTCTACTCCCTGGTTAATATTCGCTATAAAATGCAGGAATGAGAACGGTCTACACTCTCCTTAAGTATTATGCAGAATACGGAGCGCAATGCAAGTGTGAAATCAGGGGACGGTAAGGATACCATTCAAAATTTTAATAGCAGTGAATCGCAGCAGCGATTACAACTGCAGCTAAGCATTGACATGAATTCTTGAATTTTACTGCCAATTCTTGGCAAACTGTTTAGCATGTCTGTTGTGCATCTGCGCTAGATAGCAATTTTCGCTCCACCGAGCTCTGTCGAGGAGAGCAGGCGGCCGAGCAGCCACGTTGCAGGCGACCGATTGTACGCTAGAGACGACAGCAATGCGGCAAAAATATTGTGCGGGCTTTGTTTACAACGCGGAAAGGGCGCGTCGTATAGCATGTATGTACGTGTATATATACATCACATTTTATCGCATATCTTAATAATCTGTCTATGGGCATTTACTGCTTTTTACATGGACATTCTAATATATATGTGAGTTCAGACTGCGCACATTTAACTTGTGTCGCGACCTGAAGAAAGCAACTGAATGCCTGATTGTCAGGCATTCAGTTGCCTTTTCGCCACCCCTTCCCACTGTACCACGGGATACGATTGTATGTCGGAATTAATGAAAATAAACTTCAAACTTCAAACTGTCCACTTTCGTTGTTGTTGTTCTTTTATTTACTTGCCCTCTTTTTTGGTTGCGACCTGCAAGAGGTAATGCTTGAGGGTGTTTGAGATATTTTCTGATTCACAGAGTGTTCCTCTTTTATTCCGCGTAAAATCACTGGGATTGGTGGAGCCTGTCCTGGTAATGTCTGTTTCTTCCTTCAGCAGCAGCCCTTATCTGCCTGCAAATGTGGGCACCAACTTACCCAAAGATTTAAGCTTCTACTGCCTGTGCTTTTATATTCCCGTGTCTGCAGGAAATAGTCCTTCAGCGGAGGAAAACAAGTACACATGTTTAAAAAAATGTTCTGGATAACGTCTGTTTCTGCTTTCAAAGCCCATGATGTCGCGGTGAATCAGATCGCAACTGACTGACAGAGTCATAGATTAATTGGATCTGAAAGACCTCCATATATATCGACAACTTGCCAACGCATGTTTTGGTTACGAGAGGTTTTGACCTAAGAACTTTAGGCATCGTTGGAACGTATTAGCGTTACGCTGCTTACATTTTGTTGTTAACTAAAAAATATCGTCCCAATCGAGAACACTGCTGTTGCTGGTTACGTTATTAGCTGATTATGAGTATTTAACACGGCTGATCTGACCGCTACAGTGGTACCACCTAAGCACTTTTTATATGTGCACAAAAATAGGTAACGACTGGACGCAATGGTACGCAGCTTGCCCTGACACCTTATTACAGCGGAGGTGTTAGAACTTCGCCTTTTGCTCCACCTCCTGGCCTGCAGAAGAGGAAAGCGGACCCTCGCTTGCCCTCAACCCACAACCCACATCATTGCCGTGAGTCTATCGCAACATGACAGTGATAGTAATAATGATAGTACTACATAATAGCGATACCATGATATTATGATAGGGGTGTCATGAGTTATGTAGGGATCTGTGGTAGGAGGCTGCTTAGGCGATTAAAACGAGCCGAAAAGACGAAGAAGAGTGCGCACCTGGGCGAGCCGAACGTGATGCTCGTGGACATCCGCCATTCAGTTTCGTCTACATCCACACGTACATCTACATCGCTTGCTATTCGGAACGCTGGGCGGGCTGAGCTAACGCTGCCAGGCTAACCAGCGCGTATCCCGAAGAAAACAACGCACCTAGCCGGTGCTACAGACCAGCCGGGACCAGAATGACGTGTTCTTGCGGCCAACCAGCGTGCCGGGGCCGAGGCAGTTCTGGAGATCAGCCGGAGCGGGTATGTGCCATTCCGGCTGTGACCGAGCCGTTCCGGATTGGGCGTGAGGTGTCCGGGCAAGCCAACGGACGTGTTCGGCACAACTAGCTGGCTGAGGGCGTGGTCGCGGTGCTGCGCCTGCTGACAGCGCGAAGCTGTCGTGCTGCTGTGCGAGCAGTACATGGTCTGCTCGCACCCTGACCTACTTGTGCGACTGGGTCGTGCCGACGCTGCTGCGACCCTGCAAGCACCGGACTTCGATGACTACAAGGTTACCGTGAGTGAGTTCCCACCTACGACGAACTTTGTAGACTTGTCGCACCTTCAGTGGGGACGTTAGTTGATAACGCTCGCGACGTTAACTGTTAAACAGCTGTCACAGCTGTCCAGTGTTCTGGAGCCCATTGTATGTGTCCGTGTTCGTCGGTGCTGTCGTAAATGTTTTTCCTATCTATTATTTTGCTTTCCGTATCCTGAGACCTGGGCCCACGAACAACCTCAGATCCTATACAGCCAGAGTATGACTAAGACGAAGGAAATAGTAAATGTAAAGACGACTCCGAGACACGACACACCGCAACGCACGCCGTCTCGTGTATCGGCAATACGCTGTGGGAGAAAGATAAACTGAGACAGAGTTCAAGAGAGAAAGAAAGAGATAGTACAGAGAGGAAAGCAATAGAAAAAGAGATAGGGGTTATATAGTACAAGGAAAGTTAGGTGTAGTTTTTCTAAAAAAAAATCACTTCTTATTTGCATTGCTTTGCTAGCCCCCTCCTCCCCAGCTTTGCCGGTCATTACATAGCCACGCTTTATATTTATGCTTGTGTGGAAAAAAATTTGCCATTTTACACTGTTATAAGATTCAATGTAAAAGAAAAAAAAAGACATCATCGTGAAAAACATTCAGATCCTTTTTAAGGAGAGCTTTACAGAAATAGTCCAAGTATTCGAGGAATGATTGCTTCCTCACATGCAAGCGTCACAAGGACTGGCCTGAAGTTTCACGGACAAAGTATACAGGCGATGTTGCAAACAGTTCCAAATATATTTTAGGTCACATTTAAAGCGCTTGCACCAAGGCTGTTCGCAAGAGCTCGTTGCACTCGATATTCTTTGGACACACGTATAATTAGCAGAGACGTCTGGCCAATCCCAGTGAGCATTTACGAACGAAAAGCTTCGTGTATTAGTCCCAGGATGCCCCGGACACTGCCGAGAATATTGCCTCTGTTGCGTCAGTCGTCTCCGGAGCGTGATTTCGAACATGTTCGCCGGATCAGGCGTTGTCTCGAACGAGGCAACATCTGGAGCTCGCTATCACGCCACGCAGTACACGCTACTTCTCGGCACCTCGTGGAGGCACCAGATGCTGTAGAAATGGCGAGGAAGATAGCCGTGAGGAGAAAACGCATCGTATTAAGGCTACATCCTCTCACAGTAAACTCAATATCGGCACAATTCAATTAATACTTTCCTTGGCAGCGAAAACTTTCCGTTTCAGGAGTCACTGAAATTGAGAATATACCAGTGCCTGTATGAAAATGTATAAAATCAAATAAATAGTGGCTGTTTTCTTCCTGCTGGCTTCGTTTCGTAATTATATATCCGACGTCCCAATTGGCTCGCTTATGATCAAGTGCACAGCTTTGTCGCTCATGTTTCTTTCTTTCCTAAGCACAGTTCCTTGCGTACAACATGATGCATTTTCCCTGAAGGTTTCACCGCGAGCACAAAACGTTTTGGCATTGAATGCACAAGTTTTGCTTATTAAGCGCACTTTACATTGGATAGCAGACTCGCTAATCGGCACTGCGCGCTTCTTCCGCGGCTCGGCATTCGACAAGCATGACTTTATTCTACGTAAAAGTTGGTACAACACTACTCCGCTACGTTGCGCGTACCAAGGACTTTGGCTGCAAGGCCAATTATGGCGTTTTAGTTCACCTGTTGGAAGCGACTGCCGTGGACCCCAATTCTGCATCACCATGATGGTCGCGTGGGCAGACCGCTTCCCGCTGCAGAAAGAACTTCGGACCGTCCCATAGGGCTAAGTTGCGGAGTTGCGAACCACCGGCAGGAAACAGCTGTGTAAGCGTCGTATGTCATCAGCATATTAATATTTCAGTGTTTGCTCTCTTCCTTATGCAGTTCCACCAGCCGTACATGTGAAGATGGCAACGTAGAAAACATCATTAGCTGTTTGCAACAGGTAGAATTTTGTCAGATCACACAAGCAAATCAGTATGATTAGCTTCTAGTTTATATGAGACAGCCTTTCGGTGTTACATGCGCCACTCAGTGTGTATTGGACAACTTGTTCCCGACTTCTTTAAAGCATTTCACACTTACGGTCATATGGCCGTATAAACTTTGCACGACCCGTATCCATCCAAACAAAGAGCTGTTGATTCAGACTAGTGACGCACGATTATCATATGCAAACCAAATGGTCGTTTTCAGAGGCAACGACAGTAAATGACGTTGCTACGGGGAACTCATTTCGGTGGTTTCTAAAAGGACTCTCTTACGCGCTTTCAACCGCATTCTATTACAGAGTGTGATGCCAATCGGTGTCCGATGTTCGATTTCTGACAAATAAAGCACGAGACAAGCAAGCAAAGTAAATAATAAAGACAAGGTAATATATCTCAAAGTAACAGTAAAATATTAAAAGAAATACAAAAAGAACAAATCAAGGAAATTGAAGCTTAGCGGAAAAAATTCGTACCATGCGGCGGCCAATGATTCATACTGGCTGAAAAAAAAACACAGTGCCTTCATTCTGTCTCAGCCCACTTATACCGTGAGTTGTTCGCTCATTTTTTTTTAATAATTGAACCATAAAATTTTTTATAATACCAACAAAGTAGATGTTCACCAGTTGTCGGCAACAGCGCCCTCTCGATTTATTTATATTTAAATTGAAAAAGAGAGTCGGTTTTCTTCCATGCATACTTTCTCGCTCCAAGCATAGTGTACATCTTCATAGAGACATTGGTAGCTCGCACAACAGGCAAAGCCAGTGCAGATAGACAAACCAATAATTGTAGTTAACCATATTTTGTTGAATGTTATTGCGCGTACTTGGTGTTCGTCATTGGTCGCCGTTTTACGTGCCAAATCTAGTGAGTCCTCCTTGAAGGGCCCCTAGATACTTAATGTACGCGCCTTTGTTTTTAAGTATTGGCTTCAAAGCACTTCATTCATTGGAATCAGCAGACGGCCTCCTGTGTGCAGGATCTCTAAGGATCAATTCACAAAACTCGTTCTGCACGTGTAATTGTTCGTTGACATCGGCTGGTCGCGTTTCCCAACGACATAGGTATACCAACAGTATTATCCCATGCTCTTCCGAGCAAGTACAGCTAATACCTGCAGGCTGCAGAATGCAGGCTTGGCTGTGCAGAAATGGGTTCAGTATCAGCCCAATTCGCGGTTCTATCGCGTGCTTATCACCTTGATCTTTCTTTCAATAATATTGTATAAACCTCGTGTAATACCAACATTTACCTCCAGCACATTTAGTGCCTCCGGTGCTCTCTCACGCATGCGCAACTATGTGCATAGTGGAGCCAAGGGATTTTTTTCTATATCATTCGTAAGCTTACACTGGTGCTGTCAATGTGCCTTTAGCCGTTTCTTTATGTTTTGCACTATCTTAACAAGTTTAATATGCACAAGCAACAGACTTCCATCCGTCTCGTCCTGCGTTCAAGAAAAACTCATACACTACACTTATTCGCAAAGGAAAATCTTGGCCAATTCTGATGGAGGACACTTCGCTCGCAAAGGCGGTCAGCCAACAGAAAAAAATAGCTTAACAACAAAAAGGTTTGTTAATTCGGCACATGCAACCTTACTGAATATTCCTTAATAATGGTTTATGCTATAGGAAGCTTTGTTTCTCCAAGCCACCCTAACCTGGCTCATTAGAAAACATTGAGAAGGCTATATATGGAAACTGTTTATTCCATAAAATCATTTTAGCCAAACCCGATGCCATATATTTTATTCAGGAAAGCCGCAGTTCAAAAAGAAATTCTCACGAAAAATGCGCTTCGTGAATGCGACCACCGGAGGTCACATTGTAAACAAGAATTTGCGCGTTTTGTACGACAGGACCAAAGTTTTCAAAGTGATCCAACGGCTAATGCTACATATATGATTACTGTAAGTGTCATTTAGCTTGTTTTATTTATCTAAAATTAAACCAAGCATAGTACCACGAGAACAGTCTCTATAAGAAGACAAAAAAAATGGCCGCCCTATCTGCGTGCTTCGCTGCAAATGTCGTCGAAAGGCGATAGTCTTCTGCCGGCCGTACTACGCTGCGTGAGATATGGACGCCATCTGGCAGCGCCGTCGGGAAACGTGAGCTTGCGCAGAATCCCTGGGCAACTGCCAGGTGGCAGCACCAAATCGTAGGCAGAGACCTTTTTCGTGCATAGCGTCGCATTTTTTAGCGCAGCCTAAGAAACACTTAGAGTCTTTAGAATTACGTGTCTAGTAAAGGAACACACCACCTAATGCTTACGTGTTGATGTTGCGCCTCAAATATGCGCAATATTTGCTTTTTGATCGACAATGTTCACAAGTATGAACGCAGCTACCAGTTCAAGATGGCTGGGCGTTAGGCAAGTGCTTAAACTTTGACCGGGTGGCTGAATCTTGTGAAAGACTGACAAACAAACAGACCGAAATTTCTGCGTTCAAGTATCCCAAGAAAGACCATCGTCTTTAATACTTATCCGAGGTTATAACATAATATTTCGTCAAAAATAGGACCGCTTTACTGCAGAACTGCTTGCAATCTACGCGTCTGCTAACGTAGAAAAAAAGAACACGCTAACTTTATTTCGAATGTCCGTTGTATTGGCTCATGTAACGAACATGCTGCGCTTACCTGAGTAGATATGAAGATAACATCGGTCAGATAACCAATCAGTTATCCACATGTTTCTTAGACGACAATCTAAGCTACTCTCTTGAGCGAGACCACTGTAAGGTTAAGCAGAAGCCGTTGGGGGGGGGGGTCTAGGATTAAAAAAAAATATCTTGATGGTTTTACAAAACGCCTGTAAAAAGTGGGCAGCTTTAGTCAGCGAGCATTTTACAGCACATACCGTAACATACTAAGACCAATTGTTAATGTTACTTTGCTGCTCTCTATTTTTATCATTCGTTTTTCACGAGTGCGGCTCTTATCAAGCACCAATTCTGCCTTTTTAGAGGGGCTCGCACGTCTTTCTTTTTCTTTCTCTTGGAAACCACCCGCTGTTACTTGACGCCACTTCGCAAGCGGGATCATAAACGGCGATAAAATTTCCCAAGAGAAACCCGATAAAGTATTTTTTATGTTGTGCCCCTCGTGTAAGAAATAGCGAGATATTCTGAGCAGAGAAGGCGCCAGAACGGTAGATCATCTATAAGTTACGAAGGTTTCATGATCAATAGTTCGACGGAAGGAGTGCCCGCTTTTTCTTACATTTCTTCGGACAATCTTCTGAATTATTAGAGCTGTCGAGCTTTGAAATATGGCATCACCACAAAGCGTATAACAATGAAACACATGCGAGATAGTCTTTCTTGGTTGACCCGCAATAAAAAAGATTATATTTTGCATTTTGCAGGCAAATAATGAAACCGCATAGGTGAAACGGGCGCCATCGTATTTGTACATTCTTTTTTTTAATTTACTGGTATGCTGTGAGGATACTTTATTTCTTTTCAGACGACGGCTTCTTACTTTTCAAATGATGCCCGCTAACCATTTTACCTGGCCAGACTGTGTCATTCAGTCCCTTGATGCGTATTTGTTCAACCGTTTAGTTTTAAATGAGCTAAACCAGATTCTGCCATAGTTTTATCATTATTTTTTTTTCGAAGCCTCGCTCTCCTGGAATGTCTTTAGTAGGAGCGTAGTGGCGCGCTTGTTATTTGAAATCATTGTTACATTTGACAAACATATGTTAAGCGGCCTGTACATGATAGACCAACCTTCATAGCTTGAAGCACTTACCGTGCGCCTCTTTTTATGATGTAAAGGCATCAGTGGTGGTGGTCAGATTATGCGGTATTTGAAGTATTTTACTTGTATAGTCGTTCCCATTATCATAGTTCGCAGTCTCATTTTTCGGTAGGTTGCAACACAAGGAGGCCTTCACCTAACATGGCTCAACCGAAGCTTTTGAAGTGACACATACTAAGGTACCTTTCTCTTTACATTATACGCGCTGCTTGAGGAAACACAAAACAGACGAGTCAATGTTCTGTATTTACAAAAACGCCTTGCGCTAAATATATTCGTAAGAGGAAACTTTGTGTAGTCCTGGTGCTTGGCATTCCATTAGGAAATAATGCTGGTCAATAGCACTTACGAAGGAAAACCTCGTTGAACTCGGCTCCTGATTCAGTCCTAGGCCATGCAAAAAAAAAAAAAAACCCTCATTCCACAGATAGCAAACGTCGCTGTGAGCATCTTGACCAAATTTTGCAGTGCGTGGTATGCAGAGCTCAAAAGCGGAGAACGAAGGTGCCACTTTCTCATGAGGCCTCTCCTCAAGCAGAGCTTGGTCCTTTATTCTTTCGGAAGCTGCAAGATCTATTGCTGGTATTGGTCGAAAGCTGACAATCGAGACCGGCGTTTGGATAACATACGCTTTTTCCTGTTTGGCTGTACATAATGGTTGTTTTACTTAAAGGGACCGACAACCAATTTTTGTGGTACCTGCTTTTATCAGTGCGACTGAAAACTTATCCGGTCAGAGTGCCTAATCACCCAGTAGTAACGCTGAAAACGCCGCGAAACATATAAAATCCGAATTTTTCATCTGCGGCGACTATGGAGTCTTTACAGGCCACAGAGTTGCAAACAGTGGGAGGTGAGGCCGATAGCGATTATAAGGCCGCAATGGGAAAAGGAAACTAGTGAAGCCCTAAATATAAAGAAATCAATTTTGCTATGACTTGTGATCTCACTCGCGAATTCGCGCTGTACACTCCGGTACCGGTTTCGCAGACACAAGAGAAAAACGGCGCGCACATGCGTCGCAGCCTTCAGCGACCGTTCCACGGTTGCGCCGCGAAGGCAGCGCCGCTTCTCATGCAGTGTCAACTTATTTGTTTCGTACCTCGTGGGCAGCACAGAAGAAGAGAGCGGGAATGCTTAATAATATGCGTGCTCTAACTTTGAGCACTAATTATGGTGCGTATAAAAGCATCTGACTATGCACACCAAACCGGAGACTCCATATGGCAGTACGAAGTCTCTACGGCTACGCTGCGCGACATACCCGTCTTTTGAGATTTTCAAACTCGATTTAAAAATACCAATTCTACTGAAACCCCATTAAGTATGCTTGAAA
This sequence comes from Hyalomma asiaticum, assembly GCA_013339685.2. NCBI lineage: Eukaryota > Metazoa > Arthropoda > Arachnida > Ixodida > Ixodidae > Hyalomma > Hyalomma asiaticum. The sequence goes on along the minus strand of CM023481.1, from coordinate 134,974,123 downwards.
CTGTCACCATAATTCATGGTTTCTTCATTTCCGCCAGAATCTAATCGCAGGTTCTGGTCAGTTGTCGGTCCCTTTAAATAAACAGACTGAAGTAAGCGAAATCATCCTGAGAAGTTTTGATATGAATGGCAGATTTTAGAGAGAATTCCGCGCGCCAAGCGCGTGTTCGAGCGCATACTCGGCCCCAATTGTATTTCGGCATCGGGGTATCTGCCTCCGTGCCTTGTTCAGTCCAATTAGCTTTAAATGTTGTAAGTGGCCTCCCACCTTGGGTAGCTTGTGCGCAGCGCTGGGGCCGAATTCACAAAGCATTCTCGTACGTAAGAAATTCTTAGCTATGAAATCTCTCAGCGAGAAGGAATGCGACAGCTAACCTATCCAGAAACATTGAAGGGCAAAAGGGAAAGACGATAGCAGATCAAACGACAGCGAAAGAAGGCCTCGTGGTCATATGATAGCCTCGCAGCAAGCAAAGCCTCTGCTGCCGAGATTAGTGACAATAGCGAATCGTTTTTCTTAGCACTTCAGCTTCCTGTTACGGGCGCCTGTTACAGCGCTTCGCACTGTCGTGATGCACCAGAAGGCCGCCTTGTCTGCGTTTCATCGAAAGCTACAGCTAGAAGAAAAAAATATACAGCGTTGGTGAATTAATGTTCACAACGCTACTTCAGCAGGCTGCAAGGAAACAAATCAAAGTAATTTAAAATGAAATATAAACAGTGTTATGATGTCACATAAATGCACCTTCCTCAATGTGCAAGTTCAAAAATATATTCATAAAATGTTCTTTACCTCATAAATGATTCAGCAAATTCGGGCATGGTGGAATGATTGTAATAATTTTCTGTCGCTTCGGCATAAGTCGTTGCGTCTTGTACGTAAATCTCTGCATTAGCTATCGGTGCGCCAATTCAGGCTAGAATGTTTTTCAGCTTTAAAAGGCAGCAGTAAGGCGTAATAAGTCTATTGACTTTCATAAGTTCCATTGTCTGCCAGAATTAAATACGGGAGAATTACGAATACATTCATATGCTTAGAAGTAGGCGCACGTAAACTGAAGAAAATTACTCTGGCGGTTAATACTCAGGCACGGCTTATCTTGTACGCCGTAGCTCAATACACTGAGCGGTTTGATTAGGTCAAACATTTTAATTTCCATTTATAATGTAGAGGTAAGCGGAGGTTTTAAAACCTGTGTAAGCGGTGGTTGAGTGCTTATAGTGCTTGCCGCTGACCCGAAAGACACGGGTTAGATCTCTACCCGGCGTTCGTATTTTCCAGAGAGGTGAAAATGTTTGAGGCCTTTGTACTGTGCGTTATCAGTAAGCGTAGGACCACCCCAGGCTGTCAAAATCTCCGGAGATCTTCAGTACGTACGGCGTGCCTGGTAACCAAATCACGGCTTTGGCGCGTAGAATCCCAGCGAATAATACCGGCGCATATAGTTAAGCAGATACAAGAACCAATTATATATATATATATATATATATATATATATATATACATACACGTGAACTATTTCGCGTGAATCCAGACTACCTGAACTACTAGAACAAATAAACTTAATGAGCAAACAGAGAATGAAGCCAAGGAAAGCATAGGGGAAGTTACTTGTGGTGTTATAATTGTGGAGAAAGTAGAAAGGAATTAAAGTGGACGAAAAGACAAGCCTGCCTTCGGTGGGACCCGAACCCACGACCTTCGGATGTCGCGTCCGATGCTCTACCAACTGAGCTACGAAGGCGCTTGTCCCCCCGTCCACTTTATTGTGTATTTATGTACTTATTATCCTGGGAGTGTTAGGCAGCGCCACTCATGGCCAAGGCGGCGTGTGTGGAACGCACTTTCTTGCCAGGAGGCGTCACGTAGAACGTGAACTTAGATGAGATGGCTGCTGCCCAATAAGCCCTCGCATGCTACCTAAGGCACCAAGTCTGCCGCAAGTCTGCCTAAGGCACCCAGTTGCCGCCCTGACGAAGACAAGTCCGCTTGTCGAAACGTTGGCTCCCGCGACATTCCCTGTTTTAAATCGTACCTTGCGATTTGTTCATCGATACTAAGCCCTCGCATGCTACCTAAGGCACCAAGTCTGCCTCGTTGCGGCAGACTTGGTGCCTTAGGTAGCATGCGAGGGCTTATTGGGCAGCAGCCATCTCATCTAAGTTCACGTTCTACGTGACGCCTCCTGGCAAGAAAGTGCGTTCCACACACGCCGCCTTGGCCATGAGTGGCGCTGCCTAACACTCCCAGGATAATAAGTACATAATACACAATAAAGTGGACGGGGGGACAAGCGCCTTCGTAGCTCAGTTGGTAGAGCATCGGACGCGACATCCGAAGGTCGTGGGTTCGGGTCCCACCGAAGGCAGGCTTGTCTTTTCGTCCACTTTAATTCCTTTCTACTTTCTCCACAATTATAACACCACAAGTAACTTCCCCTATGCTTTCCTTGGCTTCATTGTCTGTTTGCTCATTAAGTTGTTTCTAACAAAATAAAGAACGAGCCCTTGACCCCTTCCCTTTCGTTACTTCGTAACTTGGTCCTCGTTGCGGCAGACTTGGTGCCTTAGGTAGCATGCGAGAGCTTATTGGGCAGCAGCCATCTCATCTAAGTTCACGTTCTACGTGACGCCTCCTGGCAAGAAAGTGCGTTCCACACACGCCGCCTTGGCCATGAGTGGCGCTGCCTAACACTCCCAGGAGAATAAGTACATAAATACACAATAAAGTGGACGGGGGGACAAGCGCCTTCGTAGCTCAGTTGGTAGAGCATCGGACGCGACATCTGAAGGTCGTGGGTTCGGGTCCCACCGAAGGCAGGCTTGTCTTGTCGTCCACTTTAATTCCTTTCTACTTTCTCCACAATTATAACACCACAAGTAACTTCCCCTATGCTTTCCTTGGCTTCATTGTCTGTTTGCTCATTAAGTTGTTTCTAACAAAATAAAGAATGAGCCCTTGACCCCTTCCCTTTCGTTACTTCGTAACTTGGTCCTCGTTGCGGCAGACTTGGTGCCTTAGGTAGCATGCGAGGGCTTATTGGGCAGCAGCCATCTCATCTAAGTTCACGTTCTACGTGACGCCTCCTGGCAAGAAAGTGCGTTCCACACACGCCGCCTTGGCCATGAGTGGCGCTGCCTAACACTCCCAGGATAATAAGTACATAAATACACAATAAAGTGGACGGTGGGACAAGCGCCTTCGTAGCTCAGTTGGTAGAGCATCGGACGCGACATCCGAAGGTCGTGGGTTCGGGTCCCACCGAAGGCAGGCTTGTCTTTTCGTCCACTTTAATTCCTTTCTACTTTCTCCACAATTATAACACCACAAGTAACTTCCCCTATGCTTTCCTTGGCTTCATTATATTGCTCATTAAGTTGTTTCTAACAAAATAAAGAACGAGCCCTTGACCCCTTCCCTTTCGTTAGAACAAATAAAGGGTATTAACAGGGATATCACTGGCCTTAGTGAGGTTTAAAACCAGGGGAAGGGTGTTTATTGGTTAATAATGGGTATGGCATTTGCAACAGAGGACTGCCAGCAAAGCGCAAATACGGCGTGGGATTCCTTATACACAAAGACGTTGCAGGCAACATTGAAGAATTCTATAGCATCATTGAAAGTGTAGCAGGTGCTGTGATAAAACTAAATAGGAGATACAATCTAAAATTATTAAAAGGTTCCGCAACAACGACTAGGCACAATGATGAGGTTGTAGAACAGTTTTATGAGGATGTGGAAACGGGCAATGAAAAAGATACATACCCAATATGCAATCGTTATGGGGGACTTGAACGCGGAAAGGAGAAGAGGCAGTAGGGGGAACTATGGTGTAGGTGATAGGAATAGCAGAGGAGAGATGCTAGTGGAATTCACAAAAAGTAGCTCCGTGTAATGAATACTTTCTTTAAGAGTCGTAAGAACACTAAGTGGACATGGGAAAGCCCTAACTGAGAAACAAAAAATGAAATATATTTCATAATGTACAATGATCCAGCTATGGTGCAAGATACGGTAGTATAAAGGTGAACATTTGACAGAGATCTGTCTGGTTGGGACGAAATTAAAGGTGAAAAAAAGGGGGGAACACCAAACAAATTATAATCATCAAAAGTAAAATTTACTCCTAAAGATGACAAAAAACCCGACGTTTCGGGTCCCATTCGGACCCTTCTTCGGGGGTGACTGGAGGGCACCATACAGCAGCAGTGCTTATAAGGCCTTCTTTTCTTGTTTCTTTTTTTTTCTTTTTTTTCTTCTTCTTTCTTCCTTCCTTTCTCACTTTCTCTTTTTCCGGTTCTTCAAACCGAGGGGGGTCATGCTAGTGTTGAACCAGGTGCTAGAGTCCGCTAAAATGGACACTTGGCATTGCACCTGCAGACCGGTTCACGTTACCAGATACGGTAGTGGTTAATAAGGTCAAATATAATGATTACAGAGTAGTTAGGGCGAAGATTACCCTCAGTCTAAAGCGGACAAGAACAATGTTAATCACACGGAAACAGGCCAACCTCGATGTCGTCAATGAAAGGGAAAATTAGCGTCCACCCGTTTTGGAGCACAAGGCTACAAGGAAATCCATACGCATATCTCAGAAATGAAAGCTTCCTAGTTGCCGAAAAATTCATCCTGGTCCGGGGTACGTTACTCCACCTTGCGGGTTTCTGTAGAACTCATTTGCTCGATGTCGTCAGAGTGAAAACAGAAGAATGCAGAATTGCACTTAACAAGAAGTTTGAGGCTCCAAGACAAGAACAAAATGAAGATATAAAGAAGATGAACAAAAGCATTACTGATCTGATCACCGAAGTAGCAATAGAAGTATGAAGCAAAGCACAGAGAGAAGATGTGAATAAGCTGTCTCAGACTACTAAAACATTAATGAAACAAGGCCAACAGGTGAGAAGAACTATCTCAAGAGATAAGATAGAATTCGCCAAGCAACAATACAAAAATAGTCAGCTACGTACGCTCCCATAACGGGAAAGAAACAGAAGCAGCTGTCAGAAAAGGGGTCAGCGCCAAAACAACTTAGAGGAAGCTTTGTTCTGGAAAAAACATAATGTATGCCGTGAAAGATAGGCAGGGCAACATCGTTAGTAACTTCAATGATATAAAGGCGGCCGAGTACTCCTATTCTGAACTATACAGCTCAAGTATTATTCTCCCCACCGTGATTGTAATAAATTCCGATCAGGACATTGAAATTCCATGCGTAACTGCGTACGAAGTTAGGAAAGCAATTCAGGGCATCTTCCGCGGGAAAGAAGCTGCGAAGACGGCGTAAACGCCCACTTGATCAAAGATGGAGGACACTTCCTAACTAGAGAGCTCACGACACTAGACACACAACAACCCAAAACTTCATGTGTACCAGTAAACTGGAAAAACGCAAAATTCTATTATTACTCAAGAAGGGAGATGTAAAAGACTTGAAGAACTACAGACTGATCAGTCTACTTTCAGCACTTTACAAAACATTCACAAAGGTTATCTCAAACAGAATAAACGCTACCCTTGAATTTATTCAAGCAAGAGAGCAAGCAGGGTTCAGAAAAAGATACCTCCCCGTAAACCACCTTGATTTGAACAATCAAGTAATTGAGAAATCCGCTGAATACAAGAAATTCCTCTGTATGGCTTTCATAGACTACGAAAACGCTTTTGTCTCGATAGAAATACCAGTAGTTCTGGAGGCATTGCACTGTCAAGGAATATGTGATAGCTATGTAAATATAATAGCCATCATCTATAAAGATTCTACAGCCACCCTGCTCCTGCTTAGGAAAAGCAGGAAAATCCCAATACCGAAAGGTGTCAGACAACGACATGCAATTTCTGCAATGCTATGTACTGCGTGTTATTTGGAAGAAATCTTGGAAGGATTACATTGGGACGAAACAGGGCTAAGGATTAACGGCAAATATTTGAGTAATTTCCGCTTTGACGACGCCGTAGTACTCTTTAGCAATGACGGCGACGAACTCCAGGAGGTGATTGAAGACTTAAGCCGAGAAAGCGCTAAGGCAGCATAAGGATGAACATGCAGAAAACAAAGATAATAAACGAGACATTAGAAGTTGTATAGCAATTCGTATATCTAGAACAGCTGCTGAAAGGAGAGCCCGCCCATATAAAAGAAATTCCACCTTAGAATAGACATGGGAAGGCGCGCATACGGGACACATTCCCAACTCATGAACGGAAACCTACCACTATGAAGTTGAGAGTATGACGGAAGCCCGTCTGGCCGGGATGAAACATATTAAAAATATGTCAATACATTATATACGTCATGCATTCGTCGTATACGTCATACAATATATACGTCAATACATTCGTTCTTTTGAATCATTTTGGTCGGTGTCCGGATCCTTTCTTTTAAACCTACCACTATCACTCAAGTGGAAACTATATTACAGCATTTTGCCATAACGGAGCAGAAACTTGGAAAATTACAAAGAATCTCGAGTGAGCAAACAGACAATGAAGCCTAGGAGCCTGTTTGCTCATTAAGTTGTTTCTAACAAATAAAGAACGAGCCCTTGACCCCTTCCCTTTCGTTAAAGAATCTCGAGAGGAAGTTAAGGACCACATAGCGGGCGACGGAATGAAAAATGATAGGCGTTACATTAAAAGCTAGGAAGACAGTCGAGTGGGTCAAGGAACAGACAGGGGTCGCCGACATAATAATCGATATTGAGAAGAAAACATGGACATGGGCAGCCGACGTGATGACAAGGCTAGATAACCGATGGACACTTATAACGACAGAATGGATACCAAGAGAGGGAAGCTTAGCCGTGGACGACAGACAGTAAGATGTGGGGACGAAATTAGGAAATTCGCGGGCATCGAATGCAACCAGCTCGCGCAGGACAGGCAAGGATGGAGAGCATTGGGAGGCCTACGACCGGCAATAGACATAATAGATGATGATGATGATAATGAGTAATACTCGAGGACTCATTGCTTTGGACGATTACGGCGCTCGCAATGTCTTCTTTTTTTTTAAGTTTGAATGAAAGCCACAAGCTTCCATGTAGCCCCTTCTGCCCTAGTTCGGTGTTAATGTCATTGTGTTTTATTGTTTTCTTTATTACAATTGCTGCCAGATGGTATTCACAGCAGTCTAACAGCTAACACAGCAGTCACCTTTGTCTGCTTATGGAGCTGAAAAAGAAATTGACTCGTTACCTGAGGGCAGTACTGTCGGACGTACGGGTACGCCAAATTTGTTTGAAATGCTAAGCAATTTACTAAATATTCAAATTGCTGCTTGGCATATATTCTAGCAGCCGCCTATGGTTATTGCTATCATTTGGTGAAATATATTGGCAGTGTATTATAGCGTATATGGCACATTAATGTTTCTATCTGCTTATTGTCTCATCCATAGAAGCATCTATCGGCATTGAGGCACCGTTTGCGTATTTTATTCATAGGCAAGTTGCGTATGGCTAAACAAGGGTGGAGCTGTATCTAAAAGATTTTAATGTAGGTGCCAGGAGAGCAGGAGCAGACAGAGATGACAGGAAGCGGAACTACAGTATGGCGGGTCCCCGTCTGAGACTCTGTCTGAGCATCCTAGACCTGTGCAGGAAGCTGCGCTATGTCTGAGATATCTGGTGCATTGCAAGACCTAACACTTAGGACTTCGGAATATTGAATATAATTGGAAATATACGAAACGTAGAAATGTGTCATCATACACTTCATGGTTGAGCATTCCTGGTGAATCGGCGTGACAAATTTTAGTTATTTGATACCTTCTAATACGCAACTCCCTTATGCGTAAAATATTTCCAGCAGCAAAATTGCTTTGTTGTTAAAATACCATCGTAAGTGCGTTTCATACAGAAAGTATTCGGGCTACTTCTAATGCAATAGCCAGGCCGACTGCATGTGTTGGCGGACATTCGCTGGTATTCCACACATATCAACACCTTCGAAATAAAGAAAACATTCGTGTTCACCGTCCAGATGGCTTAATTGTTAAGCGCCCTCATCACAGTGAACAAATAAGTTCTTAAAAAGCCGAGAAAAGCACGTAAACGTTTAACAAATGCTCACGCGCTTTATACAGCATGTGTGGCGCACTTTCTTAACTAGTAGTTTCAAACTCGCCCAGTAAATTCTTTCACGCTGGTTACATTGGTCAAACCTGTTCAGTATATTTAGGAACTGGACCTTGATGTCGGTTATCTTTGCGATGGCGTTTCCATCCAATTAGATGATACTGGCAAAAAGTTACCTTTTGCCGTACGAAATGAGTAGCGTATTTTCGTGAGTGTTTGATAAAAGCAGTCAATACCCATGCGTGTGAGCCTTTTGCGCAGGAAAGATTGCTGTGCCGAAATCAAAGTTTTTATTTTGTGGTACTTTGCATGCTTCCCACTACACCGCTGGCATATTCGAGTCGCGTCCCGGTGTCCACGCCATGGGAGACATGCGCTGTGCAGACGGGCTCCATATGCGGAGCACGCGCTGTAAACTATGCTGGACAAGCAGCACTCCACATTCCTCGAACATCGCTGCTTAGGAATCTGCTGGAACTAGAACAGGAGGGCACACTCAGATTTTTCTTTTCTGCATAGTGGAAACTGCTTGGACTTGATGTTTATAAAAATGTCGGAGCGTAAAAGAAAGAAAAAAAAACAATGAAAGAAAAAGAAATGTGACACTGAGAAAGGTTGTTTGCTTCCAGGATTGTCCTTCATTGTGTTCGCAGCAGTACGGAACGAACGGAGAATAAATGGTGAAAAGCGAATTTCCCAAATATTTTGTCATTCACCATCGCTGCATGTACTATAGCTGATTTTCAAAGCCGGGAAACGAGTACATTCTGATTAAAAGTCAATGCAAGCTAGGTATAAGCAATAGCCGTCGGTATAAGGAATATCAGCGAAATAGTGAAGTCAACAAGCTTATAATTAAAGTTTTCTTGTTTTTATCTCAGCACTTCTTTTTATCTCAGCATGTTGTTGCATTAGAGACTCCAAGACATTCATACCTTTCTGCGATTCCACCCTCTCTGACACTCCAAACAGTTTGTGTTTCCGTGTGTTCATTGAGACTTACAAACTTTAGCCTTATTTCATATTCGAGAGCCCTAACTTTGCAGTGAAACTTTTTGTCCATAGCACAATGGCAAGTGAGTGCGAAGAATAGAATAACCATATAAATGGGGAAATAATTCCATTGGTAGTTTTATGTCATGGGGAGAAGGCAGTTCAGCAAAAAAAAATGAGAAACACGTTTACCTACCTTCAAGATAATTGAAAATTCGTTGAAAAGTGACTTATGTGCAGAAACGACAGAAGCCCCAGACAAGTGGCAGCAGCTCCGTTGCAAGCACTAGATAGCCAGTTGGTGCACTGCATGCAGATATAACACGAGTGTTGAGCCAAAGAGCTTTGCTTACCATGCACAAGGCTTGACATCAATTAAAGGGCCAATTATAGCCTAGAACGACACAAACTCACCTGTAGCTCCGCTGTTAAGAGAGCTAGAAAGATGCCGTTTGGTACGTAAGTAGATTTTCGGTGTATACTCTTACATTAACCGTCATTTGGAATGAAAACCTTGATGTTTTCAACACATGAGCGTAGTCCTACTAATTTCACTGTGGAACATGTGGAGCTTCGCGTTAAAATAAGCTAGGAGTATGCGGTTTGAAATGCAGCACTTCTCCAGTGTTAGAGCTTCTATATCCCAATTAACCATTTCCACTTGATTGTACTTATCTAGCCATATTAGTGCGGTAGATAATAAATCTTGTCATATCAGGTAAATAATTTTCTTTCAAGAGAAAACGGTCACACTTTCAAAGTCGCAGGTGTGCTTAGGCGTGATCAGAGTCGCTACGAAGGGAGTGAACGACCACGACATGACGCTTGCAGAAGAGTGGTACCTAGGTACCTAGGAGAAACGGCACCCGTGAGCAGGCCGTCAAAGGTTACTTGCGTTCCACGTTGCTGCTGTGCACGGTCAGTATTGTGTGTGTACCACGCCGCGGAAACTGAGCAGAGACGAAAGCGTTCACCTTTCCAGTTGGTGTTGCCTCGGCTCGCTGTCAACTTCGTATGGCCGCAATGCGGGCCACAGTCAATCACACTGCACGCAACTGTGGACGAGCAGCCCGAGGCGCATTTGCGAGCAGGTGCAGCGGGTGTGTGCTCGAATGTGCATTTAATGACAGTGTAGTAATGACCAGTTGAAATGTAAAGCGCTCCTTGCTTCAGCGCGAGTAGCGTTCTGCTGGAGCTCTTGGGCAGGCTCTGATGAGACGCGGTCGCGTGATGGCGAAAGGGCCATTTCACGGTGACATCCGCCTTCCCGCTCAGCACAGCCGGTGACCGCATCGCCAACAAACTAAAGAGAGGGCGAAATGAAGGCGAGAGTGAGGGAGATTCTTACATTTTGTCTTGCCCACTCTCTCGTTAGTTGGCGATGTGGTCTTGAAACGGCCCTAAAGTACCATGTGGCGCTCGAGCGGCATAGATAACGGCGCAGCAGAGCTGCTAGCTAAGTTATCTTGTTCCGATTTATTCTGGCACGCGCTCCACAGCGCGCGACCGTGCTAAGCAGCCTGAACTTTGCGCCGTCGAGAAATTTTACCCAGCACAGCAGCATCATGCGAGTGCGTTGCTTCCGGCTCTCGCAGACGCATTCGCGTGAGCGCTATCTGGCGAGGGCATTGCCGGCGTAAGCTGCGTGTATTGCTTAGAGATTTCAATCCATATGGCATCTCCGGCTTAATGTCGCGCTTCTTCTTAGATATTTTTATCTATGTGCCAATGCCGGCGTAAGCGGCGTGCTGTTTTTAGAGATTTCAATCTCTCTCTCTCTCTCTCTCTTTTATATATATATATATATATATATATATATATATATAGGACATGAAGGCGACGGCGAAAGCCCCGTTCAAGTGCCGATGTGCTTGCTATAACAATAAAAAGAGAAATTTCCGACAAACAGAACTGCTGATTGGGCTCTTTAAATAAAGGTTGATGGTTGCCACCCGTGCTAGCGTGGGCGCATGGGCGCTGCCCAGTATTTGAAGTGTACTAAAATGGAGTAGGAGCATGCCGGAATAAATGCACTATATTACGATCTACAAGTGACTCTGTTACTGGCTTCATCCATGTACTACGCCGACGCCGATATAAGGTATCAGTTGATATCGCATGAGAGGCTTGTAATTTAATGGAATGTTGTGCCTCTTACTGAAAAAAAAAACTTTACAGCACGTGAAATCTGACGACACGTATTCTATAGTATAAAGGCTCGATAAATACAAAGAATATAGATTTCCTTCGAATAGGCTAATCTTTAATTTCTAACGCAAAGATGTTTCATGCTGAACGAATAAAAGAAGTCTACTCACACTAGTTTACGTACTTTTTATCATATATGCGTACAAATAGGTGGCATTATTTGATTCCCGCTGCTCCTCCTAGGCAGATATTGCACAGCGAAGGTACAGTGTGGCTTCAAACAAACAAACATGCAAGCTAGAAATACGCAAAACACAAAGCGTTCACATTATCCAGGAAACGCAGAAGCACACAAAATAAGTATTGAATTGATTTGGCATGTACTGATTGCTGGTTCGTGACCCACGACATTCAGGAAGCACCGCACTCAAAGAAGACGTTCAAACCAACGAGAAAAATACATAAGCAAGCGCTTGTGTAAGGCTCATGATTGCCATGTATGAAAACCAGTACTTGATATCTCAAGAAAGGCAATGGGAAAATCCGAGTTTAGAAAGCATAAACTTGATTCCATTTTCCATATGCTTAAGCCAGCCGCGCCTACAATATGAGAATTTCTTTTGTGAGTGTATTTTGGCGTCCTGACGAATTAGTTTGAGTAATACTATTCGCAGTAAGATTTTCACTGCACCATGTGGCTTGTTACGTTAACGTAGTCGGTTAGATTGCGCTGCTGGAAAAGGGAGGACGGTGAATGGTGAATGCGCTTGGTGGAAACTAAGTAGACTTTAAAACACGCGAGTGCCAGTATAACGGCATAAAACTTTGCATCAGCTTTCTGTGATACAAATAATCGTAGCGACCGCACGAGTAACAAGGCTACAAGATTAAATATATTCCACTACAACAGAGAAGTATAACGCGGCAAAGCTGAACAAACTGCAAGCCATTCATTAATTATTTGCACAAATAAAGCGATGATTTGGAAATAATAATTACTGTCATTGTTACTTGGACAGCCATAAGAAGGACAATGATAAAAAATGTACACTTTCACGCTGCGAAGGTGGATCACGAGCGAAGCTGAGCACATGACATGGGTGTCACATGGCGGAGGTCACTTTGGTATCAAAGGCTGTGTTGTGAATGTGGCTATGAAGGTTGAAAACCATTGTACTATGCGCAATAGCACAATCAAGCCAGCGCTCAGCTTCCAAGCGTGAGCGCCCTTCCCAAGAAAGAGCGTTGCACCTACTAGCGTTTCGGCCCGGCTGCGTTTAAACGCTAGCGTTTAACTAGCGCTTTACACATTAGCGTCCCTCTTCTTCGCTACACAATGTTTTCTAGTCATTGCGCCGTAAAAGCACTTTCACAACTGTTTGCCGCTGCTCAAAGACAGGCACCTATTCTGGAAGAGCGTGGAAGGCTTCCGCCATCGCGGACAACCTGAGGAAACTAGATTTTTTTTGACCCACACGCCATGAAACCCAACATGCCTGTCATATACAGATTCGCTGCAAAAAGCGCTCATTATGTGCTGCTATGTTTCTCGTATTCACGCGCATCGCGTACTTGTTGAGCCAATAAAGACAGCGCTTAATTTGAGGGATAGTGTACTCGTCGTCTTCAGTCTTCCGTTGACCTGCTCGACGTCGTTTATGTCAGAACGCAGCGAGCATGAAGCTGTAGGCGCGTCAGGTCTTTGATGTTGAATGGAATATCGCAGCCGTTAAATGATAAGTTGGAGGACGTTCAAGCTTTTCTTTTAACTTTGAACGCTTTAGCGTCATCGCCTGCTCGTAACAGAGTTATGTTTCCTCGTGCATTCAAATTACACCCCTAGTTATCCTGCGTGTAGGTGTTAGATCGCAGTTTACGATTTTCCTGACGTATGTGCGGGGTCGAGTGCTTCGGAAAACTACGCTAGCGGTATCTAGACATGATTATTTCCGCCATGTGCGTCTACGGCGACGTAGACGCCGACACGGGACTTTCTTCAACACGTGTCCTTAATGCTATCGCGTTAAAAATAACAGCAGCAATGAACGACTATACTTATGTTCGGAGCTCCTCAAATGCGGCATGTGTGTAGCATGATCCACCGGTGGCAGAAGCGACGTCTCGGAGCGTCTAAATGTCATCAGCGGGAGGTTGATATGTCTTCAACCGTGTGACGTGCACGATATCACGTCTCTGTGAAGTAGGCGAAGCAGCTTGGGCGATAGGGGCGATTTCGTAGGTCACGGGAGTGACCTCACGAATCACCCGGTAAGGGCCTGTATACCGCGACAGCAGTTTTTCTGACAGGCCCACGTGACGTGTCGGAGACCAAAAGGACCAAAGAACCAGGCGGAAAGTGGACGTCTCGGTGTCTCCGGTCGTACAAGCGCCGTTGCCTCTCTTGGGATGTCAAAAGGCGGTCACGGGCAATTTCTCTTGCGTGGGCAGCTCGGTCGATAGCATCAAGGGCATATTGACAGGTGGGCCCCGTGACAGCAGGTATCGACGCATCCAGAGGAAGGGCTGGTTCTAGGCTGTATAGAAGAAAAAACGGAGAATAGCCGGCGGTGTCGTGACGCGAGGAATTATAGGCAAATGTAACATACGGCAGGGCGAGGTCCCAGTCAGTGTGGTCTGAGGAAACATATTTGGCAAGCATATCTGTCAGAGTGCGATACAGACGCTCCGTGAGGCCGTTTGTTTGGGGGTGGTACGACGTGGATAACTTGTGGCGCGTTGCACAGGACTGCAAGATGTCTGAGACGACCTTGGAGAGGAATGTTCGGCCACGGTCCGTGAGCAGCTGGCGTGGAGCCCCATGTAATAAAATTACATCTTGGAGGAGAAAGTCTGCGACATTCGTGGCAGAGCTTGTTCGGAGCGCGCGGGTAATAGCGTAGCGCGTAGCGTACTCTGTGGCCACTGCGATCCATCTGTTCCCCGAGGTAGATAGTGGAAAAGGGCTATGTAGATCCAAGCCAACGCGAAAGAATTGCTCCGCCGGAATGTCTAGCGGCTGGAGGTACCCGGCTGGGAGCGTCGATGGGCACTTCGCGTCTTGCGGTGTTGGCATTTGTCGCACGCTGCTACATATCGACGAACGGAGCGAGCAAGTCCAGGCCAAAAGAAGCGTCGGTGGATCCGGTCGTAGGTGCGTGACACACCGAGGTGTCCGGCGGTGGAAAGGTCATGGAGTTCGTGGAGGACTGCCGAGCGAAGGTGTTTGGGGATCGCGACCAGCAAGGATGGTCCGTCTGGGCGAACGTTGTGGCGGTAGAGAACACCATCCTGAAGGACGAATAAGCGAAGGGACGGGTCGGAAGGTGGTGACTCCAGGCGATCAATGATTGCACGCAAGGCAGGATCGCGGCTTTGCTCATCAGCTATACATGGAGCAATTGGGAGACAGAAAGAACGCAGGTGTCACTGTCAGGGTCAGACATAGCGTTCGGTTCTTCGACAGGTTATCGAGAGAGGCAGTCCGCGTCCTGCTGTTGGCGTCCCGACTTGTACGTCACTGTGTATGTATATTCTTGTAATCGAAGTGCCCAGCGACCAAGCCGGCCGGTAGGGTCCTTCAACGATGAAAGCCAACAAAGCACATGGTGGTCTGTGATTACAGAAAATGGCTTGCATATAAATATGGGCGGAACTTAGAAACTGCCCAGACAAGAGCGATGCATTCGCGCTCTGTAATCGAATAGCTCTTTGTTGAAAGGCTAAATTCTCTGCCTTTCAATAAAGAGCTCTCTCTCTCTCTCTCTTCGTTGGTACACTCTTAGCACGGTAACCTTTAGTTGATTTCATAGGTACACAAAAATGTGAAAATATGCTCCTTTACTCCTGCTTAAAGCACTTTAACCTTTAGCAAAGGAGCATATTTTCACATTTTTGTGTAGCTATAAAATAAACTAAAGGTTACAGTGCTCAGTGTAGCATACCCCTTTAAAGGATGCACCACTGCAGTCGCTACCGCGTTGCTGTGAAGCCAATAGCAAGACGCGTGATGACCTCTAGATAAAGTCGGGAATCAGAAGTTTCTATTTTTCTGTATTTTGGGAAACCACAGTGATTAGATTATTATTTCCGCCCTTACCGGCGACGCCGACGCCATATTTTTGGCGACACGGGGTTCTCAACGCTACAGTGTTAAAGATTCGCCAGAATTCGCCAGATTGACGAAGCAATGAATACAATGGCAACGCATAATGTAACATGCGAAGTAAGACTGGTAGCTTTAGGGGTAACCGGAATTGTTGTGAAAGTGGACTTATTAAGTAAGAATTTAGGTGTCCATCCAGACTCGCGCGTAGGGAATGAATGACTACGTCATGCCGCTCGCAGAAGGGTGGTACTGATGAGAAACGCCGGCCGTGGCCAGGCTGTCAAAGGTTCTTTTCGCGTTCCTGCTGTACGGTCCGTATTGCGTGTGTACCACGCTGTGGAAATTGAGCAGAGGAGAAAGCGCACACTTTACGGCACGAGGGAAGATAGAGTACGTAATGGTAGAACACGAGCGGCAGCCTCGGCTCGCTGTCGACCTCGTATGGCAGCAATGCGGGCACGCAACTGCGGGCGTGTAGCCCGAGGCACATTTGCGAGCAGTTGCTGCGGGTGCGGGTGCGGGCTCGAATGTGCTTTGAATGAAAGTGTTGCAATGATCACATAAGAAGTAGAGCATACCTTGCTTCTGAGCGAGTAGCATTCTGTTGGAGCAATTCAGCAAGCGTTCTGATGAGACGCGGTAGCATTATAGCGTTAAGTACCATGCAACGGTCGAGTGGCAGAGAAAACGGCTCAGCAGGGCTGTGAACTAAGTCATGGTATTTTGATTTATTCTGGCACGCGCTTCACACTGCGCCCCCGCGCTAAGCGACGTCAACTTGGCCCACTTTGCGCCATTGAGAAGCATGGCCTAGAACAGCGGCAGCAAGCGACCGCGTTCCTTCCGGCACTCGCAGACGCAATCGCGTGAGCGCTACGTGGTGAGGCGATTGCCGGCGTTGCGACGATATGCGAGGCACATGGAACAAAGCACGTGATCAAGGCGCTCCTACGCCATCATCATCATCATCATCATCATCATCATCATCATCATCATCATCAGTCTATTTTAGGTCCACTGCAGGACGAAGGCCCCTCCCAGCGAGTTTCAATCCACCCTATCCTGAACGAGTTGGTTCCACTTAATGCTCGCAAACTTTTTAACTTCATCGGTCCATCTAACCTTTTGCCTACCTCTGTTGCGTTTTCCCTCTCTTGGTATCCATTCCGTCGTTCTTACTGTCCATCTGTTATCTTTGCTCCTCATGACATGTCCTGCCCAGGTCCACTTCTTTCTTTTAACTGATATAATAATATCAGCTACTCCTGTCTGTTCCCTGATCCATACCGCTCGTTTTTTTCTTTTAGCGTTGCACCTGTAATTTTTCTTTCCATTGCACGTTGCGTGCTCCTTAATTTCATCTCTACTTTTTTTCGTTATCCTCCACGTTTCTCCACCATACGTTAGTAACGGGAGAATACAATGATTAAATGCTTTTCGCTTTAGTGACAGTGGCAAGTTTCTAGTCACGATTTCGGAATGTCCTCCGAATGCGCTCCATCCCGCCCTCATTCTAAGGAGAATTTCTTTTTCATTGGTAGGCGTCCCTGTTAGCGACCGCCCCAGATATACGTATTCGTTCACACATTCTAAGGGTTCATTGTTGATTTTAAATTGCTTTTCCTTAGCTAGAGTGCTCAGCATAATTTTGGTCTTTTGCCTTTTCATTTTTAAACCAACTTTAATACCTTGCCGGTTTAGGTCATCAATCATGTTTTGTAGTTCGTCTCCATCATTGCTAAAGAGCAGAATGTCGTCTGAAAATCTTAAATTGCTGAGATATTCTCCGTCTATTCGAATTCCTTTTTTTTCTCAGTCTAGATGTCTGAACACTTCCTCTAAACATCTAGTGAATGACATCCGGCAGATCGTATCTCCTTGTCTGACACCTTTTCCCATTGGGATTACTGTGCTTCTCTCATGTAACAGTACTGTGGCTGTGCAATCTTTGTAGATGTTATTTATGGTTTGCACGTATACCTCAGGTACTCCTTGTCAAGGTAAACCTTCTAGAACTGCTTGTATTTCTATGGAGTCAAATGCTTTTGGGTGGTCTATAAACGCCATATAAAGAGGCTTGTTATATTCACCGCACTTCCCATTTACTAAGTAGATAGCATGGCTGTGGTCCATTGTTGAGTAGCCTTTCCTAAAGCCAACCTGTTCTCTTGGTTGGTTAAAGTCGAGTGTTTCTCTTAACCTAGCAGAAATTACTTTCGTAAATGGCTTGTATATTACTGGGAGTAGGATAATTGTTCTGTAATTCTTTTACTCCTTTGTCACCTTTCTTGTGGATTAGGATTATATTAGTATTTTTTTAACTGCGCGGTACATTTGATGTCTTGATGCATTTCATGAAGAGTGATGCAAGTTTTTCTAGTATAATTTCTCCTCCTTCTTTGATCAAGTCGGCTGTTAAGCCATATTCTCCTGCTGTTTTACCGCAGGACATGCCTTTGACAGCTTTGTAACTTCGTCAGTGGTTATAGATGGAATTTCAATGTCTTCCTCCGATTCTGTTTCTGCTAAGGTGGCGCGGTCTGTCTGAGAGCTGTTCAGTTCAGAGTAGCAATCTTCCGCTACCCTTACTATTTCGTTGAAATTGTTGATAACGTTACCTTACTTATCTTTTAGCACACGCGGTTTGTTTTGTCCTAAGTGCAATTTCTTTTTGACCAATTCAATGCTGGTGCCTTTTTCTACTGCTTTCTCTATTTCTCTCGTGTTAAAGTTACATAAATCTCTTTGTCTGGCTTTACTGATTAGCTTTGACAGTTCTGCAAATTCTATTTTATCTTTTGACGAGGTCACTTTCATTTGTTGGCGTTTTTTTATAAGTCTTTGGTATATTAGGACAACTTATTTATTTCTTGTTTTTTTTTACCTCCGACTTCTATAGCTGTTTCGTAGATTGTTTCCGTTATGTTTCTATCTACTTCTTCTACATCTTCTTCGTTTTGGCCTAAGGCCTCGAGCTTGTTCTTTAGGGCGACTTTAAATTCATCGTTCTTCGCTCTGATGACCTCTAGATTTGCGTTTTTTTTCTGGTTACTAATTTAGTTCTTGTTTTCTTTAGGTTAAGTGCAGTCTTCGCCCTTACTTATCTCTGGTCGCTGCATTTATCTTCCCCACTACTTCCGTGTCTTGAAATATACCTGGTTTTTCGCATATTCTGGCATGTTGCCAGTTTCAGGGCAGCACATAAGTACTGCGATCGCGTTGAGAACCTTGCACCATCTTTTGATCTAAGCCCAAACGAGCTTCCGTGGCAGCTATAATTGGCACATATAGCGTGCGCGCCGCTAGCATCGTTGGTAAGTCTGCTCCGTTGCGTAGTTGTCTGGGGCGCTCGTCCGGACGCTAGCTTGGTAACCGAGTGGTCGTGGGTGCGAATCCCTGCTCGGGCGCCTAGCATAAAGTTTCCGTATAGTTCTTGCTTAGAGATTTCGAGTTATATATACATACTTCATATATATATATATATATATATATATATATATATATATATATATATATATATATATATATATATATATATATATATATATATATATATATACACACTTCTGGGGCATGACGATGACGGCACCGGAGAACCCCCGTTTAAGTGTCCATAAAAGTGCTATCGCAGTAAAATAACAACAATGGAAAACTCTACGCAGGTTCCTTGGTCGCGGACCCTTTAAAGGATGTACCTCTGCATGCCTCAAATTATTGCGGTGAAGTAGATACCACGATGCGTAATGACCTCAGGAGAAGTTTCCTATAGGAGTTTCTTATTTCTGTTGTAGCCGTCACCGTCGTCGTTGCTGTTGTTGGCAGTGGTGGTTTTTGTGTACACCGTTTCACAAGATGCTGGTTGCTTTGACAAATGTAGAGCTCTCTCCTCCATTTAAAGCTGTAGGAGCACAGTAATTAGTCCCTCACGTATTCAAGCACTGGACGACCATTTTTCACGCTAGAAATACAGAAGGGTAAAACATACTTAGGATTTATGTTTGTAAATTACACAGAACATTTAACACGTTCGTCACATTAATAGCGAAAGCCAGCATGGATGCAGTTCTGTGGAGGCTTGTTCCGAAGTGACGCGCCCTTGTCCGGCAACATGGCGTATTCTAAGTTGGTTGTGTTTCCAGAAGCTTCCCCACCAGTGAGCCATCCATAGAATGCGAGCGATTTCCTCAAGACGTTGAAGCAGATAGCTTTAAACGTTTTTGAAGCGCTTCGTCCTGAGAGCGGCGGCAATGCGAGTGTGAATTCTCTCATCAAGAGAACGGGGAAACTTGCCCAGGTGAGCGAGCACTCTACCGATGGAAGACGCCGAGGTAACACACGCGCAGAGTCCTGTCGCCAAAGAAGCGTTCTTGTAGGAAACGCCATGAGTGGGCGAAGCTGGGCGATTTTGACCTAAGCGTCTTGCGAAGGATGCTGGACAGCTTTTCTGGGGCAGGTGAAATTTCGACCACCACGAGGGTGGCGCAGCGTTTCAAAGAGAACTACCAACCGTGTCCACAACAACGATGCTGAGGATGCTGAAAAATCATCTCCCCCTGCGGGCAACCATGGTGGGATGCGAAAGCATCGCGGGGGGTGCGCATCGAGTTTCCGTATCGTTTCACTTGGCAACACGACCCAATGAAAGTTAGAGTGAGAGAATGTTGAAGTTTCCTGCCGACGTTGACGTTTACGTTCGGCTTCCCTGGCCCGAAGTTCGGGGTCCGTTTGCCGACGCTTACGTTTACGTTCGGCTTCCCAAGCCTTCCTCGTCTCCGAGGCGGTGGTGCTGCCGCTGCAACTAGCGCCGACGTTGACGTTGTTCATGGCGTTTCACATATCGGTGCACAGAGAGAGAATGACGGAAGCACAGCGAACGCGCGCTTTATACTGCGCCGCGGCACTTGCACCGCGACACTTGCGCCGCCTACCGGTGTACCCTTAGAGAGAGAAGGGGAGAGTGAGAGAGAGAGAGAGTTATATGCAATGATTTGCTGCGCCGCACCTGTGGTGGAGAGGGGGAGAGGGGAGGAGGAGAGTGCACACCTGCGTAGGAGAGGAGAATATGGGAAGAGTTGCGCATGCGCAGTATGGGTGCGGACGCCGCAGAACGGACACTGGCCCGAGCATAAGATGCTCTGGAATCTAAAAGCTTTGCTTAAAGTGCAGCAAAATACTCTCGGAACGCTTTTCTGGTCGACGCAACGCACATTGGGCAGTGTCGTCGCCGGTGGCTGCGCCGAATAGTGGCGCAGTTGCGACGCCAGGGTAGGCCATTTTTTTACGCGTGGATCGTGGGTCAAAGCCAGTGACACGCGTAGTAGGGAGTTAATAGAAGACACTCTCCAGTCTGTACACGAAGCACATCGATTTTGGTTGTGTACTGCCCTTCAAAACCCCATTGGCAAAGGCGGCAGACA
The DNA here is from genome assembly GCA_013339685.2 of Hyalomma asiaticum. Classification (NCBI taxonomy): domain Eukaryota; kingdom Metazoa; phylum Arthropoda; class Arachnida; order Ixodida; family Ixodidae; genus Hyalomma; species Hyalomma asiaticum. The sequence continues at coordinate 134,953,382 of CM023481.1, read as the reverse complement.
TACTATGAAGCATTGCGACAGCTAATGTGGTTTTGTTGAAGGTTCGGCGCAAGTCTTCCGAGCTAAGAAAAGCTCAGGCGACTGTCACGACTATATGAACGAGGACCGATACGAAAAAGAGCCAGGCCTGCGCGGAACCGCAGGACAGTGAGAGAGTTAGCTCGAGGAGCGACCTTCTTAGCGGCCATTTTAAGCGCTTGAGGAAACAAGTGCAAGCAGAGGTGGTAGGTATCCCCTGTGCCATAACCCATCATTTCGCCAAGTAGGGAAGTACCCACTACGCAGTAATTACGGCGGTATAGTAACGTGCAAATCTGTATAACTGCAAATCTTAGAGAGTCTTTTGGAGTCGTTTTCCCAAAAATGAACCGAACTCTCGGCGCGGCGTCGACGGCGAGCTGCGGTTTGGGCTTCTCTCTGCGCAGCTGTATGTTGTGCCCGACGTTGCCTTGCTGCAGCCGCGCGCGTAGCTCTGCAATTCGCTTCTTCAGCAGCGGCCCACACCTTAGGAGGAGGCGCCATCCGGTATATCGAAGAGCCAAGTCAGGTGGGTGGCGGGACTGCGTACGTCGCCTGACGCGTGATGCGTGGGACGATACAACAAAACTACTTCACGAGGCAGCGCTTCGTAATAATGATGACGGAAATGTTGAAGATTGTTTCATAATGATGATGTTGATGATGCCTCTGTAATATGTTCAGAGCTACAAACATGCACTCCTGTGTTCTTTCAAATGATTCCGCGAACTCGTTATGCAGTCCACTTTCCCCGACGTGTAGTGGCGTATTATTATTCTGCCACGTAACATTACCTTTGTTAATGCGATTCCTCGGCAGACGTTATACCTGTTTAGGTCTTCTAGCGAATACTTTTAAAGCACAGGCGTGGCTCGGTGGTAGAGTGCTCGACTGCCACGCAAAGGGTGTGGGTTCGAATCCACGCAGAGGACGTGGTTTGAATTCTCCTCGGTGCTGGTTATTTCTTCTCAAATTTGCGCGATAGCGGTTACGGACACCGGCGGCGGCGGCGGCGGCGGCGGCGGACAACTACGGCGCAAAAACGGCCCTTGTTGTGATCACCTAACAGATTACGCTGTAAAATAGTTCTCCCAGAAGCTGCTGCCACAGCTACCACCATGGAGTATTATAGTGATGGATAATGTACCGTATCATGCTGTGCAGCAGGACAAAATACCGCGAATGAGTAGCCTCAAGAGGGCACAAAAGCTTCGATGTCCGAAAAAAGTGGTGCGTGGAGACGCGACATGGTGAAGGCAGAGCTCATTAAACTTGACGACAACGTAAACATAGGCGGGGACCGATACCATGTGAAGTGCATCGCCAAAACTGCTGGCCACCTCTCTGTGCACCTACCGCCCTACCATTGTCAAATGAGCCCCATAAACTGTTTGGAGTGACGGCAGGGGCTTTGGAGCGTGTGCAAAAAAGACGTTTAAACCCCAAGACTTGGAGTGGTTGGTGAGGCATGGCATCAAACAAGTGACTGCTGAAAATTGGAAGAGCTATTTGGAGTATGTTGTCAACCAGGAGGATGTCTTGCGAAAACTGGGCCACATCATCGATAGTGTTGTCGATCGTGGTCCCGCTCTTGAAATCAACCTGGAGAGTGAAATAAAGAGCAGTGATTATTCAAGCAGTGATGGTTGATGAGATGTGAACCCTTCTAATGGGCTGACAGTAATTTGAACATGTGCGCGTACAAGCAGGGGACATTCAGTAACGTCGCAGTGAGATCCGCCAAAGTTATAAAGGAACACCCAACTATTATGCTGGACAATAAAGCTTTTTATTAACTCCATCACTCATTCGTTAAATTTTGATTCAGACTCCGGGAATGTATGGCCTCCTTAGCTTGTATGCCGTAGAGCTTGCCTGGGCAGTGGTCACACAGAAGTAAATATTTTTTACACATGTTGCAGAAGCATTTTTCAGGAATCTGATGAGCAAGAGCTGATAAGAATAGGCGGTGATAAAGAAAAAAGTTAGCCCTGTTTATTAGCAACGGAAGTTGGTCCATCCAAAAAACAAAACCGATCAAGGAAACGCCAAGCGCCGCCTGCTACAAACCAAAAAAGTATGCAGGGCTTCCCAGTTAACTCGGACAATGATTAAAAAATGAAAACTAGAAACGCTACTAAAATTGTTCCAACTCCATATTAGTGGTAGTTCTGTGTACTTACAAATAATATATTTGTTATCACTAAGTATCAATTACTGAATGGGTTTTCGCTGTGCAGCTTTTTTTATTACTGCTCATACCACTAATATTTCAATTACAAAGTTGTAGAGCGCCTCGAATAACCTTGGACTCAAGCATTTGTTTTGCGCTGAAGTGAGTCTGTTTTTTCCGCGAAAAAACCAAAGCGCGTGAAACACGCGAAAGATAAAATAGACGCGCGCTCCCAAGCGAGCTTTGGTGGACATGTGCCGTTCGTTAATCGCCAAATAGCACAGGCTGGCATCGCAAAGTCTGGCCAAGATATCAGGCTTTCCGACGGGCGTGGCATGGATACTCACTGATGACCCGTTGAGAAGTGCAGTATGTCCTGAAGCGGAAAAGGAAAAAAAAGGGGGGTGAAGGGGGGGGGGGGGGGGGGGGAACGACAATACTGCGTCAGCGCGGTTGCAAACCTTCTCGAATCATCCTACATTGCGAAGACCTCTACGACCGGGCGATAAACAAATGCCGCCTAGGTCCATCACACCACGCGAGAAAGAGCTCGGGATGCGGCGCGCGAGCGCCCGTCTATTTCATATTTAACGTGTTTTGCGCGATTTTTTTTATGCTCGAAAACAACCAGACGTACTACAGTACGAAAAAAATGCTTGATTTTGGGGTAATTTTAGACGCACCTACAACTGTGTAATTGACAGGTGAGGGATATGAGCAGTCATTAAAAGGTTGCCCAATAAAAGCCAGTTAAGGTATTAATACTTATTTATGCGAAAATACGGTTTTAAGTAAACACAACTACCAGGAGGATGTAGCTGCTGCAGTTTTCCTAGAGCTCTTGGTTTTTTCGAAAATCTTGGTCCGATTTAACTATGGCACCCTGTATACGCATATATAGTGCATGGTTTTCTACCAAGATCAAGCCACCTATACACCTCACGGATTCTGCATGCGCGTAGTAACACAATTATGATTTGCAGTTTGTCGTAATTGGTTGAAGGCGCTCGTACCTTCGATAGTGGTACCTACAGATTGTGAGACGGAGTATGTACATGCGTTCCTTGGTGGCGGACCCCTTTACGAAGTGCGCCTGTTAAGCCTCACGTGTGTTATCGGTGAAGACGATAACACACGTAATTACCGCAGGAAAGAGTCCCGAATAGGAGGTTCTTATTAGGTTGTAGTCGTCGTCGTCGTTGTTGTTGCTGCTACTGCTGCTTGTGATGATGATGATGATGATAATTATTATTGTGATGATGATGATCATGATGATGATGGTGGTGGTGGTGGTGGTGGTGGTAGAGGTGTTGGTGTAAGAAAAGACTCAAATGAATAAATGTGTGCTAGACACCCGCGAGCCCTCGTGGTCACGACACTAACTTGAAGAACAGCGCCAGCAGGAGGGGTGTTCACGAGCGTGTCTCAAATGGTATGTTTTGTGCAATACTTAGCTTCACTCCTTGAGTGGTGCAATGCCTCCAAAACTAACCAGCAAAGCAACGTTTCAACAATGGGGCGCCCTAGGACAGCACACATGTCGTCGAGCTTTCCGTCTCGTCCTCGCATATTCCTTTTACGATCTGACTCCGACAGAAGGCCTCATGACTTTCAACACTCGACGGGTGGGCTGAGTGATCTCGACCATCTGTAAGCCGCACTATACACCACAGCACCGGAGGCAACGCAGTTGTTCCCATGGAACGACAGCATCTTTACATTCCCTCTAATTGCTGCCTCGGTAATTTAAAGGGCACCAAAGGAAAACGTTAACTTTGTCTAGGTCCGTCTTTTCCCCTGTGTTGGAGCCTAGCGCTCCTTTCTGAGCGCCAATAAATAATTTTCTTTTCTATTGTGTCGAAACCTGCCACCGAAAGTCCGTGGTGTCGTCGCTCAATTAAAATCACGTGTATCGAAAAGAGGACTTCAAGTCACCATCTCGGCGGCCCATATTGCGTGCCGTAAAATCCATGGCCGTAATATGTAGCAACAAGTGTGACTTAAAGCGCGTTTATTTATTGTTAAAGGTTATCTAATTCATTTTTCATTTACAACTTGGAGCAGTAATCAAGTGCTTACAAAAAACGTGCTGATGTCATTTCAATAAAGTACCCACAGAGTGGGACAGAGGGCTTCAACTGCAATCTCTCAATTTCGCCATTTTATCGCTTACAACTGCTCTGTTTTCGCCAGAAATGGCGAATCGGTCTTTGTGCTTTATCCACCGGATAGAATTATACCGGCTTGATTGAGGAATATTTTCAGTTCAAAAATCTATATTAACTATTCCGTTGGTGGCTGGATAGAAAGGTTCACGAGCGCCTTAGCTCTGCATGTTTATGTGAGTGTTTATAATCCGCATAAAGTCCATGTTTCAGAGTGCACATAGTTACGATGCCCTTCCTGGCACACTTCCGTTTTCGTCTATTTATCCCTGTTCTATAGAGAAACTGATTGAACTAAGAATGCTTTTGATTATTTTTCCCACGTGTCTTTTCTTAGTACCTCTTATTCTGATACACAAGAAGCGTTTATAAAGAATTGTAAACCGTGTCCTAAAGGTGAAAGGTTTCGTAAATAATAGTAAACACTGTCAATGAGCACTGAATGTTTGTTCTAAAACAAGGCACAAGGAAAAAAATACATAATGGACAGAAAATTCCCATGATGCTCTTTTCCAGTTTTCGAACTACACAAATGTATCAAGCTTTCAATATAGTGGAGGAAATGAGCAAGAAAGCGCATTTCCAAGTCTTACTTCGCAGAAGAGTCTGATGTCTTCCATTCGCCTAACCATCACCCACGTGGTGAACGGTGTGGAAGCAATATCTCAACCAGTTAATGCTTCCTTCTATGCTACCCCTACACCTTCCATCCCCTTCGCTACCTCCTCCTCTATCTGTAAGCGATGATTCGATTTCGATTCCATTTCCATCATCTTTTTTCTTATGAAGATCTCCTTACAGTTCTTGCGCATTACTGTAGTGAAAGCTTTGTCGTGCTGTTTCACGCTGTGCCGCATTTTTTATTGACGAGACGCGGCCATCGAAAAATGCTTAGCGTGCGTACTTGAGTCAGAATAGCTTAGAAGCAGTGACACGTGACTGATGAAATAATGGAAGCCTCGGAAAATTTGAGCGCAATGTGCCTCCAGTCGCTGGCAGCGGCCAAATTGGTGCTGCGTGTCCTAAGGGGCTAAAATGGTTGACGCCCTGACAAGAGTTGGCAGCACTCCAGAGGGGAAAGCCGTGACGACGTCATTTTAGCCGCCGCCGCCGATGCTTTCTTGTTCAATCTCAGAGAACACAATTTACATCCTTTTTCGGAGCTCCTGTGCAGACTGAAAAGCAGCTTGTGCAAGCATTCTACGTGCGCATCGAAACGCAATTACGAGCCTCGGCTCCAAGCTCTTCTTGCATGGCGTCTACTTTTCTATAGTTCGATTTTCACTTACCTTGAAAGGTGGTGGTGCTCAAAGCGTTTCTTGCACGGATGATGCTCATGGCGCGCACGCGCGCGCGTGTGTGCGTGTGGGCGCGCACTATTATGCCTGAAATGCGCCCTGCGTTCGGCTGCTACTTGCATTTTCTTATTTGCTGGAGCCGCACTTCCTGCCAAAACTTAGAATGCACTGGGTCTTAAACGGTAGTGCATTTGTGTCCACAATGAGCAGAACATCTGGGTCCGTATTTACAAACTGTTGTGTTCTAAACCATGTTCGTTACAGACTACTTTATGCTGTGACGATACCAGATATACCATCAATAAGCCGCTTGACGGATGCCTAGACGAATTCAGCGAAATTTTGTGAGTTTGGCCCCTGATTGAACGCGCTGCAAGCTGGTCTTCGGGGCATCATAGACCATGTGCAGCGAGGGGTTCAGCGGAGCATTTCTATTGCACTTTTATTATATTAGTAAATTATGTTTCGTAATCTGTGTAATTCTTCGTAATTTCGTGTACGCTTTCTCTTTTTAAAGCAGTGTCCTCGCCATTATTCTTGCAATTAGATAGCTCGCGCAAGCAACGATTTCACCATGCCCCTTATTGAATATTAAAACACTTAGGCATAGCACCTTGAATGGTGCCGTCGGCGGGGGGGGGGGGGGGGTTGCGATATAAGGAAAAGTAAAGCTTCTTGGCTCACGCAATTCACGCGGGCACCGCCTTTTCAAATTTAGAAGAATTGTTCTCTTTTTATGGAGTATAGCGGCAAGAAGAGGCGATGGGTGAAAGGCTAATCGCTGTTCTTGACGAGGGCTACCTTTTTTTTTACTATGGGTCGCACCTGCTCTTGATCTAATATAAGGATAACCTCGAACGAAAATATTTAAGCAGGTGTTACGTTTCAGAAAGGTCAGCAGCGGGCAAAGTGTGAGAGGATTAAATATCTCTAACTATTGAAAAAAATAGAAGAAAGCTGCGATTCTCACGCCTAAGTAACAAGGTCAACACGCTTGAGTTCAGTCGCGATGCCTGAAGGTTTCACGTTGAGGAAAAAAGAAAACTAACGTTCTGGCGACTGACGAAATCGCTTGCAAGTCTCCGCGCTAATGGTGACGTGTCTTGGAAAGAATTGTATCGTTATCAAAGCATGAATGATATCGTCCTTCTCTCTCTCTTCGGTTATTTAGGGTGTTCGCATGAGAGAAGAATAAACAGCAATGGTGCAAGTGGGGAGATCAACGCTCTTTACACTTCTTGGTGCTGCAGAAATTCGGCACTTCTATAATTGACCTGCAGCTGGCATTTTCGCTTCATATGTCTACGCGTAGGATACAGTACCATATTAAACGATACAAGTTATCCGCTAATGGAGCGCCATGTTTGCATCTTTAGCTTCATCATTCTGCTACTCTTTTTTTTTTCTTTGCGGTCTTCAGTGCTGCGAATTAGAATCAATTCCAATGCCGTAAGATAATGCAATAAATATCTTTCTGTACAAAACACAAAGGGAAATTGTCAGGCTGCGGCTTCCAGTATCGTAGAAAATTTAAGTGGACGATGCAGTTTCGACGTGGGGCCTTCAATCTGCAACAAAATGAAAATGCTTACCAGGAACTATTTTTCTTTGAGTAGGGTAGCTTTTTGGGCGTGTTGGTTCATGGCGTAAAAAATTCCAGCTGAAAACGACGCAAGCACAAAGAAGGAATGCACAGGACAGAGCTGGACTTACAACTGAAGTTTATTGGAAAATTTTTGTTCTAGTTAAACTCCACCGCACATGCGCAAGCACCAGATGTTGTAGGACAGCCGATAACACACCGTACAAAATACAAAAATGATACGAAACACACGGGGAACAACGTGTCACTGCCTAATTTTAAATGATTTTGACACGTGCTCTGCATAGCATCCTTAGTGGTTTTTCAGAAATTTGATCTCTTTATCATTGGGATGTACCGAAGGTTCACTGACACATAAATCGGCACCCAACTTCCTGATCTGGAGAGCTTCGCCTATCTCCCTTTCCAATTTGCCGCGCTCTCTCCCCACTATTGATACACCCTGAAAATCTGCTTCACACCCGCACCTTTTGCAATGCAACGGTAAATTTCCCCCTGTACCTGTTGGGAGCAGATTGCGATGTTCACTCATGCGTTCATTAATGCACCGCCCAGTCTTGCCCATGTAGGAGGCACCGCACGAAAGAGGAATCTGATAAATTACGGATGTTGCACAATTCGTAAACGTGCACCGTTTCGTGTGATTTTTTCCACAGTCACTGCTTGGAAGTTTCCTTTCTCCAGTGATCCTCCTGCATAGCTTTGCCAGTTTGCTGGGCGCTGAGAACACTAGGGTTACTCCTTTGCTTAATATCAGCTTACACGAACCACACTAAGCACACGCCAAATGGCAGCCAATATTGACGCTGCACGTACCCTTAGCGATGGCGGTCGATCAATGGTGTCGAGCATTTGAGACAGATGAACGTGAATTCATCCCTAGATATGTAATCGGACAAGTTGTAGGAGCAATACTTCGAAAGAAGCTGCTTTGCACAATGTAGAACGGCCGACACTGTAGAACTCGAAGCCTACAACTGCCGCACCGACACAAAGCAGCACATTCTCTTTCTTTTTCTTTTTTGTGGAGAAACACAAGTGCGTTCCTCGCCGCTAAGTTGGACGCTTTACCATTGCATCAGAAGGGATGATACGGAATATCGTAATCCAGAAATTACTTATACAAAGAGCCACTGTCTCCCTGCTCAGGAAATGTACTGTGAAAGTGTAGTAAGGGAGTGCTGTTTGTACAGATGGTGCCACCAAACTCGTAAGTGTAACAACAACTAGCGAACGCAAAAATTAAACCGAAAACCACGTTATGGAATGGCCTCAGCGTCCTCCTCAGTAAAAAAGAAACGCGAAAAACGAACGCCTCTCAAGCAAGCAAGCAAGCAAGCAAGCAAGCAAGCAAAGCAAGCAAAGCAAGCAAGCAAGCAAGCAAGCAAAGCAAAGCAAAGCAAAGCAAGCAAAGCAAAGCAAGCAAAGCAAAGCAAAGCAAGCAAAGCAAGCAAGCAAAGCAAGCAAGCAAGCAAAGCAAGCAAAGCAAAGCAAGCAAAGCAAGCAAAGCAAGCAAGCAAGCAAAGCAAGCAAGCAAAGCAAAGCAAAGCAAGCAAGCAAGCAAGCAAGCAAAGCAAGCAAAGCAAGCAAGCAAAGAAATCAAGCAAAGAAATCAAGCAAAGAAATCAAGCAAAGCAAGCAGAGACATGAGTGACATGAGACATGTCTCTGCTTATATAGGCCCTATCTAACTTTTAGCTTGAGCAGTACCTCTCTATTTATACATTTTCGATATATTATTGGGGGGTGGGGGTGTTTGACTTTCATAATGCCTCTCATTTCCCGTTGGGTTGACTGCCAGTGCGCTGCACAAGAAACAATCTCGCTAGCTACTAGCGCCATAAAACAAAATGAGCGAATGTTGTCACATACAGAAAGCAGAGCGACCGAAAGCGTAGAGTGGCGTTTCAATATAAATGTTTTATATACGAGGCCCTCCGTAGCGACGAATGTCGAGAGAAGATCGGCGACTCTTCTCATCCTACAAAGGGTGATTCCGAGGAAAGAGCACTTCTGCAGGTGATTTTGTTTAAGAAGCATTGCTGAATTGTCCATGCGCTGCAATTTAGACTTGTTTTTCTGTAGCTAACATACACCTGAAATAAAATGTTCCAGTCGAAATTAGGCCACTACAGCAGCTACATATCCAAAATGCGAAATCCAGCATTTGCTCTCTAGGATACCGACTTTAGTAATTCGGCCATGTTTAACTGCAATGTAGCTCTAAGGTGCTTACATGGTATGACTCCACTGATAAAAAACGTCAGGATCAGGCTCAACTGTACTGTCGTCCGCAAGCAATCTTTTTTTGGTCAATTTTGCTTAAAATGAACCTGGCTGTATCGTAAAAAAAAGCATATCTTATGAACACGGGCACCAGTGCTAGTGTTGAATAACGTCATCTAACTCCCACTTGGAAATAGCTCGTTCCTCTTGACGCTGTGGCACATCCATGGTTTCGCTACGCAATACGCTGACACCGCTGACACAACTAAAACTAAAACTACGAATTCATAGGTCGAGGGCTCACAGTATCCTTCTTTGGAAAATTTTCTGCAAGTGTCAATTTCAGCAGTATGTTGCAGTAAGGAATGAGCGCCCGTTACTGCGGTTGAGTAAAGGCAGACCCTATTCTATCCACTATTTCAGTGCACACCTGTGAGATAAAGCGTCATGGTAGATACCGGGACGACTAGCCCTATCAGACAACTTCCAGCGTACCTCTTTATTGTTTGAGGCGCCAAAATATTTGGGTACTGATGAAAAAATAACTACATGATCGCTTGTTATCCTGCAAACTACGGCTGAAGCCACAGCTGCTGTTTCATTGGCACCCTAAGATGAATGTGCAGCTTCCTTCAATAGCCTTATGTTGTTCGGTGCAAAAGAAACATTTTGCTTCCGGTTTCGCAGCGGTGACACCTCTCTGACAACTCTAAATAAATCAGACAAGGTCACGAAAACGGATGAACATTTGTCAAAGCGCAAGGGTGGATGGAATAAGCGCTGAAGCTAGCGTTTCTCCTATAGCGGACACGCCTGAAAGTGTAGACTCTTAGCACGGTAACCTTTAGCTTATTTTAAAGGTGCATAAAAATGTGAAAATATGCTCCTTTACTAAAGGTTAACGCACTTTAACCTTTATAAAGAAGCATATTTTCACATTTTTGTGTACCTATAAAATAAACTAAAGGTTACCGTGCTAAGAGTGGAAGACTCACTTGAAATCATTCATGGTTATGAAGACAAGTCTCCTCGTGAAAACAATTTAACCTTTGTTCGAACACTGCTGGTCACTTGAAATCCTTCTTTTGCTTGGGAGCGTTGTCGTGTTAACGACTTTCCAAAAAATTAATGTTTTTTGGTAGCTTCAGTAGAAGCTCTCTCTGCACCCCCACAGCATATTTGACCTGAAGCCTTCCAAACAAGTGTATGACGACGAGTTTCTCTTTCTTTCCTCTTACCAAGTAACACTGCACCTTCCCTGGCGATGCACGAGCTCAGATGTCATACCCGATAAAACATAATCCAGAGAGGCCACGGCACATGCAATCAGACAACCAAGCAAAGCAGTTTTGCTTAGATCCCATTTTCTGTGCAGCACCATTTGCACTTGCCATGAAGGCGAAGGAATACTCTACTGATGTTATTTGCTTTTCACGAGTCTCGATATTTTCCGCGCCACTGAACAGCTTAAACACTGACGCCTCGTCTGCCTTATGGCGTCTCGGTCGCATAAGCCACTTCTTCTGTCCGTCTGCCGGTCTCGCAGCTGTGCAGAAGACGCGTTTGGCTGTAAGCCTTTGTTGCAGGGCGTTCGGCCCGTACGTGCGTGCGCTGTACGCAATGGTCGGAGGCGCCCTCTGCATGGAGGACGAGCGTGGGGCGCAAATGACGGCTCATTTTCTCGCCCTTTTACTGTCTGGCCGAGTGTTTGCAGATCCAATTCTTCTGCAGATAGCGAGGAGAGGAGGACCGGGGCTATGTGCATGTGGGCGTGCATTCGTGCATGCGCACGCAGAGAGGGAGCGAGCAGCCCAGACGGTGACAGTGTTGCCCAACGTTTGCCGCCGACCAGCAGGCCTGTTATCCTTCCAACGGCACTGTATGTATAGCGGACACGGATAACTGATTTGGCGCATTGTTGTCACTTTCGTGTTCGCTATACGTCACTAACAGAGCCACATGCTTTTATGTGAACCTTTTCAGCGCACGAACTTCCCCGAAATAAATGAAAAATAAGAAAATAGATCTGGCTGGGCTTTTAATGCAACATGCCTACGGGCAGGAAGTCTTCATTTCCTTCCGTAATATTGCCGTTTTCCAAACGTATGGTTCCGTTTGTCCAGGAAATGAAAAGTCAGCTTAGTTCTCCCAAAGCTGATATCCATAAATGACTGAGGTGCCTATAGAATCTCCAGATCACCATTAAAGCGTTTTCTTGTCTATCTCCATAGCATGGCTGAAGCTTCTGCGCATATGTCTGAAAATATAGCGGGCAGTTCACTCCTGGTTTGTTAGTGAATAAACGAAAAAGGAATGCCAGGTAACGTTCTCTCTTTTGCCCTAATAAAAGCTAATAGAAGGCAGATGCGCAAGAAAGGCGCAATGATTTTGTTTAGGCGGTCAAAATGATCCAGGATGCTCGTTTATATTGAAAAGGAGAAAAGAAATCTGTGAGTCGGTTAGTGGTAGCGGTAGTGGTGGTGTGGTGATGACGGTGGTTATGATGATGACGATGATGATGATGACGGCGATATTTTTGTTGTTGGAAGCAACCACAGAGGCTAGCGCTGCCACACGATGTAGGCAAGTGAAGCTCACATAATTCATTCGGGTCAAGGACAAGATGCACAGAAATGAGCATACCTTTTTAGGTATAATTTGTTCGATATAAACTGACGAAATAAATGCCAGCCGTATTGAATGTTACGCCAATGAGGGAATGCGGCAAAATTATAGCACAGAACACAGCAATAGCTAATGAAATATTCTTTACTATAAGAAACTCGTACACAACAAAACGTCGCCTGATCCAACCAATGACTAAACCATTTGGACACATATCTAGTATGAGGTATTGGCTTTTAGGTACAACAGAACCTGCGTCAACAATACTTGGCGCATGTGCAATTCTGCAAATTCATCTGAACTACCCAAATAGGCGGAAATTATGTACACTTGAAATGAAATACGCATTCGAACAAAATGTAAACTGTAACGCAAATAACACTGCCGTAGACATAGAAGGCACATGGTCGCTTTACTTATGTAGTGCTTCTTGCGTTACCGCTTGCAACTTTCAAATTCTGCAATTCACTTTATTTTTCTATTTTGCTCCAGAATATTCGAATAAAAGTATTGCTAATTAGACTTCAAATTGATAATTTACAACACGTAGGCCATGTACGAAGTAAGTTTCTGAGTTCCGAAATATAACATTCCTACAATGTACGACATACATTTTAAAATTTCTTTTTATGGGCCTATATGAAAAAGTAGTGCCTCACGTACTATGCGGTGGCACTTATCTATCCGTCCGTCCGTCCGTCTGTCTGTCTGTCTGTGTCTGTCCGTCCGTCCGTCCGTCCGTCCGTCCGTCCGTCCGTCCGTCCGTCCGTCTGTCTGTCTGTCTGTCTGTCTGTCTGTCTGTCTGTCTGTCTGTCTGCCGTGCACACCAGCGCATACTGTAAACGTCGTTTTCGAAGGTTGGTGCTGCAAAACTTCACCTGAGCCCATTTATTCCTCTCTTTTTATTTGCTCTCTTCAGCTATTTCTTCTAACGGCTTGAACTGACACATTTAGCAGGCGCCCCTTCTATCACTGCGTTGTCGCTGCTACTGTATCGTCACTTATTTTAGCAATTGGATCTAAGACGTCGGCGCATATGGGCAGCCTCCGCACGCTCCCACACTTTCTTCCCGTGGCACACATTCTTTTTTATCGCCCTGGACAAGACGTATGCATCAAAGTATAAATGGCACTACCGCTTCAAACACATAAAAAAAAGAAACGTGCTAAGTCAGTGCTGAGTCAACCTTTCGGACAAGAGTAAGGGATAGAAGAGGCAGGCAAAGTTTTCGCTCGCTTCACGGCGGATGAGAGATTCGCGAAATTCCTAGCCCTCGGAAGGTAATTAGTTTTATACTCGGTAGGGTAAATGCTTAGCGGGAATTTTGCTGGCTAGGAAGGGCTACAGCAGTTCAAGTGAGCGTGTGAAATATTTGGCCACCATTCGACTGGGAAGCCGAAAAAATGTGTAATAAATGGCAGTGGATGGGCGTTCATATACAAATTTGTTCTAGCGCCATACATTCAGCGCAGTTCTTTCCTTGCTTAAAGTGTTACGAATAGACCACACACTCGTACATTATAACCCAGTGGTGCCTGGCTAGTCAGTCCAGGAGACTGGCCTATGCGCCTCAATATGATTGATGAATTTGTTGACGTGTAATTGCAACGTGCGGTACTGGAAACGGTTTCTTCAGCTTGCTAGGATGTTTGATGCGGCGGTGATGTTGCCGGGAAAGTGTCAAGGTTGGTGGCATTAAATTACAAGAAGCGGCTTCATATGTTGTTGGATTTCTGTGCACCCCCCTCCCCCTTCTGTTTTAAGACATTTGAAATCTGTATACCACAGTTTAAATTCATAAAACCTGCTTGTGTTGAGTGTTGACTACCCAGGTCTAATTGGGAGCACTTGTAGCGCTGGTTTGTGAGGATGAAAAAAGGCGTCTTACAAAAAAAAGTGTCTCCTCAAAGCTATTGAATACATGTAACAATGGACGCAATAGATGATATTGGGAACTTTACGGTCGCTTTCATTACGTACATTTTCGGTTACAGCTGTGCCACTGATGTTTTCTAAGCGCCATAAGAAAATAATAAATACATAATGAAGCCCGCGGTAAGAGATTGTACAACGCTGTCTGTTTGCGATGATTCGAATGATATATATATGTTCGCAGCTGTTCTAAAATTAGGAAAGAGAGAAGTAAAAGTGTGCTTTAATTCGGAAAACTACAATAAGCTATCCGGAGTAAACAAATAAGTATACGAGTGCAGAAAGACTCTCTAGAGTGGTTGACATTGCCGATTCCAGGAAAACTCACACTGTCTTGTCTTAGTCACAACTTGAACTATTGAACCTTTCCATCATTTACATTTCACTCATTAGCACGGTAGTAGCACTTACTTTCAAGCAGTAAACTCCTGTGAATATATTCCGTACCTCCACGACTGATCGCTCGGCGAAATATTACAAGAGTACGAGGAAACGAGGCAGACACAGAGTGGAGCACGTACTAACAACTGGTTTATTTTTGTGTCATTCACTTATGTACAGACACAAAAACTATGGGGAGAAAAGTAGGAAGACTTAAAAATGTGCATTGGTCATGTCAGAAACGGACGTCATCATTCTGCATAAACACATGCCAAGTCAACTACGTACAAGGTGTCATTGCAGTTTCAAGGTCTATCTCTTTCTGAGATAACCCGATAGATGGAAAGTTTGTCTACGTAGTTTATCTATATTTTGCATAATACAGTGACGGTTACAGTATGATATTACAAGGCCAACTCGTGGTGCTTGGATGCACCGCGAGTTCGACTGATTGATTACTGGGGTTTCGCGTCCCAAAACCACGCTATGATTATGAGAGACAGCCGTAGTGGAGGGCTCCGGAAATTTCGACCCCCTGGGGTTCTTGAATGTGTACTGACATCGCACAGTACACGGGCCTCAATATTTCTCCTCCATCGAAATGCAGCCGCAGCGGTCGGGATTCGATCCCGTGACCCTCGGATCAGCAGCCGAGTACCATAGCCACTAGACCACCGTGGCGGGGCAAGAGTTCGACTGACAGTACCAGGGATACAGACAAGACACAACTCTGGTCTCCAGTGCTGATGCAGCTTTCTCTGCTATTGCTGTACGAGACATACAACCAAAATAGGCATCTGTATGCTGAGCTTTGACAGTGACGAACGAGTTTGCAGGGTCGATTACCTTTCCTGCAAAAGCCATTATCGTAAAGACTACGCTGCCTAACCATACCACATCAACTGCTGCAGGACTTGCTGTTATTCGTAGAACACTTCAGCGTGTTGTGTGCTCTGTGACTTCATGTTGACGTCTCATTGTTTTGTTTTTTGCAACGAGGACCCTACGAACAGCTTGTTCTAGAAACCGGACTAGTGTTGTACCACCTCGTCGATCAAGGGCATGACATCACGCTGCAGTGGATTACAAGCCACTGTGGCATTATGGGCAACGAACGCGCCAATGCAGCGGCCCGATCTGCACATGAGGAGGGCTTGCAAGATCCCATGCCGCTGTCAAGAGCAGACGCTGCAACAAGAATTCTTGCCTTTGCAAATGCCGAAAACAAGAACGAGGTGGAACACGCCGAGTTTGAAACACACACCTCTGTATCGACTTGACCCGACACCTCGACCTCCGTCTGGACTCTCTGAACTCGAAACAACAGCGCTTTGCCGGCTGTGGCTCGGTGTCGCATTTACAAGATTTCTGCTTTCATAATTGACATGGATGATAGCGCTGCTTGCAGTCACTGCGGCAGCGAGAAAACTACAGAACATGTTCTTTGCTATTCTACCCGCTACAGCGCACACAGACTGTCACTAGCGGCCGCGCTGGTTCGTCCTGACAACAGGGCGCTGTTGGAACCGACAATATTAGAATACCGACCAAAAGTGACGTCGCACCGGAAGTCGGTCAAAGCTTTGTTGACATTTTATACGGCTTTGGCCTATTAGAAAAACCGTGTAGCACCCGTTACTCCATCCCCCCCCCCCCCTTCTTTTTTTGTCTTCCCTCTTCTATCCCTCTTTATTTCCATTTTTCCAAGCCCTAGTGTAGGATAGCAAACCGGAAGTCTATTTCTGGTTAACCTCCCTGCCTTTCTCGTTTATCTCTCTCTCTCTCTCAGAGCACAACATAGGTGGTAGCCTTTACTGACCCGTCACGCACGAAATACTAACGTCCACTAACCCTGACTGCTTGGGAATCGTGACAATTTTTGCTACCCTTCATATGTTTCCACCGCAGTAAAAATTAGCGAAACCTGCCAAAGATGATATGGGATCGGTAAATGCTGCAGTTACTACCTTTTCACTACCATTCACAACCACTTTTCTTGTTGATAATTACCGCAGGTTCTGGAATCCTTTTCCTGCCCATAAGACAGCAACATCACATCTCCTTCCTGAAGAAAGAAACTGCTAGGTATAACGCATATAACGATTTTTTTCGATCAGTGGTTACTTTAGATGACAACGCTATTCCGTCAATTATAAAGCAGTATTGCGAGAAAATCGACAAAACTGACATCGCTGATGCTGGTATTTTCATCAAACTCGACCCCCAAAAAGGCAGTGGTCCTGATGGTATATCTAATACTTTTCTGAAAAGATATGCAGAATGGCGTAGCAAATATCTCCGTATCATTTTCCGAAAATCGCACACGACTTCACAACTGCGTAACGATTGGAAAATCGCTAAGATAATACCGATCCACAAGGGAGGTGATGCAGGAGTAACTTCAAATAATAGACCTATTTCATTGAGCGGAATCATGTAAAATCCTCGAACATGTAATCCTAAAACATATGACCCTATTCCAAGAGCGCATCAATTTATTGCTTTCCCAACTAACACGGTTTTCGCAGTGGTTTATCGACAGTAATCCAACTAACTGAACTTGCTGTTACTTTGTTGCTGTTGATGAAGCTCATTAAGGCTCAAGACTGGACATCTCAAATCCTGGCCTTCCAGAGGGCCCGCGACAAGGCCGTCAGGTCTGACTGGATGGTCACCGAGTGGAGTTAGCCGGGTGAAGTTTTCGCTCGCGTTTGTTGTGGGCAAAATAAAGTTGTCTCACTCACTCACTCACTCACTCACTCACTCACTCACTCACTCACTCACTCACTCACTCACTCACTCACTCACTCACTCACTCACTCACTCACTCACTTTGCTGTTACAGTTAATAACGCTGGAACGCTGGTCACACTGACCTAATTCTGTCGACCTATCTAAGGATTTTGATTGTATACATCATGAATTAGTTGCTCAAGTCGAAAATGTTTTCGGTATAGGAGAACTTTCTGCTTGGACATGACGTTTCTTAAGCGGTCACAATTCATACTTTACGAACAAATGATTTCTAACACACTTGCAGTAGCACTCGGAGTTCCTCAAGGCTCCGTACTTGGACCATTGCTCTTACTTCTCTGTATTAATGACATCACTGCTGACATATCACTTGCTATATGAAACTATTTGTGGACGACTGTGTGATTTATACAGAAATTAATCATTCCGACGATCATATTAAGCTTAAAGATTGTCTAGCTGTCTTGGCTAATTGGTGTTCTAAATGGCAGATGATAGTGAACGTACAAAAATACGGAATAATTACTGTAAGCAGAAAAACAAAGCCATCCAACTTCACAAAAGCAAATAACAACATACGACTTAATAAAGTTGAGCAACATAAATATCTAGCGATTACACTAACCTCTGATCCCAAATAGGACGAACACATCGGTAACATAAGTTCGGCGGCAATATGGAAACTCTGCTTCTTAAAACGAAACCTGGAGCTCTCAACAACGTCAACGAAGCTTTAACCTACACATCATTTTTGATTCCCGTATACGCTAACACAGTCTGGCTTCCGCATAAGCTAACTAATGTAGCCAAAGTAGAAGCAATACAAAGAAAAGCTGTGAGGTTTATCTACAACAAATATAGACGTACAGATTCGCCAACACATCTTTTAACCCAGTCTGATTTCCAAACACTTTCCATAAGAGTGAACCACGCACTCGCTTAAAATTCCCGTTTCAACCCCGCAAATATAACTAAAATATAGATACATTCCAAATACATATAATTTTCCCACGCTCGAAAGACGTGTAATAAGCATGTGCACACACTGACAGAATACGTATGTAAAAACAACACGCTTAAGTATTCATTTTCCCCTCTGGCAAAAGTAGAATTTAATAAATTTCACACTATTATCACTAACACTGAATCATTATCTGAATCTTGTACACAAATAGAAAAAGAACTAGGCGTGCATAACAGTAGCTATGCATACAGGTGCACCGCCCCATATCTATGTCCGTTAGGTAAAGGTACATAAGCTCTTTTTTTTAAGAACCAATAGCAGATCGATTTTTAATATCTGCTTTCAATGCTTTACATGTCAGTTCCACCTACTCGTAGTTTCACTCTTCATGAAGGCTTCATTGATTTCTTTGGTTTTACGTCCCAAAACAACAATTTGATCATGAGAGCCGCCGTAGTGGAGGGCTCCGGAAATTTCGACCACCTGGGGTTCTTTAACGTGCACTGACATCGCACAGTACACGGGCCTCATCATTTCGCTTCCATCGAAATGCAGCCGCCACGGCCGGGATTCGATCCCGCAACCCTCGGATCTGTAGCCGAGTGCCATAGCCATGTTGGGATGCTGGGAGAGTGCCGTTGCACATCCCGACTCGAAGGAGAAGTTGCCGAACTACTGAGCGGATTCGAAGACGATGACGAGTGAGAAGAAGAGAAAGATGATGTTTATTTTACATGATGCAGAGGGAAGCTGAAACTTGAGCGCGTTTGCGCTCTTATTAAATACAGTACTATTTACAATAGTGTCCAATCAAAATGTCGTCTCCGCACTCGAAGGGAGGAGGTCACGCCCCGCCTTCGCTGCTTCTCTGCAGGAAGGGGTGACGGGGCCCGAGTTGCAGCAGATGATTCCTGGAGGCGGAATAAAAGGTACGGTCCGACGAAGAGGCTCACTGAAAAAAAAACCGCACAAATAAATGCACTCTTCCCGGTCCCGTCCTTTTGACGACACGCTGGCGCCTTCTCATACTGGGGCAGCCATAGATCCGTCTGCTGTCAGCAGGTCTTAGTGTCCAGTGCGCTGCTGCGCCACTCCCGCATCGTTGGTGCGGCCGAGAAGTTTTTTCACAAAAGCGGTACAAACGCGCACACATACACCGCACGATACACTGACGGTCCCCGGATTCCGGGAGCTTCACGCGTGCGTCACTGCACCAGTGTTCCATGCGGGCTTGTTTGAAGTTCGAAGCAAGCGGCGAACCTGGCCGTCGCGGCAGCATCCAAAAAATGCGATTCTCTCTTCCGAGACCACGGCGCAGCGATGTCCATCCGTGGAAACGCAGGCAGCACACGTTCCACACGGTTTTTTTTTCACCGAAAAGTGGCTCTGCCGGCTACTGCCTGTAGCCTCCCTCCACATTTATGAGGGGGGGGGGGGGCGGGGCTACGCCGATCCTAACAGCCACTACACAACCGTGGCAGGGCCCATAAATACTACATATCTTTTCCATTCTATTACCATTCGATTTTATCTTAGCATTGTGTAGTATCTATAACCTGCATCGTGTGGTCTAGTTATTGTACGTGCATTATTATTCTTCTTATTATTATTATAGAGTTCTGTATTTTTCAATTGTATATATGACCTTCATGTACTGTTTCTGTGCTTGTATGTGCCTGCTTCTGACTGTGGTTCTTTTTTGTTTCATTTCTTGAAGAAAAGTTATGATGCTGCCCAACTGTCACGCTGTCGAAGGAGAGTAGCAGTATCGCAAATAAATAAATAAATAAATAAATAAACTGAGTGTAATAGACACTTGCTGAAGTTCCGTAATTAGCCTCGACAAGTCAATCCCTTAAGCTTGAGCAGATATTGTAGTACTTTATATATATATATATATATATTCAGAGGGCGCGCAGAAATGCAGCGGATGATTGAATAGTTCATGAGAATATTGCCCTGGCTCTATCAAAGGGCGTAACTGGATGAGAAAACATAGGCCACTTTGGTTCATCAAAGTTATCCTTGTAGCAGAGCGCGACGATATTGTCACGTGGTCGTGACGATGTGGAAGCAGCAGAACTCGGGACGATGTCAGGCGAACCTGTGCCCAGTAGAACGAAGCCAATCACACGGAAAAGCAATAGGGGCGTGAACAGTCATCGGACGACGGAATAACTGACAAGAGGCGAAATGCGTCGGTTTTTACGCACATCATAACACGTTCTGGCATTATCTCTGAAATGTCTGAAGTCACTCAAATGGGCGCGTCAGGCATGGAAAACTTCAAGAAGGGTCGACACGGCTCCCGAAGCGACATGCAAGATAAACGAGGCCTGCGCTGCGCGTGACAGAAAGTGACGACGGCGCTCCGCGCAAGCAACAAAGACAAGCGCGCGTGCACCGGGAAAGTGATAACGGCGTTCCCCTTAAACTAACCAAAACGGAGATTT
Organism: Hyalomma asiaticum; assembly: GCA_013339685.2. Taxonomy (NCBI): domain Eukaryota; kingdom Metazoa; phylum Arthropoda; class Arachnida; order Ixodida; family Ixodidae; genus Hyalomma; species Hyalomma asiaticum. The sequence goes on along the minus strand of CM023481.1, from coordinate 134,932,789 downwards.
GATCAGCGAACTGCACTGGCGCTGCAAAGAAGCAACAGTGAATGATACCTTGAGAAATTTTGTAAGCTAGGAAAGATGCCAAACTGAAAAATACCCTGCAGTTCCCGCACTGTGGGAATGCGGGCCATGCGAGGCAGTGGGCGAGGAAATAGCCTGTGACTAATTGTTTGGCCTCCAGCTATGCGTTACGAGAAGGATCAAGGTTTTTGTGCAAAGTGCATGAATGGGTGTATCCCGAACGTGGGCTAACCAGGAACGTCGAGAGCACCGTCGCGACGAATGGCAGCTTATGGAGCGACGTAACGTTGGCACTCACGTTAGTATAAAGCACATAGGTGATTTAGTACAAGAAAAATTCACGCTACCGTGCGCTCATGTAGCTTCGTACATTGAAACACTTTATACGGTATCGAGCAAAGGTGGGCAAAAGCATGCCAAGTGATACGAAGACATATGTATTGTTTATTACATTGCTGTGATAGCGTCAAACAAACATTAGAAGGGCAATTTACGTTGCACAAGCGCCCTTATCACGACTGCTGGTGCTATAGGTTTATTTACCATATATAGCGTGTAGGTGGTTAGTGGTAATGTGCTTGCTTGGCACCCCGGGGACCCGGGTTCGATACTGCCCCACCGCTTGGTAAAATGCGCGTGTTTCTGTGTGGCTATTATGTCTACATTTAGGACGCGAGCTACGGCCAACGGTGTGCCTTTCTTGTTTTTAAGTGTGTTTTAATGATATGTGAACCGTCCATTATGGTTGGTCCTTGATTGGCATAGGCTCTATAAAATTCAAAAGCATGTGGCGCATACCCGCAACGGCCCGGGAGCCACGGGTGTGGGTCGCAAGTGATTACGGTATCGTTAATCGGGACGTATATGACGAGTTTATCATGTTAGTGATGTAAAGAATAGTCATTAGTCATTCATGATCGCCATACACTCATGCCCTGTTGTCGAAATATCGGGGTGTACAAAGTGAACGAGCCGACCAAGAGGGCGTCGAGACATAGATAGATAGATAGATAGATAGATAGATAGATAGATAGATAGATAGATAGATAGATAGATAGATAGATAGATAGATAGATAGATAGATAGATAGATAGATAGATAGATAGATAGATAGATAGATAGATAGATGCTGTCAAAGTGACGTAAGTAGACCAAGAAATGGTTCGCATTTCGCATTCACATTTAATACGGATATTAGGGTGACATTTATGTGGAAACTTGTAGGCCGGACTACAATTTTTCTATTTAAACACGTGTTGCGTGCAGAGGGAACTGCCGAGATCACTCGAATAAAAATTGTTTGCCGAAGGGAGAATGTTAAATTCTCGTGAATGTAAACTTTTATTCAAAGCTTGATATAATAATCGAAGCCTCTTCCGCGCCTGTCCAATCTGAGTAAATAGAGCAGCTGGCGGATCATATGAATAGATTCTCGGAGAAAAAGTACCTATAGAAAGCGCAGGACCGCGTTAATTGGGGAAGTATGAGAGGCCTTTGTCAGGCAGTGAACGTCCGTGGACAGGCTGCTGCTGATGATGACTACGACGATGATTACGATGACGTAAAAGAAAATGTATCTATGAGCTATCTTTTATAAGAAATTACTTTGGCCACACCATATGTGATATTTAAGTACACTGTACGGAATTATAGCATCGTCTTTTGTTGCGTGATTGCGTGCTTCTGAGCATAATATTTTCGCTTTCAGAAATTATCGCTCTCACAAATTTACGAAAGTTGACTGTTTAAGCAAGAAATTTATTTCTCAGGACCACTAGATCTTAGTGCATTAAATGTTTTGAAACTGGGCGCCGAATTTTACCAGGAAAAGCAATTTTGTTACCATATATATATATATATATATATATATATATATATATATATATATATATATATATATATATATATATATATGTTTTTGGCCGTGGCACGGCCGAAACGTAGAACAATAAACGTGCGATATTCGCAAGTGCGCAATTCGTTTCTAATCTCTCTCTCTCTCTCTCTCTCTCTCTCTCTCTATATATATATATATATATATATATATATATATATATATATATATATATATATATATATATGAAATGTTACGTGAAGGCAATCAGTATATTTATAATACGCTTCAGCGTAAAACAAGATGGCTCCGCTCGCGCTAGCCTCAATACCTCGTCGTCTTCTTCGATGGCGCTCTCAAGGCTCGCTCTTGCATTACATCTTGTAACACGACTCCCGGCTGCTGAAGCACCATCTCGGTGCTTGCTAAGGTGCGGGTGGGCGGTAGAGTCTGAGGTGGTAGACATGGACGATGTCTGTAGACGGTGGAGCAAGGCCAGAGGAAGGGTCGAGGGGGCCTATCTCGTAGGTGACGTTTGTTACCTGGCGTAACACACGATATGGTCCTGCGTACCGGGAAAGGAGTTTTTCAGAAAGTCCAACGCGGCGAGTTAGAATCCACAACAGTACAAGGTCCCCCGGGGTAAAGGAAACGTCTCGATGAAGGGAGTCATAACGCTGCCTCTGGTGGTCTTGAGATGCTGTAAGGCGCTGTCGAGCAACTTGACGTGCTTGACGAGCTCGGGTGATAGCGTCACGGGCGCATTCCGTTGGCGAATCGACGGCGGCTGGAAAGACGGTGTCGAAAGGTAAGGTTGAGTGGCGGCCGAAGAGAAGATAAAAGGGTGAAAAACCGGCAGTATCGTGGCGGGAGGAATTGTACGCGAATGTAACAAAGGGCAATCAACGTCCCAGTCCTGATGGTCAGCCGAAACATACATAGACAGCATATCAGTTAGGGTTCGGTTCAATCGTTCAGTCAGGCCGTTAGTTTGTGGGCCGTTAGTATACAAGGCTACCGAGACACAGCGTCATCTAAGATGGACCCCCCGTTACGTTTGATCATCGAAAACAAGCAAGCACATTGCTTAGATCACGTATCACGTAGATCCCATAGCAAAGTCGGCCGGTAGAGGTGAAGACAGTCGAAATTTCAAAGGGCACACTGCAAGCCACTCCTCTTGTGTAAGGCGCACTTCGTTACACATTCAAGATACACCCGCAAATGTTCTTGCGCAATACGCACTGCTTACACCGTCACCGACTTTGACAGGTGAGTTCGGTTTATCATGCAATGGGGAACACGTAATGCTACCATTCTCTATACTCTGCGAAGAAAAAGAAAAGTGAAGGAAACCGTACAAAAACACTAAAGAGGCATGCTATTCGTGTAAATCTGACACACTCTCTCTATTATGCGTTGCAAGGAAAAAGGCAGGGAAGGAAGACAGCCCGCGGCCGTATTTTCGAGGCAACAGAGTGTGTCTGCATCGGCGATGACTCTCGCATCCTAGCGACGTTGCAGAAAAAAATTATACATGCATGCAGTGTTCTTTTTTGTCCTCATATTGGTTTGGTTGGTGCAAACATTATTTGTAGAATACTTTAGGCGAACTTTGTGTGTTCCTTATAATTGTCTTTAATAGCGCTATCCGTTAGAGTTTGGCAAATTTTTCCTTGACTTAGACAGCCATAAGATGAATTCATTCGTACCCGCATATCCAAAGCTGACTGCATGCCTTTGGCTCATACCTGCACCTTCGCGACTTGCATATTGACAGTTTAAATTTTTGGCAGATTTACTTAATTTAATTACTTTTTGTAACTGTTAATTGTAATTTCTCATCATTAAGCGTTTGCTATGATATCATATGTATCCCATAGAACTGCTAACGTGAACCATTAGCTCCTCCTTTTCGTATGTTTTATTAATCATAAATTCTTGTAGTTTATTGACAACCTCAACTTCCCGTTCGCAGGCGAATGGAGAGTGTTCCGCAAGAAACGTGATGTTGTTAGGTACCTGCGCTATAAAAGTGGCTTGCGAAAAATAAATTGTTCAGTAAGAGAATGCATATAAAGACGGCGCCTTCCAACTTTCGATCTGTAGAACGAAAATCTTTACGGGGACCTAGCAAAGGCCCTTTAATGTTCCCGAATTAGCTCATGATTACGTAATCACTGTTAATCACGTTAGCTTTACTGGTTTATTGGTAATGAAAGACTTTATTAGCTGAAAAACAGAAAGTTAAATGAATATATTAGATTTCGAGCACATTTCCGCTTCCGAGATGGCCCAACCAAGCTAAAGTTCTTTTACGCGCAAATTAGCGACGGGCCGCAGACGCATTATTCTTCGAGCCTGAAATTCAAAAGGAGGACTTTGGCTTTAATTTCCTGTTTTCCCGCCACCAGAATAAAAACGTTTCGAAACAGTACGTTGCCATCGCAAATTGACTTAGTGCCGCTGTTCGACATCGATGTCAGATAATAGTTTCGCACTTTCTGGGAATGGACATGTCGACAGTGGTCCGAGTCTTAATTATAATTCCTGCTATACAGGCATGAGATATTTATTTCAGTTTCAGTGCGTAGTATAGCAACAGATTTCTCGAAGTAAAATTTTGAAAGTTTGATTAATGACTTTGGGTGGCCGTGACGGTTCTGGTTGTCGCGGTGGTATTGCAGAACGTGGGGCTGGCCTAGCAGGCATAGCCGGAAACTTTTTAACTTGAGCATATCATGCATTCATAGCAGGAATGTGTAACTACGCGTTGATCATCCCCGTGTGTCCCGGAACGACAGACAGTCAGCAGTCGTAAAACTTGGTTCCCGATAGCAGTGAACACTTTGAGTAATGTGACTTCTGCCATGGTCCAGTTCGTAAAACCAAGATTTCGAGGGCTGTGGACCATTTATTTTTTATGGGCCGAAGAATGCACATATTGTCATGACGCGGGGTAGCGTTGAACCCAAACCCCCCTTGGTAGCGTGGCAAGGTTTTTGGGTTGAGGAACACTGAAGGCCGGAATTGGGAAAACGATAAAGAATGTTTAATGACACTATGAAGACATATTTACATATTAGATACAGAAATGGGGCGCAGCGAAGAGCGAAAGTATGGACATCATTACCCAGGGTCCAAAGGCGTTTCTCCTCGGTTTGCATCGTCTTTAAAACACATCAAGTCTCGCCCTCCTTCTCGGCGAGGTCCAATGAAGCGCAGGCCACATGCCACCAGCCAAGTCGCTAAATCGGTCGAGGACTGCAGTGGCGGCGCGCCCATATTCTTGAGCTCTGCAAGAAAGGCCCTTTCCCGCGGTCCGAAGGTCTTCGCTTCTCTAGATTGAAACAATGCAGCGGGCACCTCGCCTTCTACGTTATGCTGTTGACGTCGTGCTATGACTCCGCAGAAATCCTTTTAGCGAGCGTTGATGTCAGCCGCAACCATTTTAGTGAGCATGGACGTCTACCGCAGCACTCACCGCTACTAACACGTGGGAAGAAAAGCTAGAAAGCGTGGAAGACGGTCGTGGTCAATTTTCTCCATGCGGCGTGTCCTATTCTTTTCTACACTAGTTGTCTGGCTGTCGCCGGCTTAAATCCCAACAGTATCCAGATGAAAAGTGATCTCACTATCTCCACACAACGTTGAGCACTTCAACCGTCTTTAACTAAACCAATACTTGTCTCTGGGCGTGTTGGAACAAATCTGACAGGACAGTGTGACAGTCACTGACGGTGAGAATTTTCTTCAAAATCTTCCTATCACCAGCATAGAGAAACAAAGAAGAATTATGACTGGCGGAGGAATCATCGCTTGCAAAGATTTTTTTTAAAACGCATTGACCGAAAACTGACCCTCAAGGGACCCTACCAGTCACACCCTTCAAAGGGTTCGGCTCTTTGTGGTAGCACAGCATGGTTTTTGAAAAAGATAGTTGTGGAGGAGATATAGCCTGCAATCTTTACAGCATAATCTCCCACAAATATTAAATACATATCAAGGTGTAAAGTGTTTTACACCGAAGGAACTTCGGATGCGTTTTGTAAACATGTAATGATTGAGTTTTTTTTATCATCGTTTTTAGTGCTCGTTTATCAGAGCCAAAGTGTATGATTTTCTTGTACCTATTTCGTGTATTTCTTTCTTCTTGCCTATTCGAATACATTTTCACTATTTCTTTATGTAAGTTTTGATCTTGTTTTGCGCACGTGTGTTAATAGTCGTTCTTTTTGAGCTTCTAAATATGTTACTATTTTTTATACAACCGCCACGTATGCCTTGTGACGGACCATCCGCCCAGTCAAGCTATATTTACAGCTTTTCGCCGGTGGTATCCCCCAGAACCTTGCATTTCGGGAAATAAATATGTATTGTATTGTATTGTATTGTATTGTATTGTATTGTGTTGAAAAAGTCAAAGTGAATAAGTTTGACTATTAACAATGTGAGGCTGACTAGGTGCAAAACCTTTCTAAGGTTACAGCGCCCTCCCTGAAGCATCACACGAGAGAAATGCATCAGGAAATTGGGAAACTGATAGCAATAATTGTGAGAGTTGCGCGACCAGTCGAAAATCCATGGTGATTCGCAACCAATACTACTACTACTACTACTACTACTACTAATAATAATAATAATAATAATAATAATAATAATAATAATAATCACCCATTTCTCTTACCCATTACTACTGTCTGTACAGACAGTAGTGATGGGTAAGAGAAATAAAACACAGAATTGATTGATTTTCACTACTCGCCCCCCTTTTCAAATAATGTGGTTGGTCCCTCTGTCGTAGGCATCGGTACTACTCTAAAATGAAAGCTGTCTTTACGAATCTGTTGAATGCATAAGCGGCAATCTGGCGAATCGAGGGGCGAGGGATGGATTGGGTCATCCGGACTTGTGAACCTGTTGCAAGTAGGCGTCAGCGGCGTCTTGACACCGTACAGCGATTCTCGACAACTGGCACAGAAGTGAAAATTTTCGAACGACTCACACTCTCCCGCAGACACCGCATCGCACGCGCCGGAGTCCTGTGTAAACATGCCATAAACAGCAGGCGTGCGAGAAAAACCATGGTCTTCTTGCGGAGTCTAGTGCAGCCCTTTTTCTTTGCGATGTTGTAACACGCGAAGCAGAAGGCGGCGCATAAACACCGTTGACGCATGTGGAAGCTGCATTGTAGACGAACAGGCGTCATATGCTAATCAAACGCAAACCACAAAGCACGCAACTAAGCTCCGTGAACAGCAGTAACCCCTGCTGCGTTGAACATAGCGAAGCGCTCACGGTCGTGGCGCTTTAGCATCACAATTCGCTACTTCGCTGCGCTGCTCCTAGACGGCGGTACAACCGCGGCGAACTTAAAGTGCAATGGAAGAGAGTAGACGTTACTTTAAGGGCAATTTTGCTTGCAAAATACGTTTGCTTTAACTATCAGTCAGACGCAAATTGTAAACCGGCGCTGTAAAGATATCAGGCTCGTTTGTTAGATACCTTTTGCATGTTTTGATGGTGCAGTGGCTAGACTGCCAAAAACCCCTTGGTATATCCCGGCCCACTGCGAGTCCGAACACCAATGCTGCGGGGCATTTTGTCACTTGTTCGCGTGCACCTGTACAACCTCGTTTCCGTGACGGAAAAGGCGTTAGCGATGTCTTGGTTGACCCCCGCATAAAACACTTTTGTTTTAAAGAAGAGTACGCGAATTTACATTTTAATGCACTATGGCGGCGCACGAAGAACATAAACATACGCGACGGTCCCACATTGTGTGTTCTTCCTACTTTGACTGTCGAAATAATTCATCGAAATCTTTTGTTCATACTTCTGAGTATTAAACCGTTGTAGTTAGAATAATGTGCAAGATCTCAGAGCTGTAGCAAAAGGATCTCATTTATATCTTGATGACAGTCGTGTGTACTGGCTACCACTGTATTTAATCACTAAATACAAAATCATTAATAATTTTTCATTTGTCAACTTTTTAAAGAATTGCTTTACTCCCTTACATGCCGCTTAGAAAGTTGTAAGCCACCTCAATAATCCCCAAATCGAGCACTAATTAATGCTGAAATTACACACATTGATTTTCTCTTTTTCGAGGAAAGAGAGAAGGCCCATAAAATACGTGAACTACAAGATAAATGCGCGATACCGCAGCTCTACTCAAGCGCTGCCGAGCGATATTTCAAGGAAACACGGTTGCACGCGTTTATCGCCGCAGTGTACGCGCTTCGCGATGTAGGACATAGAGTTTCCTACTAAACTACTAGACGAAAAACTGGCGCTGCGATCGTCAAGTTTCCATGGGAATAATGGGTATGACATTGATTTTTCTAGTCTTCGTGCCTGCGTTTTCAAAATTTGTCGTGGATTTGTTTATTCCTGTTTTTTAGCTTCAGTGACGCGAGTGACATTACTACACTTTTTCAGTACGCGAGGAAGGCAGCGGCTGTAGTATACGCTTTACTGTTAGGGATCATCAGACTGTCGCATATACTAATGTCGTTTGCAATGGTGAGGTGCCACACACTCCGTTTTGTTGTTGTGTTTGCTCATAAATGGCTACACATATTATTTGTAGTGGTATTTTACACAACTTTAGATTTATTTGCGCAGCGTCTCGCGAACGTTGTCGATGAGGTTTTGCTGTTTTCTTTCTTTTTTCGTTTGTGTCAGATGCGACAGAATCTGTGAGGGGCGCTTTCATGGCTCACATACATTCATTGTGACAAGGCTGCTCGTATATCTTGTACTACAGATTTCAATTCCGCTGTCTGATTAATTCAACGCCGACCGAACGCGCCAAGCGGGCGCACAGTTATCGTGCGTACAGTAGACGCCCAGTTGGCGATAGGCAGACGCGCCTGCGGACGACGCTCAAGAAGTCAGCTCAGATCAAAGCTCAGGCGCAGTTTCCGACAAAGTTTAACGGCCCCGCTGTTTATTTAACATCAAGTTTTTGCACAAAACTAGCCACCAAACGATGGGCAATACTGCGATTATGCTTCGGCCTCGCGCAGCGGCTTTACCCATATAGTTTCTAAATTTGCAGTGGAGCACTTTCACTGCGCTTAAATAAGCGAGCGAAAGTCCGTTTATTATATTTAGAAGACGCCCCTATCGCTTACATGCTTGAAAACGTTAGTACATCACTTATAAGAGAAAGAATTATTATTCTAAGTTCGAACACAGCCATATATATAGAACTTAAACTTTCATGGATGCTGCTAAATCTCGTCACAATAGTGGAGGCAACATTGCCATATCGCACAATATTGCTAAATTTCTCAGCACTCGGTATGTTTCAAAGCGCGAAAAAGCAACTAGTACCTGCACACGCACATAGTCATTCTGAAATCTTGCGTATTAGTGCAATATTTTGTCGTAAACGACCTATTCTTTTGAAGTCGCGAAGCCATATGAAGTAAGAAGAACGAAGACTAGGCAAATCCATGTCATACCCATCATTCCCATTCTGGCTGAACCGCCTTGTTTGAAACTCCCGCAGACACTAGCGGGATATTTCCCTCTAGTATTTTACTAGGAAACTCTATGATGTAGGATTGTTGCTTAGGGTTCACGAGTAAACTGGCACTGTGATAAGCGCAAGCCTGTGCCGCCTTCTATCATGCCGTCACATGTATCTGTCAAGTATCGCCTGGGAACTCTTGAGTAGCTGCGCGCAAGCATTTGTTTTGTATTTCACGTATTTCGCGGGCTTAAGTTCTTCCTCGAAACAAACATCGTGTGTAATTTCAGCATGAAAGAAACGCTTGATTGGGGGATAATTTGATGCGGCCTACAAACTTCTAATTGAGAAATAAGCGATTACACCAATATTTAAAAAGTTGATTAATAGGAACAATGAATTAATTGACATTTACTAATGGAAATGCTGGCGACAGGAAGTACGCACGACTACCACCGAGGTAGAGTTAGATGACTCCGCTACAACGCTTATATATTCTTGAAGACTTGGTGTGTCATAGTTCGGACACCCTGTATGTTCTGTGTTTCACTTTCTTTCTATTAGTGTTGCTAGTGAGAGTGTCTGTTACGTCTATCTGCTTGTGCTTATGTGCTTTCGCGCTACACTGTGGCATTAAGCAAACACCATCTAGCCCAACAGGAAGTTCTTGTGCACCAGAGGGCATTTACCGAAGTCAGCATGACGTATCTATATAGCTCTTCGCCAAAGCATTGCGCCAGCCCTCTATAACAGATAAATTACAAGAGAAGTGGTTACATCTAAATGTTGTGCAAGTATATATTGGAAAGCATTTGAACTGCCAAGAGGAAATGTATTAGCTGCATTGACATTCACAATTTCGTGTTTGTTTCTTCATCTCATATTAATGTCAGGGGGGTTCACTCATATTAACACCGTAATCAGCTCAAGTTGTACTGCATTACCTACGCTTGACTTGTGCGTGATTGTGGTGGCCTTAAATATGCCAATTAAAAGAAAACGAAGAAAATGGTGAGGGGGTGACGTATCAGTGTTCAGTGGGGTCAGCTGTTCAAGAGAGTGCATAAGTGCATAATGCATAAACCACGTCCAAATTTTTCCCTCTGGAAAAGTTTTCTTTATGTTTACATGACTTGCAAATGGAGGTGCTGACACGTTTTTGGCACACTAGCGTCACTCCAGCCGGCCCTCGCAGCTATAGTGCCAGCAAAGTGACAGTCACACGTAAGAGTGGTTGTTTGAACAGTCAACCGCACAGTGGAGACAGGCGTAGGTGCGCGGAAACGGTGTTTCCTTCTATTTCCCTCAACTCGTCTTCCTATTGCACTCTTGAAAATCTGAAATGGTGTAGCAGCATCAAAGCTCAATAGGACAAGATTCGCAATGCCATTTTGTTTCACCGACACTGGCCCCATTGAATCTAAAGGCCTGGAAAATGCCTTACCGAACATTGCGGTGTCATTACCCCTTTGGCTGTACTTGTGCTGTTGTTGTGATGTCTGGTACCTAGAAAGGTTGTTGTGATGCCTGGTACCTAACACAGCGATGAATATATAAAGGCGTAATGTTAATTCTCTTCGAATGAAATACATATTGTTCCAAGCAAGTTACAAGCACAACATTGTCAGGGGTCAAAGTGTAAGCATATCATTTATTTTGTAAAAAAAAATGCAGGCAGTACCCTCAGCACTATAACGCCACAGATTGTGCACGCGTACGAACGAGAAGACCCTGAACTCTGCAATCTCAACAACGCTCTCGGTCAAGGGCTTTAATCTGTCTCTGATTCCTGATGTTTTTGAATGCGAAGCATTTCTTTACGAATTTCGCTGACTTTGAGAGTATCTATCTATCTATCTATCTATCTATCTATCTATCTATCTATCTATCTATCTATCTATCTATCTATCTATCTATCTATCTATCTATCTATCTATCCGCCTACGACTTTGTGTTCTCCTGGCCGTTTCGTTAATGGGATGTACACGAAAATTGGTATACCACAACATGACTGCATGACGAACATACGAACATAAATGACAAGTCATAACATGGAAACCATGACATGCATGCTATGAGCGGCATTATTTACATGGCACGGTCTTGATGCTCTCCTGTGGCGTTTCGTTAAGGAGATTTATACGAAAATTCGTATGGCACAACATGACTTCATGACGAACATAAATGACAGGTTATAAGACAAAAATCATCACATGCCTATCATAAGCGGCATGATTTATATGCCACGGTCTTGGTGCTCTTGCGGCCGTTTCGCTAACTGGCTATATACCAAAATTGGTATGGCGAGACAACAATGTCTGACGACCACGTGTGACGCGTTCCAAGAACATGAAAATCGTGACACGCATGTCATGAGTGGCATTATTTACATGCCACGTGTTTTGTTAATGGGATGTATTCCAATATTGCTCTGGCACAACACGACTGCATGACATGCATGACTGCATGACATGCTTGTCAGGAGCGGCATGGTCTCCATGCCAATGTCTTGGTGCTCTTGCGGCCGTTTCGTTAACCTCATATGTACCAAAATCGGTATAGCGCGACAGCAACGCCAATCCATTTTATGTTCCTGATACGTGCTTCGTATTTCCTTGATTCTCACTTCACGTGGGATCTGCCTTTCTTTTCTTTTTTTTTTGGTCTGAGAATACTCTATTTAGAGAGCTTTTTTTTTAACACGAAGGTGCTTTACGCCGGCGTCAACCAAGAAATCAGTGACGTACTTCCTCTAACGGAAGCGGATCTTTGAAAAAGCGAACTTGCATTCAAACTGAACGAGTTCCAGCCAGGTGGACTCGAACCCACCTTCAATTAGGATTTGACGAAAGTAGCTGGACGCTCTACCGATACACCACCGCAACATGGCTCGTTCACGGAACAGATGGGCTTTATATGTTCACTATAGCGCTTCAGACGTTACCTTTAATTGTCGTCCTCTTAAAGCAAAGGTGTTGAGTACAGTGAACTATGGTGTTTAACAAGCAAAATTACTCTTAAATTAACATCGCCTCATACTGCACTCTTGGTTCGCTTAGGTTCGTTGCGGTAGTACCGCCATCTAGGAACGATAGACAGAGCGAACCAGATTGTCGGATTGTCGTGCTGATTCGCGCCGGCAATCAGCGCTTCGGTAATGTCCGCGCCTAGACCGCTGAGGAAGTTAGGGCCGTGGCGGCGTCGTGGCGGGGCGTTCCAGGGGCAAAGTACCAACGCGGCCGTTAAAAAATTTTTCTTGCGTGGCGAGGTGTGTTGAGTTGCGACGCGCACTGCTGCAGGATCGCAAAGACGGTCGTAGACAAGCAAATGATTGGCCTTTAGTTGCAGTAGGCTGTTTTCGTAGGACGATCCGCTGACAACCCGTTCGGTTTCTCTTTCAGGGCGTCACCGTTTGTGGAAGATCCTCGTGTATGGCAGGCTTGCACAGGGCTCTGACGCGTGCAATTCAGTGTTTCCAGAGTAATGTTAGTCGCTCGAAAACTTTCTCTCGTGTACAACTGTCGAGAATCCCTTTGCCGTGTCGAGGTGCCGCTGATGTCTAGATTTAACCGTTCACATGTTCGCAATAACCAAGCCATGTGCCGCCCTTCGATTCGCCTGATTGCCGCTTATGCATTCCACAACTTCGCGAAGACAGGTGTCACTTTCGTGTTATACAGATTCCTATGACAGAGGGATCAACCGCATTTTTCCCTATTTATTTTCCCCCGAAGCCTCTTAAAGCATTCGGGCTTTGAAGTGTTTGTCATCGGATTACTCAGGTAATGAGTTACACAACCGCTTACTCTCTATAGGACGTAATGAATGAAATGTCTTCCAAGAAATATCGATAAAATGCTGACATCACTTATAATTTGCACCCTTATCTCTCAGATTATCTGCGAGGTGCTCACGCATAGAGGTTTTTCCCGTCGGGCTCCTATTCTTGATTGATTTGTGGGGTTTAACGTCCCAAAACCTGTTCTGATTATGAGAGACGTCGTAGTGGAGGGCTCCAGAAATTTCGACCAACTGGGGTTCTTTAACGTGCACTGACATCGCACAGCACACGGGTCTCAACATTTCGCCTCCATCGAAATGCAGCCGCCGCGGCCGGGATTCGATCCCGCGACCTTCGGATAACCACTAGACCACCGTGGCGGGGCGGGCTCCTATTTTTGTTCCGTGGAACTGGGAAAATCTAGTTTCGAATTCACATGCATGCTGTATATGCATTTCTCACCCTGAGCTCGGCGCTTAAATCGGGAGGGTGGAAAAGGACGGGGTCCATACACATGTATGAATGAAGCAGCGCTAAAGACGAAGACGTAAGAAAACGCAGAGTGCACAGGACGAGCGCTGTGTGACGCAGCGTCTTTAGCGCTGCGTCAATCATGCATACTTTCCAACTAGCCCAGCTTTCTATTCTACTGCATACACATGTACAACACCCCAGCACACAAACACCCAGGAAGCCAGTGGCATGGGCATTCTCTCACCGCTGTTGGACAAATGTGGGCCCCCTCTAAAGCAAAATCACACTGAAGCATTGTTTCAGCTGGAGCTAAAGCTGTCAAAGCGTTTAGTGCGCAAATAGAAACAGACGGCTAGCGTCACCTAAATCCGACAAGTGAAATTGCTCTAACACGGCAAGTCGTAAGAGCTTCGTTGCGCTCCTTCGAAAAATCATGACGTTTACAGGTGCGTTGAAAGTGACACTGACGTTGACACATACTGATCTGCCACGGAGGGCCTTGGTTTGAAGTAACAAAAAGAGAAAGAAATAATGTCATTAGGAATAGAAAAGAGATTTCACGAAGAACTTTTCTCTATGTATTCGGGAAAGCGAAAACTGCTATACTTCGATGTACAAGAAGAGAAAGAAGAGTGATTGATCTAGGATTCACATACGTAAACGCAATATTTCTTGCTCTGCAACCTTCGCAAGTGCAGCAGTGACGCTTTTAGAGTATGACCATTAGAACAATTTATTGGGAAGAACTTTCCTTTACGCAATACACGTTGGAGTTCTGACTTCGACATGGCAATGTATCTGCAAATGGGCAAGGAATTGACCCTACAAAAAATTCTGAGAACCCTTCTTTTAATACATGTGCCAACGGCAATTTATTAGGAAGGAGTCTTCAGTTTTATAGCAAAAATAAAAAAAAACGCAAACATGTGTGGTGTTGGTGCTCTCAAATGTATAGACGGCTCTTAGTCAGACGTATACCTCACGTATATCTCTGGATGCCACTTCGATCTATAAAAAAGAAAAGTGTGTTTTGGAATGTTTCCAAAATTTGCTCACTTCATGTGCAGCGTGTGCAGTAAAAGTGCGTTTTAAAAACATGGAAGCACTAGCCTAGAAGAAAAGAAAATTTTAAAAAAGCACGACTTGAAGGAAAGCACTGGCGCCAGTTAGCAACAAGCACCTGGTAGGAATAACTCTCCTCAGTATGTTTTTGCGATGTATCGGCCTATGGATGCGTCAGCAGGCTAAGGGATATAGTGAGGGCTCCCATAAACAGCGTGGCGACAACTCTGAACCAGAGCCCGCGTTCATAAAAACAACTTACGATAAGAACGTTCGTAAAAAATATCTTTCACCTAATTTTTACGTTGGACATATCACTGAAAAGCAGGCTGCAGGCCCGTGTCAACAAACACTCACGAAAGAAGAGATTTTTTTGCTTACTTTGGCCATGGTATATTGAACACTCCCTAGCTGCAATGTTTCCAATGCAAAGCTAAGTTTCCTCATTGCAAACAGTCCCTCCCTAAATAGCATCCTTCTCCCCCCCCCCCCCCCGCCCCCCTTTCTTGCGCTGTCTGAGTTCCCTACTGAGCGCAAAAACTAAACCTCAGCAGGCAGACGCATATATTGCCGCCGGGGGAAATGCATAAGGAACTCCGCTGGTCCCAAAGGTACACTTAGACCGCTATCGAAATCGCTTTCAACGCGATATTTCCCGGCGCAGACGCCAGAAAAAAGAAAAAAAGGGAAATAAAGAAATGCAGGAGCGTTTTGTAGAGGTTTGAAAAATTATTGTTAGAAACAACATTAATTTTGCCGAAACACTCCAAGCGTAGCCATACGAATGTCGCGCTTGCGGCGCTGCCGCTATCAGAGGGACCCCTAACACGTTTCGTGTTCTTCGCTATTTTGCAAGAGCTATTTCATTAAAGGTTAGAAAGAACAAGCGCGCTAATGGGCGCCGCGTATCGCGGGAACTATGACAGTGGCACCCTCATTTTCCAGTTCTGCTAATTGAATATATTTGCCTTCTTTTCGTCGAAATAACCATCTCGGTGTTCAGTTAATAAGTTTTTATCTCGCGGGCACATTCAGTTTCGGCATTTGCAATGTATGCATTGCAAAATACGAAAAGTTACCGAGCACACGGAATAAAACAGCTTAATCGTTTCAAAAAAGAAGCCAAAGTGATTGGGACGTCTGTCTCTTCTCAACGAACGCATGTGGGAATGGGACACAGTCCTATCTGCTGGATATTGTGGTCATTTCTCAAACTCCTCTTCATGCTGCTCCGATGCATCTATGCGACTGCGAAAAATAAAGCAATATTTCTAACGACGGTAGCGACGTCGCTTTCGTAAGGATTCAAATGATACCCGGGCTGCATACGACGAGGGAGAAAGATACGGCGAGGAAAGAGCACGTGGTGACACACTTTGGCGCAGATCGTGACATGTGATTTCTTAGAATTGTTCTTTGTTCAGCATATTTATATGGGCATTTCCTTTTCCTGTCAAGAGTCTAGCTCTTGCAGAGAATTCGAGCCATTACAGATTGATATGATCAAAACAGTTACTCGTTAACGGTGTACTCCCGAAACAGGCCCGACAATGTTTACGAAAGTGCGCGTGATGGCTTTGCCATCAATGAAAAATGGTTATGCACATCCACGTAAAACGAAGTAAAAGCGGTCACCATGCATTGCGATATGCGTCTGAGTAAAACCAGTTTCATTTGCTAATGTGTCAGGTCGCCAAAGTGAATTTAATAAATAAAAGTCAATTGGCATTGATTTAATGTCTGCCGATGAAAGAGAAGGGCTGTATTGATGGGTAAAAGCTGAAAGAACACACACATACACAGTTACATATGTTTGCGAAAAGAGACGAAAGAGCAACAGACAAAACGAAGGCAGTCACATTAACAACTCCAATAAAAGTGCAGATAGAAATAAAATGAAAATTTTTATTCCGTTAACACAGGAGATAGATTCGACTTCAGGGAATAACAAGAGCATAAAGCAAAGTAGAAGCACACGGTAATCTTCTTACTCGATTTTTTTAATTATGATAATGCAACGCCACATACATTACGCCAGCAGCGATGTGCGAGGCAAGGGCTTAGAGGGTAGTGCTTTTTGAGGATAAGTGTCAATATCGCCCCAGTTGAATACACTTGAAGCATATCCACAAAGTTTCTTGCAGTACTCCATCCGTCCAAACCATAAATATGCGATAAGCCCAATCGAACAGGCATGTCGGATAACCGACTCTGCTTCGTAAGGAATTGTGTCCTGGGCTGGTTGGTTAGACACAATAAAGCTATTGCTCAAAGCGACGAAGGGTCAGTATTGCCCCGAGAAAACACAACGAGACAGCTAGAACGCATTGTCGACAGACCACCTTCCGTGCACAAAAAAAAAAGAACTACGGCAGCTTCTTGCTATGGTGCGAACACTGTGCATGCAAACAGTGAGGCGGACCACCTCACCTAGCTTCAGCTATCTTGTGCTAAGTTTTCGCGAGATTTTGTGCGGCATCACCAGTAACCGCAAAGAACATTCACGCATTAAAGTATGCATACCGTGTTTATGCTTTCATTGCCATCCACCTTCCTAGTGGTCCTGTGATGCGACTCGCCAGCTCGGATCGTTCTGCCGTCGCCTCTGCACATACAAACTGTGTACTCGGTTTCACACCCTCCTAACTCCGGATCTGCGCATCGCCCCTGCTTCACCATCGCGATACTCGGGGTCGGTTCGAGGTCGTCTTACGTACTCCGAGTAGCGACACGGCGGCTTTCACGCCGCGCTTCCTCTTCTACGGGAATGGCGCACTTCTTCGGTCGCCCCATATATTCACGATGATGTGCTCGGCGTGGAGAAGCAGGTCACTCAATCCCCACGCCTGGGACGAGGAGTTTTTATTACGAGGAAAGGCGAGGGGATGTCACTTCCGCATCTGGAGCCGTGGCCAGACTTCTCGCGGCGCCGATGCCTGACGCGCGGAGTCCCGCCATGGCTGTGGCACTGCTATTTCGCTATTGGCCGCGAGATCCACCTATAGGTGGCAGCACCTTCACCGCGTTAGTGCACATAGCCGGTCGGCTACGCGCATAGAAATTTACACAGCAGATTAACATTGTGAGCGGTTTGAGGCCACAGTCAGCTAAATGAAAGCTTTGACTGCAGTCAGATAGCTATATAGAAGTGCTCTATAGGCGATGCGCAAAGCGCCGACGACGCCATGTGCCGCCACGGCTCGGAAGCGTTGGTGGGTCCGGGTGAGCAATGTTCCCGCGAGCGTGTACGTGAGTGCAGGGATGGATGTGTTTTCATCGTGATTCAGAGATGTCGGGATTCAGAGATGTCGAAAAATAACTGCTACGTTGTCGGCTGCTCAAACAAACACAAAAAATCGCCAGGGACGCACTTCTACAGGTTTCCGGTGCTATTTCATGAGCGACAGCGACGGCGGTGGTGGATTGCGGCTGTACGACGCAGAAGGTCAGCAATCGCGCTTTGCTTACGGCAGTGTTAGAACGATTACCGTATTTTTTTTATTTCTCCATTTATGCCGCTACGTCTTCAGCGAAAGCTACTACGTTTACACTTGGCCGCCTCGCCTGCAGCGTAGACGCTAAAATGCACATGACCTTGTTATTACTGATAAGACGCGGTGCCTAAGCTTTCTTGAAAAACGAATGGCGCGAAGCGCAATGCCAGAGAATGTGGGGCAGGTGACGGCTCCTTTACAAAAGAGCCGTAAAATCACACGTGTGCTGCACGAAATCGGCTGCATTCTACCTATTGATGGCACTGGAATGCGATCACCGGTGCAGAATATTCGCTGTGCGCTCGCCTCAGTTATATGCATATTGGCTGTAAAACATGGCACCTGTGCGCATTGAAGGTCTTGACGATCAAGTAGAATCTAACGCCATTTTGCGGTAATAGCTTGCAAAAAAACCTAGCAAATACGTAGCCAAGCTGCTATGACAAGCAAGGTGACCACCAGCTCCGTAGTGACTCAGTCTCGCGCCACTAGCGAAAGCTGCCGAGATATATTTCACAAGTTTATCGTACTGGTTTCAAAGTTTTACCAACGCTGACCCTTCGCGTGGCCGCACCCCTCAAATCCATGCGCCGGTGCCACAGCGATCCGACAAAATCTACTATATAAACACATGGCATGTAAATGAAGCTACTGTGTCGAGAAAAAACGTTGGTTCACGCGTCAACGCATGCGCGCATTAGTGATCGGGACGTTATAAAGAAAGCGGTGCGATGAGCTCCCCTTCGTAGGGAAGCTTGTTGACGCTTAATAGAATGCTTTGTTGGGCGCGTTGGTTCAACAAGGGATACATTTGAGCGCAAAAAAGGACGAAACACAAGGAAAAGAAGACGTCTACACGAGCGCTCACTACCAACTGTTTTCATTGAGGAAAAACATGGGAATATAACGCTCAGTCCTTTTTTGCGCTCAAATGTATCCCTTGTTGACGCTTGTTTGTGGCAAACACTTGGCGCGTATGGGGACATTGTCGTCCCACGCAGCTGTGACATCGGACACATGTCCACTATTATAATGTGCAGCTCCTTTGCGCACACTATCGCCGCAAAAGTAATTATCTGGGACGCGCACAAGCGGCAAATCGCACGCGCGCACTTCCGTCATGCTTGCAGTGAAATGAGGCGTCTGCTACGCGACCCACCAGCGGTTCCAACGGCCGCCGCTACGCGGCTTTCAGTGGCGCCCATATGGGGATGGTGCACAAGGCCAGGCGGCTCCAGCGTCGCCCCCTGCGTTCAGCGCCAATGCGGGCGCTCCCGCGTCGTTGGGGTGATAAGGCTCCCTCCCGCACCGCGTGCGCGCCTGCTTGTGCGGGGTTGGCGTCGTCTGCATGTGTTCCGACGCAGCTTCTTACCGGTTTTAAGACCGCAGAATGTTTAAAAATTTTCTTCCGTAGGGCTAATATTGCTAAAGAAAAACTTTTATGCGAGGCAGGCCATGTGCATCAAGTTAAAGAAAGTGTGTCTGCATGCGGACGGAAGCGTGGTGACCGGCCGATGTGTCTCCTAAACGCCGGAGTCAAAATGCTCCGAAAGTTCTAAGATTGCCAGGCTGGAAGCAAAAGTGATTTTTATTGGGATCCTTGTTAATTTGTAATTATATTTATCGGTATGTATACACTGTTATCAATATATTAGTCCCATAAAAGGCACCACAATAAAGCAGTGAAAGTCTGTAGCTGGATATATCACGTGTGAGCACAGTGCTTGTGTGCGCGTGTTGGAAAGAAAAGCTGTGAAGCCACGGACTGCAAGACCTCGTCTGTTTATTTCCGTTAATCGTACTTATACAATGTGAGAAAACGCGGGGCCTGTGCCAGGTAGCGTCGACAATGTACGTCCATTTATTTATTTCTACATAATGAAAGCTGAACTAAGCAGTACGGTTTCAACTCGTTTTGAAAGATTCTGTTAGAAACCAAAAAGAAAGAGAAACACGACAGGAAAGAAAACAGCAGGACGCCTTTGAGTGGCTTTTGTTATCCGGTGCCTCAACTCCTTCGTGCGCCGTCTACCCTGGCAGGCGCATGCAAGAGGCACACGGTCCGTTTTTAACGAGTTTTTCTTCTTTCCTCCCTTTTTTTTTTTTTTGCAAGAGGCACTCCGGTAGACCGCGATCCTTGTTCTGGTCGGAGTACCAACGAAAGAAAAAGAAAAGACCAAACCAGTCAAATGCGTGAGGGGACTCTAGGACAAAAAGGAAAAAAAAGAGGAAAAGGGCAGCAGCGCGGGCCGCGAACGAAATGTATGGAGCGCCTCAGTCCACACTGCTATGCGTGTCGCAGCCTGGTAGCCCACACAACGGCTCGTTAAAAACAGCGCGAACCATTGTAAATCGACAACACATGTCGCCTGGAAGTATAAGAGCATTCCCGGAACGAGCGTACCAACTCACTCCCTTTGACTAAAGTCCCTAGATTTTAGAACGCGATCTAGGGACTTTACCTTTGACAACCCACCTTTCACGTACTCCACGCAGAATGCCGGGGGATAGAATGCTCGTTACATTGCAAACTAGCAAAACATGTCGTCTGCTGAGTAGAAAGCGTCGACGGAACGCGCGCGCGCGAGCGACCTCGCTTCTCCTTCAGCATTGAGTTTTCTGGAGGCTATAAATATTTGTCCCTGGTGATCTGACTAAGTATTGTTACGCCCGAGGACAAACAAATCTTGTTGCTGAACACCGAGCCGCAGTACGACTACCTTTGGAAGAAACGAAAAACCGCAGGAAAACGCGAATAACTCGGTTCTAAAGCTACCGCCAGCCCTGCGACCGGAGCTTCTATCACCCCAACGACGGGCGTGCCGCCGCGGTGGCGCTCCCGTCGGCGGAGAGTTACAAGTGCACCATCCCCATAGGCGCTGCGCATCGCGTATAGTGTCACGTTAGTGTTCGAAGTAAGTAGAACGTTCTTATTGCACGTGAAAGAACTGTAATAGGCCATTCAGTGGGGCACTATCCCTGCATCGCAGTCTGGCTAACTCGGCCTTTCCTTTTTTTTTTCTTCGGTGACCATACTTCAATAGTGTTTTGCCTACAATCTTCGTATAATGTTACGTGAGTGAAATCGTCCACTATTGATTTCTCGCTCGTCTTTTCACAATTAGATGAAATAAAAAAATCTACGAGAGCGCATTCAGTTAAAGTAGCAGCTAATGGTGCCCTACACGACCACTTACACGCATATGCAGGGTGTTTTTTTAGTTGCAACACATTTTTTAAATTAGAAAAACATAAATCGCGGGAATGTCTTGTGTACCGTTCGAGTGTACGTGTTGGCGGCCTCTAGATACAAAGCAATTCCCGCGCTTGAGCGCATAATTAGCGAAATATCGCTAATTAACTTTTTAATTATCAGTAATTGGTGGCTACAGCAACTTAGTGCTTTGGAGCCCGTCCTCGGCACTACCTATCCCAACGATCAAATTTTGAATAGCGGAGTGCATGTCGGAGCTACGCGAACAATTAGTTCCCTGTGGCAGGCTCCTTGAAACCGAAACTGGCCGGGAAAATGGCGTCTGTGACGTCGATGTCGCCGCCTCCCCGGATTTCGTCACTCGCCCGCGGCGCCCAACACCGCAGATAACAAGGAGATAACGCAAGCTGCTTGCGCGGCCGGAGCGGCGATGACCACGGGCGAGTGGCGAGTGACGAAAGCCGTGGAGGCCGCGACATCGACGTCACAGATGCTCGTTTCCGGGCGAGTTTCGGTTTCAAGGAGCCTGCCACGGGGAACTAATTGTTCGCGTAGCTCAGACATGCACTCCGCTATTCAAAATTTGATGGTTGGGATAGGTAGTGTCGAGGACGGGCTCCAAAGAACTCATTTGCTGCAGCCACGAATTACTGATAATTAAAAGGTTAATTAGCGTAATTTCGCCAGTTATGCATACAAGTGCGGAAATTTTTCTGTATCTAGGTGCCGCCACTCCGTATACTCGAATGGTACACAAGACATTCCCGCGATTTATGTTTTTCTAATTTAAAAAATGTGTTGCAACTAAAAAGAAACCCTGTTTATCATCTCTCTCTCTCTTTCGATCTTCGATAAAATGGAAGGCACTTAACCCGCACTACTATTCAAACTACGTGACTGTAACGCCGCTTTGCGTTCAGAATGTTTGGCACACGCTTCGCGTGAGCAAAATCATTAATTGCTAAAATCATGGCTTTCTTCGCACGATTACTTGTGTTACCGTGATACGATGTTCCAATTACTGAGGCAGCAGGAACATGCTTTCTTCAAGCGAGAAATGTGGGCTATTTTCCGTCATGCTAACGACGTCACAATGACGCTCAACTTATATTAACTATCGGGCTTGCTCGTCGGAAATGATTCTCGCGTAATACAGTATTTATTCCTTGTTGGCGGAAAATTTAGGCTAAGTGCCAGAGTTCATTTGGGAGACGCATACTTTGTCAGTAGTGGTACCAATGCTGTGCAATAAAAGGACGCCATAAGCACAATGAGAACTCATCGCGGGTCCGCCAAGTTACAGTCACGCTATTATAGTCACGCCAATGAACAAGAACGCCGTGACATTAGTGCATGTTTCGGGTTATTTTTGTCGGCCACTGAGAGATATCTGTATAAGCATAATTGTGTCGCCACAAAGCAATCACGTATCGCGAGGCTATATCACTACCACACTGCATTTACAAGTTGATACTGTTCGCGTAATTTGTTTAGAATGACGCCAAATGGACTTAGTCGTATTCTTGGTAGACACGGGAACAACTAAAGGGACGTAATTGTGTCGAACCAGGCGTGTGACGAATGCATGGCAGGTTCTCGACACACGCACTCAGTGATCTTAACCAATAGCGATGACTGCAGCGCAAAGCCAAATGCTTTTGTGCACTTGGATAACAATACATGCAAGAAATTAACACTGCAGCAGCACGAGGAGCGTATATCGTGGAGGCTATGCATTACGTGCAAGCGCATGTGAACGCGCAGTGGCTAGCAGACGGTGCGAGGAGCCATCCACACTAGGGAGTTTCGTCCTTTCGCCGCTAGGTGCCGACTATTCTCTAGCATCTAGGCCAATAGCGTTTGATGAAAGGCCTCCGCTATTGTGTGTGGGGGCTGAAGGCTTGAGCGCAAGGACAGAAAGAAGTCCGCACACGAATGCCGCACATTGGGCATATTACAGAAGTTCGCGCGCACTTGTTTCGTGATAATTTCATGATGACTATAGTAATTCGTAGGCATCAAATAGAATCAGCTCGCACAGTACAGAAAAGAATGGAGACCATTGGAAGAGGTCTTCGTCTTGCAGTGGACATAAGATGGGCTGGTGGTGATGATGATACTTGCGAACGATCAGGCGCCTTTCCCCGGCTTAAACAGCTTTGTTGTTAAAATAAAATGAGGCAAAAATATATCTATATAGTACGTGCATGTACAGGGTGGCAATATCCAGTCTGCCGGCACCCACATAGCCAGTGATCAAGCAAACCCTTCCTTTGTTTTTTCTGAGCGATATACACAACGTGCGCCCTGCGCTCACACAGAGGTCATGTGGGGCCATCGTGATATCGAATAAATTTAGGTGATTTTTTCCTTGGTGCCTGCCCTGAGATATATAACAATCCCATATGTTTAGATCGTTTATTTATGCCGCGTTCTTACGAAAAAGCTATTTCGGGCCCGGCGCCTTTTGTTCTCTGGCTCATAATTTTTCGTTTACAAGCATATGTTGTTGGATGGCCGGTTTCGCTTTATTAAAGAGCGGAAATAGGCGCTAACAAAGGACAATTGACGGCAGAAGGGCAGACGAATACGAGAGCTTGTCTTTGTCCTTCTATCCTATGTCGTCTGTCGTTTGTTTGAGCTCACTTTTTTTCTTCAAGAGCACTGTGCCTCCATAGTTTTGCGCAGTAGTTTTATTATGAGTCTGTAGATATCGAGTTGTATGGCATTCAATGCAACTAGACGGTACACGCAAAAGTTCATGCCTGCACACTATGCCTTTTATCTTTCCTTTTTTATTTTCATATACACGGACAGGAAAGCGAAAAACATTAATATCGCCTAACTCGAAAAAATAAATGCAGTACAATGGCGTGCATACTGCACGAAAAAAGGCAATGGAAAAAAATTGTTGCGTCAAAGACCCGACGCGAGAAATCGACACCAAGAAAAAAGTAGGGAAAGACATATATATATATATATATATATATATATATATATATATATATATATATATATATATATATATATATATATATATATATGCTCAAATGTATCCCCTATATATATATATATAGAAGATATGTGGAAAATTTATAACATTAGAAAATACAGGATATTATCGCACTTTTAGAGGCATTGCATGCTTCACGAGGGCACGCGCCGTAAAATTTGTCGGCGCTCAGTAAATGACAAAATTAGGCTTATTAACTTTTAAGCCAGGACGGATAGATAATCAAACCTCATTGGAGAATGGTAGTTCTTCATACAGAGAATCCATTATCTATTGCAATATTTGTGAAGTGACGACGCTGTGAATTTCTACAGATGTGCGGCTATTTTACCCAGGAAGCGAAAAATGAGTGGTCAAAGAGTGTGGATGCCGCTACTTTCGGCAGTGCCTGTGCGATATAGTTACTTCCCTCCTATTGCCGAGTGACTACGAGTGCCACAGATGCTGCATGACGAGCAGACAGTGTTGTACGGAACGCCGTTCCAACTAGCGGCGTTCCTGGAATTCGTTCCTTTTTGGAGGAACGGAGGAACATCATCGTTCCTTTAAGGATTGGTGGAACTGTAACGGTAACGCGTTACATTTACGAGTAACGGCAAAGCGCACGACGTTGCTTCTGTAAACATTCCACAGGCGTTCCACATGCAGGCTGCATAGGCCTGGCTGCAACCGCCGGGGCCGAGCCCCGAGTTCCTGTTTTTTTGTTAGCAGTCTCGCTCACTCAAACGAAGCCACACGCCAAACATCATTCCTTTACTCTCTCTCTTCAAGGTTTCGACGAGGGAGAAGCTTCGCTTTCGCCAAGGCAGCCAATGCGGCCGCTCCCTGTGGCTGGAGAAAAAAATTTCCTGCCCTCACGGCACGGAAACGCAGGCCGAACCGTAGGCCGAACTTGCACGGCAACGCAGACGGAACCGCCGCGAACCGAGAAAATCCTTTCGTCCCTTCAGATCCTGCCGCCACGGCTCCCTTCGAACTAAGACACTGTCAACATGAGCTTTGCTATCGCCGCTGAACGCATTGGTTCTAAGAATGCGGTTAGGGCTTCCATGTGCGGGCCTCGGCGTCACTGGCACTTTCTACTCTGGAGACCTCTCAGCAAAGCAAGCGAGCAGTTGCAGCGTTTACACTGCGGAGGATACGAAAGGGAAGGGGAAGGAGGCTAGTTACACTCGCAGGCGCCCGCAGGGGCGCAGGGAAGCGCGCGGGGCGAGACCGATGACATGGCGAGGGACAGCAGCCTTTCGCTTTGTCTGAGCCTGTCTGAACAGCAAGCACGGGTCGTTCTGAAGGATGAACACACTGTAGACATCCTTCACTTGGCCTTCGGAAAACGTGGAACACAATCTTGCCTCCTCTAGCATCTGGATTCTGTTGCAACGAAGAAAGTGCAGGTATGGTTTATTTGTTGTTCTTTCTTATTCGCATAACGAGAAGTGAGTTTTGTATTGTAAGTGTAGACCGGTCCATTTGTTACATTGTAGTTCAAGTTAGATATCTCTTTTGCCATCTCTTGATCTCAAAAATACTAGGCTCACGCTCAGTAGTATGCGTGCACCTTTTTGCTACTTGGGTTGTGCCGGTGTGCTGCTGCGAACCTTTCATGTGTGAGGTACGCCATTTTTAGTTGCAGACGTCATTTTTGGGTTGGCGTCCGTTGAAATGATGCATATGACTCTTTTATTTATGTATTTATTTCCTACCCATCAATGTCATTTTGCGATGGCATGAATGTGGGGCTGCTGTACAAACTGAACATCCAAATAAATCGTATTCCTTATAAGCCATAAGAAAGAAGGAAATAGCCCCACGTTATATAATTCGCCGGCAAGATGAGCAGATGGCCATAGTTAATTTCCCAGTAGGTGTTGAACGGTCGGCTGTCGGAGCCCCTCGATGACTCTAGTGCACGGTGGCAGCACGAAGGAGCAGTCATTGGCCGGTGCAGGGGACATTTCGTTGAAACGTCAAAGCGTCTGCCTGGGTCCAAGCCCGAACCTTCGCTCTTTTATTACTCCAAAAACATTACTTCTTGATCCCTTTGATAAACAGAGATGTTACAAGCAAACAAATCACACACAGAGTCTATACAGTCTGAACCAATGGCTCCAAGGCTTTCATTGCAGTATCGGTTCAGAGAACATAATTCACAATACGCAAGCGGATACGTTTACCGTGCAGCACGTGTTATTTCCATTCCCATGCATTAGAAGTGGCGTCTCGCTCTTGGATGTCCGCTGGCACAGGCAGCCAGGCTTTGTCTGCCTTTGTCTGCCCGCCGAACAGTGCTCTATATACATGTCCTTCCAGACTTCGTCACACAAGCTGTCAGAAGATGAGCAGTGGGGCCATGAGTAGCGCCGTTTCAACACGCATCGAATGTACAACAGGCAAACGAGGGCCCATCTATCACTAAGCAGTTGCGGTCATTGTCGTTTCCCAGGCCCGCTGACAGCTACCTTGAAACTAGCTACTCCGAGTGGGCGCTCTTTCGACGGCAACCACTTAGCGGCATTTCTGCCTGTATGAGTACAGTGGCTAGAATACCTTAGCTTGAGGTCTAGGGCGTCGTCCTCCTAACTCAGCCGACCCGCGTTTTCTTGTTTATAAAAACGGTGGGTAAAAAGCGGCAGTGTTACCCTGCGCTTTTCACTACCCGCATACAACGGTCCACAAGCAGCAATGCCAACCCTGTATGCCTCAGACTGACTGCCATGTAGTTCGAATTCTTCCCACCTACACACAATGCGCGCCGCCATAAATAACAACAAAAGAACAGCATCACAAATGCTTTAAAATTGTGAGAACTAAGCAAAATAAATATATTCAGAACTGTCGATTTAAGCACTAAAAAGGCTACTAATTTTGACCGAAAGAGCTTAGGACGGGAAATGCTGACGACATATCGGGAAATATTGTCCCATAATTGGTAGGCGTCGGTGAAGCACAAACTTTTTTTAATTGAAGTGGTGAATAGGAGAGGTTGGTGCCTTTAGTAGGGCACCGGCTACTCCTTCTCGTTTAGCACTCCCAGACAAAGTTCAATAAAGAAGTAAAAAAAGAACAGCAATATAAAAGAGTTTTACAAGACATACACATTAGTAACACTAAAGCAGTCGGCGCTATATACAGTTTGACAGTGCATGGGTCAGAGTTCCGTGCCGACGTTCACATAGGAAGCGTCTGCACATGTGATTAGGATAGTTCATATGAACGTCTGTGCGAAGCAAACACACACAACACAAGTAATTAGACATAATCTGAAACATGTTCGAACAACAAATAACACTGTTGAATACATAGGGCTTACGTTATTCGTTTGGTCTTTCGAATGAAGCCAAAGTTAATATTTCCAGAGGATATTGGTGGCTTCTAAGAACTTTTTTAGTGCATAAAGTGCTCTTTTCTGAAGGACCGCTGTTTACCACGGACCAAGGATCTTTTCAGGTAAAATCGTCTTCAATCTAAAAGCGACAATTTGGCTCGCAACACACTCCGTGGCGAATCGTACTTTGTGCACTCGAGCAGAACATGATGTATATCTTCGTCTGGGTGGCCACATGAGCACTGCGGGCTAGACACCCATTGGATCCTGTAAAGGAAGTGCCTCGTAAATGCTGTACCAAGCCGCAGGCGGTGCAGCAATGTTTGAAACTTTCTATTTTCGTTCAGACTTTTTGGAATCGATAGTTGCATGCCTGGGTCAATGGAAAATAAGTCTGATCTCTTTGATTTTTCGTCAAACCAACCCTCTTTGCTGAGCTCAAAGGACATTTTTCTCAGGAGTAGACGGATTTCATTGCGCGAAATAGGAAAACCAATCGTCTCTGCGTTACTATGTGCACGACCTGCTGCTGCATCCGCTGCTCTGTTACCGGGAATATTGCAATGTCCTGATATCCACTGAAGCGTAATTGTGTGGTTCATAGCACTTCCTTTTGTGTGTTCTTTGAGCGTCTCGTACAGCAATATACTATCTAAAGTTATTTTCTCATTGCTTTTTAGCGATGCAAGGGCTGCTTGCGAGTCACTAAGAATAAGCCATTTTTGCGCCTTTTTTACTGTTGTAATGAAGCGCAACGCACAGAGGATTGGAAAAAGCTCTGCAACACTGGAGGATGTCAAACGAGAGATTTTAAATGTTTGCTCTATCGACAACTGTGGTACAACAAATGCAGAAGTAGATGAGTTATTACACGAACCATTTGTATAAACGTGGATGTACTCTGGATATGCTAAGTAAATTTGGAATAGCGCCAGTTGCTGAGCGGCTACCATGAACATTTCTTTTTTATATATTATTCCCTCAACTGATAATTCTACTTTAGGCTTTGTTAACACCCAAGGAGGGTAGCTAATGTCTACCTCAGATATTTCGAAACACGGCAGTGTTGCTTTGTATTGACGAACAGTATCGTGAATTCTGCTCGTGTTTCTTTAGCTTAGTGCGTAGCTTAAGGGATGAGCCTCGTATTGTGTTAAAATGCGATAAACGTGTCTTCAAGTTTCAACCGTTCGCATGACTGAAAATGGCGGGTAGCGAGCTTCAGCGACTACCAGTGAACTCGAGGTCGCCTGTGGGACACCAAGACAAATCCTCAGCCCCCTTGCGAGTAAGCGTTGAAGACGTTCCTCGGAACTTTGCGATAAGCCATGGAGAATAGGCGCGGAATAACCATTTTTTTTTTGTTTTATGAGGGCATTATGCACTTGTAATAGGGAAGAAGACTGATCCTCCCCATGTGGTGCCAGCGAGTTGGCGAAGTACATTTACTACTGTGTTCACCTGTTTCTCAACACCACGAATATGCGATGCCCACTACAACTGTCTGTCAAGAATAATGTCAAGGAATTTATGGTCGTTTGCGAACATCAAAGATTGTCCTTCAAGTGTAAGATTGAAGTCCTTCAGATGTCGCCTAGTGAAAGGCAGTACTGCAGTTTTCGCGAGCGAGAGACTCATACCTCTTTCTTTCAAAAAGTTATCTATAATATCAAGGCCCTTTTGCAGTGTTGATTGTATTTCTCTTACATGCAGCCCAGATGCCCATATACAGATGTCATCTGCGTACAATGAATAGTGCAGGCCTAGCGGTAGCTGTTGTGGTAAGGCAGCCATGACACAATCGAATAGAAACGGACTAAGAACGCTGCCCTGTGGAGCGCCCTGTGTGACGATGTGACAGTTGTTTTTACCGTCAGTTGTCTCCATGAAGATTTTTCTTTCGCTCAAAAAATTGGATGTCCATCGCAGTGTTCGACCGCTTATTCCAAGATCTAACATGCCAGCAAGCATGTGTATGTGATTTACTGTGTCGAATGCTCTCTGAATATCTAAGAATACTGCAACTGTCAAATGTCCACACATGCGTTCGTGTTCAACGCATGCGACTATGTCTATCACAACATCTATGGCACTCCGCTTTTGTCGAAAGCCTGTCATGTAGTTCGAAAGCACCTTAGTGTGTTCGCACCCCCATTGCAGTCGACTGTCTACCATCTTCTCCATTAACTTACAAAGACAGCTTGTGAGGCTGACAGGTCTGAAGGAGTCAAAACAAAGTGAAGTCTTCCCTGGTTTGAGTAGTGGGATTACCCGTGCTAACTTCCACGAATCTGGAAGAGCCTCTCTTATCCAGATATCATTAAATATCTCCAGAATAGAGGTTTCTGCCTGCTGGTCCGAGGTTCTGTATCATCGTATGCGTTACGCCGTCTGGGCCGGCAGCTGTCTTCTTACGACGTAACGCAAGAGCACTTTTCAGTTCTTCTAAACTGAATTCACAGTCAAGTTGAGGGTACTGTGACATAAAGCAAGCACGAACCTTCTGATCTTGAAGCGCTACGGAACTTTGAAGCTCTGGGCAACCAACTGATAGCCCTGGTCTAGTTATAAACTGACAAATTCATCAGCGGCAGCTGTTTGTGGAGTGTTTCGGGCTACAGCAAGGGCTGGGAAAGGGTGGCTTTGGGTAACGGGGCCACTAAAGGATCTTACAACGGTCCGTATTCTTAGAACTGGAGTGAATGGGTACAATGACGTACAGTATTCGCGCCATCGCCGTGTACCTAATTTCTGTAAGCGTCTTCGCGAAGTGGAATGAACTTTCTGTGCCATCTTGTAGTCAAGTTTTCCGCTGCGACAGTAAGCACGTTCTGCTCGTCGCCTGATTGCTCTAAGACATTCGTATTCCCCATCCACTGCAGAGTACTCATTCGGAACAACTTGTTTTGTACAATTATTATAAGACTCGCACAACACTTCTGTAAAACTTTCGAAGTTCGGTTTTTCGCCCAATGTGTTAGTTATGCAGTGACGAAATTATTACCAGTTAGTATATTTTGAATAGTGGCGGGTCCGTGGACTCCGTATAAGCCGATGCTTTACTAAAATTGGAAAATGGTCTCTGCCATGGGTTCAATATTTGTCGACCACTCAACGCCATCGAGGAGGTCATGTGAACACAGCGTAACATCTATACAGCTGGAGTAGCGATACCCTCGCAGAAACGTTGGAGAGCCATCATTTAACACCACAAAACTGCATTTTTCCTCGGCACACTCGACAATTTTTCCAGTAGAATCAATATATTCACTACGCCAGATGACGTTATGTGCGTTGAAATCTCCACAAACCAGCACAGATGACTTCGCAATGCTAAACATATTTTCTAACTTGTCTAGAGCAATTCTGCTAGAAAGTTGCAGGTAAAGACTTATCACTGTAACAGGTGTGTTCCTAGCCGATATCCTGCACGCTACAAACTCCGGTGTTTCAGAATCGCTCGACTGTACTACATGATGGCAAGTCTTTTCTCATGCGTAACATTGCTGTGCTAATTCCACCAATACGTGATGATTTATAAATAACATCATTTGAAAGACGCAAAGTGTCTCCTACGCCTGCCTGCTGTATACATAATACAGGAAAGTTATGCTGAGCGAGTAGCTTGCGAAAGTCGGCTGACTTGTTCCGAATGCTATTTGCATTCCACTGAAAAATGAATACATTGTCATAGCGACTACTCATTGTAAACCTGCCGTGACGCTGATGATGGTTGTAGAATCACCAATGACTCCATAGACAGCAGTTCTTTTACCTCTGGCAGGTTGTTTGCTTGTGGAACGGCGCTGAGGATTGCACGCAGAGCTGTGAAAAGCATGGGCAGAAGGAGCACGTGATTGCACGCAGAGCTGTGAAGGAGCACGTGAGCCATAGTTACGTGCGCGTGATCACTTGTCGACGCTGAAGCTCCTGCCGTGGTAGGAGCAGGTTGTCGAAGTGCTGCTCGAGGTGGTAGCTGAGATGACTGGTGTCGCTGGGGCGAATGCTGAAGTCGCTGAGATGAAGTCAAATGAGGTTGCTGAGACAATGGAACAGGTTGCGGCTGAGCGGTTCGGCCAGACTCACGTGATGTCTGGGCACAATGTGCCGCATTCCCTGTAGACTGATCATGACGCTCGGTGCTGGGACCTTGACGAGCAGATCGCTTTAAAGTTACCGAATAACTGCGTTTGTCTGTTTGCTCCCGCTCTTGGTTGGAGATAGAAGGCGCGTATCTTACGGTTTCAGGGTTGGGTTATGGCGCATTATGCTCAGGCAGTCTCCCGTACATCAGCTCGTGCCTACGCAGCTTCGAGGCAGCTATGTTCTGTGGGCACCCGAAGTACGAAGCTGCGTGGTTCCCCCACAGTTTGCGCACTTTGGCTGACGCACTGACTTGCACTCTGAGCGGTTGTGATCCTCTGAACAAATCTTGCCGCGACGTGGGCTGTGGCAGTTCTTCGCTAAATAGCCAAAGCTTTGACATTTGAAACACCTCAGCGCAGGGCCTATTTATTCTTTCACTGGATGACTCGTGAAACCCAAATGAACTCTCTGCGGCAGTGGTTTGTGTTCCCTGAAGTGTAGAATAACGGTTCTGAGGTGATGAGATACTACCGATCCATCTTCTTGAAGATTAAATCTTGCCTGACGGCGGGAAGATGTCACTCCAAATTCATTGAGGAAATCAACCAGCTGTTCTTCTGTGTACTGAATTGGCACATGCCGTATCTTGCCAACGTTGCTCACTCTAAACCAAAATGGACGAAAAGGGGGCATGCTGTTCGTCCTTTCGGGGACTACGTGGGCTGCCACAGATTTTGAACCAATTTTGGAGTAACTGCGAGACTAACAGCAGCGGTTCAAGTTTTTAGTCCCCTGCAGTTCCCACTCGATGGTAACTGTTGAACCAATTCTGACCAACCGGAAAAAAGAAAACTGGAGGCTTCCCCTAGCGGATCACATCTTTCACTCGATTTATCAGCATTTATGTCACACACACGAGCTTTATCAGCATTTAATATCGCATATACAGACTCCTATGAATTCAAAGGAACATCACACACGTATACACGCAAACATACACGCAAGCATATCAAAGTAACGCACCACATAGACCACTTACCTCACGCAACCATACACTGACGGTCGGGTATATATACCCGCACATATCACCTCACATGTAGCGCCGGTGGTAAGCTCCTGTTCAGCGCAATTAAAAATATATATTCACAGAACAGCTGTGCGGTTAGCGTCGGCTCATAGATAACCCTGCACCGCACATAGCTCTTAAACTAAACCCGCCCGGGAAGGTGATAACGGCGCTCTCTTTTAAACAAACGAAAACAACCGCACATGTCACTTCCTATCTAGCCGCGTACGCTTCGAGGCTCTCTTGGTCGTCTCGTTCGCCAGGTAGACACCGAAATTTGGGTGTTAGGGTAGAAATGGAATCGAATCCCGGCCGCGGCAGCTGCATTTCGATGGAGGCGAATGTTGAGGCCCGTGTGCTGTGCGACGTCAGTGCATGTTAAAGAACCCCAGGTGGTCGAAATTTCCGGAGCCCTCCACTACGGCGTCTCTCATAATCAGAGCTGGTTTTGAGACGTTAGACTCCACAAATCAATCAAATCAATCAAGGGCAGAAATGTATGATGAAAAAGAGCGACTGATATTTAAATCACTAACATAACATACTTGTCACGTACGTACATCACGCTTAACGATGCCGCAATCGCGTGTGGCTCGTGCCCGTAAAGTCGTCGGCCTGTGGTATAGGCGGGCCGGCGTCACAGGTGCTTGAATTTCCTACTGCCTGTGCCAATCAAGGAGCAACCAAAACAGACATTTCACGTGCCATTTGAACACACTAAAAAGGGCGCGCGGTTTGTACTCTCTTGCGATTGAAACGTACAGCATAACAAGCACACAGATATAGGCGAATGCGTTGTTATCTCCAAAGGCAGCCTACCGAGCGGTAGGGGGTTAGGAATGGAACCCCGGTCCCCAGGTGCCCCGGTCCCCCGGTCCCCAGGCTACGGCGGTTTTTTCTGAGTTCCATGACTATGTGTGCTAATATATTTTGTCTGTGGCTTTCTGATGCCTGCGCTGCGAATGTTCTAATTATTGTGCGCTTCGATGATATTCCCCAGCATATTCGAGCAGTTTGTGTGCATAGGGCTATGCAGCCGCGTTGTCTCCGCCGGCTTTACACTGTCTTGGAAATAGAGACGCTCGTTTTACCTAGGTTTTTCTGCCTGCATGCGGTGAAGAGTTCCAATGCTAATTTTTCTCGCTGATCTCGGCTGTCGCGTTATATCTCTTAAATTGACATTCTGTCAGAATACCGCTTTCTTGTTTTCCCATTTGCTCTGTCGAACAAATACGAAAAAAAAGAAGACTGTAACAAGCGCGAGTAGTTGGGAATAATTGGCTTAGGTTCCTCCGCCACGCCACAGCCACAGCTTTTGCCATTCTGATGCCAGTGAATATAGTGAAGGGCCCCGCATCGCATCGGGAAAGCGAGTGGCAGAGTGAAAGAGAGAGGGAGAACGCGGTATTAGCACGCTCCGCTGTTTGTTCCCGAGGTCGCGATGCCATAAACAGCGCCGACACGGGCAAATAGCTCGCGGCCACGTCCTTGCTTTCAGCGGCGTTTCCTATATACCTGGCCACCCTCTATCCTGAACGCGCACAGAGCGCGTGCCTCGCAAGTAATGCCTAGGCATGTGCGACCAGTCTCGCGAGACTCATTGGCTGAGTGAAGAACGAGAAAGAAAGAAAGAAAGAAAGAAAGAAAGAAAGAAAGAAAGAAAGAAAGAAAGAAAGAAAGAAAGAAAGAAAGAAAGGGAGGAACTTGCGGACCGAGGAACTAATGCGTTTCGTTCCCCGTCTACCGAACAGCGCTCGATAGACCCGAAGAAGAATGACGCTACCTGGCCGCTCGAATCGCTTGGATGGTAGAGGACAACTATGAACTGTTTCACTCGAGGCAACGCGGTACCTTACAGACCACCCTCTTCACACAGTGAACCCCGTAAAACTAAGATTTAACACGAAAGAAAACGCAGAGGGCGTTTTTCACATTTATGCTCGGCAGAAGGTACAGCTTGTCCTTGCTCAATTTTGTCTCATTGCATTACCAAGAAAGAAGCTATGAGAAAGGTGGAAATAACTTCGAATATGATATTTAACGACTTGGTGGATTGCCAGTTAAGGACAGCGCGAATGGTCGACTCTGCACTTGTCGTTGTCGTCGTCGCTGTTGTTGTTGTTGTTGTTGTTGTTGTTGTTGTTGTTGTTGTTGTTGTTGTTGTTGTTGTTGTTGTTGTTGTTGTTGTTGTTGTTGTTGTTGTTGTTGTTGCAATAGTGTTGGTGGTGGTGGCGGCGGTGGCGACACTGTCGTCATCGTAATCATTTCTTAAACGTGACATTTATACCATTAAGTAAAACTGCCGCATGGGCAAGTACAAAACGAGTCATTTTTTAAGCGGCCCCACAAAGCACCGCGAAACACCGCATGGCGCACAAACATAAGCGCCGGCTTTCAACTCGTACTCATTCAAGTAAACAAGACATGCATATACGTCCACACACGGTTAAACGAGCAACAGAAAAAATTTATCCGTACAAGCAAATAACTCCTTTTGTAAAACAACATAACAATAACTTACGTACGCAGACGAGTAGAGAGAGAGAAAGAGAGAGATAGACGCGTAGGACAGTTTGCCAGTGGGGGATAGTGGTATAGAGTCTGGACGCCTCCAGTTTGGGCTGCCAAGGTATGCAGCTTAAGGTTGGCCAGGGCCTTTTCCTCTGTAACTTGCGCCTATGGATACATGATTACTTTTTATCGTGTATATGCTATGTGTGGATAATCTCCCGAGTTGTCCGGTCACGACGCCTGGAGACAACGTAGCTCGATCGAACTGAGGCGTTGTTAAATTGAAATCACCTTATACGCTTCATTCTAACGGTCTAATCTGATTCCTTCTGTATTCTGTTTAATGGTACTCTTAAAACATAATGATAATTTGAGGACTTTGCATGCCATGTCACGACGAGTCTAAACCATCATACACAGGGACATGCGTCAACACTTTACCTTATAATTTGCACAGGTTATTTATCTGGTTACTCTTACTTCGTAAATATTTCAGTCATTCTGCAAGGACAGGCAAGATATCAACTCTAGCCCTTTACTTGATTGTTTAACACTTTAACAATCAACTTTTTAGCATGGAAGAGCTCTATGCCGGAGTGAACCACGACCCCAACAAGTCATATCCGTATCGGAAGTGGCGCGTTAAAACACATGTAAGCACAACATAGAAAAGCACGCAGAAAAACTTCCTTTGATGCGCTGAGAATCGAACTCAGAGTCCCCCGCTCTACGATGAAAGGTGGATGGTTCTCTACCCACTGCGCTATCAGCGCACATGTTAGAAGTTGTACGAACGCTGCTTAACGGCCTCTAGATCTGCATGTAGGTGGCAGCACCGTCACCGCGTGTGTGTGGATTCGTTCGCCGGCGCGCATTGAAATGTAAACAGCGGCTATCGACACTTGGGAGCTTCGTCCACTCACCGCTAGGCGCCGACTGTGTTCGATCTCGAGGCCAATAGCCTTCCTTATCTCGCTCTTTCCCTCCAGGAGAGGCGAAGTGAAGCACTCCAGCTTCACTTTCCTCTCCTGGATAGCGGCACCGGTCCAGGCACGTTGCAAAGTCACGGACGGACTATAGAGAGGCGCGGGCGCTTTCCTGTGCGTGTCTCCCGTCCGACTGTGCCAAAGTGCGCGTGCTTCACTTCGCCTCTCCTGGATGCCGGCACCGTTCCAGGCACGTTCCAAAATGCGCCTCTATATGCGCGCGCGGAGCCGCACGTGCGCACTGGCTACAAAGTTGACGGGTCAATGTGGCGCAAGTAAACATTATTGATACCTTTGCCGTGCGCCATTTGCTAGCGAGTATGTAACACTACTTCATTTACCTTTAAAGGGTTGGTCATGGATATTATCGAGGCGACGCGTGAACGTGGGGTCATCTACTTCAAACGGTGCCGTACCAGCGAAACACCAATAGCAAGGAGCAAGTTCACCTCAATCTACAATATACATTCAACTGCTTATGTGACGACACGCCACTTTCGTGTTATACCGATTCCTCTGACAAAGGGATTAGCCACTTTTTCCTTCATGCATTGTTCTCACGCTACCTAATATAGGAAAACGAAAAAGAAAGCATCAAATGCGCAAGATGGATTCTCCGACTGCTCGTAGTTTATAACCAAATGTGGATCCTTTGTGCGGCTGTGCACAGCGAAGACGTGGTAGATTTTCGAATGGTGAGAAAGAATACGAAGTGGCAGAGGGCTGCAGCACCAGCATGAAGTTTGTGGTGGTTATCGTGTAACCCGTCATTCATAAGAACCATCACAAAGTCGGTTGCTGTGACTGGCCGTGGAGCCAGTAAGAATTATATGCGTGCTTTGTTACCTCTTCCAAAAAATGTAGAAAACAAAGAAGAATGAGGTATGGGCTTTCAATGTCTCGAGGACGAAGTGGTGTTCAGAAGCTTTTCTGCCGCTGCAAATTCCACGTGGAAGCCCATTGCACATTGGCTTCCTTACTTTCCACTGAATTAGAAGTAAACGCTCCTGTTTACATCGCTGTCGCTCCGAAGCGCGACCACGGTGGTCGCACAAGTTACTGGCTTAATAGAGACTCATAAATTTCAAACTATAGCGGCAACCAAACATGATGGAGCCGTCGCCTATTAAACGTGACCGTAACTTCATCAATGGCATGCAGATGCGCTGGATTTTCGCCTGGCGCCAGGGAGTTAACCTTTCCTAATCTGTCATAAAGCGTTCGTTTAGAGCAGCCAACATGGTTCCCTCATGATATCAGTGATCGCCTGCCTGTGAACGCCCATGATTTCCGCACTGGATCGTGTGTTTATGCTTCAATTTTGTTTTTTTTTTCTTTTTCTGTCGCATTTCCGTTTCTACGCGTTGTTAAAAGTTCACCATGACATGCCGATCAGCTGTCGACTAAGCGGACGAAGGCATTAATGATGCAAGCCATGCACTCAGTATACACAGACACCATCGAACGTGTGCGCGGCGCGTGAAAGCCGCGCGTCGTATCACATTATACGGGAAACGCTCGAAATAGTATGCGCCAGCTGCCGCAAGCGTAGGAAGTGCTTGTCCCTCCAGCCTCCCGACGCATACCTTTCTTTGGGCGCGCCTTTTATTTTGCGCAACTTCCCTCAACAGCGACGCATAGACAGGTTTGCTCAGAGTTTCCCAGAATATGCCTCGAGGCGCACCAAAACAGCCATGAACGTGATAAATGAAGGGCGAGAAACAGGGGTGCAGACGCTAAGCACACATGCTCTGATTTGTTCCCCGATCTGCGTGTGCCTGCAGTTTTTTTTTTTCGCTTTCTTTCTATTCCAGGGCCTTGATGAGCACGCAGGCGAGATCTCTCTTCGCGGGACAGTTTCCAATATGTTTCCGCTTTTCTCATTTCCTTGTGCCTATTTCACGTGTTCTGACATTAAAACTACATGAGTGGTACTTAAAATATATCATCTGGAATATTAGAAGGAAAATCTGAGCAACTGCTACTTCTGCTTTCTTGATTCTCCCTTCGCATTCGTAACGTCAAACGGCTACAGTTTTTATGTTTATGAACTTTTGACGCAATCAAACCAGAAAATTCGCGTTTAAGATGTGGTTCATGTATTTACAGAGTATAGTGCACAATAATCATGCCCCATTCCAGCAGCTTTCACGCACATCCTAGCAATATCATTTACCGATGC
This sequence comes from Hyalomma asiaticum, assembly GCA_013339685.2. Classification (NCBI taxonomy): domain Eukaryota; kingdom Metazoa; phylum Arthropoda; class Arachnida; order Ixodida; family Ixodidae; genus Hyalomma; species Hyalomma asiaticum. The sequence goes on along the minus strand of CM023481.1, from coordinate 134,894,260 downwards.
GCTACAAGACATCGTCACTGCACTCCTCGGTGCAACGTCACGCACTGTACACGCAGATGTCACGGGGATGCTCAGCCATCTTCTGGAGTATTGACCGTTTTCTAAGCTTATAGCAGCAGCAGCAGCAGCAGCAGTAGTAGTAGTAGTAGTAGTAGTAGTAGTAGTAGTAGTAGTAGTAGTAGTAGTAGTAGTAGTACTAGTATAGTAGTAGTAGTAGCAGCAGGAAACTAAAAGCGTGCGAGAAACTTTGAAATACACAAATAACCATGCATAATTAGCTCTTTTCGCAGCCGAAACGATCGCATTTAAGTATATAAAGATTAGCCTGTACAAAAATTGAATCTGTACAAGGGAATGTGGTTTTATGTGGTACCCAGTGGCGTAGCCAGGAATTTTGTTTGGGGGGGGTGTCGGAGCTCCGACTCCTTTACACACACACACACACACACACACACACACACACACACACACACACACACACACACACACACACACACACACACACACACACACACACACACACACACACACACTTAATACTTTCTCGAAAAAAATACGGGCACCTGTGTAGGCCGTCGCCGGTTGACTTAATCGGAGCGCTAGCTGAATTACGTATGACTGTCAATGCACTGCTCTGAGCGACACAGGCGAAGCAGCAGACTTCCTCTGCCATACTATTATTACATGCTCATGCAAGGCATGTACTATTACATGCTTTGAAATATTACATGCTTTGTAATATAATTATTACAAAGTACGATTACTGGCCTAAACAGGCAAAGCAGAACAGCGGGCCGAAAATTAATACGCAGAAAACTAAAGTAATGTTCAATAGCCTTGGGCGAGCACAGCGATTTGAGATAGCTGGTGAGGCATTGGAAGTAGTAAGTGAATGTCTACTTAGGCCAGGTAGTGACCCCTGGCCCGAATCATGAGGCTGAGGTAATTAGGAGGATTAGAATGGAGTGGAGTGCTTTCGGCAAGCATTGTCAGATAATGAATGGTAGCTTACCATTGTCTCTGAAGAGGAAACTGTATAACAGCTACATCTTACCGGTACTCACCTACGGGGCAGAAACTTGTAGCTAAGAGGGTTCAGCTTAAATTGTGAACGACGCAGCGAACTATGGAACGGAAAATGGTAGGTGTAACCTTAAGGTACAAGAAGAGAGCGGAGTGGGCTAGGGAACGAAGGCGTGTTAGGGACATATTAATAGAAATTAAGAAGAAGAAATGGGCGTGGGCGGGCCATGTAATGCGAAGACTAGGCAACCGTTGGTCATAAAGGGTAACAGAGTGGATCCCTAGAGAAGGCAAGCGTGGCAAGGGGCGGCATAAAGTTAGGTGGGCAGATGAGACCAGGAAGTTTGAGGGGATAAATTGGGCTCAGCACAGGACAGCGATATTTGGAGATCTATGGGAGAGGCCTTTGCTCTTCAGTGGACGTAGAGAGGCTGATGATGACTATTAGTACAAGTGGGAATGACACAATAGAGTAGGTAGTGCCATGGTTGATTTTTCTTAATCCCCATAACAAAAGCGGCAGTACGCTTCAACTCGAATGAATATTCTTATGTGTATTTGCCGTGGCCAAGCCTACTCCATTCTGTGCTGGTGCTCATCAGAAAGCCCCTGTGACATAGTTTAACTCACAAATTCAGTTTTCATGTCAACTGAGCGATAAAATAAAGATACTCTCACGCAATCAAAACTTTCACAGATGGCAAAGAAGTGTCGACGGAACCTAGTATATAGAAAGACTAGTTTACTCGCCACTAGTACTAGGGGTTAATAGGGGTTATAGTGCAAAAATATAATGTGCATTACCTCTGCTCGCTTTGGTGTTATGGCTTGGACGCTTTGGCGCCGGTGAAAAAATGACGGTATTCTTTTCTGCGACATGACCGCACAAATGAAGCGCCAAATCGCTTCGCGTCGGTGCATTTGACTGCGTGCTTTTGTCCTGTCATAATCCCCTCATCATTAGTGAGCAGGGTGAGCCCCGAAACGCACTAACAAAACGTTCGATTTTTCACTTTTGTTTAAGCACACTCCAAGGCAAAGTTACCCAAAGGTAGAGTAACGGAGCCCAATAAGCGCGCGCGATGTACGGCTAGACTGTTGAAGGAGCAACGACAAAGGGATGCGTGCCGTGTGCTAACAAGTTAGGCTGCGAAGCCGCGGTACACGGCAGTTAGCCCACGGCACGCATCCTAACAAGTTAGGATGCGTGCCGTGTGCTAACAAGTTAGGCTGAAGAGCAGTAAATCCCACCCTCCGGGTGACGCCCCTGGTCGGTGGCGTATGGGAGCACTAAAAATTTCGGGGGGGGGGGGGGGGGGCTGAAGCCCCATAAGACCTCCCCCCCCCCCGGCTACGCCCCTGGTGGTACCAGAGGTTATTTCTTGGAACGATCATAAGTTTGCCTTCTAGAGTATACTTTGTATGAGAAAAGTTTACCTCGTGCTGTGGGGCAGAAGCCTGATTCCCTGTGGCCATCAGAATTTTCTTTTAAACCCTGTACCAAAAAAAAAAATCTGGGAATGTTCATTAAGGCTTTATTTTCACTCCCTCTTTAATAGTGCGAGGCTACACGCCACGCCACGACCCTTCGAATAAATTCTGCTACACTGCAGTCTTGAAACCTGAAACAAAAGTCAGAATTTCTTTTTGTCACCATATATTTCCTTCCAGACAGCGATGACATCGACATAATGGGACATAAGGATTCTTTTGTTCGCACGTGCCCCTCTACTCCTCCTCTCCTTCTGTGGACGGGGGACAGCGTGCAAAGGCGTACAGAAACAAACGCTCGAGCGGGCAGTTGTCGTCCTGACGAAGACAAGTCCACTTGGTCGAAACGTTGGCTCCAGGGATGCATTCCCTGTTATGCATCGTCTTTAGCGGTCTGTTCATCAATTCAAGCCTCCATCTTCCCCTGCGCTTCTCTTCTAGCAAGGATCCTTGAGGTACTTTGGAGTCGTATGAACCAGTCGTGCGCAAAAACACGAATAAATAACAGAGTACCAAAATTATTGTCTCAGCCTTGTTCACCCCCTCCCCTGTTTTTTTTTTTGTTTTTGTTTTATTCCTTACTTCAAAGATATATTTTTGTGATTCCATGTTATAAAAACAGATCGTAGTCTACACTGTGCAAATTAATATCTCGCTGTAGTAAGCTAGTGCGCGAACTTCGAGCGCCTGGAGATACCAGCTTGTGGTTCGTGCGTACGTAGACTTTCGTCTTACGAAGCCTTTTCTCCGTCTATTCTACCTTAACTCAGTATCTTCCAGCGGCTCTCCCCGAACGTGGCAACAACGAAAGCAATGGGGCAGCAAACGTGCACGTATAGGCAGTCGAGAAGATCGCGGCGCGTCAGCCAATCTGTAATGAACATTTCGTGCTCTTAACGTCTATTTGTACTTTCTATTTCGTGCTAGAGCTTCGTGCGGACTATTTACTTAATGGGGCTAGCCACCATCGTCGAGAACAGAGATATCGAACACTTTGCTGAGATGTGTCTCTACAGGCAAGCTTCCACCGCTGATCGGCTCTCAATGACCAAGCAGCAATTTTTCCTGTTTCTCTGCGTAGCCCCGTTCGAGCTATCCGTAGTAAAGACTCACTCCGTTGGCGTCGCGACCGCATTCTTGGCGTCACGAAAGGTGCTGTAACCTGCCTATGCGACATACGCGATCGTGAAATTAAGAAAAGCGCTCCGAGAGAACACGTGACCTTTCAACGTGTGACGACCGATGCTCAGTGCTACGCCAACCCCTTTAGAAATCCTGCTTGTCCTCCGTGCCGGTCGTTACGAGCTTCACGCCGTCCTGATGCAGATGGTTGTAGGCTAGTCGTTGTTGGGAAAGTGACACAGGACGAATAAGTGACGAGCGCTGTGGAGTAGTCGCGTTAGCAGACGCTCTTGTGCAATAAGCGCGTGTGGCATACTGGTGTACTGTTGTGTATGGCGTGAGAAGTCCATTCAAGAAGTTGCTCCAAATGATGACACGTTTCGCACTCCGTCGCCGGTCATCAAGATGTCGCAATTTGCACGTTTTCACTGCTGCTTGAAAACGTCATTAACGTTGATGTGGATGCCAACGCTGTCGGCTTTTGCGGCGAAAAAAATAGAAAAGGTTTCCATGAGACTGAAAGTTTGCTTCATTAACTTCAGATGTCACTAGAAGTGTCTCTATTTCAAGGAATTTGTTAGGACACGAATCTTATTGCCTAATTTACCAGGCATCTTTGTTTGAGTCAAACATGTCATTCTTATTCTACTCGTACATGTGCATGCCAGTGTCTTAACGTAATGAACGCAATGAAAACTTGGTACTGTCAGGTCCACAAAGCGAATCAGTCTGCCCAACGCATGGCATTGCACCAGACATGCGAGGCGTCATAATGAAATTTGTTTGTCTCTAAAAATTGACGCACATTTGTTATCGTAACTGGCTTACAGTCCTACAAAAATGGGCGGAAATTCCTAGTTGACGTCCGTCTGAACTTGTCTCTTCTATACAATTCTCCACGTGCTTCCCTATCTTGAACAAGTTTGCGTAATACGCAGAGCTTGTGCTACAGTGAAAGCCTTCGGGAAGCACTTTCGGGAGCGCATGTCAGTCGGGCCTCGACGATTAAAGAAAGTAATTTCTTTGGTTTTACTTACGCCCCAAAATGATTGTGAGGCACGCCGTACAGGAGGACCTTGAATTAATTTTGACCGCCTGGGCTGTTTTGAACACACCTGCATCAAAGCACAACTATCAGGCATGTGCGGAAGTCGTTACCGGGCATCAAACCAGCGTTCTAGAGTTCAGCCATAAAGGATGAGGTCGCAGAAATATGGTTTAATACACTACCATTGGTGATGTCCTAGCATGGGCACTGCTCGATATTCAGGCCGTCTTCGGTACGCACAAACAAGCACCTTCGTGAAAGGTACTTTCTCGTGCATCAAAATACTCGCACTCCTAATAACTGTTAAAACTGAATCTACAGTGAGCTGGAGGCGCACTTCGTCTGAGGCGCACTTCGTGCCAAGGGAGAGCGCAAATGATACTAGCTTTCTAGATGTTTGTTGCTCTATCCTGGGCGTTAGATGGATGATGTAAATTGATGAACGAACATGTCGAAATCACACAAAAGAGTCAGGGTAAACTTAATACTGTTCACGGCAGCATTCGAGAATCACAAAGATCATTTTTTTCCCGCGAACTTTCCGGTGCAGCTGGCGAATGCAGCGGTCGATACGATACCAGTTTCGGCGACGACATTCCTGCTTTCAGCAGCGGGACCAGGCGGCTGCGTTTCAATTCCTGAGAAATGAGGTCTCTCTTGCCGAGACATATCGAAAAAAGTCTAGCAGTTCTGTTAGTGCTTCTCGGCAATCCCGGTGAAATCAGGGAACGATATTCCGTCATGCTCTGATGAAGATGGACGTCCACAGATCACCTATACGGCCTCTATAGTTCTGTAGGAAATGGTACTACCATTTTGATCTGTCCACTCTCTTGCATGGTGTATGTAACGATGTCGGGAAGTATAACCATGCCGCCGACAATGTTTGCAAAAAGGAAATCTCTGCGAAATCTACGTCACTGCGGCTTCGATGAACAGGAAGGGCACTGAGAGGGAGTCATTGATGGGAAAGTAAGGGAAGACCCCATGCGGTTTGCTAAATACGGGTCTAGATTCTGCAGGAATGCGTTGGTGAAAGTGTTTTCATTTTTATTGCTCCAACTTATTCATGTGCTGCTCTATCCTCCCTTGCATGTGCATATTTACTGCAAAGTGAAGGTTTTACTACGATCACTGATATCTCCTTTCATCGCGCCCGCGTAGTTCGCGAAGTTTCTCCAATTCAATGTCCGAATTTTGTAAATGTGCGAAGCAAGGCTTGCGACTGGGTGTAGTGTGCGCACATGTTTATTTCAAACAGCGTATGATATTTCCTGTCAAGCTGCAAGCCTTCACATGCTTACGAGAACCGGAATACGGACGTCTGGTTGTCCGTCTCTCGCTGTTTCACTGGCAGATGTATCATAACTGTTGTACCAAAACCTCTAACTCTCGTATTGTTCAACTGGTATATATCAAAATCCTGATCGATAATGGTGTATACTTGGTACACACCATGCTATATACTCACTAACTTGATCGACAGAGCGCAGCATATATACATTGCATATTTGCTACGATACACGGCGTGCTTGTCATTTCCCACAAGGTTAATGATAACGAAGTCTCGTGTGGCTCATATACCTTCGCTCTTCGGACAGGTATATGCGAATATAAGCCGCACGTGATTGAATCTTGGCATTTACAGCCTATGTAAACCAAGGAAGAGTCAGGATAGATGTCGCAAATGTAATGTGGGAACAAATTCCTAAGCAAACAGCCGCAAGATAATGACAAAGGAAAGCGCCAAGGAGCCTTTATGACATTACGAAATGGCTTTCGCCACCAAGTTGTCTTAGCATGCGGTAATGTACTAGGTGATTTTCATTTTTGTTCCCTGTGCCTTCTGTAAGACCTTTGCAGCCATAATAAATATAAAACTATGAATAAAGTTATAATAACTATAACTAAACGGCTTGTTTGACAAACCTACAAGACAAAGGACACACAAAAACGTCACATTTCTTACAGTAAAACACGCATTGTTTACGCGGCATGACTGGCGACAGACACGTGCTTTTTGATGCCCAAAAGGGCTTTGGGCGTGAACTATCGTGCCATACAGATGCATTGGGGTGCTTTACGATCTTCGTTTATCATTGCACATGACGCACTGTCCCGAGAGTGTTTTTGACTACTAATAATCTCTTGCGAAGATGGAAATGCTTTAGGTGAAATTCAATTACAGTCTGGCCCAGAAAAATCCATACGTGCCACTAACGCAAGTATAGAAAAAAATACGTAAAATTAGACCTCGTAGAATTTCCTAGATTTCGCACAGCAACCTCCATTCTTGCTAAATAAATAACGCATGTATTGGCACTGCACCATAGATTCATTACCTCAGCATACAATTAAACTTCAATACCTTGCGCGCTCATCCTGCATTATACACTAATTTGCTCGATTCAGTTGGCAACAAAGCAGCTGGGTAGATTATATGCCCTTGTAACTGACGGCATCAGAGGGTCACCCAGCTCGAAAGATCAATCAGTCAATCTTTGTGGCATTCATTACAGCGTCAGCAACATAATCAACACGAAGACACGAAAACAAAGCTGCTATCTAGCAGCTTAACAAGGTTATTGCCCCAATCCTTGACAGCCAAAACAACACACCATGCATAGGTAAACATTTTAGTTCACATACGCAGCACTTGGACATTACTGAAGAAAAAAAACAACAACAAAGGAACAGTAGTAGTCAACAAAACTAAAGGAATACATCAAAAATTATATGACATTTATGAAATACAGTTTGTTTCAGCAAACGACGCATTCTCATTAAATATGTAAAGCAGTTCATGAAATGAAAGCAAAAATACTATGAAATATCCCTACATGAAAGTGCGTATATTATTTCAAACATATAAAACATACAAGCATACGCTCGCGAAACGCAGGCAGTGAGCACGGTCATCATTCTTTCGTTGTCTTCGTCTTTCATCTTTTTCATTCAGCCATATTATGCTTGCAGTCTATATGCCGTCACGTGACGATCACGCACACAAACGACGCCCCTCTTTCACTCGTTTGAATACCCGCCACCAAGATTATCCATTGAGCAACCGTGTGTTCTCCGTGACGGCACGGCTGAACTAACCCAAAGATATGCTTTAAAACAGCGTTAACAAACATTTAAGAATTGATTCCTTTTCGTGAATATTTAGTCATTTCCATCTTTACGATGAAGTTACCCTATATTTGGAGCGAGTTATATCAAAATCGGTTAACCCGGCGGTCTCATCTTAATAGGCATGTGTAAGTCAAAATCTCCTTAGTCACATTCATTGTTATAGAGTTCTTGTGAGTTATATTGTTTACTTCCGAATTCTTGTGACGTTTGGTATTCCTTGCTCACCATTCGTGCACTGTCTCTTTCCTGACGTGGACGCTGCTCGCGATCCTAATGAATTCATATCATATCCGTGTTTCTTTTTGTTTAGTCTATTTTTCGTTCTTATAATGGCGCTAGCGCCTAGCGACATTATGTTATTTGCTCGGTACCTCCAATTAACTTCGGTATTGGGGCTGTTACAAAATAAAGAAAAAAATCTCTTTAAAAATGGAATCACATAACAGAAATTGACTTTAGAGTTCTGTGAGGTAGATGTGACAGGATAGGATAAGTTTATTGCAGAGGGGAGTAATTAGTTAGGGTTATTAGTGAAAAGGAATGAAATAGAGGGTGATGCCCACCCGATTATCTAAGCGGGTGCGCGCCACACGTAATAAATAAATAAATAAACGAATAAACAAATAAATAAATAATCTTCGTATAGCTCATGCCCGCTTTGTATATGTGGATATATATGGGACTTTCCGCCTAATGTTACTACATTGTGTGCCCCATTCAATCAAGATTGTACCAAACGCTAGATGCTAGCGCCATCAAGACAGTTAAGGGGATCTGAAGGTCTTCTTTGCGAATTTGTTTAATCCCCACCCCCTATTTAATGCATCCCGGGGCTCTAAGGACGCACAAGTAGTCTCATGATATGTCGTGTTGTTACGAGGCCTGTGCTAAATAAGTAAAGTCCTAGCAAGCGCAGAGAATACCGTCGCGACTCCGCCAACGTGCGGTTCAGTCTAACGGTTGCACCTCTCATAGTTTGTTGTGAGCTCTATGCAGAATAAGCCAAGTGCTTGCAAACTCATAGATCACCCTCGCGGTCCCGAAAATATCAAACGTTTACTCCGCCCATTGTATAAGGGTAGTTGAAGAGTTCCGCTCACAGAAAACAACTAACGCGGCTTTCAGATATGAACTGCCGGAGATCAAATATGCGGGAAATATGCGATACACGTACCTCTCAAATTCTGTTAGAAAATGGATTCGCTTTTGACGCCATGCCTCAACGAGAGCCGTTTTTAATTGTGAGTTATGTTTCTACTCTACAGGTATTTGAAGCGTTGAACGGCTGAATCAAACCGGATAAGAACCAATAAGTGGTCTTCTCACCATTTCCAATTTTGAATAAATTCACTGGAGGCACGAATTTTGAATCCAGAAAATTTATTATAAACTTCGTATTGCGGAAACATGTTTGTTCGCGACAAATTGTATAGAAATTTCGGGCCTTTTCTGGTACATTTTGGTTTGTGGGCATTAAGCTGTCGGGCCGATGGGCCCTTATCTGCAGCACGCACGTTGGAGGCAGGGCGAGGAGGGCACACGCGCATTGCCCATGCGCGTGACGAGCGGCAGCGTCGAAAGGCCACTGGGGGCGTGAAGGTGGCCGGCCGATAAGAAGGGAGGTGAGACGAGCCCGGGGGCTTTTTTGGTGGGCGGCAGGACGTCGCGCTAGGCGCTATGGTTTCCTCTGTGAGTGCTGCATAGCAGAGGCCACGCCGGTTTGGGGCGTCCGCTAAGGCGAGTCGTTGGCTAGTCCTCCACTGCTAGTTGTGCGTGAGTTTGCTTTCGAGCCGTTATGTTTTACACCTACTTTCATGCCGTTAAGTTTTGCGCCGTAGGTTCCATTGGACCGCCAGTCTGCGGGAGTTGTTCGTTCTGGCCTTGTGGCCCTCCTGTATACGTTAGTGCCGTGTTGTGCCGGGCTGGAAGGTGGTTGTGATTCTTTTGGAGTCTTGAATTAAAAGCGGTTCTTGTTCCCAGCGTTGCTGGCCCGTGTCATGCGAATTGCGGCTCACTGACCCCCCCTGAGCGGAGACGGGGCGCACAAAGACTACTTAGCAGAATAATGAAACACATCTTCATCACAATATTTTTGCCCGACAGAGAACAAGTAGACCTAAATTCCAACGTTACGAGTACATCATTACACTCTACGGAATTAACTTCGAAAAAAGTATTGACAAACTTGGTAAACGCACCAAAATACCTGCAATGGAGGGATTTATTTCTGCAGACAAATTAAAGTGGGTGCAAGGAAGCTTTTTTTGAATAGGAACCATTACATTTCTAAAAATTTCTGAAGTAACTTTTTGCTTTGTCTAGCACTTCTATATCGGTATATTGCACTGGAATACAAGTGGTTTGCCAAAAACGTAGAAGTTAAACAGCCATTTTTGAAACAAGAGATTGTTTTGTGCCAGGGTCCACCAAGAAATCAGTCACGTACTTCCGTAACAGAAGTGGAAGTGTGAAAAAACTGAACACGCATCACATTTACAATGAAGAAGTACCACCCCCGCTCAGACCCACATTCGCCCGGGATGCGACGAGAGGAGCTGGAAGCGCTACCGATACACCACCGAAACATCGGTTATATATGGAACATACAGGCCTTATATTTTTACCACAGCACTTTACAAGATACGTCTAATTGATGTCCAGTTAGGGTAAAAGTGTGCTCAAATACTCAAGCGTCCACTGGCGCCTACACTACGTAGATGAACTGGGTTCACGTGAAAATTGGGGGCTCCTGCTTCAAACGGAATTGTGAGGCAAACACTAATGTTTCCACATGTGATCATTGCTGGGAGAGGGAGGAAGAAAGGTAAAGAAAAAATAGGGAGCTTAACCATGCTATTGGTTATCGTGGGAAGGCGAGCCTTCAGCGCGCGTTTGCACGGAGCTCGAACCAGGTTGGCCATAGAAGAGGGACAGCTGGTAAGGTGAGGCGACGTAAAAACAAACAGAAGTTCAATACATAGCTACGGTTGCTTGAAAGAACAGTACAAAAACGTGCGTGCCGCAGCGCGTTATAGAGCGGAGAGTGATAAACTGACGGTAACGGGACATCTTTCCTCTTAAACTGCTTTCTTGAAACGCCGAAGTACAGCAGACAGCTACGCGCCCCCCGGATTCGTCGTCGTCAGAGAAGGGTGAGTGTATCGAGGAGAATAGAAGGGTTCCCATGAACCACGCATACCCCGCGCGCAGGCACAATCTCCAGGTGCGATGAGCAAGTCTAAACACACTGGTTTGGTGGCTGGGCTAGACGGACGATCTCTTCATGCGGAGTTGGTTTTAAGTACAGTTGAGCCATTTCAGATGTAACAACCAGAAGAATGCCCCTATTCTTTACCCTCTGGATGGGAAATAACAAGGATGAGTGAAACGATAAAAGAGAATAATAGACTGTGAAGATGCTACAATGTAATTAAGATTATGGCACTCAGGGCACTAAAGTGTTGTCATCAGACATCAACAAGGTCTCAAAAAGACCGCATGAACGCGGTCACAGCCCGGACGTTTTGGCATAGTATACGTACCTTTCAAGCCCCGTTTTTCGGTATTCTGGAGCAACGAACGCTTTCACCATTCTGTGTAACCTTAAGCGACCGACACTGTGTATCTTTTCTTCCTACACTTTACGGTTACAGATAGCTGTTTGGTTCTTCCCGGTCGAACTTAAACGCTGCATATCGCGCCTTCGGCAAAATCGTCACCACCACCGTGCGACTTCGTTGAAGATACAGTGACATTTCACTGCAGCACAAGCTTTCAAGATACCGGCCGCCAACTTTCACCATCATGCTCGAAAGAAAAACCTACGGACACGAAGTTAGTTTTTTTTTTTTTCTTTCAAGGTGTTAAGTTTTTAAAAAAAGTGTCTCCAAATGGGCCTTCAACAAAAAAAAAACAACACGGTATATGCAAATACGGGCTCATTATTCATCGCCACTCTGAGCTCTTCATCCGCTCATATCTCTAACGCTGGCTTCAATATGACGTGGATGAGATTAAAGAGGTTTGCGCGTGATCCACAACGTTCGACAAAATACTTTGAAGAGTGCCTGGAATCTCGAATGAAGCTTTGCGCACGACGGTCGCATTAGCAGCGCCATAGATTGATGCATTTCAAAGCCGTTAAATGTCCAAAATTCGCTCACGGTATCGGAAACACTTCAGCGATAACGGCAGCGTTGCTATTCGTCCGCTTACTTGTTCGCTTTTTTGTGTGTGTGTGTCGTCGTGTTTTATATATCGTTCCCTGTATAGATCCCGATGCGTAAGAAGAATACGACAGCAAGCGAAAAATAACAATTCTAGAAATACGAAGATAGTTCTTTCTTTTTTTTTTCAATGTGCGAGCGCCCTCACGTGAAGGTAAGGTAGAAAAACCACCATTGTTAAAAACGATGAAGACATGCTCTAGAAGAATACGGATAACGTCGCAAGTTTATATTATGTTATGAAGAGGAGTCAATACGCGTGTTTCACTGCATTTCATGCTTTTATAGTGTTCCCTCCACAGAAGAAAGTTTAGTTGCACTAGTATCGTGAGTTTGAATTTAAGCTGAACCTTTCCAACGTTTAAGCTTAAAACGCTTTACGTAAACGTTAACCGTTAAATGGTTAACGTTAATATTTCCGAATTCTTTAGACAATGGCATTGGATCATCACTTAGGAGACACATTGGGTATTCTATTAAAATGGATGTTTCACAGCTCAGCTGTTCAAAAAAGAAATAAGGAAAGCATAAATACGTCAGGAATAAAAAGTAGTATAAATAATGAAGCGACATTACGGAAAATACCAAATTTAGTTTTTCTTTTCTGCCATGCAAAAGACGTGTTCAGAGCCCCGGTGTTAAGTCTTGCGTCCCCTTCTGCTGTTACATCTTTCTCTCCTCGCCTCAACAAGAAGCCACGAAATTATCCTCCTGAAAAGGGTAAAACAAAGCATGCAATCTCGAAATGAAAGATACCACAGGAATAGTCAATCGAATGGCATTCGTTTCTGGATTTGAAAACTCGAGTAAACAACCCTATACATGATGACAGCATAACGCGCGAGCGCTGTATGAGTAAATGGTTCGCTATAGCCGCGCTTCGCGAATAGTGCCGGGTTGCACAAAATATTCGCTAAATCAGCAATGGCAGTCTCTGAAGACAGTGGAAAAAGAAGTTCAGCGCAGCGTGATGCTATAACAAACCGCGCGTGCTGTGTCTTGTTGTACTGGTGCTTGTTTGAAATGTTATCTGAAAGAAGCAGTCTTGATATCGACGTGACCATACTATTACCATATAGTTTGGAAAATTACAGCTTCTCGTTATCTATCGTCAGTTGTTTAAGGCTGATTTGTTCTTCCCCTTGATTTTGTTTACAGCTGTTTTTCTTGGGAGAATGTACACGTTAGCGTGGATACAGAAACAAATGCTTGGAGGAAACCTTCAGAACACATCATTTTGTCTTCGGAGATTTCCCCTTGGTAAATGGTATGCCTTCATATTGTAGAAGCGCACACTGAAAGACGACGCAAACACAGAAAACGCAGGACCTGTATTTTCTGTGTTTAGGTCGTCGTTCAGTGTGCGATTCTACAATACGAATCCAAACCAACTAGCCCGCCTTTCCGTCTTAGCAAATGTTATGCCGTTATCTTGTGACATACCCCTATGTAAATGGATATTGAAGCGCCGAGAGAAACGCAGAACATTAACCAGGCGGAGCTCTGTATGCCATCCCAGTCTTGAAAAGGGGAGAGCGGCAAGAAAGAGGACCAGGAGAAAGTAAGGTCCACCCGTTTCGCCCCAAGGTAAGTGCTTCAGGCGCATGCGGGAACAACACGATGTACATCCTAAGCGAAGTTTTGTCGCGTTCCAGCGAGTTTCAACGTTATGTATAACAACTGTCTGCGTAAAGTTCGTCCTGCATTATTTCGATGTCATAAGAATGCTTGTAACGTTGATTACCAGTAATTTATAGACGACCGTATAAGCAAAACTACAAAGATTTGGTGACCTGTAGGCCATTTGTGTGAGAGCGCAAGTGCTCAAGACATGCGCGCCTGTAACGTGTACTGCGAAGCGATCGTCTCCCACTGTGCTTTAAGGGAACATTATGACTTTGCGCAACGTAATTATGGTAACGTCAGCTACAATACGGCTGGGTAGCAGAGACATTAGCAAGTGTAGTCGCGTACGAGTTTTCGCAAGCCAATGCTGGCGTAACGAGCGCAGACGTGGTGGCAGGCAGCCAAGGTCATTTGTTACCACATTACACTTACCTCCGCTTATGCGCTCTTAAGGCCAACGTGCGTAAACGTGCACGCTAGTGTAAAAAACGAGCTCTGCAGCTGGTTGCTGAGTGGAGTACAGTTAATAATTGTGTGACACAACCGCGAGGACTCGCAATGCTAACAGTGTACATTTTATTCGGGAAAAACAGCGCCGGCAAAAACGCGGCGTGAAAAGGTGCGCACTTATGACACATTTTCCAAGACATCGCGCGTCGTCTGGCGTTATCTAAACTTCTTTTCGAGCTTACTTTGTCGGAGAGTACTTAACAGTGTTAATGCAGAGAAATCGGGCCGTTTGCAACGCGCTAAATTGCACGTATGTGTCCTTATGCGCAGAAGTATAGAAAAAAATAACTTAGACGAGTTATTTTCTTTTTTTTATTTCTTCGCGAAAAGCAACCACGTTACTAGCGAAAACAAGAGAAGGCGGGAATATAGAGGATTGCAGCAGGAACGCGTCTGTTTTGCTATCAGAAAGTGACACTAGTAGAAGGAGGGGCAAATACAAGGGAGCAGAAGGAACGCTGCTCGACAGATGGACGCGGGAGTGGTTCCAGAAGAAGATTCAGTGTTGGCCTGTTCTGTTTTCTGAGATTGATTCGGCCACGGAGGCGGCAAGCGCGTGCCCTCTGTATGGCGCTCCATTTCGGGGTCACGACTCTGTCTGGATCTGACGCGTTTAACTCGAAAGGGATCCTTTCGACTTAAGTACTGGTATGTGTACAGCGTACTGGTCCACGAACTAACCCCTTGGCACGTACAGCGCAGCTCATAGCGTTGTACATTTTACATAGTTTAATTGTTTGCAGAGAAGAACATCCGCTGTCACTCAGGCACATTCGTTTGTTTTCTCATAGGGGCTGCTAGTGAAAAGTTGTAGTCAGGCCCGCCTCCAGAAAGGCCCGCGTTCGCTGACGTGAGATCAGGTCACTAAAAATTGCCCTGTACTTTCGGCAGAAAACTGAGAGAAGCGCCTTGCGGATAAGATACTATATGATCCTGTTTTCGCCCCTTTTTTTCAGAGCACTGACACCACAAAAACACGGTCTTTTAACATTTCTTCCTCTTCCGAAAATACGGCCGCTCCGGCCGGGATCCAACCCGCATCTATTGGGCCTACAGTTATGCACCATAAGCACTAGACCACCACTGAGCATTATTTTGAGAGTGCCCTTTGAGTCTCCAGTTATTCTCCAGAACTAATATCTGGATTGGGGTAGGCTTGCGGCCGGTATTACAAGCAGAGCTAAAGAACGTACAGACATCATGATACTGAAATAGTACAGTGCAATGCAAGTCCCGGTTGTCTATAGTATGTTTCAGGAGTTCTGTGCAGCAGAGCCAAGGCCACAAGGCCATCGTGCGCCGAATTCTGCTCAGTCGAGACGAACTGTCATTGTTCGTACACGCACCTGCGAGCCACTCCGGCCAATAGGGGCCTCACTCCGTCCTCCTCCTCCGGCTTCTCCTGCCGCTACACCATTCGCGACTGGTAGATACCATGGTGCGGAGGGATACGTTTAAGATGTGTTTGCCCTCCTGATTGGCAGAAGGGGCCCGTAGCTCCCACAGTGCTGCGCGGAACTCCTGAAACAGACTATAGAGAGTCACAGAGCTATTTGGTCGCCATTAAAAACGCTGTGCACTTCGCATTTTTCCGTTTTAGTGTTCATTTAATTCTGAGTAATTATTCTGATAGTTAAATGCCTCCTCTATATAAAGAGGCATTTAACCTACGCTCTCATGTATCTATCATATAGAGCTCTTAACATACCTTCTCTTTCGTAGGGTTTATTTTGTCATGTTTTGATTTCGTAACGCTTTTCGTAACAAGTTTTTAAGTTGGAGGTGAACTGGAGGCGCTGCGCAAGAAATATTCGCGTCACTCAGCGCTCATGCCACTAAAAAATTAAGTATGGGCCAACAACGCGATAGGGCAACGCATTGACATGGCGCATGTTTAGCGCATGCACCCAGTAGATAAAACAGGTATGAAATGCAGTTACACTTTTGTAGTGCCCCGCCACTGTGGTCTAGTGGTTATGGCACTCGGCTGCTGATCCGAAGGTCACGGGATCGAATCCCGGCCGCGGCTGCCGCATTTAGATGGAGGCGAAATGTTGAGACCCGTGTGCTGTGCGATGTCAGCGCAAGTTAAAAAACCCCAGGTGGTCAAAATTTCCTTGAGACCTCCACTACGGCGTCTCTCATAATCAGAGCTGGTTTTGGGACATCCCCATGAATCAATCAACACTTTTGTAGTAGCTTCTGTTGTCGCTCGCGTATTCGGCAACAGGCCACTCTATCAACCTAGAAACGCGAGGTGAGTTGTGTTAGTATGCACCTTGCGCTTAGTTGCTTCCCAATTAAGTATCATGAAAATACTGAAAATTACTCGAAACGCTACCATAAGAGGCAAAGACTGGCCTCAAGAACCAACCTGCCGCGCGAGGCGCATAGTGCGAAAGACTCGCTGTTTGTTGGAAGACGCGAAAGAGCATGTACGGGTGCCTAGCGCGACTAATTGGCGCTGCAGACAGTGGGCGTGTATCAATAAACGTTTCGCTAGCTGACGACGGCTCCGTAATGTACGATAAGTTAGGTCGTTGCCACACTGTGGGCGGTGCATCCATTAACCATGACGCCATTCTGTCGACCACCAACTACTAAACGCCGGCCGCAGTTCTACTCGTATATATACGCCCTCTTGCGAAAGCACTACAGGGAAGACGAAACACCGTTCACGTACGCGTGTATTTGTCGAGATGCGTTCTATGCGCTCCGTTGGCGACACGTCTGCTATTGATCAGGGAGGGCCTTGTGACGTCCCCTTGTGGATGGTTGACGCGCTTTCGTTATTCTTGTAGATCCCGTTCTTTCAGAGAGAAATTAGCCACGCTTTCAGGGCACTACAGCCACAGATCAGAAAACGCCGCTACTGCCAACGCTAATGTAAGTTAGAGTAGTGCAAGTTTTTCCCACAGTACAGAAAGTATCGCAAAGCCCCACTGGTGGAAAAACATCGCCATTGTGCCACACTGCGCCATGTGCCGCATTTCAGCACTCCAATCAAGCCGAGATGGTGAAATACAAAACTGCAAAGGAGAAAACTGTAATGGACGAAAGATAAAGCACCTTAATTTTGGCGCCACTTCACGGCATATTAGCAAATCTTCCTCGTAAGGGCAGTCTGTGCACACACATATAAATGGACGCGAACGTGCGCGTTAATGCAGAGAGTTCACAGGACTCCTCTCTTCTTTTGCTTTTTTTTTTTCCTCTCGACTGACTTGTCTTTCACAGACATGCATGAAAATCCAACATTAAATCGTTGCGAGACGAACGCCATCAGTTACGGGCAAGTTTAGAAGTGTATAACCAAAACGTTCGCTTTTTGCTTCATTGAACTTTTCGTTTTCACGAAGGCCTGCGCATGCGCCGATAGTTTCGCGAGGAGCGTATTTGGGAACTTCGCGATCGCTCCTTCAAGCCCCGAATAACAGCAAAAGTATAATACAAGGCACTATCCTTACACCGAAGCATGCCCAATTGATCGGGCTTACCGATGATTCACTGAGCTAAAGCATAATTACCCTCCCAGTCAAGAAGATGCGGCCGTAGGCTTGCTTCTGCGATAAGGCCCGATAGGAGAGGGAGTAAGTACATATACGGCCTCACTTTGCGGCGGCACACAGGAAAGGCCATTACGAAGTTGTCGCGCGCGCTATGTTCCGAACAAAAAGCCGACATCCCGTGCAAATTGGCGAAAGTGCAGGTCTTCTCTAAATTCGACGCTCGGGCAGCTTATCGAGCAAGAACCACTTTTCCTCTTACGGTCATTTTCTCGCCGGCATTAACTTGCTTTTGTGAGGAAACGGAATTAAGAGTGCGTCGGCTGTCTCGTTAGTCTTCTATTCAGGCCTATTTCGTCGCTACGCATTTATACTCAACGGGAAGCCGGCTGGAATCAGCGCTGAATGAAGCCTGTGCGTGTGCGGGCCGTATTCTAATACGCAAGCCAGCCCGCCTCCCGCAATTAGGAACCGTCTGCGCTTTCGATTAGCGGACGTGCGCGCGATTTCTTCGGGCTGCGGAATCGGTCGAGCGCTTTAGCGGGGATAAAGACCTACAAACGAGCTTTAAACGCCCAACAAACGTTCTTCGCACATGGTCGCCTTAACTTAGTAGTGGCTAGAATGCGTTTGCATGCATTTGGGATGGTAGGAGAGATACTTTCATAAAATAATGAATGCGTGGGCAGTGTCAGCGTCACCGACACAGGGAGGCAGGTGTAATTCTGTAATGGACATCGCAAAGCCAAGTTACCATTTCGAAAAAAGGATGGGGTGAAGATATATATATATATATATATATATATATATATATATATATATATATATATATATATATATATATATATATATCCTCAGTGCAGGTGTCCGGTTGTCTTTGTGCGTAGTGCAGGCACCTTCGAGTTTCCACCACCTTTCGCGGCATACACTGTATAGTACGTCTCATGAATCTCCAATACCGACCGAAATGGTAGAGTGGTACGGCTTCGATGCTATAGGACATAGATATACAGGGTGCTTTTTTTTTCAGTTGCAAAAATTTTGAAATTAGAAAAACATAAATCGCGAGGTATGTCTTGTGTGCCATTCGAGTGTACGGATTGGCGGCCTCTAGATACGGAACAAGTTCCTCACTTGTATGCATAATTAGCGAAATTACGCTAATTAACCTTTTAATTATCAGTAATTGGTGGCTACAGCAAATGAATACTTTGGAGCCTGTCCTCGACACTACCTATCCCAACGATCAAATCTGGAATAGCAGATTGCATGTCGGAGCTACGCGAACAATTAGTTCCCCGTGGCAGGCTCCTTGAAACCGAAACTGGCCGGAAAAAGAGCGTCTGTGACGTCGATGTCGCCGCTCCCACTGCTTTCGTCACTCGCCACTCGCCCATGGTCACCGCCGCTCCGACCACGCAGGCAGCTTGCGTTATCTCCTTGTTATCTGAGGCGTTGGGCGCCGCGGGCGAGTGACGAAATCCGGGGAGGCGGCGACATCGAGAGGAAGGTGTGGCTGAAAGAAGAACTCGGGAAGATGCTAGATGCCGATATTATCCGTCCGTCTGTGTCACCATATGCATCACCAATAACCATAGCACTCAAGGAAGATGGGAGCCTGCGAATCTGCACGTAACTACAGAGCAATTAACAACAAGACGCATCTCATTCCATTTCCAATGCCTAGAATAGATGGAATTATAGACGAGACAGGAGAATGTACCTGGTTTTCAAAGGTGGACCTTTGTAAAGGCTTCTGGCAAGTACCTCTGACAGAAGACACCAAGAAGTACACTGCCTTTGTAACACCATTCGACATCTACGAGTACAACCGGCTTCCTTTCGGATGGAAGAATTCCCCGAGCTAGTTGCAGAAAATGATGAATACCGTTCTAAACCCGTTCATCGGTAGCTTCTGCAATGTCTACGTCGATGACATTATTGTTTATTCTAAAAGCGAATTTCTTCATCAGCAGCACCTGACACACGTGCTCTCGGCTTTGTCAAAAGCGAATCTAAAGGTCAACTTTAAGAAGAGTGAATTCTTCAAAAGGAAGGTTACCTTTTTGGGTAGAGTACTGGATGGCAGTACGAAAAACACCAAAGAGGAATCTGTGGACCGCATCGCAAAACTCGCGAAACCATTCAACGTCCACTCACTACGTGTGTTCTTGGGGCTGGCCGGTCATTTCAGAGCA
Source organism: Hyalomma asiaticum (assembly GCA_013339685.2). Taxonomy (NCBI): domain Eukaryota; kingdom Metazoa; phylum Arthropoda; class Arachnida; order Ixodida; family Ixodidae; genus Hyalomma; species Hyalomma asiaticum. Next base: position 134,874,375 of record CM023481.1, on the reverse strand, counting down.
TTTATTCAGGACTATGCTCTTAAAACTAGATGCTTGACTACCTTTTTGGTAGTAGAAGAAGAAGGACGTACCTTTTTGTTGGACGGACGAGTGCGAAGCGGCTTACAAAGACTTAGTGCGAGTTATCTCGTCAGATCCTGTTCTTCGACTTCCAGATTTCGCTTTACCGTTCGAGCTGAATTCAGACGCATCACACCACGGAACGGGAGCGATACTTTACCAGCGAGATGAAAGCCAGCCACATCATCGCCAACTCCGTGTAACTGGCTATCACAGCTACACATTTAACAAAGCAGAAGTCAATTACACGACGACTGAAAAAGAAGCATTGGCTGTTCTAAAGGCTATTCGGTACTTGCGTTCTTATCTGGAAGGCACTAAATTTAAGTTATACATTGACCACGAGGCACTCACCCACCTTTTCAAAATGGCGGAGCCTAAAGGAAATGTTGCACGGTGGGCCGGCGAGTTACAACAGTTCGACTTTTAAGTCATCGCCCAGGAGCTTCAATGAAAGACGCTGATGCAATTTCGAGACTGGGGGTCAGTGTTGCTGATATCCCATGGGAAACCATAAGTACCGCCAAGCTCTGGGAAGGGACAGAAGCTCTGCAACTAACACCAACAGGAAGAGTCGCAGTGCCTCCTTCACTCGTCCCTAAAATTCTCGACCTCTACCACAACAGCTGTCATTCAGGAGGTCACGATGGTTTCTGGCGGACTTATATCAAGCTGACGAAACGATTTACGTGGCCCCGCATGAAAGAAGACACGAAAAGTTATGTGCAATCGTGTCATGAATGCCAAATTAATAAAGTTCAGACAGTCGACTCAGCGGATGGTATTACCAGAACACTCAAGCGTGCCCTTTGAAGTAATTCACTTGGACTTCGCTGAACTTCGAAAAAAATCTCAAGATGTGAAAAAGACTCGAGCCTTCCTGTTGTGTGTCGATGAGTGCACAAGGATAGTAGCAGCAAAACCGGGTAAGGAGGATGCAAACAGTGTCCTATCTTCTCTAAGCCGAAAGGTGTTTGAAAACGTTAGGTAACCGACAACGGACCCGCTTTTCGGAGTCGTCAACTGAATGAATGGGCAAAGCAAAGTGGAGTTTAACTTAGGTTTACGGCACCATATCATCCAGCAGCTAATGGACTGGCGGAGCGAGCTATACGAGACATCAAACAGTACTTAAGTATGTACCCAGACTTCCCAGATGGATGGAAGTGCTGCCTTGAAGCGGCGGTAGCGCATCATAACCGGTCTTACACAACGGCTCTGGGATGCACACCACTCTTTGCTGTGACTGGGAAGCGAACATTTGCCAGCTGACAAGACTTTAGGAATTGAAGCAATGGTCCGTCTCACGGAAGAGCGAAGAACTCAAGAAAGCGAAGTTAAGTACAGAGAAAGAATGAAAAGGAATTTCGACAAAAAGCAGAACACGCCGTTACCAATAATAGAGGTGGGAGACTTGGTGCTGGTTCGAAAAGGATTGCCAAACTCTGGAGTGAATCACAAAGGCCCATTTCCTGTTGTCAAGACAGCAAGCCAACAGGGACATTTGAAGACGGTCTGGTATGTGTGACCTAACGGCACCATCGAGTCAGCCTCAATAGCAAACGTTTTCAAATATCATCCCAGGAGGGATGAAGACAAGGGAGCGGGGAGTGAAGCAAGCCCAAGCTCATAAAGAAGACGACGACCGAACAAGTACAAAGGGGGCAGGGGCAGGGGAAGATAATAAAGAAGTGAGAAATGGCGACATGACGCTTGACTTGTGTACTTTTTACGTGCGGTCGAGTTACATACCATGACAGGCATATCCTAAGGGCACGCGTCATTCGGGCACGTATTTGCCAAATGCTATGGGCCTGGTAGGTTATTCAGGGCATCTGCCTAAGACTAACCACTTAATACTGAACGATATTTTTCTATCAAATATTCAGCACTACTTTAGATGTGCAAGAGACAGTTGAAAAAAATCCGCGCATATCCACGGAGTGAATGATGATGAGTGGGCGAAGCTCCGGAGGTTCATCGTAGATCGTGCCGAGTTCCCGATTAATTTAGTTAACGCGCACGCTATACGAATCCTTATGGTTCAACTATGCACAAGTGAAACCTCCCACCGGCACTTCATTGCAAGTCAAGATCCCGTGCCTATATATATATATATATATATATATATATATATTCGTTATTTCATAGCGTGGGCCTCGTTGCGGCAGACTTGGTGCCTTAGGTAGCATGCGAGGGCTTATTGGGCAGCAGCCATCTCAGCTAAGTTCACGTTCTACGTGACGCCTCCTGGCAAGAAAGTGCGTTCCACGCACGCCGCCTTGGCCATGAGTGGCGCTGCCTAACACTCCCAGGATAATATGCACATAAATACACAATAAAGTGGAGGGGGGGACGGCCGCCTTCGTAGCTCAGTTGGTAGAGCATCCGACGCGACATCCGAAGGTCGTGGGTTCGGGTCCCACCGAAGGCAGGTTTGTCTTTTCGTCCACTTTAATTCCTTTCTACTTTCTCCACAATTAAAATACCACAAGTAACTTCCCCTATGCTTTCCTAGGCTTCATTGTCTGTTTGCTCATTAACTTGTTTCTAACAAATAAAAGAACGAGCCCTTGACCCCTTCCCTTTCGTTATATATATATATATATATATATATATATATATATATGGGTGGTCGGTGAACGGTTCTCCAGAGCGAGCAGTCGGTATTTTTCAATCAAGAAACTCACTAGAAGACGCTGCCTGCGTCAACGTTTTCTCTCGCGGGTGAGGGCGCATTCTCCTTCTTGGCGAGCTGGTAGAGCGTTCATCGAAGAAAGAGCCTTTCCATAGTCAACGCGCGCCTTTCGCTCTCTCTCTCTCTCACTGTCTCTCTCTCTCTCTCACAAGACAGCAGATGGAAGAGTGAGAGAGCTCGCGCGCCGGGAGGCACGCACCGAGGGCGAGCGCGAACTAGACGAGGTGGCTACGACGGACAACGGCAGACAAGCCTACGCCTTAAGGAGCTTCGCCCCTAAAACACGGAGGACGGGCGCTACCGTTTCTTCATATTCACTAAGGCATACCAAGGTTAGCCAGTCTTGCAGAAGTTTGACTTGCCTCTTCAACTCTACTCCTAATACTTAGCCCGTCCGTCCTCTGTGTTGTTCTTAACTGTCCCGCCCAATTCTAAATGTGGCGCTGAATATTTAATGCAACAATGTTTCACCGACTAGCCCCGCAACGTGTTTTGTTAGACTGAATGACACCTTCATCGCAACTATAGGCCGTTTCATACATCAGGTGCAACGCTGTGAAGGCTATGCAAGTAGTCCGTAAAGGAAAAGAAAAGGGTAGGTGTATCGCTCCGACAAGAGGACGACGAGCATAAAACACAACTGCGCATATTTCACTCGCTTTACAAGTAATACGAGAGCTTTTTGTCAAGCTGATGACAAGTGTGTTACGTTTTAAGGTTGCCGGCACAACATTTATTGTTTCTCGTTCACCACAAGCGACGCACTACTTTTTGGTCGCGGAAGTACACGGCGCAAACAAGAACGCTAGCTCTGGCAGCGTTGTACATGATGTATGAAACGGAGACCCAAAATTTGCAAAAAGCTCCGTTGTAAGCTCCCATCGTGGGGAGGAAGAAGTGCTCACAAGACCGGAAGACAGTGTGGCAGGCAGTGCACTTACGCAGTAGAAGATATGGCGGCTGTGGGTGTCTGTGGCACTTTATTGACCCCGCTGGGCGCCAGCTGGCTCGCGAATCACTCGCTCTGTTTGAACCCAGCAAAACACTGGCTGCAATATCCCGTATACGTTCGGGCGTTAGCGAGATCCCGGCATGTTCTGTCCCGGAAGCTCAGACCTGCGCTTGTCAACGCAAAGTATCATCGCAAAGTATCACACAGCTCACAGGCGCTGTGTGCTTCGCGGAGTTCACGTAGTGTCCGCACATCTATACAGGCAAATCTGCCCCCTTCAGGGCTCGGATTCGATAGCACTGGGACGATATGTAAATAACCAACACGTCGTGTCATAAGGCTCGGCCGAACACTCCGCAACCACTAAACTTTAGGGCCATGAAGCGTGAAGGATAAACGGATGCAACAGAATGGAAAAGCGATGGACAAGCGTTATCAAATGCGCAACTACGTCACACACTATCCACGGCTAATAAGAAGTAGGCGTGATTGACAGGGAAAATACTCTCACTAGGCATCATAATGTAGTGTACTCCACACACGTGGTGGCATTAACGGCGCTCTTACATTAGGGTATACTGGATGTGGGAACGTTCGCATCCCCTGATAAGTCGCCTTTTCTGCATGACGCTCGCATATTTTGTAAGCCGGCTTTCCCGAGGGATATGAGCCTGTGACGTCATCTTTGGTGCTCCGCAGCCCGCGGGCCACCAAGCTCTACCTTTATTTTATCCCCTACAAACATTTGAATTCCCGTGGTAGCGCTACATGGCGGCGAGGATAAGCGGCATCACGAGGAACGGTCCTCGCTCTCTTTGGCTTGTGACATCGCGTGCGGTACGTGGACTCTCGTGGGCGCCGCGGGAGACCTCCGCTATGATTATCCCATCGTGAACAACGTTGCCGTGTGGTGGCCGGAATGTCGCTCTTTAATAACGATATTTTTTTCGCCCATTCGTCGGAGTCCGCACTTCGTTTTCAGCCATTGATTAACCCCGAGAGGACGAGATATCGTCAGAGCTTTAAATTAACTATCCCACCCATCTCCGTTCGCGAGGCACGACTAAAGCGAACGACACAACCTTGATTTCCTGGAAGGGCGTGCTTTACTCGTCCGTTACCCTGTTACGGTGAGTCCAGCGTCGTTGATTCCTCGTCCTGTTTTATTGGCATGCTTTAATTGCATGATTCGGCTAGTGGGCTCACCGCGTAAAAGATGCAAACAAATTCTTCTGTTGGTTTGAACCCTATGGCGTGCTGTGCCATTTCTTTGTTGAGCACGAAAGACCCTACAACTCGCACCCTTATGGTAGCTTAGCCGCCCTGTAAGCTCGAGGACGTCGGTTCGATTCCCAACCACGGCGTCCTCGCTTCGATGAGAGGTAAAGGTCCAAACATGTTAACGGTAACACCGGAGCGCGTGACGTCTCTGCGCAGCCTGCTTGCCGACGGTAGGTAGGTGGCGCCGAGTAATTAGTTGTATGTACTTTAGGCATCTGTATAACGGAGCACCTCATTTGATATCACGGTTTTGACACTTGAAATTGTAGGCCTCATTTTTTTACCCTCCTTAGCTGAAATTCGCGCACTTTTTAGGCTTTCAGTATTTGTAAACAAGGCTTGCGTGGTAGAGTCGAAACAATAAAGAAACCCGATTTCAAGTCATTCTCGGCCGTTCCTCGGATGCTTCCTTTTTTCTACCGCTATATGCCCATCACGATGTCAATCAGACGGGGTTCCGTCATACTCTTGACCTTGATCGTTATTTTCTGAGGGTTTTATTCGGCTCCACGCCATTTTCTGTTTACTTTCTCTTCGTTAAAGTGGCTGTCAGAACCGGAGCTAACGAATCCACCAAGTAGAAATTCGGGATTCCGAGTACAGCATCTCAAGGCTGCCCGAAATGTTTTCGCGTACGGAAATACAGCAAGTAATAACGATTCCAAAAATCACACACTAGCCACGAGGAATGTGTGCGATTCCCAGTGTGCACCCTTGTTCTTTTTCCTACTGGCGGTACGCACTGCAACGGTTCGTGATTCTTTGATTCATTTCTGGGGTTTGACGGCCCAAAACAACGATACGATTATCATAGACGCCGTATAGTGCACGGCTCCGGAAATTTGGACCACCTGGGATTCTTTAACGTGCACTTACATCGCACAGTACACGGGCCTCAACATAACGCCCTCACCCAAACGCAGAACGATTCTTTAAGTGCAATACATTTATAGTACACCTCTATGACAACCAAATCACAACACAATGGAGAAATAGTACAGTAGAAGAAAGGCATTCAAGCGTTTTTGTTGAAGCAATGAAAGCGAAAAGACCAATGTGTCTATTTTCTGCTCCGACTGTCACACTGTTCGCACACACCATACAGCGGGCCAGTGGTTCCTTCCTCTAAATCGCTGCGTGACAATGGAACGCGTTCCGGCTCATCGCTGCGGCGCATTCCCAACCGCGTCCAAGCGAATTGAGCCACTTGAAACAAGGAGGCACATTCTGGCAGCGTCACGCACTTGGCCCGGCAGCTATTTCGGTGCCGGAGGAGCCGCGACAGCGTGAAGCGGCTTCTTGCGTGCACAACCTCCGGCGGGGTCAGCTTATTGATTTAGTGGCAATGCGCGCGTTCCGGGGCGTTTCACCGCACGCTTCGTGCCCTCATTGAGGCCAACGTTGTTGCTGTTGTTGTCTTGAGTCTCGAGTTACCCTTGGTAGGTCGTCGCTGTCTTCGCTTCACATATCGCCAGTGATTCAAAGAGCAAGGTTGGCATTTGTTTGTCTTTTTTTTTCTTTCAGCCTTCGTTCTGCTCTCTTCCTCTGTATTGAGTTTCCCGTGTGCCCGCGCTTCTTCGAGATCCTGGACGCTGAACAGGAATGGCTCACCTATACGACGAGGAATGTGGATGAGCTAGTGAGTGACATTGCGCGTTGGCGTACATTCACTTATGGTGAGAGGTTGTCTATTAGTCGCGCATCTTACGGACATGCTTTCCACAGAGCACGCACGTAGTGGGATCCAGGCAGGAATGGTACGCTGCATTTACTCGCGTAATTTGTGCACTTTTATTCATGAATCTGGGCCTTCAAGAAAGAAAAGGGACGGGGAGGGGAAGGGGGTCGAGTTACGCTGAAATTATACATTTTCATAAGAACGCGCAAGTAGTTCTGATGTGCGTAACATGTTAAGTGAGGTATCGTGGGAAAAAACGAGGGTACTTTTTTATTTATCACAACCTATATTTAACTACCCAAATTTATTCCTGGGCTATACGAAATAATTAGCCGAAAACGAGAAATGCGACTCGGAATTGTCGGTGGTACTGCAAGCGGCCTCCCCAGATGTCAATATCAAGCGCGTATGCTTCGCGGCGGTGCTTTCTCTCTCTTTTCTTTTTTCTATTTCTGGCAAGCGCTATGACATTAAGTTAAAATTTTGCCTATAAGTATTGGAGTCCGTAGCGACAGAACAACCTAAACGCGACCAGTTTACGGCGAAGCCTAGACTACGAAAACACGAGCAAGGACTGCGGCCCCTGCACGGCTCGATCCTCCAAAGTCTGCCCGTCAGTGCGCGCGCTGACTTGGGCGCATGGAAGATGCAATATGCAAGTAAATGCTTTTTTTCGTAAGGCTTGCTAAAAGTTGAGGGTGCGCAAACCATAAGAGTACATACATACATACATACATACATACATACATACATACATACATACATACATACATACATACATACATACATACATACATACATACATACATACATACATACATATAAATGTAGGCGATGACTCTACTGACGAGCCAGCGCGTGTCTGTGCATGTGGATCGTTCTTGCGCAGAATGTAACATACGGTTTTCTATGGACGCCCCTCGTTAGACTTATTAAATAAGCTTCGTTGCCACGACGTGAAAACCAAGTCAGCATCTTAAAAAACCTATTTTGTCGCCGCTTATGGTAGTTAAAATTACGTTGTAAGTACCATAAGCGGCAACAAAATGGGATTACAACAATTACAATTACATTACAATGTTGTTGTCGCTTACGGTAGTTACAATTACAAGAATCTCTCCTGTGACATTAGCATTAATACACCTTTTATGGAAGAATTGCCGCCAGATTTTCACAACCCTTTTTTTTTCATCAAAACGGCTTAGCAGTCAAGTCAAGACAATTTAGTGAACGCTCTCAAACCTTACTAGAAAGGAAATAATAGCAGCGGGATAGATGGCCATGGAGTCGCTCGTCACTATCCTCAGCTGACTAGCTAACAACGAACGCACATGCTCAGTGATCGTATGGTTACTGGCTTAACCTGAGACACGAATTATGAGCCGGTTCTCGGATCGCAATAAATGTCTGTCTTGTTAGCATAGTTTGTTATGCACACGCAGTCGCTTTCGCGACAATACGCCGTACGATCAGCAAAAATAGCGCAGCCCATCATTCATTATTTGGATGACAATAATAGCTTTGCACAAGATACATTTAAATATGCTGTCAGGTCGAAAATACCGGATAAAAGCTTATCGCACATGACCAGTGGCATAGCGAGGAATTTTTTCAAGGGGTTGTCTCGGAACCGGGAGAAGGGGTCGGAGCTGCGAATTCATGAATTCACATGGCCCTTACGCGCGCGCGCGCGCACACACACACACACACACACACACACACACACACACACACACACACACACACACACACACACACACACACAGATATATATATATATATATATATATATATATATATATATATATATATATATATATATATATATATATATATATATATATATATATGCATGCCCACAGAGCCACACTTGGACAAGGATGTTCATAGGTGATGGGCCAACACAGGCACACAGGCAGCGGAGCGGATACTGGAAAAATTTCGGGAGGGGGTTGCTTCAGCCTGGTGAGCCCATTCCTGCCTACACCACTGCTGATCACCGTCACTAGGTTGCGGTATATTCGCTACACCACTCGTACTTACGCTACGGCGTGCCGTATGCGTTTGACGTGTTTCACTCTCTCAATATTAGCAAACGTGGTGGCGTGTTCCTGGTGGAGCGCCTGTTTCGTAACCATACCGTGTTATCTTTTCAACAGGCAAGGTATTTAACCAGACGTGCCGCAAACAGGAAGTGGTTATAAGTGCCACGCTAAGCAAGTCTCTCCAAGAAGAAGCACAAAGCACGACGTTTCACAAAGGAGATGATGATTCATTATAACAGAATATATTGAAAGCAAACCGATAGAAGCATGCACAAAAACGTGCACGCACTGTAGAAGGGAATCGCTGGGCGCTCACTTCTGATATCTTGGTCAAACGCACAGTGTGAAAATGGATTTGTTTGCTTTTAATAGAAATGCTTTGTAATGATGTAAAGATTCTGTGACGCAGTAAAGGTGGATACGGAAATTGTCCAACCTAACGTTCCTCTACGTCGTACCAGGGTAATTAGTCAGTACAATGGGGCGTAGATATCTGAAAATGCCTTTGTCAAATACAAGCTAGAAAAGAAGCTCAGAGGAAGATGGAGGGTTGAATCGATGAACAGATCGCTAAAAATGATGTAGGACAGGGAATGTCGCAGGAGCCAACGTTTCGACAAGTGGATTTGTCTTCGTCAGGACGGCGAAGAGAAGTCCACTTGTCTAAACGTTGGCTCCTGTGACATTCCCTGTTCTACATCGCTCTTAGCGACCTGTTCATCGATTTGTCAAATACAATGTGAACAAGACTTCCCGCCTGTACAGCGTCAAGCGCATCACCTCGAATACTTGCGGATCGTGCATTATCCGGTGGCAGTGACACCACGGTTGCAACATGAGAGACTGCCCACAGACGCGCATCGCCTGAGCAGCTCTGACACTGCATATACGTTAGCGAAAGTAGTTATTTTTCATCCAAACGTCCTAAGAGATGACAGACAAAAGGCGAGACAATATACAGCGACACACGACCTATGCGATCTGTCGAACGATGTTCGCAATGTTTCTTCCTATAACATTGAGGTAATGTTCTCTGCTTCACAAACGGCTCTATTTCTCTCGTTGCATGATGCGCACAAAATTCTCAGAAACATTTTTGTGTTGTATATCATCCCGCATATTCGTCGAGTAGCCTCTGATACACACTGCAGTTATCTGCAAAGGAACGCGCGCTCGTAATCTCTTCCAACTACCATCATCGGACGTCCGCAATGTCATCAATTTTTACAGAATGAAGCTAGGCATGAACGGAAGCTTATGGCCTTACTTTTTTGCGTACTTATTTCATTTTTCCCGTGTTCACTTTCTTTTTCGGTGGTATAGCGCTAAAAGGACACCATGAATCTTGCTTCTGCGGCCGAGATAAAAGAATCGCCGAGTAACGACCATGGGTATCATTCGTCACATGCGCGATGAGAGAGAAGGTTAACGACAGCGCGTGGTGGTTGCTCGTTGCGCCTCCAGGACCGCGTGGCATAGAGAAATCGCATGCTTCGCCTCTGTAGTGGTCTCCGGACGTGTGGGGACGCATCGGACCCGTAGGTCATTGAAAATGCATTATCCTGAATAAGGGGAGCTCAAAACCGCCCATGACGAAATCAGTCACGCGAACATTGGCGAGCTGCGGATTGCGTAAGCGTCAGGAAAACAAATAATCGTGAGTATACGCTATACCTCTCCGCGACAGCAACCACTTTCGAGGAAGCTTTGGCCAGACCCCGCAGGGAATGTCGTGCACACTAACAACGCATTCGACAACACGCCGCTGCATTCCACGTGAAATGCTCAAAGCATTTACGCGGCGTCGCGTGCATTAGTTCAGAAAATTAATGATTCGCGACGAAAGCTTCTCCACAAAAAGTTGTTCTCACGAGCGGGTGCAGGAAGACAGTGGCAGTGAATTTTAACGTCGTAAGCACCTGTGTACTTAGTCTTGTGGTTTTGCGCAAAATCAAAGACAAATGATGCCGGGCCTTCAACCATCGTGCCATGCGGGCGGAATACATATTGGTCATAGAGCGGTGGTTGCCTGGCATATCTGGCTACGCGAGAAAATACAGTGCGGACGAAACATCGAAAGTAGAGCGTAAGCACTTGACATGCAATGACATTTTAAATATACCTACAGAAACAGGTCCTAATAGTGTGGTTCGGTAAAGAAAAGGACGCCATCTTCAGCAGCTTTTGTCGGGAGCGCGGCTCAGTGTCTTTGCCGTGGAGAAACCAATGAAAGTATGGAAATGAGAGGAAAACCGTAGTGGAGGGCTCAAGAAAATTGATTACGTGCGGTTCTTCAACGTGCACTGACAACGTATACAGTACACGTGCCTCCAGCATTTCTGCTTCCATCGAAAATCAAACCGCCGCGGCTGGGTTTTATCCGCGTCAACCACCATGACGTCGGCAGTCGACTACCATGACCACCTGAACACCGCGGGGACTCCACAAGACGTGGAAGAGACTGCTATAGCGTGTGCGTACGACTAAATGCCACTGACGTACGGGGACGCGAAGAAAGGAGGAGGGTGTCTGCCTTTGGTAAATTTTGATTCGGTAGTGTCGAACAATATTTTGGTGTCGCTTCTGCTAGCGACATTCATAGTACCCTTTCAACTAAATGGTACCCCATCTAACGTCAAGAGTGACGACGTCTGTGGGCGCCTTGGCATCTCATGGTGAGGATATTATAAAAACAAATTTGGAGAGAGAGAGAGAGAGAGAGGAGCTTATGAGTTAAGATCTCAAGTCACCAATTCGTCCAGCCTCACTTTGCTATTTGTCCATATGTGACACACATCACGAACGACGCACAGATACATACATACATGGTGTCTCAGCTAACGTTCTCTAAGGTGCTGTTAGAAGTAATTTACAGTTGTATTTCGTTGGACTATCCGAACAGTTGACCAAACACCGCGTAGGTTTAATAACCGTATATTCTGTGAGTTACTGCCTATCTTTTCTTTAGGCTCGGCTAGACTTGCCTAGGGTATTCAGCTATGTTTCGCGGCAATAATGTTTCGAGCAGCCCGGTGCGGGGAGACTTCAGTGAACACATTGCCGAGAAAGCAAGACGCGGTGCTCACGGAAAATTAAGGTTCTCCTTTATCACCCTCAAGCTATCGAGCACAGGTCCACAGCCGACGGTAAGTAGCGTCCATACAGCAATTATTGGTCATCGTTTGCCTTTGCCTTAAAGTGCGTTTCCTTTGTGCCCTTTTTCACCGAGTTCTCCGATACCACGTTGAGAACCATCGCTTTCAGCTCGGGGAACACTGGCGGCGGGATGGAAGAAAAATGACCACCCCATTCGCCGACAGGCCAGCCGTGCGAGTTGCCTTTTCGAGGACGCGGGTCACCAGGAAAGTAATATGACCGCCGTCCAGACTAGAGCATTGGCTCGGCTAACCGTTTCTGTGTTGGCGAAACCTTGGCACCACTTTCACAGCGTGAAAGATGCGTCTCGTGGGAGCTCCGGATGAAAGGCAAGAAACGCATCTTGTGGAAAGAGACGGAGCCTCGCCTAATGATGCATATTTGTCTTCGAGAGACCCTCACCGATCGAGGCGTACTTCCCATTATTTCTCAGATTTTGAAAATTATTTTTAAACGACCATTTTATCGTTTTCCTCTCGCGCACTGTATTTCTATGTAGCAGTAAACGCATGTCTAGATAAACAAATAAAAAATGCCCCACTCTGTCTCGGAGCGCCTTCTCGTAGAATAGGTGTGGTAACTTTCTCCTTATATACAACAAGGTATGTTTCATTCAATCAGGAGTCGGCAGTCGGGACAGGAGTTCTAATAAATTAGCGCATAAAAGCCTAATACTCTAAGGGTGGGCGTAATGCACCGATTGTTCTGCTAAGTTTCACTTCGTCCCTTTTATCCACAGCAGTCGACTTAGCGATCTGGTGATACATGTTCATGCCGCCTTTCATTGAAGGGGGAAAATTAGGAGCTTTTTTGTTTCTAACATGGGGCAGATCAGTTTCAAACACACTTTCAAACACAAGATCAAACCGTGATCCGGGCTGTATGGTTTTAGCTCACTATATTATACACTCTGGTTTTAGTGACCATAGAATGTTACCATAGCAGTGCCTACATTGAGCGACCGCAATTACAAAGAAACAATAGCAATAATAGCACTGCAAAGGATCGGACATGATGACTTTGCAAATTTTTGAACTTTTATGACAGGCCTTGGTTATTCGAAATTCCACCTGTGGTGGCTGCATTCCTGGCCCAATATAATACACAAACGAGCGCGTTATTAGCAGCTTAACAAACACGCTCCGTGCTGATGATACCACGCTTTCCTTGAAATTGTTCTTGCTTTAAGTTATCAAAATGGACATTGAACGTCTGCCAGTGAAGTCCTGAGTGCTTCTCCCCAGATCTCAAGGGAAAACACTGTGTAGTTGAATAAGCATAGCTAAAAACGCCATCTTTCCCAAGTGGTTTCTGAAACAGAAACTTATAATGTCCTCTACATATCGCCGGTGCCTTCAGCATATTCCTGTGAGATGTCTGGACTCCGCTCCCATATCTTTTGAAGAGAAAGTTACAGTTCCGGCAGATAAATTCGCATTTCTAGATATATTAGTGTAGCCCATGTTAGTCGGCATTTCATATTTCAGAAACCAACAGTATACTTGTATTTTCGTTCGTAAACCCACGCCTATGCGCTAAATAGAATAGGTTTGCGCTCTCAGAACCCACAATATCTAATGCAGACGTTCACGTGTTCAGATGTTCGGGGTTTTCACAAAGCTCACGACACGTCATCAGGTCGCCGCTGCGCTACTGACAATTTCGAGGATAACTGGCAGCACTCAGTTTCTTCTGTAACTTTTTCTGCTTCAATTAACTTACTCTTCAGGCCCTTCTAGGTTGCAAAATGTTTTCTTTAGGACTAACTCTGACAGTTGTCATAATGACGCCGCTGCTTTCTACCCGGCAACTGTGCTGTTTAGGCGAAGTCAACTCCAGGGCAGCATCCAAGAAGGGCACCGATTCCGGAATGCATACCCGATAGTTTCCCCCCGTTAACTTCCCTGGCTTTCCCCTCTCTTACATCTGTCTCGACACGCGTGCAGATATTGCCTTTCCACAAAGTATACTAAACGAAAACAGCAAGGCAGGCAGTAGTTGCAGAGGTTCAGCTTTATTATGTTGAATAGAATGGATACAGTTATATCTCTCAGCGAAACAAGAAACGCCGGTCTTTCGAAGACCGTCTTTACCGCCCAGTGGGTTGCTATGCCATGTCGAGGTCCATGAGAGGCGAGAGGGCAGGCAATGTCGCAAAGCTAAGCTTCTGCAGTTCAGGAACCGTAACGACCGTAATCTCATCCAAGGAGGAGTTCTCGAGATCACTTCCATCGATTCGTAAATAAGGGGCTTGACCCAGGAGATCGTCCAGGCTTACATGGTCAGCATTTATGGGCTCGACGACCGCTTACTCTCAGTTCCCCGCTTTATTCGATCGACGCAGATTCTGGGGAACACTTTGCTGCCTACATATAGGTAAAAATGCAGAGCTCACGACACATGCGTTGGCGAAATTCGCAGAAGTACTCTCCATTTTATATGCATCTCTTTCCCGCTTTTATATCTGGCGGCTCTCCAAGCGCCTGGCGAATCGAGTCACAAAGCAGGAAAATCACTCTTCCAAACCATAAACACATGTTTTCATGTTTACGCTTTCATTCCAATATTCTGATTGTAATATCAGTAGGCTCAATCGATACTCAAACTATTCTTACGGCATCAATAGGAAGTACATCTCACTCTGGCATCCAAGCTGGCAATAACTGCCTAGCGTAGTAGACGTGTATTTCTGAGCATTCATACTCCTATCTACTCACCATACCGGTATTCATTGCGTAGGTGTTCCTGCACAATTGTGTTGTATTTTTTTTCTCTTGACCCCACTGTTTTCACAAAATGATGATCCTTTTATTCAATTATTTATGAAAAGTTTATTTATTTATTTATTTAGTGCCAGCTTTGACTTAGCCATGAAGTCGTACTAGTTGTGTCTTAGTTCCAAGCCTCAATGACCGCATAGGCGCATTCAAGTGTACTGACGCTAAGAGTTCCTCGTTGTGGGCATGTACGTACGAGTTCATCCTTATTCATTAATGCCATTGTTGTATATTCTTTACACATGTCGAAATACTTGGGAAATGTTGACGACAAATTTCGCGCACATTTCCAGCATTAGCAAACAAATCGGATTAAAGCACCTCAATTCCTTTGAGAGACGGAAAACATTTTAAGTGTTATGAATCACAGGAATAAGTACATCATTGAAGAGGAAGTGTACTAGGATTAGCTGTCTATTCCCCGAGGAGCGCAGTTTGGATCAGAATCTGGAAGTTTGTTTAGGGAAGGTTCATCACTATTGGGAGCGAGGACATACCGTGGCGCCGCCATGCGGAACAATCAGTGTGACGCCCAAAGTTGGATTGCTCCGCCAGCACTGCCTTGCTCAGCACGGACCTGCTTTGCGCGTCAACTTTTTATTGTTGTTGGCGTTTCATTTGAGCTACACGATGTCTGTAAAATACTGTTGTGGCTACGTTATCGATTCTAATACAAGGCAATTACCCCTTCCGGAAAAAAATGTTGCAGTGGCTTAGCTCGGCTATGCCAGGATATACGTAGCGTTAGCAAAGGTTCAGCACACGTCGCACACATATCTAAACGGATTGTTTACGAAGTCCGTCTGGAAGGTCCGAGTCGCACTGGCGCTTTCGCTGAGTTTCACAGTATATTCAGTCGATCAGTGAGCCTTGACGTCATCGACGGCGTTTTGTTGTTGCTGCAGGGGTGGTCGGGCACGTCGCTCAGCCTCCTGGCGACGCCGCTTTGCTAGACGTTCGTCCCTTTGCTTCAGTGTCTCCGCAGCACGTTTAGCCTTCTTCTGTTCATTCCTCCTACGCTCAACCGCTAATTGCCAGGCAACTACTTCGGGATCAGATGAGTCAAGCTTCTCCGCTCTTCTGCGCTGTTGAGCAGCATTTGCACTCTCCTTCTCCATGGCTATACCACACTGGCAAACGCCAGTCAGAAGCGCAGCGGCTCCAGCGCAGTGTCAGACGGCGACTGCACAGCGAGCGCACGCCGGCGCCAGTGCGTCTACCACGGCTACGACATCACTCCTCTGGAATGCGCAGACCGGCGGCGGTGAGTCACGCGCGGCGGCGGCGGAGTGCGCGAGAGGTGCCGGCTCCGGTGGCTCCGGTGCGCAAGCTGTGTGACATCACTGATCCTTGCGCATGCGCAGCACGGCTCTTGATGTGCCGCGCGAAACGGGCTTGGCTAGGCCAGTGTAGCTAACGCTACAAAAGAATGGCTTCATTACAAAGCTTTAGGCACCGCGTCGACTGCTGTTGTCGTCTACTATGGTCACCGGCGAGGATACCGCGCGTGCGGAGTCCGCTGGTTTTTTTAGGTGAGATAGCATTTTGATGAACGAAAATTAATGAAAAGTAAGCATCAAGGTGGTTTTAGCGCGTGGTTGCGGTAAATACACAGTTTCTGGCCGCAAGAAAATCGTGCGATGTGTTCCTCGTGCTATTCATTCATTGTATGTGTGCATCAACAAAGGGACCACCGTTGACTCGAAGAAATGGCATTAGCAGATCTGTATTCATGCTCAACACGCATACCCCTATGGAGCGCGATGCGAGTGGTTCCTTCGTTTTGTGAAAAGCAAAGCAGCAGGCATAGAGATTTAAGGTGTACACACGACATACGCACGTGCGCGCCTCATTTAAGCTTGTTATTTTCGTACAGGGGGTTCACTTTAGGACGTTGCGGCTTGATCACATTTTAAAGTCTCTCCAGTATGACCCCAAGCACACTTCTGCCTGAGGCGCAGTTGTCCGTTGCTTCTCCTTTCTGTTGCTTATTTTTCCCGCATATGCAACACTGTCGTCACACGACAATGTTCGATCGCGATCGAGCCAGTTCATGACTGGATTTTTCGACGAATGACTCCCGCGCGTATTTTGCACAAGGGAGCCTACAGCGTAAGACTACAGCGTAAGACCCGGACGCATTAGTTTACGCATTTGAATGCACTAGTACGCAGCAAGGTGTAACTCACTGTGGTCTAAATGCTTCAGTGGAACTATCAGTGTCCAGCATCTACACCTTCATCAGCAGCCGTGTGACATCCCGCGTCTGCTGATAGAAGGAGAATCTGTGTTTGAAGCTGGCCGCGTCGTCGTCTGCAGTGTAAAAGGAGA
The DNA here is from genome assembly GCA_013339685.2 of Hyalomma asiaticum. Taxonomy (NCBI): domain Eukaryota; kingdom Metazoa; phylum Arthropoda; class Arachnida; order Ixodida; family Ixodidae; genus Hyalomma; species Hyalomma asiaticum. Next base: position 134,857,397 of record CM023481.1, on the reverse strand, counting down.
AGGAGTGATATTGGCTAAGCTCATTTTGTGCAGACGTCGTCTGTTAGAAAATACCACGTTTCCAATAACTCCGAGCGCACTTTCCAGCTTTTGTGGTCCCTAGGTGTCAGTGAACGTGAAATAAACGCGAAGCAATGATGTTTCTAGATAAAAACGTTAGAGAATGGCCGTTGAAAACGCGTGCGAACCGTCCGCTTCGCCGAAGGCTCGGCCGGCTCGGCACGAGGTGGAATCATGGGATCACATGATCCAACTTTGCACGTCAGAACGACCGCAGCGCCAGAATCTCCAGTGGTGGCCCTCGCGCCCAATACCACACATCCGGAGCAACACAAAACCACATAATTGCGTCCACTAAGGTAAGCGAACCTCCATAACTGGCGTCTATGTTCGGTATACACCTGCTGTTCGACATTCCACTTACGCGCGCTTTGCTGGCGCATCAGTACTGACAGACAGCTATCTGGCAATAAGCTGCTGATAGAGCCGCTGACAGGCCCTCTCCGAATATTCTTGTCTCTTTTCGTTTTTTTTTCTTTTTGCCTGGATGGGGTCTCCAAAGGCGCTGGCACATTTTTCTTTTCTTTTCTATAATTACTTTTTTTTACTTCTTACCTCTAGCTTTACAGTCCCTAATCAAGAGCATCATTTCTCATCCTGGCGCCACTTTGGAAGAAAAATGACAGCTCGATATATTGTTCCCACAGATTCTTGCGACTGCACTGTGACCAGTGGGCAGCAGGCCCATATCGGCAGCCGATATATACACGTGTCGGAGTTTTCAGCCTGGAAGTCCCTAGCATAGCATTCTTTTGTCGTGGCCTTAGAGAGAGGGAGAAAAAAACCAATAAATTATATATCAATAAAAATAAGGGCAAGAAAATCTTACTGGCGCAAATAAACACTTTCTACGTTCCCACCGGTCACGTATACGTCATTCATTCACGGCGTTTTCGTAAAGCTAGTTCAGTTCTATAGTGTTTCTCGTGTTCTGGCGATTCTATTTCTTTCGATTCATTCGCTGTCTCTTCGTTTTGTATTTCCAGACGATTATGCTGAACTCGTTGCCTGGATCTTGCCCCTGTTTCCTGATAATGGAACATGTCCCATTGACTTCCGCGCGCGCGTATATGCTTGCGCGCATGTGCGTATGTGTGTGTGTGACAGCGCCGGTTTGTCCGGGTTATATTTGAAGTATACGGACTATCCAAGTGTCTCCACCAAGAAGCCTAGCTTCTTTCTCTTCTTTTTTAAATCCAGCATATCTGAAACAATCTTCAGCGGCTCAGAACGCATTCATTCTTTCTAAAATTCCTGGAATGGCTCTCAATTGTGCTTAGAAATGTCATGCGAGCTTTTTATCTTATTTGGAAAACGCCTATGCCACAATTCAGCTCTCAAAGGACAAGGACAAAACTACCAAGCGCCGATAGCTCAAACGTCTCCTTAGTGTTTTCCGGGCGTGCGTGCGTCGTTGCAGCGTCTTTTTTTCCAAATACGGAGAGCCACCAGCAAGCCCACATGCGAAGTCAGTCCCCATTTTTCATCTAGTGTTGGCAAACTCGGATCGTTATCTCACTTTTGGCTTTCATTATTCAAGTGTACAGCACCATTCGTAACCCATGGCACAGTTGCAAGCGACACCTGCGGTGTGCTTGTTGTTGTCGTCTGTGTGACGCTGGTGGTGGAGGAGGTGGAGCAGGCAGTCATGGTCGTAGTCGGCGCCTAATGTGAACCGCCTGACCTTTTCGAAGATCATGAATTTCCTGACGAAGGCCGGACCACCGGCCGAAACGTTGGAAAGTAAAAATGTCTTGCACGTTCGTCCGTTCCTTCACTATATATATATAGAGAGAGAGAGAGAGGGGAGGGAAGGAGGGAGGGAAAGACAGCGCCTTTGCCGCAGGCCGGCTGGTCTGATGATGCTGATGACCTTTGGGTGATGACTCGTACCCACTCTGGTGGTTTGGCCATGAAACGGTATCGATAGCTAATATATATTTAAAAATATATAAACAAACGGACAAATATGAAGAAATGTTCTCTCACCCTCGTCTTCCTCTGCTTCTGTAGCCCCGCTTTTCAAGCACGAGCGTCCGAGCCCCAGTGGTTTCTCACCATCACACTCGACCACGGCTGCAAGTGTCAATAACGACCGAAACCGTCTCTGGCGGGCGGCACTGGCTATGCCGGTTTAGTCGAGCTCGGCTGCGTAGCGACGCGTGCTTCGCCGAATTGTCAAACAAGCTTCTGGTGGCCTGAATTAGCTACATCGTTGCGGCCGATGTTAGTCGCGCTGCGAGCATAGGGATATGTACGGCGGGTGGCACTGACTATGCCGCGCTGGTCGGTCTGAGTTACGTCGCTGCTTGTCCCGCAGAGCCGCCAAGTGCGTTTCTGGTGGGTGGTCCTAGATATCTCCGCGACTTCGCCTGATCTGCTTGCGAGTTCCTTGTTGTAGGAGGACAGACAGCGCTCGTCTTGAACGTTGCACCGCTATCTCTCGAGCTAAACTGGATTGACAGCAGTAAAAGGAAGGAGTACCAGTACCTTGGGATCCTTTTCTACGAATCTGCGACGAGTGGTCGACTATCCGTGCTGACTGGCGGTATGAGTTAAGTTTGGCCGCGTTACCTCTGTCAAGGTCAGCCAACAGGTTTAGTCAATGGGCCTTGTCGATAAGCTTCTCGAAGGGGTGGCTTCCAAGTCCTGGGGTGTGTTTTCGATGTTCAGGCCATGAGTACACTTCGGCTGTAGTGGCAGGTCTTTGATAAAAGTAGCCTCATCCGCGGATGAGATATTGCCACTTTCTGGAGGGACATCACAGGATGAATTGGAAACTTCTGCACACTCGGCCACTGACGGCCTTGACGCTCATGGACGTGACTCTGAGTTGTGTTGGCACGTTTCCTTGATGGAATCGCCTTCACAGAGATCAGCGGCAGGTTCCCCAGCAAACAACAACGCTTCGTGATGTGCCCGGTGTTCAAGCGGCGCAGTGGAAGTCATTGCACATGGCTTGTCCTCGACAGCTGACTCGCACGGCGGCTGGTCACTGGTGAAAGCGTTGTCCGAGTGCCGTGGTTCAAAGGGGGTCTGTTTTAATGCAGTGTTGCTGTCTCTGTCGAAGAACGCAGCTTGGGACCAGTGAGTCTGTCAGGGTAGTCTGTGATGCCCCGTGCCGATGATCTGGAGTTCCGACAGACAGCGACGAGGTGGTGCCCATCTTGAGCTCTGTGCTCTGCAGCAGAAGGGTTGGACTTGATGAGCAGGACAGGTTCGTGGTGGCGAATACATCCAAAAACAGCGATCAGTCTGGCATTCCACCCCTGCCAGGAGGGCTAGTCGACTACCTCATGTGAGTACCATGGTGCGGCCGCATCGCGAATGTTCTTTATGGCCATGAGCCGCTTGTAGTGGTCCGGCCAGGCATACAGAGCACCAAGGACGTTCACAGCCTCGATCCATCGATCGGCGTTGTCTTGGAACCCTCGGAACTCCGTTAATTTCCAAGAGGCCGGTGGCAGCAACGGAGCAGGAGATTACCCGGGGCTCCCCGACGCCATGGAGTCGAGCGTTTGTAAGAGCGCACTAGTTGCATGCACGAACTCCGCGGCACTTTCGAGGCAGCCGCTGAATGTTTCGGTGGAGAGCGTAGGGTTGGCGATAATAACGGCATTGATAGTGTTCAATACGAGCTCCGCTGCGCTGTCGGGCGAGACGCCTAGCGCACGAGGCGTTGGGTCCGGAGACGGTACGGTGCCCCCCGTGCTCACGATGGGGATATCGACGGCGAAGGGAGGGGTCCCAGCAAATTCGTTTTCGTTGTGAGCAGGTCGATCGGTGCCGCTCCAGTCCAAGGTTGAAGCCATCGAGAAGGCACTGACGCGGTCCTCAGATGGCGGAAATTGTACTTGAGGTGGCGGTACCGTTGGCGAGGACGTTTTGAGCACGGGGTCCATAGCTTGGAGAACTTGGACGGCGTTTCCAGGCTGGATGTTTCCGCGCTCAGTCTCGGAGATGAAAGGGATCGCTGTGTTGGATAATCCTGGGGCCATCTAGGAGGCCTGGACGCCCTCCCCGGACGCTGTGTAGGGTACTCGAAATGGCAGAAGTTTGCCGGATTCCACGACGAAGGTAGCGTTGGCGGCGTTCCTTAAGTAGCTGGAACCGTGAAGCCGAGGACGTCGAAGACGCCCTTAAAGGTTGTATCCTGTCGATTGCGCCATTGTAAAGTAATAAGGAACAGAGAGAGACACAGCGCCTTTGTTGCAGGTCGGCTGTACTGTTATCTCAAGCTCGTCTTCCTCTGCTTCTCTAGCCCCGCTTTTCAAGGACGAGCGTCCGAGCCCCACTGGTTTCTCACAATACATATATATATATATATATATATATATATATATATATATATATATATATATATATATATATATATATATATATATATATATATATATATATATATATATACATATATATATATATATATAAAGTTTACGGTGATTTGTTCATTTTGCAATAATTTGTAACTGCCTAATCAAAGGTGGTTTAGTTCATACGTGATATCCCATGTCTAAAACACGGTTCTTTACAGGGAACCATGGCCCCCCATATTCCCCAACAATAACAGCATAATAAATGCCCGTCGAAGTTAAAGGAGTACTGACACGAATTTTCGACATTCTCGTATTGTTGCTGTAAGTGAAAGAACTGGCATGGAGAACCCCCAAGAGACTATTATGGTGCCTCGCAACGCAATGAATATATTTTTAATACGGCTCCCTTAAAAGCCCACTTTCGGTTTCGATTTCGAGGGGGCGGTTTCCTAGTGACGTGTCAAAAGAGTCGGACGTGCGTCTAAGTCACGTAGGGACAGCAATTCGTAATAGCGTCGCTGCAACTCTATCGTCTGTGGTTAGTTACACGTGGGGTACGCAAACGAAGACAATTTCACGGTCGTCCAGCCACTCTGGCAGCGATTTCAGCGATTTTTGAGAGACTGTGCTAATACGTCATCGCAGTGTCCATTGCGCTGGGGCTGGCTTACAGTGCTGTTCGACGAAAACTTTAAAACTGAACTAAAATATTTTGTACGTGTTTCCTGGCTTCCGCGTGCAGAGGGCGTTAAGAATACATGACTAGAAAACGAAAAATGTGTACTTTGTGCCGCCGCAAAATAGTGTCAGTACTCCTTTAAGGCCCAACCACAGGCACGCGTCGCTACGCGTACGCAAGCGCCTACGCGTCAGACGCGTCGCCTCGCGTCGGTGGAGGGGGAGGGCGCGCAACCACAGAACAGACGCGGCGACGCGGCGGCGCTCGCTCCTGAGTCCTCTCTGAGGCGCACTGATGCTTGAACTTCATTCCGTGCTGTCCGCATGCTTTCCTTGATATATATAATACGTTTAGGTACAAAATGTGCACCTCGCACAATTGTTTTGACTGTTTAAGTAATAATTGCAATCGCAATACCTACAGCAACAACGTATACACAAGTCATTTATTACACAAGCGCTTGCTCCTTTTGCTGTCGACGCCTTCGCTCTGTGTCAGCGAAATAGGCTAGTTTCGACACCTCGAAGGTTGCGGCTTCGATTTCCATGAGCGCCAGGAACGTATGTTCCAAGCAGCACTCTCCTAGATCGTCTTGAAGCGGAGCTACATTATTAATTTGTCACTGACTCAAAGGTACACCCCCCTCCCCCTTTCCCCACGAACGAGCACGCACACCACTGTATTTTAGTAAGGCCACGTGTGAGCGTCCCACCATTAATGAAACTGAATGCCCAAATCCAAGATCCAGTTAAATCCCAAACGGCATTTTTCTACCTTTATTTACAGTGGATCTACGACCACTCAGCCCCCCGCCCCCTCTCCATTCGGCAATGTCGCGGGTTCCAGTCCAGCCGATTATCAAATTACTCATTTAAACGTTAAATACAATTCAATCTGAAAACATATTTGTCTCCATATTTACAGTGGAGCTACGACCAGACATCCCAATATCTGGGAAAGGTCGTGGGTTCGATTCCGACCACTCATGAAGTTATACATAGGAAATACTTGAACCCAAAATCGCATCTTTCTAGCACCATTCACAGCGGGGCTACGATCAATTTTATGGCCCAGAGTGCAATGAGCATTTTAATTAATTAGTCATGATTACTGAGGTAACTGAACATTTTTAATGTCGACTTGATACCCTCAATCATAGACAACCATCAAGTACAACAATTTCCACACTTTTCGCTCTTTCATAAGGGTATTATATTCTTCGCCCACCTCTTGTCCCTGGCCAAGGAGTGCAATGTAAACACTACACATCTTAAGACTTCCGGGCAGTTGGCGCAAATCACACGACCACAGGGCACTGAAGCACAGATGTAAGGGAGAAATGCACAGACACGCAGCGTCCCAGTGTGTTTCTATGCATTTGTCCCTTGCGTCTGTTGCTTCAGTGCCCTGTAATCGTGTACCACCACACAATTTCATTATCATTAATCCTGAATTAATCCATGTCATGTTATTGATGTCATGTCCTATCAGTCATGTTATTCACACATTCATAACGTTCAATGCAAATTTTTGTATGTACTGGTCAAATGTGCGAGACCAATACACTGACTTATGGCTACTGACAGAAAAATATTTTTTTAAAGTTAGACGTTTGCTGTAAGCAGTAAAAATTAAGGTTCCCTACATATTAGGCATAGCACCTAATGGATTTCACATAGGCGAAGAGGCTGCATTTCTGTATATTACGGTCATCAACATAATATTCATGCTTCAAAATATGCGTAACAGGTTCTTACATGTGCTACCTTTGAGAAGCTCCAATCATCAACCAAGCACATTATTTTGCTCCTTCCTCACCTTACTTTGAATGAATGTGGTCAACTATTTTCATTGTTTATTTACAGGATCCTGCCTTGACCTTCCACACAACAGTAGATTTTCACCTGTTAATGAGATAAGCAGCACCAATACAGATTGCTGATAATGAGCCACTGTTGCCGTCAGATTCAAGATGAACATGTCCTGCCAAGGTGAATAGGGCACTCATGCAGAGACAGTTAAGCTGAAAAAGGAAGTGCACACCTTGATTCGAACAAGTTTGCACAGTATCTCTGTCATTGTCATGAAAAAAGCTTAAATGTCGACACGGGTCCTACCACAACAGCAATGAGCAAGATGGCAAGCACAACGTACATTGTGTGCCTGCATAGCAAATAGACATTATAGAAGCCTTAGTATTCAATTTTATTACAGTACAATATTGGGGATAATGTAAGCATGGCCAAAATAACTGGACTGTGATGACCCGCCACTATCTGAGGGCCAAACCTAGTTAAGGCGCAAGAGGGTGCGGTTCCCACACAATTTTAAATAGTATCAAAGCATGTCACTTCCAAATATCTCTTTCTATATTCTGACCACTTAAGTGCTATGTAAACTACAGCCTCGTTTATGTATATATTAAATATCCATTAGGCATATGCCAAGATCTTTAGGTTTTGCTGAGGCTGTTACCAACTATACACATACTCTGGGTCACTGCCTACCCACACAATATAGGTAGAAAATCATGGGCAGCCCTCATTTGTAAAGTCCTGTGTGGTAGTTTGTTTGTGGTCAGTGTCCTCTAACAACATAAAACAAGCCTATCATTGCCTGCCATGATAATTATTATTCCGGTCATTCTTAAAATTCCAACCAAGCACCGTTTTAAAATGCTTGAAGAGCAATTCATGTTTAAGGGGTCATTTATAAACAAAGGCATGCTTATAATCGTGTGATGCAACTACCATCACTCACAAAATTCTAACCAAATGCAACTTAGAACGCTTTGGACAGCTACTTGTGATTCACTAATTGTTTATTAACACAACGCATGTTTGTAATTTATCGTGTGACTACTGTCACTCTTAAAATTCTACGTAAACGCTCCATTAGCATGCTTGTGGGGGCTATTTGTGGATGAGGAGTCTGTCAATGACATAAAATGTGCTTATAATGGTATGATACGAGTACTGTTGCTCCTTAAGTGCTAACAAAGCACTGTTCTGTAGTGCTGTAAGAGAAATTCATGAATGAGAAGTCGTTTATTGCCAAAAGGTGTGCACGATGACTACTATGACTTGCAAAATACTAACAAAGCACTCTTTTAGGACATTTGACAGCAATTCAAAGAGAGATTAGTGATTACAAAAAGGTGTGCTTGTAACATTGCGATGTGGCTTCTATTACAAGCAAAATCCTAAGACAGTACTGTTCGCCTCTATAATTCTAACCAAGCACAGCTGTAGGACGCCTTTATGAGCAATTTATGGTTGAGAGGCCTTTATTGACACAACATGTGTTCATAACCATATGATGTGAGTTATGTCACTTGAAAACATGCAATACAGTACCTGTCCAGAAAGGTTTGCAAGTTGTTGACATTGAGAAGCTGAAATTCTTGGCATTTTGGCCAGGTTAAAAGTGCATGAGTACTAGCATATGTGGGAAAACGCAAAAACTTTTAAAATTGAGTAATCCTTGCCATGTTATTCCTTATATATTGTTACCATCTGATCTTGTTATTTGAAATTGTCAAAAAACAATTCTGTTTCAAATCACGGTGCTGAGAAAAAAAAGAAACAATGAATGGGCAGATAGGTGTTGGTGGTTATAGATATGGCACTTCATGATAGGAATCACAGGATAGATCTGTGCAATAATGTAAGGTCATTCCGGCAAACCAGCTGTCATTTACATAGCCCTTATCAGAATTTTGTTCCTAATTTACACAGACCAATGTTTATATCAGCTACCATTGCTGCCCACTGCCGTACGTGTCTCTTCAACGATGCCCTGTACTTTAATATTGTACACTGCTTATTCAGCGAACAATGTAAGTACATTTGGTGCCATGCTGTCCTCACATTTTTAAATTGTCATGCATTTGATATTTAAAAAGGCACATCTCATTCACAAGCTCTGATGAGACGGCAAGTGCCAAAAAACACGCTATGTAAACAACCCTCAAAAAGCAATCTTCTTTAGATCCTCGTTACTTGATGAATGCTACCTGCTCTTGCATTACACCTCTGTCCGTGTGTGTCAGAGCAGACAGTGTACAAAGCAAGGGATTGCACATACCTTGCTTAGTACTACGCATGTGCAGTGCACTGTAGGAAAGCAGAACAAGAACAAAAGCAGCATTTCTTCGTGCATGCAATTTTCTTTTTCAAACACCACTTTCGTGTACGTTCGAGCTTGAATTCTAAACACAGCAACGACACCGGTAACAGCTGATCGCAGCCGTAAGCGATGGTCCGTTGTTGCTGGCTTGACACTACACCTAAACGATTTGTCTCGAATCAACAAATGTTTGAGTGTCGTAGAGTGCGCAATACACTCATGTTCGTGGCAAGATATCACCGGAAAGTGCTGGCGAGGGCGCGGTCCACCTTTGGAAGCGATGGTGGTAGGTGCCGATGTTGAAAACAAACATGCAGCGGTTCAACATTCTTGCGTAAGCACCACACACGCTCACGATCAGGGGCGTTGTTACAACGTTTACGTTGCGACGTAAACAAAGAAACATCAACACCCGTCACCCGAGTTTCTCAACTGTGCCCCTTCGGGCGAAGTCGACGGGCCGCGCCAGAGGCCTTCGCTGGTTACTGACATCGCTCACAATTGAATTAGCAACAGGTGACGGTCCAGACTTCGAAACTCGAAAGCATGTCTCCACTCGTTTCAAGCACAAGTAAACACAGACACAAGCACAGGCGCAGCAGCAGTCTCCAGTACGATGTCGACGATGTTTTGACTCGGCAGCGATCGCACTCACGCCGGCGGAAGATCAGCTGGAACTGTTGGCAAAATCACGGTGGGCACGATATCATATCACCCTGCGACACTCGCTGTCCTTGATCGTATCGCTGTCGGCTACGGCTGACGACGCATTAATTCCGAAACGCTTCCGCGCTTCCCCAGAACAGAACTCCGTCGTGTCTTCGCGGCTGCACCGCGGCGGCCGCCATGCTAGGCCTAGCCGTGGGAGGTTCCGCGGCCTCTGATTGGTTGGCGCGTGGCGGGCGCGTCGACGCGAGCCGTGCGCGAGGCGAAAATATCTGACATTGCTAGATACCCTCGCGTCGACGCGTCTCGGTCCGTCAGCCCCCTCCGAGGGTGACGCGTGGCAACGCATTTGACGCTTTTGACGCGTAGGCGCGTGCTGACGCGTGCCTGTGGTTGGGCCTTTAACAAAACAAAAGACGCCCTGTTAGAATTGTCTAGTGTCTACAAATGTAAATTTGCAGCTTGAAGCTCAGCTTTAAAGACTACAAGGAGACTACAAGGAGAATCACATCGCGTACAGGAGGTTATTAAACGACACCACACCTCTAAGTGAGGGATGGGCAATACCTAACATAGCTCGCGCGATTTCCCTCACCGGCAGGAGAAACTCAAGCAATTGTCTTATTGCCACCGGCAACACACACACACACACACACACACACACACACACACACACACACACACACACACACAGGGAGAGAGAGAGAGAGTTGGCAGTCAGAATTGCTGACTGGCCCGCTGAGAGACAAGACTACACCCTTTGCAAATGACATTTCGCTTGCTACATAGTCGTGTGAAGGGCTTTTTGCTACATTCCGCAGACGTACCCAAAAGCAACACCCCACCCCCCTCACTACCTCGGAAAGCGCCATATCGCGCTACAAAGCAGTTGTGCATGTGGTAGCATTGCTGCAGTAATGCGTCTGTTTCCTTCTGGAACTCCCCTACAAGCGAATAAATATCGAGTGCAGGGAGCTTCTGAAGAAGGCCTAAGATGAAGGCAACGAACGGTTGTAAAAGTTAGAACCTCATAGCAGCCTTAGAGAGCTAGTGAAGTTTCTGTTGCCCAAGAGCAAAAAAAGAAATAAGAGAGAGAGAGTGAACAAAAGCTCATCTGCCAGACAACTCCGCGAATGGTGTATTCAGAATAGCATACGTTTCTTACTGCAATTCGGTCTTCCTTCACGATGACCTGGACACGTCCGGAGGAGGTGGTGTGGGAAAGCGGCTTGAATAACCTTCATGCCTTCAATAACAGCCGCATCAGCCTCTTAGGGCTCCGTCGTAGCAATGGAAAGCTCTGGAATGTTGCCCAAAAGCGTATACACGCGAATACAGACAGAAAGTTTAGCCTTTTCTTTGCCTTGTTATGCTCAGCAGTTGTTGCGGCGCCTCCAGATGGCGAAATTGAAACACGTGCGAGAAGCAAAGCGAAACCTGGCGCATTACTGCACAGCATAAAAGAGGTGGTGTGCGAAGAAGGACGCTGAGAAATGTGTTGCTAGTGCGCGCTGCAAAATGAAGAGAAAGAAGCTGCACAAATTGCATTTTGGCTTAGCCGCAACCCTTGGTGAGAGCTTCGTTCGCAGCGTATAAGAAGATAACGTTAGAGGTTGTAATCCGGATCTGCGTCGTTTCCCATAGTGCCGGTCTTGTTGAATCGGTGGCTGCTGGCAGTAATACCTCTATTGGGCTGGTGCCAGAACCCACAGAGTATAGCAGGCTATGAGCGGAGAACACACTTAAGTTCTTAATCGAATGACTTTGAGAGGTCGGTTCTGTCGGCCCTCAGCACCTCACCCTGTCTAACTGCTTTCGGTTTCCTTAGATCATTCGCACTCTATAACGCAAATACGACATGTACCCGGGAGCGTGTTCTAAACAGTTAGTATAAGTCATTGCACACCTCCTCTCCTTTCCGTCTGTTTCACTTCCTTTTCCATACGCCCCCCCTCCCGAGAAGCTTAGCCGTGCTCCTGGGTTGGGCTGCAGAAATTAGCGTCCTTTCCTTAACCGAATCACAATCATCGAAGCTGTACGAACGCGACTATGCGCGCGTTCATCGAGAAGACTTTGGAAGGCGCCTGGAACGATGCCGCATCCAGGAGAGTCGAAGTAAAGTTTCAGTGGTTCACTTTGTCTCTTCTGGATGGCGGCACCGTTCCAGGCAATGTGCTCCTGAATGCGCCCGTGCTGAGCCGGACGAGACAACATGGCGCTTTCGTATAGCATCGAGCATGTGCGGCATTAGCGCAGTGGCAGCGCACCTGGCACCTTTCGTCGTGGCGTGGGGGGATTCCCAGAGCATCAACTGAAGTCATTCTGTATGTTTTTTTTTCTTTATTGTCTTTACATGTTTTCTGTAATGCATCATGTCCGTTACGGTAGTGACGTACACTCTTAGCACGGTAACCTGTAGTTTATTTTATAGGTATCCAAAAATGTGAAAATATGCTCCTTTAGTAATGGTCAAAGTGCTTTAACCTTTATTAATGGAGCATATTTTCAGATTTTCGTGTACCTATAAAATAAACTAAAGGTTACCGTGCTAAGAGTGTATGGGGTTGTGGTGGACCCCGCCATAAAACACTTTCGTGTTAAAAACACGGTGATTTGAGTCCGAGTCAACGGTCCGAGTCAACGGTGACAGTAAAAACGGTGATTTTGAGTCCGAGTTATTCCCACTGAACAAACTCTTGGTCAGTTTGCGTCTGAGTGAAGCCGGTGGACCAGAATCTGAGTACGAGTAATCTCGGCTGCGTGGAATTGTGGGGTGTCTGAGTAAACTCTACGCAAAGAGAGAGAGACACTGAGTGCGGCTGAACGGTTTTCATTTATTTTGCCGATTTCTGTGCAGCAACACCGAAGTTGAATTTTAAGTCTCGGGAAAGTGACTTGGTGATATCGCCAGATTCATTTGGTGTCACGTATAAGCTCCCACTCAGGTTCTCTGAAATCATACGGAAATATTACAGGAATTGCAATAAGCCAGATTTTTTTTCATTCTTCACTCCTGTCTCGCTGACATGTGCACCCTATGTGTCAGCGGTATGTACCGCAGTACTCCATGTGCCCCAATGACACATATATAGGTGCCGGCAGAACAGGGATATCGTGGACAACGAAGAACGTCCGCTTCTTCTAGAGCTGATTTTCATGTAGGATGGTTGCGGTACAATACCGCGCTATAGTTAATTGTGTATTGTAATAAAAAGGCGGTACACTCATATTTTAAAAGTAACACTGGTACATCAATATGAAAAATTTAGGCCTTTTAGGCTGACGTCTGTCGATCCAGTGTTGTCGAAGGGAAGATAGAGGCAGATTACCTGTTGTTTCAGGGCAGCGTGCTTATGTACGGTAGGCATTTCAGAAACTTTAGTATATGACAACATGCATACGGCAGCTTATGCAAATGCGCGCTCTTAGATGTTGACGTAATGGTGTCACAAAGATAAAACTTTATTATCATGCGGAGAGACGAAGATATATAGCAGTTTGATACTAAAGGCATGGGTAAAGGTGAATAGTGTTAACTTCTTCCATTCATGAGGGCGGCGTCCGGTAAAGGGGCTGAGAGCACGTGTTATTGCATGTCCCGCATGGGTGGCCGCATTTCCACGAGGCCGAAATGCAAGGACGCCGTATACTCAGAGTTAGGGTCATGTAAAAAGAACCCTTGGTCGTCTAAACTAATCCGCGGCCCCAACTACAGCTTGCCTAATCGTCATATTACGGTTTTTCCACTAAATCCTCTTAATACCATGCGATTACGTGAGAAACTCCGTAATTACACGCAATTACGTGTGAGGAGAGGCTGAGTCGGAATGAATCTGACAGGAGAAAAAAATCTACCGAGTGAGTGCAACATGTGAACATGCATGTCGAACATGCAGTTCGAATGAATCCGGCTTAGAAAAAACCTGTGAGTTTGAGCATGTGTGGTCTCCGCTCAGCAAGAACCTGGTGAGTCTAGGTGCGAATGGCTTCGGCTGAGGAAAAATCCCGTGAGTCGGACTATGAGTGAGGCCAGCTAAGCAGAACTATAAGGAGTCTGATCCGAGTGAGTTCAGGTTAGGAAAAGTAATGTGAGTCGAATGAGCCAAATGCAAGAATTATATTTTTTGAGCGAATCTGAGGGAGTCTGAGTGAGTAACACAAATTTTGCCTCCCTCTGCAAGTGCGTTTCTTTCAGAGATCCATGCTAAATGTCGCAGCTTCGCCAATACTTCGTACCACAATTCCTCCGAATTTCGGCCAACTTTCTTTCTTTTCACATTGTTTTTTTTTCAAGCCAAGCTTGTAATATTTTGCAGTCTTTGCCGGCGTCGTTGTTGTAGTCGTCACTGAACCAAGTTTCCCCAGAAAACTGGAACCTCTGAAACACTTTATAAGGTCGTGGAACAAACGAATACTTCATTTTCATCTAGCACTTCATAAAAGACATTGCAAAGGAGGGGAAGAAATTTGTTACCGGCTTTGCGGCAAGACATCCTCCGAATGTAAGTACCTGAATCTGTAGACCACACAGCCACGTCTTTGCGAGAGGAGATCTGAACACATCTGAGCCATATAAATGCCTTGAATTTTCTACAGCATAACGGGAAAGAAAGAAAGAAGGAAAGAAAGAACAGTAGTAGGTCAGGCACACACGCACAAAATTTTGCTTTCCCCCATTTTCTAGACAGGGGAAGGGCTGAAACTTTTAATTCTTTCTTTGGTCACGGACAGAGCAAAGTATTGTTACAACTGCCAAATTATCATAAAGCTATTTCTACTACGCAAGCACCAAATAGTGCACTAGATGAAGTTCATAGGAAGTTTTTACTGGGACATGTCGCGTCAAGAAGTATTGACGTCGATGCGAGATTTATTGCATCTGCGAAAGTGCACACAATGTAAACCGGTACTGACAGGGAATTCCCAGCGCACGTGCAAACAGTAGCGATGCCGTAGCGGATGTAAAGCGCAAGCACAATGTAAGCCAACAGCATAGAAGGTACGCAAAAAAGAGAGGGAAAAAATACTCTTCGTGTTACAGCAAGACGCGAGGCGAAAGCTCAATTGAGAAGCTCCGTATTCTATATTTGTATTTATATAGTTTTTACCACTTGCAGTCACAGCTGTGTAGAGTCGTATTGCGCTGTAAAGGAGCCGGTGATTTCTCCCGCCGCGCTGACTGCCTGTCTGCGGAAAAGTGCTCGTCCATTCTAGTCACACTTCAGCTTGCAGCAGCAGCAGCACCCAACAGCCGGGTCGCATCCCGCAGGGATGGCACGTCCAACCGGCACAGACCCCTCCCTCCCTCTGGAGGCCCCCGTCCGCGATTCTTAGAGTATCTCCTT
This sequence comes from Hyalomma asiaticum, assembly GCA_013339685.2. Taxonomy (NCBI): domain Eukaryota; kingdom Metazoa; phylum Arthropoda; class Arachnida; order Ixodida; family Ixodidae; genus Hyalomma; species Hyalomma asiaticum. Next base: position 134,842,203 of record CM023481.1, on the reverse strand, counting down.
TGCAGAAAGACAGCAGTCTCAAATCTGTGCCTGCGGTTTGTGCGCGCCTGGAGGATTTGTTTTACGAGGCGTCGTGAACGTTTGTCAAGGATGTGTATATACTCCGCGATAGCTCGTTTACTGTCGTCTTCCGCGAGCACCTCTTAGAGCAAACCAGTGCGGGCGCGCTTGAGTGACGGAAAGGCTCAACGTATACAGCATCTTCACTGCATTTCTTTATTTTCTGTTTGCCCCTGTACACTGAAAGTTCCAAAGAAAGAGACACATAACGGAGCAGATTGTTCTTTCGGTGAGCTGGCATCTCGGCTGTTTCCGCGCCCATCAAACGGCCACTGAAAGCCCCGAGGGTCACGTACGTACGCTGCTCCTAGACATTAAAAAGGTGAGAACCGAAAGCGGGCCGCGAGGTAACTACCCAGTGGCGGCACACTTTTCCGGGTGCATTTTGCACGGCCCATCAAACAAGTGTTGGTGACGGGCATCCAAAGCCCAGAGGCCTAAAGCAATTAACTCGATTATCCTGCTCAACCGCAGCTGTCTGTAATTAGGACGTCGTTCAGAGTGTTTTATGGTAAAGTTAATGAACGCCCTCACAAATAGTGCAGAGTTTCCAGAATATTACATCAGTCGTAAGCGGTTTATTTTGCGGAAGTATCTATGCAGAAGGGAAGTAATATGAAAAAGAAAGTTTGCTGCTAACAGCATGGTAACTTGCTGAGCCCGCCGATAATGCTCGCGTCGAAAAGAGAGATATCACCACTGCATCCTCGCTTTCCCGCCACGGCTAGGGAGTAATACCTGTTGCACCCACCGTATGCAAACGCAGGGTGTCTCTATGCAGCGATCGAATGCATCCCCCTATGCAAACGCGGACCACACAAACACCCTCCTTCCTCTCCCGCTACCGACCCATCCCCGCTTCTGGCCTTCTTTTCAATGCACCAACAGAAAATCTCACGCACATCTCCTTGGCCTGTCCTTTATCTCATCCTCACGGTATGCCGCTGACTTTAAATCTGAAGGACTGGGAGGGCTCACATGGCTCAACGGACCCGACGAAGCAGGAGGGCGCTGCCAGCCGGTCTGCCAGCGTCATGGACATGTTAGGCATAGAGATGGGCATAGCGGCTCACTTTAGCGAGCGGCGCAGAACGGTTCGGCTCACTGTAGTGAACCGGTTCATTTCAACGGCTCACCGGCTTACCGGGTCCGAGGGAAAGTGCTCTGGCGCGAGGAGAGAACGCGACAGGCAGTAGTGGCGGGCGGCCGTTCCGCTGCCTTGTTGCGCCCCCGCCCGCAATCGCGTCCGTGGTTTGCCCGTGACACTGGGGGGACCAGTGAACATAGGTCGCCTATTAGCGGTGTGCCACCGGCGCACTCACTATTCTGCTCGTGTCACTACTGCCCGAGGCAGGAGCGTCAGAGACACGATTTTGTAGTATATGCTCACTAACACGGCAAGCACGTACCAAAGAATCGCGATGGTCGTCAGAGGCGGGCGCGCTAGCCGCTAGCGCCCGTTGCTGATGCTCTTGGCTCTGGCAGTAGTGACACGAGCAAAACAGTGAAAGCGCCGAGGGCGCACCACGGGCAAACCACAGCCATCCCGGCCGTGGAAACTTCCGCTAAAAACACGACGGTAAGGTCAGCTTCCTCCGGCGGGCACGTGCGGAGGAAGCTGAAGGCGAGAAGGTGTTGACTCTTGCGAGCAAGGGCGGGAGGGCATTTGCTTTCTTGCACCGCCAATAGATGGCGCGAAAGTCACACTCAGTAGAAGACCCAGCGTACGTATCACGAAAGTGACGGAACGCGTGAACTCGGACGGAACGTTTCAACCAACACCAAAGGTCCATTCGTTTCACCTGCACTTTATGAACCGGTTCACGGTGGCGCTGCACTGCGGCGTTGGTTCAGCGGTTCAGAACGGTTCACCGAGCGATAGAGAAAGCACGGCTCACAGAGCGGCGGAGAACCGCCGCCCGCTCTCCGCTCATTGAGCGAGAGAAGGCACGGCTCACTGATCGGCAGAGAACCACCGCCTGCTCTCGACTGATTGAGCGAGAGAAAGCACGGCTCACTGAGCGGCAGAGAACCACCGCCCGCTCTCGGCTGATTGAGCGAGAGAAAGCACGGCTGACTGAGCGGCAGTGAATCGCCGCCCGCTCTCGGCTCATTGAGCGAGAGAAGGCACGGCTCACTGAGCGGCAGAGGACCCCCGCCCGCTCTCTGCTCAGTGAGCGAGAGAAGGCACGGCTCACTGAGCGGCAGAGGACCACCGCCCGCTCTCGGCCTCATTGAGGGAGAGAAAGCATGGCTCACTGAGCGGCAGAGGACCGCCACCCGCTCTCGGCTCATTGAGCGAGAGAAGGCACGGCTCACTGAGTGGCAGAGAACCGTTGCCCGCTCCCGGCTCACTGAGCGGCAGAGAACCGCCGCCCGCTCTCGGCTCATTGAGCGAAAGCACGGCTCACTGAGCAAGAGAGGAGTGCCTCCCACTGTCGGCTCGCTGAGCGAGAGAGAACCACCTTCCGCTCTTCCAAAGAACCGGCGCTCACATTTACTGAGCGCCCCGCCACGGTGGTCTAGTTGCTATGGTACTCGGCTGCTGATCCGAGGGTCGCGGGATCGAATCCCGGCTGCGGCGGCTGCATTTCGATGGAGGCGAAATGTTGAGGCCCGTGTGCTGTGCGATGTCAGTGCACGTTAAAGAACCCCAGGTGGTCGAAATTTCCGGAGCCCTCCACTACGGCGTCTCTCATAATCAGAGCTGGTTTTGGGACGTTAAACCCCACAAAACTAAAAACAAAAGCACATTTACTGAGCCGCGGATCACTCGTTCTTCAGAAAGAGCCGCTCAAAATATCCGGCTCACTCCTGAGCGGCCCATCTCTAAACAGACGACGTTTTCCAGCAGACGTCCCCTGCTACTTGCTCATGCCGTTTCCAACGGGTCCCGGAGGCGTAGATGTGCCGCCCTGTTCCTTTTGTTGGTGCCGACAAAGTTTCCATTCGAAATGGACAGATTGTTTGCACGTGCTATATTGCGCTTTTATATTTTTTATCGGGTGTTGTAACCATATAGGTCCTCGCAGAGGGACCCCGCGGCGCCAAGTGCTTGGCATTCGTAGCACATGTTGCTTTTTTTTTTCTTCGTTATAGCTGCGACCTCACTAGAATAGTCTGGTCTTCTGTCAAACTGCACCCGATAAGAACGAGGGCCGCCGGCACACGAGTGCCTTGCCGCGTTGGAGAAAAAAAGTGCTTTGAAGTTCCTGGGCGAATTTCAAACCACAGGAACCAAGTCTTTCTTCTGCTTCTATACGGCCAATTCTTTGGGCTCGCAACAGAACGTTCAAGATAAAAAAAGGAAAAAGGAAATGAAAGTTAAGAAATAAACGGAACTGAGAAGGTGAAGCCCACAACTGAACTGCACCAAAGCAAGAAAATTTGGAGCAAGGCGCAGCTTTTGGAGACCTCGCGTGTGCGGGCGCTCTCCGCAAACCGCACTGCACGCCGCGGGCGTCGCGCATACGCGATGCATCTGAAACGAAGCCGCGTCCGCGCGCCGCTCTGCCGCCGGATCGCGCGAACGCCGCCGCGCAGCCGCTCGCATGTGAAACAAGCTTTACGTCGCGGAGAACAGCGTGCTTGCGGGACTGCTTGAGGAAATCCCGTATAGCTATAAGCTCCCTCCAACGCACGAAAAGTACCACGTGGCTATAGAGAAACCTTGGCCGACAGTCCGTGCGTGTAATAGCTCAACCACGGTGCTTCAAAAGCACCGGAACGCCGGGACAACTGATCGAGTGTCTTCCCCAGCGCGTTTGCAATAGTGAGTAAAGGGCGATTCCAAGGCGCTGGCCCCGTGCTTTCGTCCACGCTCACCCCAAACGCGACAGCAGGAAATGTGTCAATGTGAGATGTTGCTTGCGGTGATCGTGGGCAACCTCTCCAACTACGCCATACGCATGCCGGGGTGGTGCTGTTCTATCTGCGATGTCGGTTGATGAAACGGCTGTCTCCGCTTATCCCGGGGACGCCGTCGAGTGACAGTTGGTGAGCTCGTATATCTCAGCCTCATCGGTGACCTCTTCACCAGGCATGCTGCAGGAGTTCAGCATCCACTGTAATAGGACCCTGACACTTATCCTGACGATTGAAGCAAGTTTCGTGCGCATTGTGTGCACTATAGCTTCTACTACACTCTACGAGAGCGGAGCCGTTCTGTTTCCCCTGTATGCGACTCAGTGCGGCGCACCTGTTGCAGAGCAGCGCACCCTTAGGCGGGGCTAGTTTCACGTCCTCTCGCTAACTCTCCCAGCTGCCTCACTAACGACGGTATAGCGCATTTTATGTTCTTAATGAGGAACACTAATGAACACAAAGATCGCGTTTGCGATTCCCAGCAAAGTTACATCGAGTGCCTACACTAAGAATACTTGAAAGTAGTCGTACATACGCGCAAAAGCAATTGGTTCTTGTGCTAGCGGCGGCGGTCAATAGTAACTGGGCCAGTGGCGCCGAGCACAGAGGAAGTGCAATTTGCGGAGACGTTTGTTCGGGTAATAAACATCTCATTCATTACTAAAAGGCCTGTCGCGGTTTAGAACCTTTCCGCATATAAGTTTATTTTCTCGTGTATTGCCTTTAGTGCTTGTGCTCGTATAGATATTATTTATGTGACCGATCGTACTTGTTAGCACGGAAATGTTTTATGCCGCGGTCCTCCACGACCCCATGCGTCACTTCTGCAACGGACATGATGCAGTAAAACAACTAAAAACAAGCAAAAATACACTCAAGAACTTCTGTTCGTGCGGTGGGAATCGAACTGACAGCCCCTCGCTCCCCGACAAGAGGTGGCCAGTGCTCTACCACTGCGCTAGCGCCACATATGCGCGGAACTGTACGAACGCGTCTTATATTTCTATTCCTGCTTCGTTCGTTTAGCGAAGCTCCCGTCTGGCTCAGCTCGCGCTCATCCAGCACATTGCCTGGAACAGTGCCGCTATCCAGGAAAGGCAGTGTGAATCACTTCAGCTTTACCTCGCCTCTCCTGGTTGGCGGCACCATTCCAGATGCATCCCAAACTCCGTCTCTATGCACGCATGAGAGCCGCGGCCATCGGAAAGAAGCGTGATAAGAAAGAACATAGCGGCGCGCGTACAGCTTCGAGCGTATATTCGCCGACAGCGCAGTGGTATAGCACCGGTCACCTTTCGTCGTGGGTAACGTTCCCCCCCCGCCGCCGACCACTCTTCGAGCGTGATGGCAACAAGAACACTGCTTGCGTTAGGCGCCGATGCACGGCAACGCCGCTGACGGCTCAATGTGGCGCAAGTAAATATGATCGATACCTTTGTCGCGCGGTATTTACGATCGACTGTGTCCAGTTATTACGTAAACTACTTCAGTTACAACAAGGAATTGGTCCTTGAAGTTATGGAGGCGATGCGTGAACGTGGATTCATCCACATCATACAGTGCCTTACCAGCGAAACACCGATAGCAATTGGCAAGTTCACCTCGTCCTCGATGGAACAATAAACATTCAACTGTTTATGGGAAGTCACATTTCAGTTTTGTGTTGCACCGATTCCGCTGAAAGAAGGATCAGCCACATATTTTTCTCTTATCCATCGTTTCATTTGTGAGTAACCAGTGGTCTACGTTTAGAAACGTTTAGAACACTCATTATATTTCGTTTTGGCGAAACGAGTGGCTCCACATCCCGCAACGCTGCCGCTTATACACATGTCATTATTCCCGCTGACAACGTCTCCAGAGTAATTTGTTTGCCTCTTCATCGAGGACACACACACACACACACACACACACACACACACACACACACGTGCATGTACGTCAATCAGGCAAGTGGACGTCCTAAACGGGGACGTGATAGCCTTGGTAATCTTTTCAATGTGGTCGTCAGCCATCCACATGAAACTTCGTATTTTCTTCTGCATTATTTACGAACACACTTTTGCATTATAGATGGAACAAATGGGACTCGTATTGGTGCAGCATGATTCGAACTAAGCTTGCTGCAGAGATCTGAGCGTTAAATGTTTGGTTAAACCAGCGGATATAGGAGATGGGCACGACATTGTTTGCTTCAATGGAATCTATGCTGGAGCGACATGCTTGCAGCTTCTCCGCCTTCTTTCGGGAAATAAACGATAAATCTGCACAGCGCATCTTTGAACAGCGAAGCTCTTTACAAGCTGGTGGAAACCGCCGGATCTCTCGCAGGTATCACCATCATGAAGTCATCATGAAATAATATCGCGTGCACTTCAATGCAATTCCCATATGCGGCATTTGCGCACGCACTTCTTCCTGCTCTTGCACTCATGCCCTCACCTCACTACTAAAGAGAGACGGAAGTGCTTTACCAGACGCTATGGGAAAATAGCAGCTCCGCAGCTATGCCTAGCTTCGCCGAACCGCGGCACCGGTGCCTACCGTGCGGAGCCTCGCTGCGGCTGTGGATGCGTAAGTGACGTCACCACGCCGCGTCGCCGGCGCGGCGATGAAATGTCCCTCTCCTCTGGGCCGAGCACAACGTTGTGAAGTTGTGGTGACCGAAGAAGCGCGTCGCCGCAGAGGAAGTGTGGCGCGAAAGGCGCCACGCCACTACTCGAGAGCGTGTGAGACGACTTCAGGCTGTCCTCACGTACCGCGCCGGTGAAGCGGCGACAAAACGTAAGCAATGCACATATCCGTAGTTAGAAACCCGTGAAAACGAGCAAAACCGTTTTTATATGCAGAAGCCTCATAAAAGTGATCCGGTCCTGCGAGTCGCCCCACTGGACGACTACGAGAGGCATGACCTCCCCAAACACTGCATGTAGCTTAATGTCTGAGTGGGAAAACTTGGCTCAACCTCGACATACATCTACGCGGGACTGTCAGCTTCGCTGTTTCCCACAGTCTTCGCACCTAAGAGTGAAGCGGCCCCGTTAATCTTGTGTAAGAAAGAAAGGGTAAAGAAAGGGATGGAGAGAGGAAATAAAACAAAAAGGAAGTCTCGGGTTGCACAGAAGGGAAAAGCGAACCCGCGCTTTCCCTCGACCCGCTAACCCCGCCCCTTTTGCCCTCAGCCTAGCGCTACGTGATAGTAGTGATAGTAATAATGATATTGCTGTATGACAGCCTTGCTCCAGCTCAGCTATTTATTTATTCAGCTTTCACAGGCCTGGAACCAGCCTTCTTGTGAGTTACAGAAGGGAGCGTATTTCCTAAGCTCAAAACGCCCTCTCTCTCTCTCAGGCAACTTTCTTACCAGGAAACGTATTATGAAGGAAACGCAGGACTTCATGGGAAGAATGTTTCCTTTGGACACCTTTCTTGCCGGTGCGTTATGTATGAGCTTTCCAAGCGCTGTTAAGGTTTCTCTATTTTATTACGAAAGCGAAGCAGCTGGTGAATGCTGCGGAAGCAAGGTTCAATGTCAAAAGCACATTCACTGCGTGTACTACGCATGCTGTGTGGAAGCCTTTAAGAAAGATAAAGTTTACAGTTGCGTGGAAGAGAAATGCGACTGTACAAAATATCCAAATATTCTCGTACCATTGTAAATATTCATCTTCCCATTTCAATGGCGAATTTGAACCGTGTGCTCTGGACTCGCAGGAAATGCGGCCACTCTGCACACACTTTCATGGGGAAATTTGTACTTAGATTTTCTAGGTACACTTGGTAGTGCCACGAAATGCATTTTGTGGAAGGAGGATGGTGAAGGCACTGAAGCGACCACTCTGTTACGTCAGACCTGTGCTATACCCATGATGATGTGACGAATACCCGCCGTGCCGGATTAGCGGCTATGGTGTCGGCTAAGCTCGTGGTGGCCAGATTGAACCCCAGCCACGGTGACCGCATATACGGGCGAAATGCAATATTATATATATATATATATATATATATATATATATATATATATATATATATATATATATATATATATATATATAGTGTGTGTGTGTGTGTGTGTGTGTGTGTGTGTAAAGGAACACCCGTGTAGTTCTATTCTATGGTACGTTGAAAAACCCCGGGTGGTCGAAATTGATTTAGAGCTCTCCACAACGGCATGCCTCATAATTATATTGTTGTTTTGGCACGTAAAGCCCCATCAAAATATTAATAAGAAGTTACGAACTTCAAATGAAGGCCCGTCGCGCTAGTACCTTGTCATGGGAAGCAGCAGTTCACCTCGGTAACACCAGTGGATCGCCTTACATCTGCGTACGACGTTTGGTAAGAGTCTGTTTCTCTCACACTGTGCGCCAGAAAAAGCAGAATTTCTAGCTTTTCTCTCGCTCTACAGCGTTTAACTAGGGGACAGCCAGCGCAAGAATGCTTTGCGCCTATGGTTTAAGAAACGAGCAGCACGTGTCAAACTCAAAGAGTGTATGCGACCCACTTGGGTATACCAGACGAATTGTCATTTTTCCTGGCCACATTCCAGTGCGGCACGTCTTTTATGGAAGGCTCCGGTCTGACGTAACGCGGAAAGAGGATTTACTGCGCACCCATTGCACCCAGTTTCGATGTCGCCGTTGAATTTAAATGCTGAAATTGTGTGTGGTTTTTCGATCCTGAAAAGTGTTACGCCGCTATTTTTGATGCCTCACAACTTCCCCCCCCCCCCCCAAAAAAAAAAAAGAAACGGCCCTCAATTTGACAACTAAATGGTAATTAAGAAATGCTTGTTAATTTGGAATTTCCGTATATATTTAGCAGCGGCGAAGTTTGTCCGCTCCTACGTACCGTTTGTGCGCGAAGACGAAAGACGTCTTAATGTCGCAGCGTTTTAAGGAAACCTGTATTAATTGCCTAAAAAATAATCCTGGAAGCTCATACAAATCGCCTAAGAGACGAACATAGGAAAAAGCCTTATGGCTTGACTTTGGCGTTGGGACCGAGTATGCTGGGGTAAAAATTATCAAAAATTACGTCCCATATACCTAACCATATATAGTGTTCAATATCCACTTCCAATCACATTCTATCATGTATGGTATATACCATCATTTCCCCGGCCTAGGAATGCGATCATGCGCAAACTTGAACTTTTCATCGTTAATCGCGACGTAAATGGCAAGCACTTCAAGTCATTGATGTCAATACCTACTAGTCATGTTAATCATACAGTCGTACCCCTCAATCGTACTCGCTCATTCTTTTTCTCCATTTTTTGCGCTGCTACAACAATGCAGTCGTACCCTTCTACGTAAATTTTGGCATGTACTAAGTGAACGAGACACGAGTGAGGTTTTCGTACCACCGCCAGTGAGACAACGCCGGACGTTCATGGTCCGCAGCGCATGAACCAGTTAAGGCATTCACTTTTAAAGAAACAACAAAATAAAGGGCCTGAATATCTGTACGTATGACATTCCTGTATAGTCATCCATTAGAAACGCACCGGGAAGGGGGTGAGCAAGACGATTCGTACAGTGAGCCGCAACCGTACAGCCGCACTCAGCCTGATGAGACATCACGCGGACAAGGTAGCAATGCCCCTCCTCGCCCCTTGACGTTTTACCTGTCACAGCTCACATTGCTTAACAGCTCTTTTCGAGGAACCTCCCTTCGAGGTACATCTTGCTGCGGAAAAGCCATGCAGTTCGCATTTTATGACGTACTGCTACGTCACGTGGAGCGCCAGGTCGCTAGAGTGCTTCAAGCATACATTTTGACCTTTTAGCGAGTCCAATAGTAAAATTAACAGGCTTTGGAATACGTCACCGCGAGTATTGGCAGTAAACTACAACGGTAACGTGGCGAGTCCCACGCTGCGTGTGCATCGATGCACATGCACCCGCGTTGATGGCGGGTGGAGCAGTTTCAGTGAAGAAATTATATTATTCACCCGTTTTTGATCCATTGGTTACCCAGTGAGTACAATCGTGATATCTTGTGCTAGTGGCGCTTTGTCGTCGGGCTCGAGCGGGATGACAAAGCGCGAATATAATTTGCTCAAAATTATATTAGAAGAAACCACCGCGAACGAGTAATATTACAGAATGTTGGCACATTAAGACGAATTGTATCCTTTCGCGAAGTCAACGCTGACGCCATAATCACCACGGTCTAATTAAATTAAAACGTTTCCACCGATGGTAGAAAACACGAAGGCCTATTCACTACGAAAGGCCGGCTCACCCGCAGAGAGTACACGCTCGCCGATTGCAAGAACGCACCCAGTGAACCCAGACAATAGCCTCTTTCTTCAAACCGAAGCGGACAAGTCCTTTCAGAATGTCAAGACAAATTGCCCTAGCCGTCGCGTCTCCGGCGTTTGTCGGCGAGGCAGTCTGGGGAAAAAAGAGGGAGCCCTCTACAGGAAAGGCGCTTTTGTCTCCAAGCCCGCTGCGAGCTTCAACTGCATTTACATTCGCAAAGCGCAGACCAAATATTTGTACTCATTGTGCATATGGGGACTCACTGTCACCGATAGGAGTTGTGAATCGCTAGAAAAGGCGAGGCGATGAGGACCGACGGGCGGACAGCACGCTGTAACAGTAAACTGTGCGTGCGCACATAGTGTAAATATAACACACTGAAAGGTCATCCAGAAGAAGTGCTATAAGAATACAGTATTGTTGAGTAAAGCCAGTGAAGCTAAACGTTTGAATAAGAATACAGTAGAAAGAAAGAAAGAAAGAAAGAAAGAAAGAAAGAAAGAAAGAAAGAAAGAAGAAAGAAAGAAAGAAAGAAAGAAAGAAAGAAAGAAAGAAAGAAAGAAAGAAACTGAGAGTCGATCTTAGTCGTGAACCTGCCAAATGGGGCCTTATGAGGAAACATGAAGACAATTTCATCATTTTTACGGGAGCAACAGTGTATGTGCTAGCGCATGGGGCTAGTTGTAGTACGAGCGGTAAAAAGCGATTGTACAAGAATGCGATATACTCGTATATTACGGAGAGCCAGAAAATACCGGAGCTGTGTTTCCATGTAGGGTTATCGATTCCGACAGCGGAAGTCGATACAGAACACTAATGGAGTCTCAATGAAGTCTCACTATCTTGCGTCACGCATTGTTCCATTTGGCCAGTCAAGTATCTTCCATTCACTTTGGTGCGACTTCATCGCCTCTTTTTAGTTTTTAAGATTTCTTTCGCTGCTTTGTTTATGTTGTGCACACAGTTTACTGCGCGTGAATCATTTTTTGCGTACACTTGCCATACATTTCTTTGCGCGTATTGTTATCCATCGCAATACTACTGACGTGCGCCATGCGTTGTATTTACGTTGCGACTCCCGCAAAACAGTCTCGTCAGAGTTACCACAACTGCAGTTTTATAGAGAGAGGAAGCGTGCATTCCGAGTTCATGTTAGGAGAGAGAAATGAAAAGACAGCGAGATTAAGCAGACTCACGTCCTGTTTGCAGATTAGCATATATTATACCTCTGTGGGTACCGCACGTGTTGGCAAGTGGTCCGTATTCAGAAACCGTACTGGAAAAGCGTGATGTGCAAAATAGGCACCAGTGAATCGCAATGATACATTTACATAAAATTTATACATGCAGACAGATAGTGAATGGTTTCTTCCTTCTCATTTAGCTAGCGAATCCGTTTCCTTATCTGTAACTTATTGGAGGCTTTATTTTTTATTTAAATGTGAAAACATGGAAAGGTAGGCTACTATTGGAGGATTTGGTCAGAGGAAAATTATCATTTTCTATTATCATTATCTCGAGATTTTTATGCTAGAAATGACCTTCTGAAATGAAGATTCCAACATGAAATCGTGCTAAAAATAAACTAAGTTGAAATTTCAGCGCAAGGACTGGTAGTTTTTAATACAATTACTCGTGCAAAATTTTTTAAAAGTGGATTTTAGCCGTTATATTTAGGAAACATACCTGCGTCCCTATGTTATGCCTAGTCGTGAAACCCTTCTCCGGAGGAGTCATTCTCTCTTAGCTCTCTTTTCACAAATATAGCCAGAGTTCGTTGTATAACTCTTCTGCAATTTTGAGACCACGGCAGCAAAACATTAAAGGCATGGAAACTCCGCGCCTTATTGCGTACAGCAACAGATTTTGCGCGAGCGTGTATCACAGCCGTAATGACGCCACACAGACGCAAAACATATTTAAACTATTGGTGTTTTAATTGCATTTCATCAATTGATATTTTAATTATATCAATGGCCTCATGGTGCAATGAATCCTTTCCATCAGTCGCTGTATGCTACACTTCACCTAAATTAGCTAGCGCCGCATGTATGTGTCTTTCTCTTTCTCTCTCAATGACGTAAATATCGGTACACTGGCACCATCAATAAAGTAGTACGTTTGCTAAAGCAGTTCGTAGGAAGTGGACAACTGGGAATTCCGGCCCTTTAATGTAATGGCGCACTCTACAATGCGTGGAAAGTTCTTGCTGGCAGAAAAGGAAAATTCAAGACAGATCCAGGCCGTGAAAACAATCGGAATAGCGAATCTGTTCTTTAATCGGTAATCGTGACGTAACTGGAAAGGCTGACAAGTTGCTGATGCCACGACATATCGGTTATGTTACAGTCATACCACCTTCATCATCATCATCATCTACTAACCTTACGTGATCCACCACCATGCACTCATGCACTTCTTTCTTTCTTTCTTTCTTTCTTTCTTTCATCACATCGCGATCATGATCACTATAATGTAGCAGTTAGGACCGCACAAACATACATTGAAACTGTATCGTAATGCGGTTAAGATATCGGGAAAAAAGTATTGAAGACACTGATCCAAGATACTACAAGTTCCGGTATCGGATACGATACTTTAAATTTGCATCTAAAGATACTTCGATACATTCGCAGAATTTCTTATTATACATCTATGTAATGAAGCCGCAAACACGTATGCAAAAAAAAATCATTGCTTATCGTGACACAGATACAAGATGCCCAAAGAGTATCTAATACAATACACGTGACTTCAATACCGCCCAGCATAGGGAGCAGTGGGCTGAAGGGAAGAGTGGATCGAGCGTGGCAGAGGGCGGATGGGAAAGAGCGGGTCCGCTTGTCCTTCATTCGTGACACCAGCGGACAGACGGACGGACATGCAGCACAACCTCGACCTACAACAGCTTCGCTGTTAAAGTTTTATTGTAAATAAAGAGTTTCGCCGTGGGAATTCTCTTTGTGGTGTAAGCTGCAGTGCTTGTTGTAATTTGTGGCCCTTTTTATATCTAACAACCTGGATCTCCTGTATGTGTTCCGCAAATGGGGAAAAGAGACACCGTGAAAATCTTTGTCAAGAAACAGTGGGATACGCAAACAAAGAAACGCGCACAGCGGTGCATTTGTCCCCCTTACTGTCATGCGGTTGTTATAAACATAAATCAATCAGTGGTTGGCGCAATCGATCAACCACCTTGCAAATGCACTGCAGGGTGGTTGATTGATTTCTGGGGTTTTACGTCCCAAAACCAGCTGTGAGACGTCTGGATCTTCAGTGATCGTTACCTTCTGCTTTTGCAGATACTGCCCGTCAGGAAATCAGCCAGGCTCAAGAACGCCAACTGCCTGCTGTAGATTCCAGATAGGAGCCATTATCGACCACAATTTCTACGTCCACCGTTTCTACGTCACCCCCTGGTCAAGTTAAAAGACGGCGGAAATCCTGTCGACGGGCATTTGCTCAGCGGTGGTGGCAACGAAAAAGACGTCTGGATCTTCAGTGATCGTTACCTTCTGCTTTTGCAGGTTGGTTTTTTTTTTTCACTGACTACCTTTAACGTATTGCCACCACCGCTGCTGCATCTATTGTACTTTCTGAACTGTAGTTTCTTTTAACCCCTGTGCTGTGTGAACAGAAATGTCCGAGTTTTGTTTGGTTTGTAGTGAGGCTCTTCCAGATAATGCCTCGTATCCAACGTGCTCCGAATGTAACTACGGTTACCATTTAGGTTCATGTTCGGGTTTAACCAAAGCCGGCTTCAAGTCTAAGGATGACGCGATGAAAAAAACATGGAAGTGCCAGACATGCGTTGTCTCAGCTGCCCGTAGCAATCAGTCTGCGGGGAGTGGCCTGAGAAATGAAAAAGCTCTCGAAAAAGTGCTCATTGAAATCAACGGAAAGTTGGCTCAGTTACCAATAATCCAGAGCAGGGTGGATGCCCTTTTTTCTGACAAGGAAACTGTCGACAAATTGGAGCACTCGATTGAGCACCTGTCGGAACAGTACGACACGGTGCTTGCAGAATTGAAAAAGCAATCCGCTGAAATCACAAGCCTAAGAAAGAAAGTTGAAATTGTGGAATCGACTAACAGTACGCAGGAAGTTTCCGAATTAAAAAAACAAGTAAATACTCTAGAACAATACAGTAGACGACATAATTTAGAAATACAGGGTATGCCGGTTGTCGATAAAGAGGATTTGCTTGGAAGGATTAATCAACTGGCTAACAAACTTCGCCTTCCCGCTTTGACCTGCTCTGACCTTGAGGCGTTACACAGACTGCCAGCTAAGCCTAGAAACAATCCCGCAATACTAGTTCGTTTCACGTCACGTGTCTTACGTGATGAGTGGATATCCAAGGGAACTGAACTTAGAGATGCTAAACTTGCGGTTCAATTCAGAGACAATTTGACGCCGCAGAACAAAAAACTTCTCTGGATGATGAAAGCAAAGGCCCGGGAAATGCACTACGATTTTGTGTGGCAGAAGGATGGGAAACTTTTTGTACGTAAAGCTTCTGGCCAGCGTGCATTGCGCATCGAATGCGAAGCGGATGTTGATAAAATTGCTTGAGCGCAGATACCTTCGCCGCGTTCTTGCTTTCCTTTTATTGCATTTCTGTTTCGATGGCTGACTACACTAAGGTTGTGTATCACGATGTTCCTTCGTTCAATTCTTTAGTATATAACGTGAGCAGTAGAAATGATAACATGTCTGTTTTCCACGTAAATGTAAGAAGCTTGAAGAACAAACAACTAGAAATTGATTCATTTTTTGAGTCGCTTGACTACAATTTTAACTTCATGGCATTTACGGAAACTTGGTTTCAGAATGATCAGGATGTTGTACACTTTTCGGGTTATAGATCAGAAGGTGTTTATAGATCAGATCGTAGAGGTGGAGGAACCTCTTTGTATATTAAGGATGGTATTACTTATGATGTGTTGGGTGAATTTTCGGGTGTTACGGCAAATTATGAATCCGTAGTTGTTAAGAGCGTGGGAACAGTTATTGCTTCGGTTTACCGCCCCCCTTCATATGATACTAAACCTTTTTTTGAATATATTACTTCCCTGTTTGAATATGTGTCTTCAGAAATGTTGCCTATTGTTCTTGTTGGTGATTTTAACATTGATATATTGAGAAGCACTCCACAATCAGATCAATTATTAAACTTGATCGAATCATACTCCTGTGGAAATGTAATATATTCGCCAACTAGAATTACAGGATCAAGTGAAACCCTGATTGATTTGTGTGTTACTAGCTTTGATAAAAGTGATGTTATTTCTGGAATTTTCGCGAGCGATTTGAGTGACCACCTACCCATTTTCTGCATCTTTCCTGCTTTAAAAAACAAAATACGTCGAACTCGTACTGCTCCTGTTCCTTATCGTAGGTTTGATGAAACATCTCTCTCTGCCTTTCGCTCAATGATCGAGCTTGTCGACTGGTCAAATGTTCTCAAGGAAGAAAACCCAAGCATCTCATACGACAGATTTCTGCAAGAGGTCAAGCGTTGCTACGAGGAAGCTTTCCCTAAACGTTATGCGATAATACACAAAAAAAAGTAGAAAACCATGGGTAACAAAAGAGTTACATCAGAGAATTAAAGCCCGAGATATCATGTACCATCAATTTATTAATCTAAAAGATTTAGCGCTTCTTAACGAGTATAAGAAAGTGAGAAACAAGTTAAACTCTGACCTCAAGAAAGCTCGGGCTGAATATTATAAAAACAGATTCCTTGCTGTTTCCGATGACCCTAAAAAAGTTTGGAACACATTACGTTCTCTAATTGGTCAAGAACAAAATAGCATTCCTAGTACGTTGGTGACTGATGGTGTCTCATACAGTAAAGAGGCTCTGTCAAATAAATTCAATTCATACTTCCTAACTTCAGGTACATATTCGTCTTCCGCGAAGCAATTAGACGTTGAAAGATACATAACTTCCTCTTGTATGAATTCTCCATTTCTATCGCCATGTAGTGAATTGGAGATCTTTTCTTTTCTTGTGAGGCTAAATAAAAATACTGCTGCCGGTAACGATGAAATCAAAGCTATTCCAATAACTTTTGTTGCAAATTTACTTTCAGCACCTTTACAACATATTTGTAATAGAGCGCTAGTAACAGGCATTTTCCCAGCCGCTATGAAAACTGCGAGGGTAACAGTCTTACACAAAGGAGGCCCTATCAATGATTTTAATAATTACCGGCCGATATCGGTATTACCCTTATTCTCGAAAGTGTTAGAAAACGTAATAAAAACAAGGATAACAAAGTTTCTCGATGTTCATGAATTACTTGTCTGTGAGCAATTCGGCTTTCGAGCAAAGAAATCTACAGAAATGGCATTACTTGGCATTAAAGAACAAATCGCTAAAAATATAGACAGCAAGGAGTTCATCCTGGGGATATTTTTAGACTTTCGAAAGGCATTCGACTCGGTTAAGCATGATATTCTGTTCAAAAAATTACCGTATTATGGCATTCGAGGTATTGCTCTAGAGTTAGTACGTAGCTATTTAACAGACAGGTTACAATATACATGTGTTCACGGGTATAATTCGCAGTTAAAACCAGTAACACTAGGTGTGCCTCAGGGTTCTATACTGGGACCTCTATTTTTTATTATTTATATAAATGATATCGTTCACGTGCCAGTGGCTTCTTCTACAGTTATGTATGCAGACGATACAAGCTTGTTCTTCTCTGGCAGCTGTCTAAAAGATCTAGAGAAGAAAGCGAATGAATGCCTGGTCTCACTCTCTTACTGACTAGATTCGAACCAACTACAATTGAATGTTAGTAAAACTAAATTTATTTTATTTAAGAGCAAAAACAAGTGTGAAGATTGCAGGATTTCTCTCTGGTTTAAAAATAATGAAATCCAACGAGTCCCTTTGTTTAAATTTTTCGGTGTACTTTTTAATGAGCACCTGAGTTGGACACCTCAAATAAATAAAGTACACGCCAATATGTCTCGATCGATTTCTGTTTTAAACAAACTTAGGTCCCTAGTTCCAAACTGGTTAAAGCTCCAGCTATATTATTCGTTAGTTCATTCCCATCTACATTACTGTGTTTTAATTTGGGGCACAACTTCCAAAACCAATCTAGACAGGCTGTTAGTTTTACAAAAAAGGTCTGTACGCTACATAGAAAATCTGCAACCTAGAGAACATACTCCTCCATTTTTCGGCAAGCTTCAGATACTTACTGTCTACCAATTATACAACCTTAAACTCAGCTTATATGTCATTAATGAAATAGGAAACACCGTTGGCACTTATATGGAGCATTGCTACCCAAGCGATACTCCCTATGATCTACGCTTTGATCGTTTTCGATTGCCTTTATTCAGAACAACCTATGCTAAGCAAACATTATCATATCAAATACCTTATCTACTCCACAAAAATAGCTATGTCCGTGAACTTTTGGAAGAACGTAATACTAAAAACAGTGTGAAGAAAAAAGTTAAGATGTACTTCCTTACTTGTAAGGAGCCATAATTGTATTATTTATTATAGATATTTCTTTTGTGTCTTTCATACTTTTGTATATTAGATGAAAGTTGCTTATTTTCTTTCTTTGCAAATGTATTTCTTTATGGTACTTAGTAATTCTGTCAGAAATTTCTCATGGTTTCAGTTTTTTATATATATTTTTTTTATCTTGCTACTGCAAATTGGTGATGACTCTAATGCGTTATTTTAAAATGTATGTTTCGACATCTGTTATACTTTTTGAATTTCAATTATGTGTCCCCTCATTCTAAAGAAGAATGACATGTGTATCATTGTTCCACTTCATCTGAGCAAATGTATGGTGGAGGGACCTTAGTCAGGCAGAGGTAATCTGCCTTTAGTCCCTTCAACCTAGGCAATCTTTGTTTTGTCTGAATAAACAGTGAATGAATGAAATTATGAGAGGCGCCGTATTGGAGCGCTCCGGAAACACTAACCGCCTGTGGTTCTTTAACGTGCACTGACATCGCAGTCACAGTACACGGACCTCAACATTTCGCCTCCATCGAAATGCAGCCGCTGATATCAGGATTCCATCCCGCGACCCTACTGCAAGGTGGTAGTTTCCCCGCTTAGCTCTCCTGTATGACGGCTTCATCTCAGTGTTTCTTTTCATTGCTACCGGATTCTGGTTTAATCAGCATACAACCACATCCACGTGGCAACTGCATCCTCTGCATAGGACGCTCTATTGAAGATCTACTCACAAGTTCGCAGCGACGCAGGGTGTCAGACGGCGAGCTGTAGGGACAAAAAAAAAAGGAAATGTCGGACAGGGACGTTTCCTATTTGCTTTGTTGACATGAGGCATTGGCTTAATGGAGCTCCACACGCCATTAGCAAATTAACCTCGCTCCTCCTCCTGTTAGAGCAGATGTCGTAACAGCGGGCTCTCTCCGGTGAAAAGTTGTCGCAGTATATATACGCGTCTGGAACTACTGCTGCGCCATTTGTTTGCCTTTTACATGCGCGTTAATCGTTTTTTACGTCGTCGAATTTTTCTCGACTTCACTGCTTTTTGACGCGTGCCTGAGCTATTATTTTGTCCCTTCCCTTTCCTCATTGGCTAAGTAGATGTTTCTTTTAGGTAACAATGTTGCCCCCTATACCTGTCTTTTCTTTTTCTTATCTAGTGCTAGCATGTGCTTATTTAGCCGGTTAATTATGTTTCATTCAGATAACGTGCTGTGTCCTTTAGCACTTACTTCCAGAGAAATGCAAACTACCAGAGATATGCAAAACATACAGCGTATGTTTTGCATTTCTCTGGTAGTTCTACTTCTCCGCTATTCGTTAATCTGTACGCGATCTTCATACAGCTCTCCGATTTTCTTCGTAGCGATTATGCCAAACTTACCTGATATTGTGGTAAGTGAAATTTCGGCCACTATAGCGATCTTTCAGGTTGACCTCCTCAGAGGGACGCGTTTAGCGAATTAACATATTACAGCAGCAGCTCCACGTACTACACATGACTGCGACAGAGTGGCGGGAAGGGGTAATAATATAAAGTTTTCGGAGTAACACGTGCACTTTATTCCATTAGGAGTTTTTCTCCTTTTTTTTGTAATGCAGTAAAAACCATCCGCGACGCAGCCTAAGCCTCACACGTGTGGCGCCCTAGCTGTTCTTTCTTTTTATTTAATGAAACACCTAACAAAACTCTCTATTTCTCTCGTTGTCCCAAGTTAAGCCGTTTTTATTTGCTGGTGTGCCAACGAAGACGCAAGCGAATGAGCTACCGAAGTGTTCGCTCTCTAAAGCAGAAAAAAAAAAAGCTATCTATGGATCGATTTTTCTGACAGCCTGCTAGAAGGGGTGCCAAAACAATATTAATCTGGTACGAATCAAATAGTTATCAGGGTTCACTCGTTTACAAGCGAATAGCTAAAGCCGCGTGTCTAAAGACCGAAACTTCCCGGTTTAAATTTTGTCCCTTAAAATCATTTATTCCCGCTCTTGTAACGCTCAGTCCCATCCGAGAGAGTCACTTGATAACATACCGTGGGTTCTTATCCAATAAAAATTTTCTTACGTGCATAGCTACTTTACATGCAGGAAGAGGAGGTGCTGCCATTTGCAAAGATGATAAGCTTCGACACACACTGGCTGTTCAAGTTTTAGTGAAATATGCTCTTTCCGAGAGCTAATAGCACACAAAATTGTATTCAGGAAATTAGGCTTTCGCGAATATCATTTTTTAAGCAATGCCGTATTAATATAGAATAATTCCGGACCGAATATATATATCGTAGTATGACTTTAATTGTAAAAGAGTGCAAATTATGAGCAGTAAAATACGATATCTTTCACAATTTACCATGCCTAGCTATTATCGCCAAATAAAATCATTCTACGATTTTCAAAAATACTTGATCAGTGAATAAATAATTGTCGCATTTCACTCTAAGGCATTTTCTCTTCACTGCGCTACAAATTTCCTCTGCAAAAGTTGTAAGATTGTTTAACGGCAAGGTATTCAAATGCCACAGTGGAGTAATATTTTCAGGTGAGTTACTTGCGGAAGAATGCGCCTCTTCTTTCCTTTCGAATAATTTGTAATTTCGGAAATGTTAACTTCATGTCGATGCAAATTCGCATATTTTAATACTGGCTCGGATATCCGAAATGTTCGTATATTCCTATAAACATAACTGCTGCATATAGTTTCTCCACACAAATCATTCGAGTAACTAGAAAAAAGTTTACATTATTCCCTACGACTTTAAATCAGAATGGCTTGATGCTTATTTAAACTTGGTTTCAGGAACTAATAATATTTTAGGAGCTAATAATATTATGTATCATGTAAGCGTTACTACATATTGTGACATTCACAATGTAAATCACAGTGAGCATACTTCTTAATAAGTTTGTGATCACAGAAAATCTGTGGTTAGTATAATTTTGTCGTAAACAATTCGAAGTTTCAGCCCCGTCAGAAACTAATATCACATATTATCTCTGAACTGAGCTTCGTGTTTCTTTTTGTCTTGTACAGGGGAACGAGATGAAACGATAATCATCATCGTCGTGATCATGTTCATCAGCCTGTTTTAGGTCCACTGTAGGACGAAGGCCTCCCGCAACGATTTTCAATCCACCTTATCCTTACCGAGCTGGTTCCATGCCCGCAAACTTTTTAATTTCATCGCTCCAACAAACCTTTTGCCTGCCTCTGTTGCGTTTTACGTCTCTTGGTATCCATTCAGTCGCTCTTACTGTCCATCTGTTATCTTTCCTCCTCATGACATGTCCTGCCCAGGTCCATTTCTTTCTTTTAATTGATAGAATAATATCAGCTACTCCTGTCTGTTCCCTGATCCATTCCACCCGTTTTTTACCTCTTAGCGTTATACCTATCATTTCAATTCCATTGCAATCTGCGTGCTCCTTAATTTCATCTCTAGTTTTTTTCGTTATCCTCCACGTTTCTGCACCGTATGTTAGTGGCGGGGGAATGCAGTGATTAAATACTTTTCGCTTTAGTGACAGCGGCATGTTGCCAGTCATGATTTCAGAACCCCTTCTGAATGCGCTCCACCCCATTCTTATTCTAATGAGAATTTTTTTTTCATGGATCAATGTTAATTTGTTGACAACGCTTTTCAATCTAACGAGTATTGCGGTTGTCCGGTGTGCCTACGATCATCGCGATGTTTGTGCGTGCTAGTGAGGACAGAAAAAAATTGGGCGACCTAAGATGCCACGACGTCACTCGGCTAAAGTCATGCATTTCCGGAGGCCTCCGATGTCCCGTGTTGATGCCGGGCAATAAGTTGCACCAAGGCTTTCTTTGGCCAGCTCAGCAGAACTTTACGTTTATTTCTGAATGAAACCTGTATAAAGTGGGCAGGAGTTTATGCCAGTGAATAATAGAGGTCATCTTTGCTACTCGTGGTAACAAAGATGACTGGGGACATCTTCGTCGAAGTGTCGCCTTTGCCTGGAAGTATTAACGCATCGTGAGATCTCGCACTCTGACTGACGCGCATAATCGTATTGTTCCGTTAGGTTATGCACTGTCATTTTTCCTTAAAGGCAAGGGAAGGCCTCCCTCACACATAACAACGTCCCCTACCTACTGTGACGCAGCACACCACATCACGTACAGACAGTGACCCTGAAAATTTGTGCAACTCTTTCAACAGCCCATATCCGAGGCGTTATTTTAAAAATCATGTGTTATTGGACATTTCTATATTCACGTTTAGCTTGAAAGTATACTCTTTCCTGACTTTCGCTTGATCTTCCTTTATATTTACGAGCGTGAATAAACCCCGTGTTTTTGGGCATAGTACAACTGGCTCGTTCACTGCTGGAGCGGCGTTGCTACCTTCCGCGTAACATTTTCCATACACTAATGTTTATGAGAACGGTACGAATAAAAGAAAAGCGATTTTCAGTCATCGCGCGTTCTGTAACGACGAATCATAGGTAACAAATCGGATTTCATAATTTTTTGCTTTAATCACTTATCCGGAAGCTGAAAACAATGATACTGACAAGAAGAAGCAGTGATCGAAGCCTACCGAGCACGGCATCGTGACCGCATGACGGAATCTACTACGAATATCCGGACTAAGTGCCCTAAGGAAGCTGCCTAAAATCAAGAGCTGTGGCCGTACAAACGCAAGCCCACTGTGCTGATGAAGCCTCTTGAGCGTGTCGCATAACGTATACAACAGGAGGCATCTTCTCTCGAGAAAAAAGTCAAGTGGCAATTACGCAAAAGGCTATGGTGGCCTATATAACAAGCAAGGTCATGCGTAAGCCGAATGCTACCGCGAGCGTCCGGGGCTATATATGTAAAACCCTTGTGTGTTCACCGATGATGTTCCGCATTGCCAAAATATAATGACGTTCTACACAAGACAGCATGGACACATAATGAGCAATAAACATGAACAAATAAGCATAGAACAGCGCGTTAAGCTGCCACTTTGCACCCGAAGAAAATAATTCGATTCCAATTGGAAAAACTTTTACTTGAGCTTAGAACACCCAAAGCATACACAATTATACCACCCTCTCATCATTTTACTACCGGAAGTGAGATTTGTAGACTAGGTTAAAAAAAAACTAATTGTACGACACAAGCCATTCTCTTCATGTTTGCATGTTTTCGTACTAAACACCCTCAGACTTAGCGGGTGGCCCATCGCGCCTTAAGGATACCTGCAAAAACCTTCAGGATCGCACAGGTTTTTGCAGGTGGTGATTTCAGAATATGCACATGAGTGGTTGCAGACACAAGATTTTTTTTAAAATATTCACTTCCTCTAAAGTGTCATGTCCAGTCAGTTTTTTTTTATGCGTCAGAAATGGTGACTCGCGAATAGGTTGTTACTAGATGGCCACACATCACGTTCGCATTGAGAGCTCTTTCACATAAACGACCCGTTTGCATGCATAAGCTCACATTTTGTGCGAGGAATGGCGGCAACTGCCTCGAAGAGGTTAATATAGCTGCGCATCATATTTAATGGGTTTTTATTTTCATACACTTTCCTTGATTCCTTGATTCCTTTCATACACTTTTTCTTGATTTATCAATTGTGTACGTGTTACTGCTTGCGTACCTGCCTCAAAGTACATGTTACTGCTTGCGTACCCACTCTGCCCTCTTGTTGGGCATGTTTAGATCGTTTGAAACACGCCATCGTCTGGGTTCCTTAGAACGCAATGTATATCTTTGTTAACCATACACTCTTAGCACGGTAACTTTTAGTTTATTTTATAGGTACACAAAAATGTGAATATATGGGCGAGTTCACAGCAGCGCTGGCAGAATGCTGAACCGTTTTCTGCTTTTTACGCAGTGTTTGGCCTGGCTCGCCGATCCTGTCACCGACTCGTCCCCATTTCTTCGCCCGGAAAGCAATATCGTGAACCACCGTTCTTCGACCGAGTTTCGCCACGTGCGCAATTCTGGTCCTGGTGGCGTGGACGGCCCTATCTACCTCGCTAGAGATAGTTCTGGCCTGTTCGTTGCCTCGTCGGCTGGTGTTCTACGTGCCATCATCTATGATGACGACATCCTGGTTCCTTCAATCGTCGACCAGCCTGGCTCGGTGACATCGTCGGCAAGGCATAAAAGGACGTCGTCGACGCCTGCCTTCTTCAGTGGGCGAGTTCACAGCAGCGCTGGCAGAATGCTGAACCGTTTTCTGCTTTTTACGCAGTGTTTGGCCTGGCTCGCCGATCCTGTCACCGACTCGTCCCCATTTCTTCGCCCGGAAAGCAATATCGTGAACCACCGTTCTTCGACCGAGTTTCGCCACGTGCGCACTTCTGGTCCTGGTGGCGTGGACGGCCCTATCTACCTCGCTAGAGATAGTTCTGGCCTGTTCGTTGCCTCGTCGGCTGGTGTTCTACGTGCCATCATCTATGATGACGACATCCTGGTTCCTTCAATCGTCGACCAGCCTGGCTCGGTGACATCGTCGGCAAGGCATAAAAGGACGTCGTCGACGCCTGCCTTCTTCAGTGGGCGAGTTCACAGCAGCGCTGGCAGAATGCTGAACCGTTTTCTGCTTTTTACGCAGTGTTTGGCCTGGCTCGCCGATCCTGTCACCGACTCGTCCCCATTTCTTCGCCCGGAAAGCAATATCGTGAACCACCGTTCTTCGACCGAGTTTCGCCACGTGCGCAACTCTGGTCCTGGTGGCGTGGACGGCCCTATCTACCTCGCTAGAGATAGTTCTGGCCTGTTCGTTGCCTCGTCGGCTGGTGTTCTACGTGCCATCATCTATGATGACGACATCCTGGTTCCTTCAATCGTCGACCAGCCTGGCTCGGTGACATCGTCGGCAAGGCATAAAAGGACGTCGTCGACGCCTGCCTTCTTCAGTGGGCGAGTTCACAGCAGCGCTGGCAGAATGCTGAACCGTTTTCTGCTTTTTACGCAGTGTTTGGCCTGGCTCGCCGATCCTGTCACCGACTCGTCCCCATTTCTTCGCCCGGAAAGCAATATCGTGAACCACCGTTCTTCGACCGAGTTTCGCCACGTGCGCAACTCTGGTCCTGGTGGCGTGGACGGCCCTATCTACCTCGCTAGAGATAGTTCTGGCCTGTTCGTTGCCTCGTCGGCTGGTGTTCTACGTGCCATCATCTATGATGACGACATCCTGGTTCCTTCAATCGTCGACCAGCCTGGCTCGGTGACATCGTCGGCAAGGCATAAAAGGACGTCGTCGACGCCTGCCTTCTTCAGTGGGCGAGTTCACAGCAGCGCTGGCAGAATGCTGAACCGTTTTCTGCTTTTTACGCAGGTATGTTACTTTAAGAATGCCAAGTGCATTCGTTCAGATAATCGCTTCCTGCTGCTGTTGTCTCGCCCACACAGTTTCACATGTACCTCTGATATTCTATCATTATGTTCTGACCTTATTGTCTGCGTTAGCAGGCTTCTCTTGTGCGGTGATGTAGAATTGAACCCGGGGCCTCCTAAGTTAAACAAGGCTAACACTCGTTTACGTGGTTCGTCCTCTGTCGATGAGACGAGTGATTTTGATGCTGCGGATGCTGACTTGTCTTCAGTGACTCAAATGCTTACCGAATTAATTAAGGGTCAGCAACGTATATCGCAAGATATAGCTGATATGAAGAAGTATCATGAAGTTGTCAATTCTAGGTTTGATGCTTTGGAGACTCGCGTCTCCGCATTAGAATCTCTTCCCGTCACGCCTTCTACAGCTGTCGGCAACAAAGTGAACAGCGATATTCAGCAGCTACAAATCAAAATCAATCAACTCGCTATGCGGAATGATGACCTAGAGAACCGATCTCGTCGCAATAACTTGCTGCTGCATGGCCTCGCTGAGACACCAGATGAATCCCCTGACCTTCTTCTGTCTAACCTTTCCGAATGGTTCAAAGGAAATCTGCAAATTGATTGCCCTAATATCGAAAGGTGTCACAGGATTGGACGTAGGCAAGCCGATCGACCGCGTCCCATTATCATAAAGCTGCTCGACTATCGCGAAAAAACAACTGTCCTTAAAAACGGCTACAAACTTAAAGGGTCTAACTTTCGCATTTCCGAAGACTATTCATCGCGCGTACGAACAATCAG
Source organism: Hyalomma asiaticum (assembly GCA_013339685.2). Taxonomy (NCBI): domain Eukaryota; kingdom Metazoa; phylum Arthropoda; class Arachnida; order Ixodida; family Ixodidae; genus Hyalomma; species Hyalomma asiaticum. The sequence goes on along the minus strand of CM023481.1, from coordinate 134,816,397 downwards.
AAAGAGGTTATGGGAAGCAACACAACCCTTTCGGGATAACGGCTCCATTGTACGCTTAAGTTTTGATCATGTGTTTGTAGATCAAGTTAGGTACAACTGGAACGATGACACTAACACCCTCATTAGGATTCATTCTCGCCCAGCAAAAGCTTCTTCTAATGTCCCCACTAATGTTCCTTGACGCCTCGGGAATGATCCTGGCGAGCCCTTGCGCATCTTAAATGTTAATGCCAGAAGCTTAGTCAACAAGTTTCCAAATTTTCTTTCACTTATCACGGCCCATTCACCGCACATAGCTGGCGTAACAGAAACTTGGTTAAATGATCAAATATACGATAGCGAAGTAACACCCCCAGGTTTTACAGTCGTCAGAACTGACAGACGTCATGGCAGGGGAGGGGGTGTTGCACTATTTTTACGGTCTGATCTTAAATTTTCAGTTATACCCAGTCCACCTGATACCGAATCTGTTTGGTGCAAGGTATTTTTTGGAAGCATTTCCATAGTTTTTGGTGTAATCTACCGCTCGCCATCATCTAACATAGATCAGCTGCTCGCTTTAACAACTTTCATGCACGAGCGCTTCTTATCTACGTCCAGCTTGATATGCCTGGGTGATTTCAACACTCCAGGTATTTTGTGGCCATCTCTATCGCTCACAGGCTATGATGTAGAAATCAGCAAAGTTCTGTTAGACTTCTCACTCTATTTTTGTTTAAAACAGATTGTTGAAACTAACACACGAGGTGATGCAGTTTTAGATTTAGTTTTTGTTCGTCCTTTCCTCTTAGACAATGGTTATGAATGCGAAGTTGTTGAAGGTATTTCAGACCACAAGGCCGTTCTGGTATCAATTTCTGTTCCTGTTCGTACCAACCACTTTGTCTATTCTACATTTCCCGATTTTTCACGAGCCGACGACGCGTCTGTTTTTGACTTTTTGTCAGACTCTTTTGATGATTTCGAATGCCTAAGCGAATGTAATGATGTGAATTCCTTGGTGGCTTCTTTTGAAAAGACTGTGGCAACTTGTATTGAGCGCTTTGTCCCATTAAAAACGAAAAAGAAAAACCCCCACCTTCCCTGGATATCGCGTGATATACTTCACCTATCGCGTCGTGTTGCTAGACTGAGGCGTTTAAAAAGAAATGGTGACCCTCTTAAAATACAGGAATTTAACCTCGCCCAAGAAGAACTTCGGATCAAAATTAATTCCTCGAAAGACTTCTATTTCAAAGTTACATTGCAAGATTTAATGAAAAGCAACCCTAAAAAATTTTGGGCTTCTATTTTACCCACCTCAACTGCCACAAATACAGTTGTTATAAATAACGTTCCCTGTAGTGACCCCTCAACCATTTCCAACGCGTTCAATGAATACTTCCAATCTGTATTCACAACTGACAACTTAGATATCCCTAGCTTTCACCATGGTTCAAATAAGTCAGTCAGTGATATTTCCGTATCTCTCGACGGTGTTATGAACCTAATTTTGCACTTGGGAAATAAGAAATCTCTTGGTCCTGATGGCATTCCTAATATTTTTCTTGTTAGATATTGTGAGTGGACCAGCCGCTACTTGACCGTAATTTTTCAAAAGTCCTTATGCACCTCAACTGTTCCTTCAGCTTGGAAGTTAGCGAAAATTCTTCCTATGCATAAATCTGGCAGCAAGCAGTCACCATTAAACTATCGCCCGATTTCATTAACGTCTCAATCATGTAAACTTTTAGAACACATAATCTTTAAGCATATCATGGGGTTTCTTGAAAATAATAACATCCTAAGTAATGCCCAGCATGGTTTTCGCCAAGGTTTTAGTACAACAACCCAGCTTGTAGAATTTTCTCACGACATTTCGCATGCTCTAGACTCTGGTTACCAAATTGATGCAATTTTCATTGACTTTTCAAAAGCATTCGACACTGTTACACATTCTAAACTTCTGCACAAACTTCACGCTGTTCTTAACAATTATTCCTTAGTTGACTGGATTGCTAGCTTTTTAAACAACCGTTCTCAGTTCGTTTCTTTTAATTCTTCAAACTCGTCTGTTGTGAATGTATCATCCGGAGTCCCCCAGGGTTCAGTCCTGGGACCACTTTTGTTCTTATTGTACATAAATGATTTACCCAATTATGTGCCTGCGAAAATCCGCCTTTACGCTGATGATTGTGTCTTATATAATGTAATTAATACCAATGATGACCACAATTTACTTAATGATTGTTTTGCACAATTTTGCAGATGGTGTGACACATGGCAAATGAACATAAACTTTACTAAAACAGTTGCTCTTTCCTTCTGTAAACGCAGCTCCGTTTCATTGTTTGATTACTCTTTCAATGGCTACTCTCTTTCACGTGTGTCCGAATATAAATACCTAGGCCTCATCTTCACACCTAATATGTCTTGGTCTAAACACATCGAATACACTTGCAATAAAGCTTTAAAGAAACTGGGCTACCTAAATCGTACATTAAAAGATGCTCCACGCGAAACAAAGTTGCTAACGTATAAATCGCTCATCCGTCCCATCCTTGAATATGCCTGCCCCGTATGGAACCCTCATAAAAAATCGGACATCAGCACACTAGAATCCGTTCAGAAGAAAGCCATCCGTTTCATTTTCCGCCGGTACGACTGGAATTTCTCACCCTCCTCTCAACTTGCTACGCTAGGTCTGCAAACCTTGTCTGAGCGACGCGATCTCGAATGCCTAAAGTTGCTGCATATTCTTGTTAATACTCCACGCTACGCATTAACTAACGAATATCTGTCTCCTGATAAACTGAAACCCACAAGGAATAGCCACAAGCTCAACCTGACACCATTCCATCCACGTACTAACCTATTTAAATTCAGCTTTTTCCCGCACACTATAGAAATATGGAATGTATTACCTGGGTCAACTAGATCATTGCCTTTAGAAGATTTCTTGCATGAATGTATTGATTCGCGATTTGTTTGAGTTGTAATTTTTTGCATTAATGTATTGATTTGGAATTTGTTTATTAAGAGTTCTATTCTTGTTTGTTGTTCAGAGTTGTATTCTTGTGTGTGCTGATGTATAAAAAACCCACTCCTGCGATAGCCCAAATTGGGCTGCAGTATGTAAAAATAAATAAATAAATAAATATGCTCCTTTACTTCAAGTTAAAGCACCTTAACCTTTAGTAAAGGAGCATATTTTCACATTTTTGTGTACCTATAAAATTAGCTAAAGGTTACCGTGCCAAGAGTGTAAGGAACACAAGGAGGATGAGGAGGAGGAAGGAAAGACAGGAAGGTCAACCAGAAGCGCGTTCGGTTTGCTATCCTACGATGGCGGAAGAGGTAACCTATGAAAAGAGAGGAAAAGGTTGTAAGGACGGGACGTGCGAAGTGAACAACATTGCTCTGTTACGCGCACATCAGGAAGATGGACTGCAATAAATTTTCTTCCATCCATCCACCAGGAAGATTCAGATGTGGGACCTCGGGGCACCACATTCCAATCCTAAAATCGATACATCTTTGAGTATTTCGGGCCTTATTGAGAAATGGTGCTGCTAGACAAGCTACCGCATCTATTGAAAGCGCGAAAACATTGTTTTGGGAGGTTCCAGCAGCTGCTGCGCATACAGAGATAATGCTGAGCTTAGCCTTACGATGAGCACATATATCGTGTCTAACAATGACTGAAGCACTGGTATGATGTCTTCGTTCTCAACAGGCTGTTTGTCAGCCGGGGCTTCGTAGGTCGAAGTTGCAGACGTCCACTGTGAGCTTGCATGCCGCTGCGACTTAAAGGGACCATAAAGTGAACAACGAAAGTGACATACTGATAAACTATACCTCGGGAAATGTATTGTCGCTCATTTTGTTGTTGTATTATTTTGTCAGTTCATTTTCAAATTAAAGTGAAACTTTCACCTTTCAATCCCACCCCAAGGCATAGAGATGATCACGTCATGAACCCCGTTTCTCTTTTTTCTATTCTCGCCATATTGTGTCCGTCAACCGGCGGATGATGGCGCGTTTGAAACACGCCATCATCTGGGTTCCTTAGAATGCAATGTATATCTTTGTTAACCGTAAACAGTTATTCAGGCCTTGGTAGATGCCGGCAAAGATTATAACATCACGTGTATCATGCGGGAGCCTCTGAGCAGGCGTCGGCGCTTGTATTTTCTTTGGCGCGCATTTTCTAGCTTACGAAGCGGCTTCTTCGCACGAAAGTAGTGTCATCGGTCATGTGATAAAAGAATTTACTAATACGGGAAAAATCGCTTTTCACTTTAGTGTCCCTTTAAGCAACTTATTCCAAGCTGTACCGGTGGTATCGATGTTTTCCTTGAAGTCCCGCTTTGTACCGACCGCCGCACGTCCGTGTGGCTGCGGCTTCGGTAATGCAGCCCAATCTGAATGAGTGTCTCCCGATGAGAGCATGCAGCTTTCGCAGCCTGCCGGTGAAATGAACGGTCTGTCGCCATTTGTTTTAGAACATTTATTTCGTTTCTAATGTTTGCGCAGATCTTTAATGAGGCTTCATGGACTTACGCACAATTCGAACATTTAAAGAATAGTCGCTTTGCAGCCGTCCACGAAATCGGTCTCAGCACAGCGAGAACACATTACCTTATTCCTGCATACGCTTCTCACATATGACCCAGCTTCAGTGACTGATTTCTAGGGTTTTACGTTCCAAAACCAGGATACGAATACGAGAGACACCATAGTGGAGGGCTCCGGAAATTTCGACGGCATCGCTTCCAGCATTTCGCTTCCATCGAAATGCAGCCGCTTCGACCGCGGGATCAGCGGCCGAGTACCTTAGCCACTAGACCACCGTAGCAGGGCTGACCCAGCTAAATGCGCTTCAAATATTGTAGGGGCTTCGGCACAAAAGGACGCACGGGGTGTTGAAAATGGCCCACGTTTACATAAGATAAGGAGTCGTCCTGATACACTATCTTCAAGGAACGTGAGTTGCCCAACTGAGTGACCTTTTCGACGACACAATTGTCATCAACTGGCTTGAAAAGAACATCCAAGTCGGACCAGGTAATTGCCGTATCAACGTCGTACACGATACCGATGAAGACGTTATAGCGCCGGCCGGAATGTAGGCGCTAACCTTCATTCCGTGCCGGCCTGGATACTCTGGAGTGTCTTAAAGGAGTACTGCCACCAAAATTTTCAGTTGGCGTTTCTTTGCATGAAATGAAAGGCCAAGCCCTCCGGAGCCCAGGAAACGTACTGGTAAGCGTGGGCGCGCCGTGAAAATTTATTTACAGCATGCCTTTGAAAGCTGGTTTCGGTTCCTACTGTAACCTGACGTCACGACACAGTATGTGCATAGTAATGAGCCCCTCGTGACGTGCTCCCACAAAAAAATCGAGATGTTTTCGCCCAGTGGTCTCTCGCGCACAGCGCCTGTAGCAGGCACGGGGTCAACGATGCCCAAAATTTTGTATAGCGACTCCGCGACGACAGCATATACTTCGGCGCAGTGCAAGATGCAACGTACGGCACGCACGGTGGGTGTAGGCGTGGCTCCGGAGCCCGCGATAAGCTAAGGCGGCCTCCGAGCCCTCCGCGGCATTTCAGGGGCAAAATGCCGGCACCCCAGCGAGCTTGCCTTCCGATTATATTGTCGCGAAGACCGCGTCGCGTAGAATGTTTTCTTGTTCTTTTTTCTTTTTCGACTGCTTTCTTAGAAGGGTGCTCAAGCAAACGAGCCGGCGCACCGCAGGGAGTCTTCTTGACGACGTAGTACAGAGAACGAAGACCACGTGTGTGCGTCGCGGCCAGTTTCTGGAATGTGTTGTTTGTATTAGTTTTGTGGCGAGGCCGGATGCACGCGATCATAAAAGCTCGTAGAGCATCGTTACGTTCGACCTGCCTGACTGGTCCCTGTAAGCCGTTTTCCTATTTGTGGGAGACAGTGGTGTTCCGAGACGTTCGTGTTGCCGCGGGTGCTGAAAAGTGCTAATTAAGCGGCGACACTGGCCTTTTTTGGAGAGCGGACTAGGGGACCATGACGCTCGAAACCACCGGCGACCAATTCGGCAGGCCGATGGGGTATGATACCATTTTCTATGTTGTATAATTTTTGCCCTGTGTGTCTTTCAACTTCAAGATGTCTTAGCTAAATAAACCCCCTAATCAGTGCTATCCCAAATCACTGTGTCGACTCCTCATCGCTTGCCTGCGCGGAGTGGCTCCCACGCCTCTTCGTGTTCCTGACTTTCCGATGCATCTAACATTAACGGCCCCGACGTTTCGCTACAATATGCGGGCACGCACGACGATAGAGGATAATTCGACTTCGTTCACTCGTTTACTACGGCGACTGAACGGCGAGAGCAGACGGCCGAGAGTGACACGCGAGCGGCCATTTTGCATGTTTTTGTACCTGAGGTCATCACAACTTGTCATATTGCTGCGTGAAGTCAGCAAAATTTGTACTGTAGCCTGACGTCACACTAGTGTCGATGTCAGTAGGCACGCCATGTGAAAATTGACTTTGACGTCAAATTAAAATAACGTATCAGCATTTCCTGAGCTTCACATTTGCTCAGAGCTGTCTACGCATATAGGAGAGTTGTATGGTGGAGTAAACTCATCTTCGAAAATTGGTGTCAGTACTCCTTTAAGTGCGGCAGCAAGCGATACATCAACTGCTAAGACGTTCTTACACTCGTTTAATTTCAATAACTCCATTTGGCAGTGGCTCCTCCAGCAGCTTTGAAGCAGATTGCCTATTGAGGTTTTTAATGCTGCCGTTGGGTAAAACATATATATGAAAGGGAAAATTAGCATCCACCCGTTTTGTAGGACAAGGCTACAAGGAAATCCATACGGATTTCTCATAAAGGAACGCTTCCTAGTTGCTGAAAAATTCGTCCTGGTCCGGGTTTCGAACCCGGGACCAACGCCTATCCGGGGCGCTCGCTCTGCCAACTGAGCTAACCTTTCATAAACGTTACTCCACCTTGCGGGTTTCCGCAGAACTCATTTGACATATATTGACGCCCTTGGGCTTCGAGTTGTCGATGTATTCGCCCTCGCGCTGTCAATCGCTAGCCTCCTGGTTAGCTCAGGTGGCAGAGCGAGCGCCCCGGATAGGCGTTGGTCCCGGGTTCGAAACCCGGACCAGGACGAATTTTTCGGCAACTAGGAAGCGTTCATGTATGAGAAATCCGTATGGATTTCCTTGTAGCCTTGTCCTACAAAACGGGTGGATGCTAAGTTTCCCTTTCATAAACGTTACTCCACCTTGCGGGTTTGTGTGTGTGTGTGTGTGTGTGTGTGTGTGTGTGTGTGTGTGTGTGTGTGTGTGTGTGAGAGCAGCGATTTCAGACGTTTCTATGGGTCTGCTACGAACAGTGTAGGGGGCGTATTTCGTGCTATTGAAGTGCACTGGGTAATCATAGATAGACCAAGCCGAATCACAATGCTACATAAAGTCTCTCGCTTTCATTGAGTACCACATTTAAGCAGCTTAGTGTCCCCAGCTCAAGGCGGTGACGCAGAAAGCACCGGCAGCCGTGAGCTTTCGAGTATCGCGTTTCCATCCCTGGACAATGTTCATGAAGAGGGTAAACACCCGACAAAAAAACATGCTTCACAACGCTAAGCTGGAAAGTTGGTCAGGTTGACACACACTTTGGAACGTATTAGTGTAAAACAGCGGGCAGGAAGACAATAGGGCGCGATGATACTACACGTGATACCACTGCTGTCCAACGAGCCGAATCAAAGAAGAGGAGGCCACACACCCAAGTTGCCGCTCAATACAATCTCTTCTGCAGCTGTCGTACTGTGTGTGGCGCTTCTGTTTGCACAAGGCGACGGCACAAAGCTTTCCGTAAACAGAACCTGTGACAGCAGTGCCTCGACCAGGCGGTGCCAAAAACAGTTCCGGGCCTGTGGTGAAGATTTATGACAGTTGTCATCACAAAGGAAGCTGCATGCGAAAGGAATGAAGGCGACATCAGAAACTGTGTCAAGGGCACGCTAACGAGCTCGCGGCCGTGCAGTGCCGGCAAAGCGCATAAATCAACCATAGATGGAAGCAGATATAAACAGTCACTGCAGCAACCCACGTATGAAGTTTGCGACGCAGCTGTGCTATATTGTGTAAAGGATTCTCCGCGTGCGGTGAAACCTGAGGTCCTACTGGGAATTCAACTCCGTCCATCTTTATGATAACTGGCGCGTTTCGTCGCCCTTCCCCTGCATCTTGAAGACTGGAGAACTTTCGTTCCCTTTTCGAAAAACACAATTGTGGTGATGCTGTAGCTATGTAATGTGTATACTCCAGCCTTTCACCCTAACAGCGCATACCTGTAAAGCTGACAATAACCACTCGGATCATGTGATCTTTCTGTACACGCATATGTGTTATAATGCACACAAGGAGATCCCTTGCGCAGATTGGTGGAAGTGCTTTTGTCTGTTTAAAAAGAAGCGGTGTAGCACAAATTCAAATACCGAATGAAAACAACAATTCGAGAAGACGTCGACAGACATCTGTAGACTGTTACTGTAAAGAGGAACGCATTGCAAATGACTTACGAAATGAGTCGTCTATGGAACTGGTAAAAAACTGGGCCCGTATTCACGAAAACAACTTACGACAAAAATGTTCGTAAGAGAAAATTTCATCCAATCCTGATGCCGCACATATCATTACAGAAGCCAGCCAGCCAATCGCAAGAAGCACTTACGAAAGAGAAGTTTTGTGAATTCGGCCCCTGGTGGCTAATTCATCTTTCTTAAGCGTCATTTTCTTCTAAGCAACACCCGTTCTATTTAACTGAATGTAGTTAAGATGCATTCTCTTAAGGGACAAAAATGCTGTGACATAAGGACGTGAGTTAATCCTTGGTGGACCTTAGCCTAAAACACATTCTTTTTAAAAAGCTGTCGGATGCCTTTATATATGCTTTGTTTCTAATAGTGCAACGCCACAGTGCAATTGGGACCCGTTCGCATCACCTTCTCATAAAATATTCATTAAAATTAGCGCCTTATATGTATAATGCTAGAATTATCTGAGTTTTCTCGTAAAAGAATTATTTTTTCTTGTGCACTGAAATTGCAGCCCGCGCTGTCACCTGTATAGGTATTAGTTAAGTCGTAGTGTACAATTTTTCTGATGGATTTCACTCCAATAAATTCAATTTTGTTCACTAAAGTACCCTCTCCATGGTGGAGGGTTTGCGTGCTTTGGTGCTCAGGTGGTCCGGGTTGATAAGGCGGTTGTTCGAAGTGAATATTTCCGCCGTAAATGCTCATGCTAGAGCACTGCACGGGCCGACTTTTCCCGGCCCGGGCCTGGCCCGGCCCGAAAACGCCATGCTCCGGCCCGACAGAGTCCGGCCCGGTGTTTTTAAATACGGCCAGTACCCAGCCCGGGCCCGAATGGTTTGGGCCCGGCCCGACCCGGCCCGGCCCGGGCCAATTCAACCAATTATTCCTTGAGCATAAGCGATGCACTGTACAATCTTCGCTTATAGGGAAGATACCAGCAGCACTCAAGATAATTTCTGGAGAGTGTTGCGAGAACTTATGACAGTGTCACGGTTTCCACTGGTACTGTGTTTACATTCGGCTAATTACGCTCGTAACACCTTTGCGAAGAATTGCAGGGGGATATATGAGGAGGCATAGCTGGCTGTCTCATGAACGCAATGCTAACGGTGCAATGTTCTTATTGCATTTCAAAGAACGACTACAACATACAACGCCCAAATAAAGTAGAAAAACGGCGGACATATATAGTTGAGCTTACATTAATTGCTGACCAGCTGGGCCTATTGAGTAAAAAGCGCTGAACTTATCCTGCAAACTTCGTTTATTGCACAATGCAACGAGAGAGAGAGAGAGAAAACGCTCTCTGACTACTCCTGGGAGGCTTCGCCTGGCTGAGTAGCGTTATTGAACCTGTCGTTTCGACTCCTCGGTAGGCATCTGTCTCCAGCGTACGCTACATTTTCGTGATAAAGGAAAGGAAGTCCTCTCCCTCACCTGTAGTGCCATAGATCTGTCAAAGCAAGCCACACACGTTAGCGAGCGAGATACCGTCCTCGCTGTTTGTCTTAGATGTCTATCTTCTCGCCTTTGCGTGACCGTCTTCGGTCTTTGAAAGCGTTATGCCTTAAATCAAGACCGGATTAAGGGCTTCCGAAATAACTGTTTCTTAGAGCGCGGAACTTAACTAGTCGGTGGCTTCTCAAGCACTCCCCGTCGAACGCGGCGGGTCGGATGTCCGGAGCGCGATCCCAAGCATTGAGCTGAAGCGGGCGAGTAGGTTGCCTTGTCGCCGAGGGCCAGAGGCCTCGGCAGAGAACACCTATATACGCGTTTTAGAGAACGGAAACTGTACCTTCCACTGTAGAACACAAATAAGGGTAGCGGCGGCGTAGTGAAGTGCATTAGGGCGAACGGAGGTGGCGCTGCAAGTACTATCCTCATCATCGGCAAAAGCCCCGTTTTTGCTGGTTCGCGTAGGGTGCCCTGCTGTAACCCCCGCCCCCCCCTCCCATTGTCAGCCCCGCTGTAGTATTTTGCTTATTGCTCTCGCTAAAGCGTGGCTCGCGTGTGTACTTTCCGTACACAGGTACTGTAGCTTATCGCCAGGTGACCACACAGGCCTCGACTGGCAAAAACAACGTCAATCGAGTAAGGTTTGCATCGTTTATTGCGGCACCACAGCTGGTACAAACAACGTGCAGTACAGTGCACACATGGGCCAACAATTTGCAGTCGCGTCCAAACAAGACACATACATACTGAGTGCGCTCCAAGTTGTGCATAACCATGCTAAACGCTGACAAAATACGCATGGATAGACGGGATACCAGAGTGATCGAACGAACGTTGCTCTCTCATTGCATTGCGCCGTCCCATTATGTTAGCGTTGATTTTCAGACAGCGAGTGCGGGTAAATCCACGATGCAGAATCCGAAACGTGCGCGATGTTGGCAGATGTCACAGTAACACCGATTTAGCTTCGCTTAGTTAACGTTACCTAACGATCGCGGATGCTCCGTCTCTGTATAAAGATAAATGAATGATTTACAAACAAGTAGCGTCGCGCTGTGCTGAATAGGATAGGCACGAATTTCAACTATCAGCTGTGAACCCATACCGTAGGTGTGTAGGTAATGGGCGAAAAAAACATTTACTTTTGTTTCAAGCGCTAACTGCGATAAAGCGTCTATGGATGCACCAAATCTTCACATACAATTTTCGCAGCACTGCACATTCCATAGCAAGAAAGAAACTTCGGTTATGTGTTGAACTGTTTGTTACCCAGTAAATAAATGTAATTAGAGCATAATTCAATGTAAGTTTCTTCTAAGGCCAGTCAACTTTTATCTTTGTCATAAAATTAATCAGAAGTAGACTCGAAACGCGAGTGCAGTTTGTTATTGGCTAAGTTCATTATGAGCCAACTAAAATCATATTTTTTACGTCGCTCCCTCTTAAAACCACTCTTAAAATATGGTAATGCCTTCAAAAAATTGTCTGCAGGAATACACAGCACACTGTAGCAAACTGATGACACACTGAATACATCAATTCATCCAAAGCTGTCTTTCTTGCACTTTCTTAGGCGCTTGTCCATTGAACTGCCAAAGAACAAGTTGCTGAAAACAAGTGCACAATTGTGTACGCTGTCGCTAAATGGGTTATTATGGTTCAGTTATGCAGTTCGTGTAGAGCGAGAATGCTATGGCACCAATAACCGCACCAATAAGCTGAAGTGTGCTGTGAAGGCGGTATAATTGACAGCAGATATTCTACAGTGCATGAACAAAATATGAGTACTATAGAAAAACAGAGATCCTAGGATAATGCAGGCTGATTATAGAGGCACAATTATGGGCAGATTAGCTTCAGGAATACATTACACATCTAGTTTGGTGTATGCGGCAAAGAATCGCTCAGCCATGAGCATGTCGGCGATGCATGGACATGCCGACAGAAATTATACACTCTCGTACAAACACACACATGCATACAAATTGAACTGGAGGAACATTACATGAATGTGTGACAGTGCCGGAAAAAATAAAGGTCATGCTTATTGGACATGTCCTTGTTGTTGGATTATTCACTTTTTAAACATGTGCTTTGAAAATAAACTGTATTCTTGCTAATTGTAGAACCTCAACATCAAAGTATCGACAATGTTGCAGTGTAGCTGCACATGTGTCCTATGTACAGTCAACATCAAAAGTTTGCGGGATAAAAAACTTCGTAAACGCCTATATTACCGCTTAGCCTCTGATCATAGCCTCGAATTAAATGTTTCAACGGGGAGAGGTAGTTGCGATGTACAGACAAACAAATTAGAGACTATGTTATGAGGCTAAGCCATAATGTACATTTCTTGCGACTTTTGCATCCAGCAAAGTTTTGCTGTTGACTGTGCCCCTTTAATATCTTCGATTTCCTAGGCTTTGTTCGCGGCAACATTGAGAAGTCTTTTCATAGGCAGTGCAGTATGACAGTGCAAAGCACACACAAAAAAAGAAAAGAGGTGGCATGTTAATGGGCGTCACAGCCACCTGAAGTAGGCATGCTCAGCCACAAATTATGGATATTTCTGTGCTATATAAAAAGAAAATGACCAAATCCCTTGAACACAATTTGGCCTATAACATAAATATCCTTTACACTCATATGCTGCAACTAGTGCTTGCAAAACTTAATATCTGTTGTAGTAGATGTTCAGCTGTTCCACTGTGCTTGCAGGTTGTGTTTTCGAGGGAAGTTAACCTGATGTTGCATGGCCGCCCTGAAAAAAAAGAAAGAAAAAAAGAGCAAGTTATGAAATCATCATGCATTCAGAAACATAATGTATGAAGACAAAATGTTGTAGCACTATACAAAGTGAGAGAGTAAACTGTAGCATGTTATGCATGTATGAATATACACCTTGGAAGGCTTATGCTCTAACGTAGCATGTGCCTTGCCCATGGTGTCGAGGTGCGTCCACAAGGAATGTTGACTGCAGGCGTCAGCCAGGAGGCTGTGACAGAAAAAGAATAATTATATCCATGATTAAAATGCCAGTTTCTATGTGACACTAAATGAAAGTAAGCCTATAAGTGAAACTGCTGTCACAAGATAAACAATAAGGCAAGACGGAGATCTCCAGCTTTGAGGTTTACTCAAATTTCACAACGTGGAACTAGCTTAAGTTTTTTTTTTCTCTCTCTCTCTCAGGCACTTTCATTTTAATTTTCTAATGTGAATGTAGCAAACTTTATAACACACTTTGTACTAATACATGGTGAGTTACGGACGTGCGTGTGGGGGCGATAGAAGTGTATTTGAACATGTCCAGACTGCATTGTAAACTTCAGAAATGCATTTCTATTGACTCAGCAGCTCGCTCCTGCGTGAAGCCACGTCGCTCAAGAGAACGCGGATTCCGTCGGTGGAGGGATATGAGACGTTGAAAATTTTCGAGTTACTGTGTGTCGCTTGACTGTCGCAAAAACAAAACCAACCGTAATAAACAAAAGCAATGGGTTTGTACTCACCGGTTCATGCACGCTGGGGCTTCAAACGAACTTCGTTGCTTTGGAGGACGAGGCGCAGGGGAAAGCGCTCTGTGGAAGCATTTAAACGTGCTTTGAACGAACAAGAACAGCAAGCCGAGATCACCGACTACGAAAGCAATTCTTAGTTTCACGAAATATTTACAGCAAAACGAAACACTGCGAGCTTGCATCGCTGCCCGAACGCGTCGCAAACGGTTAACGTGACTCCTGCCGCCGCGTAGTTTGAATTTAAAAAACGAGCATGACTTAGTATCGACGTCGGTAGACTGCTGAATCAGCCGAAGCAAAATATATTTAGTGAAAGGAGGATGGCTTAGTATCTCAACGGTACGCTAACTAAAAGAAGCAGTTTGTTGTATGTAAGTGTAATATCAGGCAAAGAAAAAGTCTTCGCCTTGTTCAAAATATTCTGCAACTAAATTAGGCACCGATGCGTGCGCCCCTACATAAAAGTGCAATAGGGCGAATGGCGGCCTCCATAGCGCGAGCTAAGAGAGGGCTCAGTAGATCCACTCCCCGCGGTTGAAACTGGAACGCGCCGCGGTTGATTTTTTCGCCATCTGTGGCGATTTGTAGCATGTCGAGCCTTCAACCCCCTGGCCTCGGTGCGAAGAGGGGAGCGAAGTCTGGCTGTCTGTGGCTCGTAGTCGTGATTGCAGTCTTGCAGCTAGCGGCTGTGACGGTGGAGACGATGTGTGCCAGAAAGGAAAAAGCGGTAACCACGGTGGGCAGGAAAAGGCGGAAGGTAGAGAAAAAGCAAACTACCTAGAGGGGTAGCGCCCACGTTGAAGGACATTTCACGCGGATCTGGCATATTCTATAGCTTCAGGAGGCTTCATTTCAGAAGGTGTCAAAGAAATAAGTTATGTCTTTCATGATATGAATGACCTTGGCTCCTTCTGGTTTTATTTCAACAGGTAGGATGTTAAGCATCTCGAATACGGCACAGAACACTCAGTCTATGTCTCTGTATATAGCTTCCGCAAACCTGTATTACCCCTCACAATCATCTTATGTTACCGCACGCGCAGAGCTACCCGCGCAACAATTTTGGATCTTAGTACATTAAACACACCACGCTGATACCGCATCCTGCACGGTGTGGTATTACCATCACTGCTAAAAAGTCCTAAATTCATGCAATCACGACAAAGCAAACTTTCTCGCTTTAACGGAATTGACGATTCCGCAGAGCCCCTGAAACGTCTCGGTCGCGAAGCACGACTGGCGTTGCTAAAATCAGAAGCTTCCCTGGTAAGTCGTCGATAATTAGCCCCGCCACGGTGGTCTAGTGGCTAAGGTACTCGGCTACAGATCCGAGGGTCGCGGGATCGAATCCCGGCCGCGGCGGCTGCATTTCGATGGAGGCGAAATGTTGAGGCCCGTGTGCTGTGCGATGTCAGTGCACGTTAAAGAACCCCAGGTGGTCGAAATTTCTGGAGACCTCCACTACGGCGTCTCTCATAATCAGAGCTGGTTTTGGGACGTTAAACCCCACAAATCAATCAATCAAATCAATCGTCGATAATTAAAGGCAGACACCGATCGACTCTATGTGTTATCCATACGCTGCACCTCGGGAGTAAAACTATCAGCTGGTGGGAACGCCGACTGAAGTAGCTATTCCACAAAACCTCCATTCTAACAACCTTGTCCCATGTATTCGAGCGGTTACATGAACGACCAGCAGCTCGACCTATTATACATGGTTTTTGTAAGCTTTTCTTTAAGTTCGTTCCGTCGGCTATTCTGCGTGAACTACGGCGCATTACTGAACTGGCTTTAACAGCTACTGGAGAAATAAGACGGAAACAGTTAGCGAGTTGTTTCTACAGCATCGCACGCACCATGGTTTGTAACTACTAGGATGTGCTTCCTTCAAAGTTAATAAGCGAGCTCGTGACTCTTCATAAAGCGCTTGCCCAATAACCTTCTCACCCCCCCCCCTCCCCCCAACGCCACCCGTACACCCTCCTCCTGCGTCGCTTCCAACGTGATTGTTCCGACTAAAGGACGAAGAAAGTGCTCCCTTCTTGCATAACTTGTCATTCTCCTTGTACTCGACGTGTTCGAAAACAAATGGTGGCAAGAGAATCGTGACGCAGGCGAGTCTAATAGTAAGGTCCTATTATGATTACTTAAAAAGGGCTCATTTAATATTTTTCTTAAGTTCCTTAGACTACAATGAAATTATTAAATCCATCATTCAATGAAACAAACTTTTATTTCTCCCCGATATATTAGAGGATGGTCGAGAAAGAGCCGCATAAACTATAGCTTAACAAATCTCAGACACCCTGCAGAGGCAAGCAG
Source organism: Hyalomma asiaticum (assembly GCA_013339685.2). Taxonomy (NCBI): domain Eukaryota; kingdom Metazoa; phylum Arthropoda; class Arachnida; order Ixodida; family Ixodidae; genus Hyalomma; species Hyalomma asiaticum. The sequence continues at coordinate 134,800,513 of CM023481.1, read as the reverse complement.
CAAATAAGCACGGTACAACATAATTGTGCAGGAAGAAACAAAGAATGTGTAAATGTGTGAAATTTAAGCACATAAGAAAAACGTATAGCAGACACTGGAAAGTGTTCGCTTGGTTGATACATCGCGATACATTATGATACACAAAGTTATGAATAAAGTACTTCGTAACGCCTCCACGTTTTTGAGCGCCATGAGAACACTTGTGCTCAGAAGAATGAGGAAACTTGTGAATTACTGACGAATTGCGACCAAGAAGAAAGTGGCCGTGAGAATCAGCAAAATCATATTCGATATGATGAGCATCCAAGTTAAATGATAGTTCTGATTGCTAATTACCAAGTCATAAATATTTGCGACTGCCTTGCTAGCACAAGAATCAGCAACGTCTGCGTGGATCGGCGAGCCTGTGACAAGAGTCACTTCGCTTCTTGTGTTTAAACTGCAGGAAAAGCAGCTCATCAGGTATTAATGACTCGGGAGTCGCGTTGACCAGTCTCCAGAGGGACCAAGGCGGAAGCAGGCGCGACGGGCATGCGAGCGTAGGTGCATACTCGAAATGTTTCCCATGATACCGATGGATGCATCTTATATGCACTAATTTGGGCAGTGTACCGTTGCTTCGTTCTTGCCGCTGCGCTGCCTGACTGCCATTTCTCTTGGTACATGGTACCCAAGAACGTGTTTCACTCAATATAATGGCGGCAACTTATATGAGGCAGTTTCCCGAAATTACATGTCACATACCGATGGAGGCAAAATGTCAAACGTCTTGTGCGATTTCAGTGCACGCCAATGCACCTCAGGTGGTCTAAATTACCCGGAGCCTTCCACTACGTCGTCTCACATAGCCTGACTATGTTCGGGACGTTAAATCCCCCCCCCCCCTAAAAAAAATAACGCCAAACAGCATACACGTGCAATTACCGACACGTATGAGACACGGGCCTGATACGGGCCTGACCCAGGCCCGGGCCCGGGCCGGGCCCGAACCTTATGGGCCCGAGCCCGGCCCGGGCTTTCGGGCCAGCCCGGGCCTGTGCAGTGCTCTAGCTCACACCAACGCCGACGCCGCATTTTCTGCGACGCGGGCTACTCAACGCTATCGCGTTAATACATAAAACAACTGCCGACAAAATTGTGGCATTAACACGTAGGCTATAATGTACCATGCCCCAGAGGTTTGCTATCTAGCAGGAAAGAAAGTAATACACTCTTCTTGCATGTAACTATAAAAAGCCGGATAGCTGTCAAGAGCAAGTAGCGACAACATGTCTATTTATTTCTGCCCCGATGAGGAAGCCAACTTTATACGTAGCGGTAAGATGTTCCAAGATGACATTACTGGATATGGATAGTGCCCAGACTTCGTATCATCAGAAAACAGCATGAACTGCAGGCTGCGCGTCTCTATTATGTTATGTGTTAACAAGAAATACATTTGGCAAAAATGATTACGAAAAAATATCCTTCATTGGTACGAACAAAGTAGTTGAATGTTCATACTTAATAAGTTTATAGGATTTTATTATGTGGTCGTGAAAAAACACAGAGGCGTCAGCTATCAAATTAGCTATAAAGGTTATAATTCTAACTCGATTCTGTTAGTATTGAGGGTTTCAATACTTCTTGTAAGTATTCCTGGTTTTGCAACGCAGTCATTGCTGGGGATCTAAATAAATACATAGTAATGCCCAAGCAAATTTGATGCAGTAATGGTAGACTGGCCATCCTTACCATGGGTTCCCATGCAGAGGGTTGGGTGTAGTGTTACTCCCAGAACTGTGTAATCACTAACAGCATGATGTTGGTGTCATGCAAAGCAGCCAGCGGGTGAATTGTCCGCCAAGTGTTTCGAGTAGGATCAACTTCTTTGTGCAAAGCGAATGAGTGGATGTATGCGTTAACGTCGGCTAACCAGGAACGTCGACAGCACCTTGGCAACTGAATGGTAGCTGATCACACGACGTAACGTTCGCACTCACATTAGTGCGCAGTACAGATGTAGGTTCAATAAAAAAGAATATATATTCACGCTGTGGTGTGTGTATCGTGAGTGTCGTTCGTTGGAAGTATTCCTATTGGGTCTGACAAAGTTGGACAAATGCATGTCGAGTGATCATACAACATATCTTTACTCTCTATTACATTGCTATGACAGCGCCTAATAGAAGAGCAGTTCACGCTACACAAGTACCATAATCACAACTGCTGGTGCAATAGCTTTATTTACTCTATCAAACGTGCGATAAGAGCCGCTCCTGCCTAGTTGTAGCGTGCATACTTAGCACCTCGGGGCTTGGGTTCGATATCCCCTCAGAGCTCGTTACGTTACATGTGTGCTTGTTATACCAACATTTCAGACACAAGCTACAGTAAAAGGTATGCCTTTCTTGTTTTTTGAGGTGTAGTAATGATGTTGTAAACGTCTATTTCAGCAGTTCCTTGATTGGCATAGGCTGCATAAAATTCAAATACCTGGGGAGCATACCTGGATACCACGGGCCAAGAACTACGGGTATGAGCTGCCCGGGATTGAATTATCGTTAATCATGACGTACCTCACCAGCATTTCAAGTCAGCGGTGTTAAAGTTAGTCATTCACGTCCGTAATACATTTATACACTTGCATCCACACTTGCATACACTTGCATCCACATATTGGGGTGCACCAGGTGAACGGAACAACCAGAAGAGCACCCAGACGCAGATAGATAGATAGATAGATAGATAGATAGATAGATAGATAGATAGATAGATAGATAGATAGATAGATAGATAGATAGATAGATAGATAGATCAAGTTCGCCAAGAAATGCTTTGCATTTAAAATATAGAAAAACATAAGATAGTGTGAACGACCGACTGCTTGTTAAACCAATAGCTCGTTATGGTTAATAAGGTGCTAGGTTGTCACTCCAATGAAAGCACCAAGCTGGATAGGAGTCAACTTTTTAGATAAAACAACTGTGATGAAGTAATACATCCGGGGCCGAATTCACAAAACTTGTCTTTCGTAAGTGCTTTTTGCCATTGGCCAGCGGGCTTCGCTAATGATATGTCCAACATCAGGATTGGCTGAAATTTTCTCTTACGAACGTTTTTGTCGTAAGTTGTTTTTGTGAATACGGGCCCCGAATACTTACAATATATCGCGCTCGACAGATATGTCGAGAGCACTAGAGGCTGGCTGACCAGAAACGAGCGCATAGTTGAGTCAATCACAAAAATTCAATGCGTTCAGTATGCCATAGAAATGTTCTGGAAGGAAAGGCCCTCCGATAGTTCTCTCAGCACAGGTGTTGTACGTAAGCTATTCTTACAGGTGTTTTACATGAGCCTCAAATAACAGACAGGCTCAATAACAGTCAGGCTACAGCTGCGAGAAAATTTGCTCAAAAATACCGTTCCAGCGTGAATAGGACGGGTTTTCACACCACGCTACAATACAAAAAAAAAAAAAAGCTGGAAAGACAAGCTGGAAAGACAAACGTAACATTGGAAACGCTTGAATTCGGCCTATATATAGCCGCGTTAGCATTTCTCGCATCGGAAATTTACGTTTAAACAAAGCAAGAGCGAGAGAGAAATAAAAACACAAGCGAAGACCCATGAACCACACGTGTCATTGCTCCTGTTTCCTTTCTTTTACTGCCCTCGGCTTTCTTTGACAGTAAGTATGTCATGCAGAGGATAAATCTTCTGCGTGCATCCATCTGGTGGCCCACCCTGTGAATAAGGTAAATGGTTTAATGCATTTAGGACTTGCGACATTGCCATGCCTATCTGTTCTGGCTCCTGCTTTAATGTGCTCTTTAGGCAACATTTGTGCGTCTTTTATTAGTGCTATCTTAGTTAGCTGCTTGATTTAGTAAGTCTAGGTACTTCATATGTCTCCAAAAGTACATTTCTTAAATGCTGACCTAGCCGTACATTGTAATGAAAAGGCTGGATATTGGATGAGCGCACACCAACAAGTATGCAGGCGCTTGTAATACGAGGAAACTTCAGATGTAGCGTAGTGCATGAGAGTACTTAGGTAAATGAATATTGCGCTCGAACATTGTGCTCTTGGGTTGTCGCAATAGCGAACAAATTTTAATATTCTGTTTAATAACTTACAGCCGTGCCCATATGGGTACACACTATTTTATTTCTTTCACGCTCGTTCGGAATACATGCCAGAGCTAATTTACAAAAGAATGGCCTGAGGTCTGTCGTCTCTCATGTTGACCATCTACATTTTGAAGATATCATTGGAAGCATGCCGCCACCCAATTTATCATAATCTCAGAATCTCAATTCAGAGGCTTTTTTTTTTCACGAGCTCTCCGCTTCGTTGACAAACACTCAATTTATTCACGCTAATATTGATAAACTCTTGTTGAGGCGAGTTTGTAGACCGTGAAATATAGTGGACGAGAAGCGGGCGTCCGCTCAAGGTGCTTTCAACACGGCGAAGTGTTGTAATTCTTCTTTTTCTGTATTGGAATGCTTGATATAAAATGGACGCAATATGTTCTGCAGTGTTGTACATTAGGAAAACTCTTATTTTATGCTTGTCTCTGCTGCTGGGTGTATACATACCTCGTTCGTCTCTGCTCATATGTTTCCTCATTTATGCACGCGTCATTCAGCTCACCTTTCATTATGCATTATGTAGAAGTGCGCCACTCTATTCGCTCGAAAAGCTTTTTAACTGGAAGGGAGCTTTAGCTTGTGGTTTGATTCTTTGCCCCGTGTCTTCTTATGCATAATACTACAATAGATCCAATAGTGCATCATTTGGTTCCACGCTGCAAAACAAATTAGAGAGCTTTAGAAGTTTCCAAAACAATGAGGTGGAGGAGGACTGTTGGAGTCATTAGCTGCGCGGGGATCTAGCCAACACCAACTAGACTGACGAAGGCCTGAGCTCTCGGCGATTTACGTGGCAGAGAGGAGGCCAGTGGCGCGCTCAGAGATACGGGTTGAATGAAGGGATCGCGCATTCACGCGCAGCGTTAACCGGAATGCAATGATTATTCTTAAGGCATAAACAGACGTCACAGACACCATAAAAGGCGTTCAATGTGATTTTACTAACGCAGAAATGTTGACGTGCTGCTTTATGACAGCAAGCATGTCATATCTTTAAATGGCCGTAGTGGTGCCCTTTATTGAGACTATACAGCTCTTTTAATTTGGTCTAGATTTGCTGCCTGCGTCAAGGAGTTTGTCGTTCATGCGACCACTAAGCTCTTCACCTGAACGTAAGCACTGTACTAACACATACCCCATGGCAACTTCGCTGGTGTGTTTTTCACATCACAACGCTCGTCAGTGGCAAGCAGCTCTGTTACAAGTTCCCCCAATATCTTGGAGCGCAGTATCCGCAGCATCTTCGAGCGTGCACTGTTATTAGGCACACCCTGGTGCGCTTTGTAATGATCAGGTTTTGTGTTGGTACTGTACTCATCCTTTTCCTACTGGGATAGTCATTCTGAGAAAAATTTGGACGCGTGAACTTCCAATCCCGCCGCATAACTGCTGCCGCACTTGTTGTTATGTGGGGTTTAACGTCCCAAAACCAGCTCTGATTATGAGAGACGCCGTAGTGGAGGGCTCCGGAAATTTCGACCACCTGGGGTTCTTTAACGTGCACTGACATCGCACAGCACACGGGCCTCAACATTTCGCCTCCATCGAAATGCAGCCGCCGCAGCCGGGATTCGATCCCGCGACCCTCGGATCAGCAGCCGAGTACCATAGCCACTAGACCACCGTGGCGGGGCCTGCTGCCGCACTTAAGCACACGCCGCTACCTTGGCGTTTCCACGCCAAATAATGTTGAGGCGACAGCACTTGTGCGCGCATACATCACACGCCCACAGGGGATGCACAGGAATGACGAGCGGTATCTCGCACGCACAGCACAGCCTCTGCATCACAGCCCCACACAAACTAGCCGGGAAAGCATGCCACACAAGCAACCCGAAAAAAAATGGCAGATCCCACGTGCAGTGGGAATCAAGGAAATACGAAGCACGCATCAGGAACGTAAGATGGATCTGCATTGTTGTCTCCCTATATCGATTTTCGTACATATGAAATTAACAAAACGGCCGCGAGAGCACCAAGACCGTGGCATCTAAATCATGCCGCTCATGACATGCATGTCATGGTTTTCATGTTATGACCTGTCAGTTATGTTCGCCATGCAGTCACGTTGTGGCATACCAATTTTCGTATACATCCCATTCGCATAACAGCCAGGAGAGCACCAAGACTGTGGCATGTAAATCATGTCGCTCATGACATGAATGTCATGATTTTCATATTATGACCTGTCATTTATGTTCCCATGCAGTCACGTTGTGGCATACCAATTTTCGCATACATCGCATTAACGAAACGGCCAGGAGAGCACAAGACTGTGGCATGTAAATCATGCCGCTCATGACATGCAGTTAATGATTCTCATGTTATGAATTTCAGTTATGTTCGCCATGCAGTCATTTTGTGGCACACCAATTTTCCTATATATCCCATTGACGAAACGGCCCGGAGAGCAAAAAGACCGTGGTATGTAAATCATGCCGCTCATCACATGAATATGACGATTTTCATGTTGTGACCTGTCAGTTATGTTCGTCGTGCAGTCATGTTGTGGCATACCAATTTTATTATATATCCCGTGCACGAAACGGCCAGGAAAGCACCAAGACTGTGGCATGTAAATCATGCCGCTTGTGATATGCACTTCATGATTTTCAAGTTATGACCAATCACTTATGTTCGTCATGCAGTCACGTTGTGGCGTACTAATTTTCGCATACATCGCATTAACGAAACGGCCAGGAGAGCACAAGACTGTGGCATGTAAATCATGCCGCTCATGACATGCAGTTAAGGATTCTCATGTTATGAATTTCAGTTATGTTCGTCATGAAATCATGTTGTGGCATACCAATTTTGGTATATATCCCATTAACTAAACGGCCAGGAGACCACCAAGACCGTGGCATGCAAATCATGCCGCTTATTACATGGATGTCATGATTTTCATGTTATGACCTTTCATTTATGTTCGTGATGCAGTCATGTTGTGTGGCATACAAATTTTCGTACACATCCCATTAATGAAACGGCCAGGAGAGTACAAAGCCGTAGGCGGCTAGATAGGTGTTCGGCTAGAAGGTTAGTCATTCACGTCCGTAATACATTTATACACTTGCATCCACATATTGGGTTGCACCAGGTGAACGGAACAACCAGAAGAGCACCCAGACGCAGATAGATAGATAGATAGATAGATAGATAGATAGATAGATAGATAGATAGATAGATAGATAGATAGATAGATAGATAGATAGATAGATAGATACGCTCGAAGTCGCCGAAGTTCGCTAAGAAATGCTTCGCATTTAAAAAACACCTGAAAATGTCCGCGCAACGGCCTCCTTCGGGCGAACGAGCGCGTGAGGCGAGCGAGCCGCCGCACGGGTAGGGCCTATTCTCGCTCAGACCGCACTCCGTTCCGCACGCGTGCGGACAGCGTGCGGAAGGGTGAAAACGGCTGTCAAACGCATCGAATCGCGAAATATCGAACTTGGTGGGGCTTGCGTGACCCCACCGACTTCAATAATTCATGATTCGATCGGTTTGACAGCCGTTTTCACCCTTCCGCACGCTGTCCGCAAGAGTGCGGAGCGGCGTGCGGGCTGAGCGAGAATAGGCCCGTACGAAACGAGCCTCCGGGCGGGTCCGCATGACTTCACGATGGAGCGCGTACGTGAGGGGCGGGGACGCTCTGATTGGTCTCCTCCACGGCGGCACATGGCGCGCCGCGAGGAATCGCGCACGGAGCAATCGTCTCGCGGCACGAGAATCCCGCCGCGCGGCAGCCTCGGAGGCTCACGTTTAGCTGCCGGCGGCGCGCCGCGCGCGTTTTTCCGCTTGTGAGCACGGGACATTTTGGCAGCTTAAATGTATAAAATATGCCTCGGACTAGCTAGCGCATTTTCTTTTCAAATGAATCTCTCCCTATGCCTCTGTGAACCTGTCACAGATTTTATGTTCTCTGACTCCCGGCTGAAAAGGAAGAACACTGCAGAACGCGCCCATGTATTGACGGTTGGCGTTTTCTTTTTTTATTTCATGTTAAATTGTCCCACAGAACACAGCTAATAACACCAGCAAAGAAGTAAAAGATCGCTTGAAATTGATTCCAAGTAAAACGTACGATTTCGTTTTCCTTGCTCCAAAGCATCGCTCCCATCAACTAAGGTGACAATTTGGAAATTCACTTTCTGAAGCCTGCTTCTCGACATGTGTCACTGACCCCTCTTGTCGGCGCAAGTATTTCCCCCCAGCTAGCAAGGAACACGTCCTCCCGCAATTTCCGGAAAGGTATAAGAGTCACGAAAGGCGTAATTCCTGGTGTCACTCCTGCCCGTCACGACCAATTATTCTGCGCTCACTTCACGCAGTATACAGTGCACCCTTTATTCATCGAGAAGCAAGAAAAAAAATTAAGGAAGGGGGAGGGGGAGCTAGTACTCCAAAATAACGACTGAACCTTTCTTTTTACAACATATTTCCGTTTGCCTTTCCCACTTTGTTCCGTATTTCAGTCGCTTTCAGTGAAGTCTTGTAACAGGAAATGCAGAAGAAGGGAAAAGGAGGAACGTGTGAGAGGATTTTTCGTGGTTCCTGAATAATTGAAAGCTTCCGAGTGTCCTCTGGTGCTCGGAAGTGCATCTTGCGATTGCTTTCCCCTCCCCCGTTTCGTATGTTCCACAACGGTCTTGCCCCTTACCGGGCGTCCACTGTAAGGCAATGCTTTGTCTTTTATAGTTCTTTTTGAAAGTCATTTTTGCCGTTATACAGAAACCAGAGCGCAGGGGCCGAGAGGCATGATTTCGACCATTGATCGGCTCAACTCTTCCTGCTCTATAACATGCAGTGCCTTGCACTATTTCTGCATTAAAGGAACGTTTTCATCTAACACTCGCCAATTTCTAGAAACTTTTCAAAATTTCACGCATAGGCAAACGCAGGCCTATAATATCCCGAAGCTCAAATGTTACATTTTCTTGCGTGAGAACATCGCGTGTCTGAAAAGACGTTTCGACCTCTTACCAAATTACTTCGTGATAGAGAGAGAGAGAGAGAGAGAAAGAGAGATGTTTTGAGGAAGGCCACAAAGGTTAGCCATACAAAAATTTCCAGTTTGCTACCCTGCTCAGAGAGCGGTCGGTCATCGAGGCGTGCGAGTTCTGCGGCGAGGGACTGTCGCTTGGTGCACAACCGAGGACAATCACAGAGGATGTGAGCGATTGTTTCCTAGCTGCCGCAGTCATCACACGCAGCACTGTCTGCTATTCCAAAGTGATATATGCTGCAAGGTTCTGGCAAATGACACCCCCAGCCAATAGAGAATTCAAGAGTAGATCATACGCTGCGTAAATGACCTAGCAGGACTCAAGATCCGATTAATGACGCGTTATTCATATATTGCAGCCTGGTTCAGATTCGCCTACACCATTACTCGGTCCTAAATGCGTTCTGGTGACCTTCGGAAGCTACCTCATTCTTTAGGGAGTTGTGCTCGGAAAGAGTGATTTATGGTAGAACATGCAAAAATAGAGCTCCTCCTGTGCCAGCAACGTTCCTCCTCTTCTCCAAAGTAGTCGCTTTAAATCTCGATGATGCTGAGAAATGCGGGTGGTAGGCTTCCAAAATAGTAATAATTTCTAAGGTTTTACGTCCCAATAGCAAGACACGATTATATAAGAAATGCCGTAGGGGAGGGCTTCAGAAACTTCGACCACCTGGAGTCATTTGACGTGCGCGGATAGGCCTCCCAAAGCTTCTTAGATCCATTCGTCATGATCCGGTTACCTTCACCACTGCGTTTGCTACTCCGACGCAGTTCCCGTTCTAACGATGCGTTTTAGCGCGCACCTATGCGAGTACGGGCACGCTTGAAAACGAAGCCAGCTGTTAAAGATGCGCTTCGAATGAGTGTTGGAACAACAAAATTAATACTCCACTCGGACCTATGCTGGCTGTAGTCAATGCCAATTTTAGACAATTACTTGTGTATGTTTATTTTACACATAGAAGTCCAAATTATGCTTCTATTCGCCGTAGGCTTCGTGTTCAATAAGGTGAAATCAAAATAAAAGTAAAGGCACGTTGCTGCTGGCATGAGCAGAGCCAGCTAGTATACGTCTTCCTGCGTGCAAATAGGCGACTGATACCCCAGTCACACGGCCATACGAAAGCTCCTTTGAGGTAAAGGAGCATAGCGACTTCGAAGGAACATTAGCTCAAGGGAGCTGAATCGGTGCTACACGGTTTTCGTTGAAGCTTTTAGCAAAAGCCACAACGTATACGCTTGGCGCTCCTATCGCTCCGAAATGAGAAAAATAATACGGCTCCGATGCCCCCGTGAATTAGTTGTGCGTGCTTTTTTTGCTTTTTCTTATCATTTTTTTTGTTTTTGTACTGATAAAACAACGCCTAACAGTAATGGAAATAATTCGCCAAACACAGATGTATAGTGGTAGCAGCGCGCCGATGTGTACACCGTATTTCTCCAGCTATGCGTGCTTCGATTCTGTTTTTGTTGCTGTTCTCGAATGTTTTTCAATCGCAAAGTCTCCAAACATGTGCCACGATACACCCAGCGTGTGAGGATCAAATATTCATCGTAGCGCCCAGTTTAGCGCCATGTCCCGAATCTTCTGAAAGAAAAAATTGGCAGATCCCACGTGTAGTGGGAATCAAGGAAATGCGAAGCATGCATAAGGAACGTAAACTGGATTTGCATTGTTGTCTCGCTATAACGAGTTTGGTACATATGAAGTTAATGAAACGGCCGCAAGAGCACCAAGACTGTGGCATGTAAACCATGCCGCTCATACACGCATGCCATGGTTCTAACGTTATGACTTGTCATTTACGTTCGTCATGCAGTCGTGTTGTGCCATAGCAATTTTGGCATACATCCCTTTAAGGAAACGAGTGGCATGTAGATCATGCCGCTAATTACATGCATGTCACGATTTTCATGTAATGACCTGTCATTTATGATCGTCATGCAGTCATGTTGTGCCAAACCAATTTTCTTATAGGCTCCGTGCAGTCGAGTTTTCCATGTGCGATATCAGCGCCAGAATGCACTGCCTGGCCGAGAGAAGAAGCAAAATTGGGCAGACTGTGACTGGAAAATACGCGAACGCGATGCGCGTCTCCAACTCTATAGCATCACCGACCGCCCGTCCCACCTTGTTTCGTTTTATTTCCTTTGATACGCGCGCTCCAAACATGCGGCAAACTGTTCCAAAGGGCGACGCCGCGAGCGTTCGTGTGGTTCGAAGCACGCCCGGAAAGCAGCGAAGAAACGCGCGCGTCGCTGTCGCCTCGGTTTCCACCGTGCGCGCGCGTCTCATACGTGTGACTCAAGCGGCCAATATCAGCGATAATGAGCCGTCCGACGAGAGCTACGTAGCGCCCTCTGGTCAGTAGACGGAACCCATACATCCCATTAAGGAAATGGCAGGATAGTGCCAGGACCATGGCATGTAAATAATGCCGCCCATGACATGCGTGTTCTGCTTTCCATGTTATGACCTGTCACTTATGTTAGTCATGCTGTCGTGTTGTGCCATAGCAATTTTGGTATACGTCCCACTAGCGAAACGGCAAAGAGAGCACCAAGACCGTGACACGTAGATCATGTCGCTCATGACATGCATATCATGATTTTCATGTTATTAGCTGTCATTTACATTCGTGATGCAGTCATCTTGTGGCATGCCAATTTTCGTATACATCCCGTTAACGAAACGCGTGGCATGTAAATCATGTCGACCATGACATGCATATCACGATTTTCATGTTGTGACCTGTCAGTCATGTTCGCCATGCAGTCATGTTGTGGCATACCAATTTTCGTATACATCCCATTAACGAAACAGCCAGGAGAGCACCAAGACCGTCGCATGTAAATCATGTCACTCATGACATGCATGTCATGGTTTTCGTGTTATGACCTGTCATTTATGTTTGTGATGCAGTCGTGTTGTGGCATGCCAATTTTCGTATACGTCCCATTAACGAAACGCGTGGCATGTAAATAATGTCATTCATGACATGCATGTCATGATTTTCATGTTATGACCTGTCATTTATGTTCGCCATGCAGTCATATTGTGCCATACCAATTTTCGCATACATCCCATTAGCGAAATGGCCAGGAGAGCACTAAGACCGTGGCATGTAAATCATGCCACTCATGACATGCAGATCATGATTTTCATGTTATGACCAGCCATTTATGTTCGTTAACCAGTGATGTTGTGTCATACCAATTTTCGCATACATCCCATTAGCGAAACGGCCAGGAGAGCACCATGACCGTGGCATGTAAATCATGCCGCTCATGACATGCATATCATGATTTTCATGTTATGAGTTGTCATTTATGTTCGTCATGTAGTCATGATGTGGCATACCAATTTTCGTTGACATCCGATTAGCGAAACGGCCAGGAGAGTACAAAATCGTAGGCGGCTAGATAGATAGATAGATAGATAGATAGATAGATAGATAGATAGATAGATAGATAGATAGATAGATAGATAGATACGCTCAAACTCGCCGAAGTTCGCTAAGAAATGCTTCGCATTTAAAAATGCTCTCTAGTATCACCTTACGCCGATGACAACATTCAAATACTTAGCTGACGTTTGCCCAACAGCTAGAAATGCACCGGCATATGACGCATGTTCTCGAATGTGCAGTAGAAAAATGTGTCGCCGGCGGTTGGTACGAAAAAGATATGCGAAAGACACCTCGGCCTGCAGCAGATAAAATCTTGACACCCAGGCCCAGCTAGCCACACCACCCCAGCAGCTGACCACGACGTCACCGCTACAGTGCACCTGCCCTCAAACTGTGCGATTTTCAGGCGACATATGACAAACTGTGCCTATCAGCAGAACTTTTATGGTTTATAACTTCTAAGATACCGTGAAACGTGCTTTTTAGTATTAAATAAAAGCGCGTTGGATTCGTTCCAAGGTAAAACATGTTTTTCTGCCGTCTGGCACCTGCGAACGAGGATAGTCCTTTAGAGCCTCAAGGGACAAGTGCGGACTCCCTCAGCTCGAAGCTCCTTTCAGCTAATTCTCCCTCCGCGCGCCCGTGTGACAGCGCGCCCGCTCCTCTCAAGTAAAGAAGCTTTAGTTCAAAGGACCTTGAAAGTGCCCGTGTGACAGAGATATAATTCAAAACGAACTACTGTGGGGGTGTCCACATTCTTCGATGTGCGTCAATATATTCAGGCCTTCGATAAATACCGGGGGTCGAATTCACAGAACTTCTCTTTCGTAAGTGTTCTTTGACATTGGTCGGTCGGCGTCTCTAATGATATATCCGGCATCGGAATTGACTCATATTTTCTGTCAAAGACTTTTTTGTCGTAAGTTGTCTTCGTGAATACGGGCCCCGTTCTTTCAATAAAAGCGGTATGCTATCAACGCGAACGTTGCTTCCTCTTTCGATGTACACGTCTTGCGGGGAATCAATCAGCAAATAAATATATAGAGAAACTAATAGTTCAAGGTGATTTTTTGTCGCTTTTTAAAGTTTCACTGTATACTCGTTTCAGCCGTTCAACGATATCGCGGTACGTTAGAATCATTCTGAGGTGCACAGCGCTAGATCAGCTTTCCGGTGTGCGAGCCCCGACACAAAAGGAAACAGCACACATATGACGCGACTGATTGCACATACGCCGGGAGTAGAACGGTTTCATACTCGTCAGAAAAAAACATTAAAATGTTGATTACCACATTTTGGTGCTATAAGCTGGTTCACTTATTTTTTATAATGGCATTCCAGCCCATATGGTTTTGAAATCAGCATACGAATGACAAATATGACGATGAACACAGCTATTCAGGACTTCATAAGATCAAGCGTGTTTCTCATAATAATGGATATCACAAACGCCACTTGAATGAGAGCAATCATGGAGCTTTAGTTCCCTATATGTCTGCTGAATATTCTCGTTCTCGTAAACTGTATTCGTCAAAGCACGCAAATCACATCTGCTAACAGCATCTGCGCAGCCGTATAAGCATTTTGATTGAAATATATTGTTGCAACGGGAAGCTATATTCTTGCTTCAAGCTTTTCTTTATCCTTCTATCCATCGAAATCCCCATTTGAAGACATAACACGAAGCCTGCGTAGCAGTTTGGCATGTCCAGTAAGATTAACTAGAGTCTATGGAAATCTCTTCGCGCGACAGACTTATCTCAATGACAAAAGAAATTAATTTTAAGCAGACGAGAACACTAACAGATTAAAAGCTAAAGGTAGGACAACAATAACTGTGCCGATATTCGCTGAGAACTGGAAGGAAGAAAAAGAAAAAGGTAGAAAGGAATATACATGGACAAAAGAAAGGGCGAGAAGTATCGGTCTACACAGGCGTGGTGCAACATCTGACAACGACTAAGTCTCGTAAGCAACCGGGGTATCCCGGTTTCAGAAAGCGCACCAGGTGAGCGGGTTAGTGCGGAGTCCACTTGAGGAGGCAATCGATAGTCTCCTTTATTTCCTCTGTAGTTATGTCTTACAGGCTTATATGTGTAATGATAATCACAAGATGCACATATTAGCAAGCAACCTGCAATCTTGGAGGACATGAAGAGTGCGATTCTTTCAGTCTCTTTTTATTCAGTCTGAATCAATCTGGCAGTCACGAACGCCGTAAGTGCTGAAGAAGAACAGGTTGAACAGGTGAATAGGAATCGATTGAAACAAATATGCAATCGGCCACAATAGACACTTTTCATAAAAAGGCGCCTCTAGAGCCAAACACGCGAACTACAGCGAGCTACCATGATGAGGGCAGACTAGCAGACGACGCGAGCCTCGGCGAATGACAATGCACGAGTACGTGATACTTCAGCACCGCCGAATACTGAATTGCTCCTGTTTGTTATTGGGGTGCTTAATTGTTCGAACCTGTTGTATGATAATCCAAACGTCCGATGTGCTAGCATTGAGGTTGCCGTGGCAAGAAGAGCGAAAAATTTGTAAATTTAATTAGAAGCCAGAGGAGCTGTGGCGCACCACACGCGATGAGAAAAGGGTGCATGTGTTCATTTTTACTATATCGTAATGGCCGTGATCATAACTTTGTGATTAAGGAGGCATGTACACTAATTCATTTGGCTACAACCTTATAGATTATTGGCCAAGTTTATATCAACAGACGGCCGCTGCTGAGTCACTTAAAGATGCAACCAACTCTTGTAACCCAAACTATTTGAACCGTTTCTTGTCTGGTGTATTATTATAAGGGGTGGAATGTCCGAAGCTTCCTGCACGTCAAAAGGTTTTTCATTGCCTCTGAGATTGGCCGACGATTTTTCCCTACGGACGACAAGAATGCACTAACGCCTAGCCTCGTACGGCTTCAAGTTTTAAAAGCCTATGTGTAAACAAACTCCTCCGTACAATAAATGAGTCGAAACACACTTGCTGATGGGCTCTCATTCGTAAACGCGCGGCACATAGGAAAGTTTCAGTGGGGCAAGCGGAGTTACCTTTTCCTTTTTATTGTTTTTTTAACATGTGGTGGGTTGCGATGCGCGAGCCTGAAGGTTGACTAGGGCAGCCGAAGCCAAGCGCGACTGCAAATATAATACGCTGCAAACAAAAATAAAGATGCGTGCATTTCTATAGGCGGTGACCGCAGCCACGAGCAGTACCATGAATAACGACAGTATTTATCGGTGCATGCAAGAAAGGTTGACACTCTTGCCAGGAAAGTGATTACGCAGTATTATCGCCAAATGTTCTTGCAGAGTTCGTCACTAAGGTTAAGACAAGCATAATTCATTATATTAATTCTCACGCCGTTTTTTTTCTACCTGCGGTTACGTTCTCTAAGCTTTTTGCCAACAAGCTACGCGGACACTAATCCATGCCGTTCGGAAGGGCCCGGGAAATGACTAATAAAAACAACCAAGCTTTGCTCAGAGAACTTTATTGAAACATACGTCTTTCCTGCTGCGGAACGTGTACGACGACCCTCGAAAAACAATGGTGCTCCCTCGGTGTTCCCTGCGGGAGAAAAAAAAAACGAAAACATCCGTAAACAGTGCGAACACAAACGTCGCTGCGTACACAGCACCGGCAGCATGTTTATGTGTACGCACAGAACGGCAGCGACTCACCTTTCTTGTTTAGCACGAAAAGTTGATGTGGCAACGTAAACCTCGCCAAAATACGGCGAGCCCTTTTTCTCGTTCCGGTGGTGCCAGGTGTTGATGGTGCACGCTGCCGCAGACGTTGATAAAGCACGCTTGCAGGTATATCATCATCCTGCGACCAAGCCACTGTGCCTGACCAACCCTTTAGTGGGCACAAAATACCACTCACTGTAGAGAAGAAGCCCTTCGGGGGCACGAACACATTGCAAAAAAAAGCGCGTTCGCAAACACAGACGATGAGATTTCGGTAGATCACACGGGAGGCAGCTGCCACCACACTCACGCTTTGCCCCCGCTCTCCAGCGATTCCCTCATGATGGCCGCTCGCGAACCCAAAATGCCTTGCAAAACGAAACTGACGAAAAGCCCACCACCAGGTGCCGTATTTATGCAAAAAGGGTCTATGGAGTCGAATTGGCGGATAGTAGTAAACACGCTGCCTGTTAGAAAGCCGCTGAGGACTTTGGCGCTTTTTTTTTTGAGCGAGAAATTGAAAGTGTAATGAACGAAAGGCATAGAGAGTAACTATGCTCCAACTCACCACCACCTTGCAGCCTCTAGAAGCTACAAGGTGTAAGCAAGCCACATCCTTGGGTATGCAAATATAGTTCTATATAATTCCTTATAATTGACAGGCTCTTAAAACAAGGTAATGTTACTTACTAACTGTGAGGTAGTAAATGCTTGTCACAACGTTCACCACCTAAGTAGCGAAGACAGGTAGTAAATGACAAGGTAGTAAAATTACTAACATGCCATTTACTGCCTGCAGTTACTACCTAGAGGTGAGGTTAGTTACCAAAGTTAGTAACTTTGCTATCATGGCAGTGTTTATTTGGCCAGTTCGGCTTATATGTGCTGTTCCCTTTGCTATCAAGTCTATTCTATCTGAAAAGAATAAAATCAAATAAGAGTGAAGCAATATGACACTTCCTTCTGACACTGTCTGGTATGGGCTATATCGTGTTGCGCTAATTAAAGGTCGCTATATAGTTATTCCATGTGGTTAGCCCGGTGAATATACTGTCCATTTACATGTTTAGGTTACTGCGTAGTCACAAACATGTTCGAACCAGAAACGACAGCCCACACTATTACACACTCACGATCAAGGCTTCTACGCGACATATGCTTCAACAGCGACGTTAACGCTATTTACGGCGATTCTGTATAGGATACTCACGTTTTCCGGTGAGCCCACATAGATTCAAGAATTAATTAACGTTCTTGATCCAGATTTTTTACATTTTGCTTTTTCTGTATGCGTATGCCCCGACATTGCATGATACTGTTATTCAAATATAACCAAATAAATTAGCTCGTCTAAATTCTGTATAAGCCAATAAAATTACAGCGTAATATACTACTGCTAGTAGAGGTAGCAGCGTTTACTAACCCGTCACGTACGCATGTAGTAACGTTCACTACCCCCGATGCACTTAGTAGTAAGACAGCATTTAAGACGTATCATGTACTTCTAAGTTAGTAAACAGTCAGAAAAATGTAGCGAAGATGGTGCAGCTACTAGCTCTTTAATAGCTTTTGTGAAAGAGGGCCCGGCTGAGACATTAGTATTTGCTTGCCAAGTGCTACTTCACAGCGATACCTGATACCTTGACCTTGCTTCTCATGTGCGTCGCATACTGCATCGCTGTCCACCTGTAAGTATGGTCACGAAGCCCTAACTTGAAAGGGCCCATGCAGACATGACAAGCTGCTTCGAACCAAGGTCGCCTTACTACCTGCCCACCGCACAAACAGTATTAAATGGTGAAAATAGGCACCACCGCTTTGTGCCGTTTCACGCCGTAAGCAAAGCATCCGGCGTGTCTTCTTTTTTTTTCATTAGTGGCCTGACAGACATTGTTCAGCCATGCCTGCTAAGCCCAAAGCACCGAGAATTACATAATTTACAAGTTTTTTCTTAAACGCTGCAAAATATACTGCCTCCGAAGCGTTAGCGCACAAATATACAGCAAATGCAAACGTCAGTTCAGAACTTACGGGCAGCACAGCGCTACAGGACGACTTGACGAACTCGACGTGGAAGGCACCCGCTTAGATGCATGGGTGCCGTCATGACTTCTTCCCGCCGCTGCCGTCTACTCGCCTTTACACGCCCAACGCCCGCTTGCAGACGCCATGGAGGAGCCGAGTAGACGACGCTTCGGGGATGAATACGTATTCGGGGGAGTTAATTTTCCCTTATGTTGGTGGAAGGGAAAATTGTGAAGAAAAGGTCCGTTGTCGGCGCCCCTCGGTGACCCGAGTGCTTGCTGGCAGCACGAAGGAGAGTCGCAGGCCGGTGAAGGGAACGTTTTATTTCTTAGCGCCAAAAAGCGTCTGTCCAGGCTGAAGCCCGAACCTCAGCTCTCCTGCCAGGCAAGAGGAGCCACTTTATATACCCTGGTTGCTCCGCCCCTGAATCCCCGACAGCCAATCACAAAACCGAATGTCAGAAGCCGCACTGAGAACAAAAGACAACCCGTGAACAATAAAGTGCGTACGCATGCTGCCCTTTCCTCGGTTGTGCTTTTACACAGAGGCGCCAAACCTCAGCCTAACCAGGTGGCGACTACAGACATTCCTGGACATGCTGCCTAACACCCGTCAAACCGGTTTCCAGTTACCAGCTAGCCCATTCCCAGCTGTACAATGAATTTCCACAATGGTCGCCACCTGCCCCGCATATCCACCACGTGGCTGTGCGCCTTCCCACAAACCCGAACCACATTCTCTTGTTTGAGGCCGGCACACGGCGACAGCGATAACCCGCGCTTTTCACGTCCCGTATATGCCAGGCCACAAGCAGCAACGCAATGCTCGCACCCCTGAGACTGACTAGGGGTTTTCGCCCATATGGTTCTCACTATCACCTCGAAGAAAAACCGACGTCGGGACGCTGTTTTAAGTATGGGAATGCTGGGATGTTTCAGATTTCGATTGACGTCGTTCGAGAAGAGCCCAGACACCTGGGAAGCTTGTCTGGCCGGAAGCGTTGCATTATCACGATGGTTGCTTTTTGTATTGAAAGGTTCCGTATGTGAGCTATTTTTTCTCGAATTATACCGTAGTAATCGTTAGTTAGTTTCTGAGAAGTTCCGCTTGTACTACATAATTTCAATGATAAGATCACGGCTGATACAAATTTCGTGACGATACAAATTTTAAAAATGTCCAGGGCGTACCATGTTATATAGAATACGCCATGGTTCATACTTATGCGAACAGTTTCTGAACCCGACGCCGGTGATAGGAACGCGCGAACCATCGCCGCAAGCACGCGTGCTGGAGCGGCGCTGCTCTCAGAATGAGTGTGCCTTCCGCGGCCGCTGGCCCTTCTCTCTATCCTAGACCCTTTCAACCTCTAGTCTCTGCCGGTTCATCTGTCGTTAGAACTTTAGCGGCGGAGTGCTCCTGCAGCACTGACCCGTCGGAGAAGACATGGAGCCTGCCGGTGAAACCCGCGATCCCACCCTGGCTCGCGCATCGCCGATGGCTGCCCGCCACGCCCACTACCAGCGACCGGTTTCACTCGGCGCGAGCGTGCACTTCTCTTCACCCTTCGAACCGGCGCGGCATGGACAGCCGAACGCCGTCATCGACTGCGTGGTGCCCTCTCTCCCGCGTGCATAGACTGCGGGGAGGTGGAAACCCTCGCACACCTTCTGTGTGGCTGCCCTGCCTTCGCCTCCACTCGGGAACAGTTGTGTGCCAGCCATCGTAAACATGGCCTGTCATGCTCAACACTACAGGACTTGTTGCACCCGGCTGGTTGCATTGAACGTCGGCGCTCCGCTCTTCCGCCTCCTCAACTTCATCGAGGACACGGGGTTGGCCGGGCGGCTAGGACAAACTAGCCTGTGTTTTACGTGTCCAGCTTGATGTGTACCTGTGCCTTGTTCAGTATGGTGCCTACGCCCGTGTTTCCCTCTTTTCAGCTGTACTTTGTCTTTCTTTCTCTGCTTTAGTCCCCCTCCCCCATCCCCCGCACAGGACGGTTGAAGTGTCCTCCTCGACGAGAGACAGTTACTATCCTGTGCTTTTCTCTTCTTTTCAATTAAATAATCTCTCTCTCTCGCTAGAACTTTAGGAAGAAAGAGCCGAGATGTTACACTGTAGCGATGCGCTCTTCGCTCCGGGCGAGCGCCTTGCCCTTTGGGCGCATGGGCTACATTACTATCACTGGTGAGCATATAGCTAGCGCACGCGTTCCACGTTCCAAAGGTGCCGAAAGCGTTACCGCAGTGCGCATTCAGGAACCTCGCCGGGGTGAAAGTAAGCTTTGGTGCGCCTTCAGTTTCTAAAATAAAACTCCACAAGCGCTGATTCACGGTAGATAGCTTGAGGACGAAGGGTGATGGTTTGCTTTGCTATCACCTTTGCTGTCACGCGGCAAGTATGGATCACACGACGGGCCGTCGAATTGTTCGGTCTGCCTCTATTTGAACACTGGCTCTGATCCTTCCTATAACCGTCGCTTCTTTATCGAAATACGAAGAGGAGGATGTGTGCGGTTACCTAGCAGGCGAGCAGTCCGCCAGCAGCGGAGGTGCCCTGTTTCCGTAGGCGCTTCATAGCATGCTTGCGCACGTGCGTCGATAGCTTTGTCAGAACGGTCGCTGACTTCTCTTCTATTTGCATTTTTTCTTTAGATTATGTGGCCGACATCGGCGAGGAGCGGAGCAGGAATTCAAACGCGTGAAACTCTGAGCTTTGCAGCGATACCTGAATGACGGTATTGGGCTCGGCGGACGGTGTTTTCGCGCGATCTCAAGCGGTTAATCCCCCCGACCGATAAAAAAAAAATAGTTTTACGTACATTCAGTATGTTAATTATTAGTGAAACCGCGCTGAACTTGCGTAGATTAGGCATTTCAGATGCCGGAAACAAGCGCTTTTTTTCTTACGTTTTTTTTCGGTATCTCATCCCCTCGTCCCATTGTAAACTCTGGCTATATAGCGTGAATGCCGAAATGACTGCACGGTTTCGTGCTTTTCAGACAGGACTTACCAGACACGTCTTTTGCTATACGCATCGAAGATTATACGATTGCTTTGCGTGCCCCCATGGGATTCATATTGCTACGGACCTCGCTGACTTTTCGTTGCACGACGTTATACTACACCACGGTGCGCCTCGCCAACTGCTCACAGATAGTCATTTTTGCCGCGAGTAATCGACTCTCTCTTGCGATCCACCTCCACGCAGCACAAGTTCACCACCTCCTACCATCTCCAGACAAATGTCCTCACCGAGCGCCTCAATCGTACCCTCACGGACATGCTTTCAATGTATGTTTCGTCTCACCACTGCGACTGGGACATGGCACTACCCTACGTCACTGTCGCCTACAATTCATCACGCCATGGCACCGCCGGTTACTCTCCGTTTTATATGCTTTTCGGCTGCGAACCGACCCTACCACTGGACACCCTATTTCCGGATGTTACAGCGCCGCCTAGCGAATATGCACGTGACGCTATCGCTCGTGCCTACCACGCGCGTCAAGTCACCTGCTCGCGGCTGTCGGCCTCGCAAGCGAGAATCACCTTTATGAGAGCCGCCATCGCGACGTTGCCTTCTCGCCCGGTTCCCCAGTCCTTCTATGGTGTCCGTACCGACGTGTTGGCTTGTCAGGAAAGTTATCACGATACACGGGACTTTAGCGTATCGTCCGCCAAGTAACGGACGTCACCTGTGAGGTTGTTGCCGTCTCCCCGCCTCTGTCGCCTGGAGCTTCTCTCAGCGACATAGTTCACGTGAACAGACTCAAGCATTGCTACCCCCCGTCTAACGCCGAGACGGCGCTTCTACCACCGGGGGTAATACTACGAAGCGAGCATAGTTCTGGGTATGGCACACACCAATTATGGAGACGAAAAAGAACATGGGACTGGCTGATGGGCGGACTGTCCACCGTATTAACGCGAAAGCGTTTCTTGGCTAGGTTGGCAACAGCGCGCGCCCAGCTGCTGTCTGCAAAAAACGCCCGCAAAAGCCGTGCCCGGAAAGCACGTGATCTCTCCCACCGGACGTGACACCGGCGCCAACACTCGCCGTAGCGGCAGTCAGCAAGGGCGTGCGGCTGCATCGTTGCGTTTCTTCGTTGGGTTGGCGAAAGCGTGCGCCCAGCTGCGTGGCGTCGCCGTAGCAACACTGGCAACACTCGGAGCGTGAACGCGCCAGCTAGCCCGTCGTTCCTCGCCGCCATGCGTGCCGAATTCAATCTCGAATGGAAGACACTCACTGAGGCCATCACGACGTAACGACCCAGAAGTGATGTATGTCTCCACCTACTATTCGGATCACAAGGCCAAGGTAGTGTCTATGTACGCCGGCTCATGTACGCGGTCACCGGAACAGCAAGAGGTGACGACGCCGGTGAATGACTAATGACACCACCCAAAACGCCGCGGCGGTCATACTACGATATCCTCGAGACCAGCCTTCTGCATATCTGCATATACTGCCTGGATGACGAAATAGAAGAGGACATGTGAAGTGTCGACAACACTTTGATGGCATTAAATAATGTAAACAAACATGATCCGGCCTCCCACATTGCCTCATTCTTTATAACACAACTCCGCGACGACAATCTAGCCAAAACAAACGCTTTCGCATTCTCATCTCACAAGAACATGCTTAGGGATCATTAAACATTTTCGGTTGCTGCTCAAAGCCTCCCTGTAAATACATTTGTAAATAGCCGTCCCCTGTGTGTTTCTCGCAACAATATGATCGAGATTCTACTGCATATACTGCTTCATGATACGTAAAAAGAAGTGACCTGCCGCAAGAGCTAGAGGATGGACGACAGCTTCAGCGTTCCATCCGCGACCATTTGTGGTCTCTTTATGCTCGTTGCTGTATTAATATATCGTTCAAGTTGGTAACTGTTTATTGTAAGATGTAGCACAGTCGGCAGCAAAAGCATACGGACCACGCGAGTGCGTACCACAACTCGTATCAGCGCCGTCCAGTGGCGATCCGCCTGCTGTCGAGGCCTTTGGTCTGGAGCCATGGAGATATATGTCAGGCGAAGAGCAATGTTGCGCTATAAAGGCCTCCCTCTTTGGTTGAGCTCAATTTCCGACAGAAATTCTATTCAGCGTAAAGTTCGCACCATGCAAGGGGGCTGAAGGCTTTCAGAGTGCTCGACTAAAGCGCAAACCAACTGGTAATGTCCGCTATGGTATTGCGGAAAATATAGGCGACGTTATAGTCAAGTAGAAATCTACATTACCAATATAGACTTCACTTTTTCAGGTATTCACCTTGCGGTAGAATACCATCTCATTTATTGCAAGTATTTACCTTCCTCTACGATACAAACCAGCTTTCAACGTCTTGGTCATCGAAGTCGCTTCAGAGAATAGGATAACGCTGACGCGCAGCACAGAAGAGCCGATAGCGGGCCCGTTTTGGCGAGTGTACCTTACCTCTTAACTCTGTTTGGCATTGCTTAATGGAAGGTAACACGCGGATATCAAGTACCAGCTTTTGAGTATCAAATGTCAAACTGTTGGAGATCTGGCGGCGAATGCACAACACTTCTCTTTCGTAGGCGATTTTTGCCATTGGTCGGTCGGCTTCTCTAATGACATGTCCAGCATCGGCATTGGTACAAATTCTGTCGTAGGAACTTTCTTGTCGTAAGTTGTTTTCGTGAATACGGGCCATGTTTACATTATAAAAGGCCAGCGACCGCTCCTCTGAAATAGCCGCTGACCAGGACCAAGTCCCGCACAACGTACAGTGTAAGGGTATCTCACTGACTACATGTGTGTTCGTATTATTTACAAGTATAGGCTTCCCTGCATAGAAGACGGCACGAAACTGTGAGCGGCCTGTTTTGATTCGGGAGAAAATCAGAAAGTGTGAGCCGTTTACATGGTCTTCAACAATGCAACCATAATTTGCATAAAGATGAAGACGAGGGGCACCTGTGTTGTTCTTTACGAGAGCCAGCGTAACTTTATTGGCACTAAGTGCTTCGTCGATTGCAGTTCTTTAATCAAAAAAGAAATGTGATAAAAAGAAAGTTGACATATTTTAAAAAGACAGAATAACTAATTCTGACGCAAACAATTCAATAATATCGTCTGGTGCTGTTCCAGTGTCGCCTTTCTGTGTGCTAAACGCAGGCGTTCCTCAACTAGCTTTCGAAAGGAAAATTATTTTGGCACTCTGAACACGCTTCTGTCGATGTTCCCCTCTGTTCGGCGTAGATGCACAGAAAAGTAGAGTTTCGACGACTGACCTTTTTCTTTTCTTTTTTCTTTGGCGCACTTTTCTGGTACAGAAATCAGCACTGAAAACATGCACTTCGATACGAATGACTTCCTCTATGCGCTTGATTTCGCTACCATTTATAGCATTATAGATCCTTTCTATCCGTGGACGACAATTTCTCTGGCTGACCCGGCCGCGACTTTTCCACCCTGCCAGCAGCCTCAGATGCATTTATGGTCGAGGAGTGAGTTGACTTTCGGAACAGGTCGGTCATCAGTACACACCGGGAATAACTGAAGAATCATTTACTCAGCGTTTTTTTTTTTTTTTTTCACAGCTCAGAACACTCAGACGACCATAACACGACAGCTGTGTTCTCATGAACGTTAGTTCAACACAGCTTAAAAGCCAACTTAAGGTTAACTTGGAGGTGAACATACGTTAATATAAATTAGAGATGTATGACAATTGGGGCTTTGGAGCGAACAAGATTTCAAGTATTTCGTTTAAATCACTGCATGGAAAAGCGCGCAGGATCTCGGCGCCTGATATGGCACGCGACTAGTTTTACGCGCGAAAGATAAGCAAAGGCGAAAATGTATGTCTTTGTAGGTGGGGTGGGGGGGTGGGGGGGGGAGGAGTGAAGATTGGTGTTCTTTCAATAAAACCTCACTGCGTCTATGTGGTCCTTGTCCCTAGTTTTTATACGCTGCTTTCTGCAATATTGCAGCACTAGCTTGCCCAGGAAACATTCTTCTTAATATGAAACTAACTACCATATTTCAGAATCCTTTAAGTATCCGACACAATTATTCAAGCAACTGAATGAACCTTCATGTATGTAGCAGATTTCTTTGTTTTTTTTAATGAAGTATTGATTTTGTTTATAACTAAACGGCCTTTACTTTCTGGATGAGTTCAATCAAGATAGTTCATATACGGAGGTTACTGCTCTTTGGAGCATTTCATCTTCTTCGACCTATCTTACTCATTACAGGCTTGTTACACCACAGTATTGTCACTTGTCACTCTGTTCGTAATAATATTTTCTCATAAACCTAACCACGAGTAACAACACAGCCCTCATGAAAAATTCAACTTAGCTCGAATTACACAGGGACCCAAGAAGAAACGAAACAGACAGGACGGGAGCTCGTCCTCTCTATTTCGTTTCTTCTTGTGTCCCTGTGTAAATGGCGCTAAGTTGAACTTTTCATGATGCATGACCAACTAGCCCAGCAGTCTGTCCTACTAAACACAGCCCTCAGTAACATAAACGGTATAGCGCAGACTGAACAAGCGATCCTGCACAGATAATGAACGCGTACACGTTCTTTTTTCTCCACCGGATCGCTTGTACAGTCTGTGCAAACACGCAAATACAATGAGCAGAATTTATGCCCTAAGCCCGAGAAACCATCGAGATAATATTGTGTCTTGTGCTAAAGGCGTGGTGTATTGGATGACTTAGGCGTGATTTCAATCTAATAGACGCCATTTTTCCCACTGAATCGACCACATGGTGCTTTTGCATCAAAATCAAGCAGTCCCAAAAGGAACGCCAGAAGCAGTAGACACGACAGTGGAAAAGTCACAGTTTCGTCATAAGAACGAAGCCTTGAGTGCTATAGCAATGCATTATATAATATACAAGATAAGACTAACAGCTTTAGGGGCAATCTGAATTGTAGTGAACGTGGGCTTATTAAGTATGCATGCAAGTGCCTAAAGTACCATGTGACGGTCGAGCGGCAGAGACAAAGGCCTAGCAGAGCTTCCAGCTAAGTCATGTCGTTTTGATTTCTTCTGGCACGCGCTTCACACGGCGCGACCGCGCTAAGCAGCGTGAATTTTGCGCACTTTGCACCGTCGAGAAACTTGGCCCTGCACGGCGGCATAAAGCGAGCGCGTTTGACATACGACGGCGGCGATAAAAACCCCATTAAAGTGTCCATATAATTGCTATCGCAATAATATTTGTGACTCTGAAAATGAGGCACCACGGGTCTCACTGGAAACGGTTGGTGCTCAACTATATGCTGCCATTAGCTACCAATACATTTTTCCATAAATCATGCGCGCCGTCTTTTCAAAAATGCGGGTGGATTGCGCGAAGCGGTGTACTTGAAGCGTGCCGTTATGTCAGACATGCATGTAATTCGAGTTTATTATTTATAATTAAAATAAAGGTAAAACATCTAACAAAGGATTTTTTTAATCTACTTGTCATAGCTTTTTGTCTTTTATACATCTCCTTTCTTCATTTATACCTTTCACTGTGGAACTTCTTCAGATAGTATTGTCATTACGTAACAGAACGTTAAAAAATAAACTGATCACTGTATTCTTATGGCCGCTATGCTCTGATGACGCGATATGTATTAAATTTAACCAGATGTCGCAAGAACAGAAGTGTACCGCATTCTCTCTTCGCGTAGTTTTTCTATGAAAAGAGTTTGAGTTGCCTGTCTTGAAACGTTGCGAAACGAGCCGCACGCTACTTTCCGCAAAATTATAAAACCGTCCGTCTCTCGCGCCAATGTTCGAAGGGGCAGTTCACAGCAAAGCACTTTCATTCTGGGATTTGTTAACGGCATGTAATTGAATACTGACCCGTGAACTTTTTCCCGATACAATTTCTGGAACGTTTTCTACGCTAACGGACCTCATCTGATGATATAGGGACCTTTCGGGAGATAAAAAGAAAAATGAATGGCGGCGATAGAGTGTTCGGCGAAAGCACCTCTATAGGGAGGGAGGGATGCTTTATCTTTTTCCGCGCGTACTTTTTTCTTTTTGCTCAAGAAGGTCGTTTCCCTTCTTGTATTTGCGTAATAACAAGGAGAGTAAACGATTCCTTTTATTTGAATGATCTGGGCATGTCTCTGTCCCTCTTTGAGCGCGAGAAGCAATGACCAGCAGGCTACTTGTCAAAGTGCATGAACAAAAAGGGTAAGAAAAAACAAAGAATGGTGTTTCTTATCGAGCCTATGCTGCAGCTTTCTCCTCTGTCGAAACCGTTTTTCCAGTGGCTGCGTGAGAATAGACTCAGCTGCTGCCTCGTCGGTTGCACTAACGGCCTCCCTGAACGATCGAGACGCGTCTTTATCGGCGCCGATCTGAGGCCCCTGCACGCAGCACTTTCCCACCGTGGACTTGCGACGTCAATTGCGAAGGTCACTGCTCGATTCTGCAATGGCTGTCTCTTCCCTCTCCCCACCCCCTTCTCGCTAACAAAAAGATAAATAAACGCGTATATATCGACACACCTCCAACTATGACATCTCATTTGTATAACTTTGCGAGTGCCTATCAACACGGAATCTTCGGAAAGGACTTTCTATTTTAACGCGCCATGCAGTTCAGGAGTTCTGTGTGAGCCAACAAGCAACGGATGACGCGAGCGGAATGTCTACTTCATCAAAATATCCACCCTGCAGATTTTGTTTTACGACGAAACAATCGTGAGACGCTTTGCCGCCTACCGTCAACGTTTGACATAAAAAAATGCGTTCCAGCAGTTTGGGTGACGTAACCTTCATTTCTGACGACATTTCACGCGATCTTATTCCCGCCATTAGTTTAACTGAGAACAAATTTTGTGTGGTACCGTATTTTCAGAAAGGAGTTCTCCCGGCGAACGTGGGGTCCTCTCTGCAGGACCCCTGTGCCTTTTGACGTCTTGCGAGCTCTGTCGATCTGTAGTATAGGCGACGACGACGACGAACTTTCGCAGTCATGGCCAACGTAGATAACAATTAAAATCAAGACAGCACTCGTAGTTCCCGGCCAATGTGTGTCATGAGGCTCACAATAAGTAAATAAATAAATAAATAAATAAATAAATAAATAAATAAATAAATACGAATGAGAGTGCAATAACAACTCAGGTGAGACATAAATCAGCGTATCGCGCTCAGTGAACCCACGAGGGTACGTTGCCGGTGGAAAGCTTCAGGATGCTTGAACCTTTCAGAAGGACTGCCGGCACTGTAATCGCCTGTGTCGCGTTAGCAAAGATGCGATATTAGCAGCGACGATACGAGATGCGGGATTAGCAGCGACGAGAAGAAAAAGTACACTTCATATTAAGTGGGAGCCTGAGGAATAATCGCGATATACCTCGTGTCCGGCGGTTTGATAGCGCTCGAAAAATATATATATATAAATATTAACACGCCATGCACTGTATTCGCTATCTCGCGCCTTATTCATCATAAGCTCAGAAACGTGGCGGGCGTATTCTTTTTCTCTTGTTTTTTTTTTTTTTTACATTTGTGGTCCTCGTCACGCCTGAATAAATTATTCTGCCTGCCATGGGCCTGTAGACACGGATGATCTCAGACTGGTCCTTGATGTTCTTTCTTGGCCACGTTCTGTACTTACGAAGTCTCCCCATGGTAACGGTAGGCCCCCTCAACGCGGAACTTACGAGTTCCCGTATAGTATACAGCTTTGGCTCCTATAGCGTCTATCGCAATGAAAAATATAACGCGCACACCACTAAAGCCAATTCTTCAAAGATTTGAAACAAATGTTCCCACACAGCGACAAAAAAGGGGCACAGAAAGGCGGTTAAAAGGGAATAGCTGACGTTAGCACCCGCAGGTATAAAAGTCACGATCGGACGCCAGCCGAGAGCAGTCTCACGTCTCAAGAAAACGAAGCAGCAATAAATATTCGATGTCGTTATCGCTGCAGTCTCCCGAAGTGCTTCCCCCCGAAGGAAAACTATCGATGTATACTTTCATCTCAGCCAGCGCAAGAGTCATGCCATGCACTAAAGCTTAATGGAGCCTTAAAACTTTTACTCATTGACCTCAACTTTCGCAGCGAACCTGCACTTGAGGGCGTATCTATCCCGAAGTCTTCGCTACACTTAGAAGCTTAAGGACTTGATTATTTTATAATTGTTTATTTCAAGCTCTTGAAAAATGAAAACGAAGTGCGCTGCTGGGCCAGTTAAACTGCCAAAGAGCATCGTAGCCGCCGGTTCTTCTGAAGTTGATTCAGCGAGGCATATTCCGTGTAAATCTAGGAGAAAATTGTTATGTCTTCCGCAGCAAAAAGCCATCGAACTGCATCGAATGGGCCAACGCTCCCCCGACCGTATTCTGCGAGAGCTTTACCGAAACAGTCCACAAGCGCCGCGTCATAACAATCTTATGCGCCTGCGACGTATAAAGCGGTTCAAAAAAGTATAAACCGAGGAGCAAACCATCGTATCAACAACACAACATGTGCTTTCTAGAACCAGAGTCGTTTTCTAACAGAACACGCTGCTTATAAATCGATAAAGGCAACACCGGAAAATGGCATGTCAAATACATTGCCGTCGTTTCGATCGACAAAGTCCAATGGCAAGTTACGCCAGCGTTTTCGCTATAGTAAATGACATTTCGAACACGCATCAATGTGTCATCAATCATGCAGCCTAGAATTATATAACGTCTTACCCGTAGAAAACGAAAACCAATATAATGAGAGCGGCTGAAAGTTTGCGTCATGACGACCTTTCGTCATCATGAAAGGTTCCAAATAAAAAGGCCCTTTTGCCCCTTCGACATCGTTTCCTTCTCTTTATTCTTTTCTTTCTGTAACAATTGCGCAAGAACCATTCGTTCGTCCTTACAAAGTGTTATTCACTGTAGGGGTACCAAAAGGCTTAGTATACAAGCGCGCGGTTTGGGCACGTAATTCATGTACAAAGCGCCTAGGCATTCACTGAGTTAGGGCGGACTGGAATATGGACTCTATAAATGCATAGCATCAAAGGTGGGAAGTTACCAATGCACAGAAACAACATCCATTGAAAGAACGCCCTCTCCCGCGGCAAGCACTATCTCCTTACATTGTTGCTACGTGCAGTCGCGGACGTACTTCACTGGACCGTTACGATAATAACCTCGCCTTCGTGGCTATTGTGCCGTTACGCAAGGAACATGGCCTCACACACACACAACAGACCCCTTCTTGAGGCACAAACATGACGTGTAGAGGGCTACAAGATTCATTCAATGAGCGGTTTTACTGGTTGAACCTGAAGAACGTAACGTGTGCGTGGGCATTGAGATCACGCGGTTTTGCAGTAAGTGTGGCCTAGTCTTAGGAAGAAATGAAAAAAAAAAACGTTCCTTTAGTTCGCCGTTGAGGTCATGTGGCCGTTAGAAAGATGTCGTTAGGACTACTAGATATTGTCGTTAGGAGGAACCTGGAAAATAGTGATGAGGTTGTTGTCCCGGCCCAACCAAACACAAACTGCAAGAAAGCATAAAATGTTGTTTCTACGAAGAAACTCGTGAGCTTGCAGTATTGCTTCACTGGTAGTCATAAAGTCAATTCAAGCGGCATCTTATTCCACAACGCGCGCTCTTCGCAGGCTGCCGACATAAGAGGGCAATCCGAAAGCGTGCGCTTGAGCTCGACCTACGTCAGCACCGATTTTCGCCAATGCCTGCCTACTAGGATGAATAAAAAAGGAAAAAGAAAAACGTATATTAGCTATACTCTGGCATGCTCGTTTAAGCGTGAGACATGATAGGGGCCTGCAACACTTTTCTAACATAGTCAGAGAAATGTGCCCTTCAGTCGTGGAGGCTCTTATGAACATGCGATCCAAATACTATTGCACTGCAACACTGCAACACTGCACGCACGAGGCAAATATAGCTGGAACTCGGCTACTCGTATTTCAAGTTCAACAAATTAGGCCCGAATTTTTTCGGTGTCTTAAGGACATTTATTTATCTATTTATTTATTTATTTATTTATTTATTTATTTATTTATTTATTTATTTATTTATTTGTTTGTTTATATATTTATTTATTTATTTATTTATTTATTTGTTTGTTTGTTTGTTTATACAATACTGCCCGTCTTCATACCTTAGGCAAGAGTGGTTTCCAAGTCACAGTCATTGTGCACAAAAGAAAAAAAAATTTAGTAAACACATGAGAAAAACACGCAACAACAAATTGAAGTAGGGAACTTTGAACGAAGTACTCGATTAGTGAGACCACTGTTCTGAAGAAAAGAAAAATAAAAATAAATATATACAGATGAACTCGAAGCTAGTGTACATAAATCTTCTTTACTTTTTTATCTCAAAACGGACAATTAAACCACTACTCAGTCCGTTTCTTCAATCACGAAATCAACCAGTGCTAGTTCTGCCTCAAGCGACACAGTCGGTGCCCCTCGCAGCGTCACGCCGAAAGAAGAGTAAGCGATTTCCAGCTGCATCTGACACCACATGGTGCACACACCAGCTGTATCTGCAACTGGTGTGTGCAGTGCAACAATATTTGGCTCACGTGCGCACCGGGAGCCTCCCCGATTGCTGGGTACCATTTTCTGACTGTGCGTACGGAATAGCTGCAGTACGCCTTGAATACTAGCTCGCACAATTTTGAGAAACCACCAGATACAATGGAGATGAAAAAAAGGCCAGGAGATTTACAGGAAAAATATCCGGTACGTTAACCCATACAGGGAGAAAGGAAAAGAGTAAACGAACACATCTCTTGGGGACACATCGTTCAGAGAAGGTAGTAAGCTACAGTAGGAATATCGGAAGTGTTGCATTCATAGAGAGATGCAAAAGAACAATACAGAATTGCACATAAACTCCCGATATCACTCGCGAGCTATATAAACGAAGTTAAGCATAAGATGATGCAAAGCAGATGCCTTTAAGTGGCGTCACTTATCTCCATTTTCTAAACCGCATTCGACATCATTCGCTTTGCTTAAAGGGACAGACAACCACCCAAAACTTGAATTGAGATGAACCCACTGGCGGAAAGATTGTGTGTTGCATTGGCTCAAACCACGCCACTTTTCCCCAATAAACACGGGTTTATGTTTTTATTTCTTCATGCAAAGTCGCGAAAACTGACGTTTGGTAACTCAAGCGGCAAACATACGAACTAGAGTTAGAGTGCGGTCACGTTACCTTCTACAAATTTACGCAATATTTTATGTGTTTATTAGTATCGGACCGCATGAAACTTTTGATATTATAAGCTTTTTGTGACTTGCGATGTGCAGATAACCCTTCGTTTGTAGCGCACGTTGCCACTGCACGCTTCTGCCGTCACGTGCGAAAGCGTGGTTTCGGATCTAGCTGGCCTGGGTTGGCTCGGCTATGGCCAGAGTGGCGGCGCCGGAGCCCGGCCATTCATCAAGTAGGCGCGGACATGCGAAAGAACGCCTTACAAATACAAGATCGGCCTGGCAAACAATGCCAGCTCGTCGCACCGTCTTTTTATTTCAAAAAGTAGTCGAACAGGTCAAAGTGTGGGTGGTTAATCACAGCTAAGCTCACTCCTGCGAAAGCAGAACGATGTCCGGAAGCGAGGCGGATTACCGGCATCGCGATCACCTTTCAACGTTGCTAGAGCGCGCACTGCCTTTTTTAGAGGCTTCTCAGATCGAAAAATTCTGCGTGCGAAATATCCACGCGCTTTTGAAAGCAACCGCTGCAGGTGAAAACAGCACAGGGGGCGAGCTTTCCATGGAGCCATAAAAAGAAGGGTCCTTAAAAATCGGTTGTTAGTCCCTTTAAAGCGTCAATAAAGTTAACTACCGTTAGGTCTCTTCTTGCAAGAGTTCGTCTTTTTCGCTGCCTATGAAGACATTTTGTCCCACGTGAAAACATCCTCATCGCACGGCAGACGCGTCTCCTCGCTCATATGGACAATGTGACTATAGCTCGACGCGTCTGCGGTCCCTCGCCATGCAGACGGCCCGCCCATCTTGCATAACGGATCGCTGTTTCGACCTTTAAAGAGGCGACTATATATGCGTCGAACGTTGCACTTGCTTCGACGAAAAATATTTTTATTTTACTCCCTTCATTTTTCCGCAATGGTTACGCGCGTGCTTCTGAGAGGCTATTATTACTTGCCTGTACGGTTTTACCGCTCAGCCTTTTGATCTCTCCATCATTATTACCACCTCTACGCTGCCCGTGCGTGCAAATTTAGGGATGGCGATTGCGAAGCATGGCAATGGCAGGTCATGGCACGAAGAATATACGAGGCCACGCATTGCAAATTCGTTCTTGCTTCTTCTGAAGAGATGTGGCCCCTCGCGACACCGGCGCGTCCTGCGTTTTGCATTGATGGGGGACGCCGCGTAGAAGTGAAGTCGCGCGTGCGAGCATTGTTTATTGTGGGCGAGTGCACATTCGAGGAAAATGCCAGTTTGCGGTCACCATAACATTAGTTCACCGCGAATGTCGCTGTCATATACTATACGAGCCTTCGTGAATATTCTTTTTGTTTGCAGCGTCACCAGGTTCGTCGTAAAGCCCGTCGAGCGAAATATCTTGTCCAGCGTAACGCAATAAAGCAGGGATGTTTTATCCAGGATTTACTATTGCAGCTTTTTCTTTTGTGGAATGTCTGTGCTTTGTTTTTATTGGGAGCATATCACTCCTTGTGCTATCCTTGCATGTATGATGTGCACAGGGCAATGCCGAGTTGTTATTCGAGTCTTCCTTTTTTTGCTTTTCTTCTAACTGGACAGATAGACGCAGTGCAAACAAAGAGATGGCAGGTCGTGTTCCTACCGGGCCAGAGAGGCGCCAGTTGCTGCGGCAGCTTCCTGGGAGGGCCGAGCTGCTGCTAGCCCGACTGCGTCCACTTCGCAGTGAAGCTGCGGCACAGTGAAGTTCGTCGCATCAAATGATGGTTTTCCGCCAATTCACCTATCTTCTCGCAGCAGTAGTTATATGGACACATTAACGGAGCCCTCGGCGACGCCGTCGCCGTCATGCCTCATATATATATATATATATATATATATATATATATATATATATATATATATATATATATATATATATATATAGACACAACGTACGAACGCGTGACCTCTCTCGGTTCTCAGGCGCGCGCTTCATACCACATGACCTCAGCAGCGGATCCTGTTACAGCACAAGCGGCGAGGTATTTATGCGCAGCGCTTGTGCCAGAATCTTTCAGCTGCATGCCTTCTGCAGAGGAGGTTCGTGTTTAAACGTTGATCACGAGATAGCGCCTTCCTCTCGCCACTAAGTTGTTCGCGCGGGTCGGCGGCGGTGTTTCTATTTTTGCGTAGCAGCGCGCCGATCGGAACGCGGACTAAGAGCTTCGGCGAAAAGCGCGCTTGCATGCGTGTCCACACTCCACAAGCACGGAAAACGTGCCGCTGCGCGTTAGGCACGTTGCAGCTCAACGCCGTACGGGATGCCGCAGTTCAGTGGCACAAAGTACACGCATATCGCCCCCTGAAGCTGCTAGTCGTAGTCCGTACTATAATCCATCAGTTGCTAAAGAATGCATTGCTTCACCCTATTGGCCAAACTTTGACTTCTTTTTTTATTTATCTAGGATGATAAAGAACAAACTTTAAGGAATATTTACGGTAGAAGGCTCTCTATTGGGTAAGTAAACGCTTCTAGTGTACAACCAAAATTTTCTATTTGGCCTGGTGAGGGGCCCCTTAAGGTCCTCCCTTGGCACGAACGCGCAGAATCTCGAATAAAACAGGAAATGAAAATGTTGTGAAAACGTCGTTCTTTCCGGGAAGAGGGGACAGTAAACTATCGAAAGAAGGATACTTTCCATTGGACTCACGTAGGGCAAATCATGTAGGGCTTTCACACTGGGCTTCGCTTATGCGTCGCTTTTGATGACAGAACTTTCGTGATTCATTGGGCGGGCATCGACGCACAAGTCGGTGCTCTTGTACAAAGTAGGAAGTAAGCTCCTGTAAGATAGCTTGATTACCTAGCATGCACTGAAAAAGGTGAAACGCAAAAAAAGAGAAAAACACGAAACCAGCGGCTCGAAATTTATTTTGTATTCTGAAGCGTTCTTTAATTCCCACACGAAACGCAAAGGGAATTAGACGCCTGACATAAAAACCGAAACAACACCAAACACAACCGGAATTAAACACCTGACATAAACACCGAGACTAGAAAGGGAGGCCCAGAGAAAAGTGACAAGTTGTCAAATAGCACTACAAAAAAAAAAAAAAGGACATAAGCACTTCATTACATGTGTTTTCGATGCCTCGTCGAGAGAGGAGCCTGACTTTAGTTCATTTCTTCACGACCTGTTTTTAAACAAACTGTCTCTTAAAAGAACATTTTCGCAAAATTGTGGATTGGTTCACTGAGAAAGTGTCGACATGTGTGTCGATGGCCGCCCAATGAATCGCAAAGGTTTTGCCATCGAAAGCAACCCTTTGCAAATCATGGTGTAAAATCCTTATAATTTGTCCATTCCTTGATGTGACGTCGTGGCAGTATTTATCTGGTTCTAAGTTACTCTCCATCTTTCCCACAAAGAACGATGTTTGCTTTTCATTCCACGCAACATGTCTGTGTTAGTGCCAAGCCAGCCCGTTAAAGGGCCCCTCACTACGTCAAATAGAAAACTTTGGTTGTGCACTTGAAGTTCTTATGCATACACAATACGGAGCGTTCTACCACAAAAATTTTTTTCTAGTTTGTTCAGTGTTAGAAGAGTTGAATATGTTTGAACTTGCGCGAAACTGGTTTCAGGAGGCGAGTGTCGCTGCTAATATCGACACTTAGCCACCTGCATGCCACTGCTGTGGTGCCAGTGAACCCTGTTCGTAGTGTAGACAAGTGCTGGGAGTATGTCGTCTTATCCGAGGAGGACGAACCCCCCCTTCGAGCGCGGCGTCCGCCACGATAAGAGCAAGAGTTTTTTTTTTTTTACTTTGAAATTTCAGCTCTTTCGGCGGAGCGACGTAATTGTTAGCAAACATGATCGCGACCATACAGTGTATGAACTATGCTCGTAAGCTCAAAATGGCCAGAGGGCCGCTTGAATGGTGTCCCAGATCTAGTGGCTATGGCACTCGGTTGCCTATTCGAAAGTCACGGGATCGAATCCCAGGCTAGGTGCCTGCATTTCAATAGAGGCGAAATGTTCAGACCCTTGTATTGTGGAATGTACGAGCACGTTAAAGAACTCCGGGTAGTAGAAATTTCCGGATCCCTCCACTACGGCATCCTTCAAAATCACACCGTAGTTTTGGGACGTAAAACTCCGGTAATTAATTATGCGTATCCAAAAGGATGCTTATTTAATGGAAAACTACGATGTTAGGGAGGCATAGGTGAAATCATTTATCTGTTCAATAGCGTTAATGGAAAATAAAGTAGACGAAAAGACATCTGGCCGTGGACGGTTTGCCGAACCCTCTTCCGCCACATTAAGCGTGCGATTAGCTGCTATTTCTGCTGCCTTAGCGTCCATCATTATAGTTTCAGCAACTCTTTTCGGTGTATGTGTAGAAGACCGCAGAATTAGGCACGCAAATAATCACGTGGTGTCTGCTACGCGTGGCTGCGTATGATTGTCCGCGTGGCTGGACGCTTATATGCCGCCCGGACGTCCTGCCCTGGAGGTGATCGGAGGCGGGTGCAAAAGCCTAGGCAGGCTGTGGTTGCCGGTTACATCGTGTCCAGTTCCTTCCCGAGTACATTATGCTGCACAGGCTGAGTAATCTTCAACTTTCCGTGAAGCGTTGAAGCCAGAGGTCACACGATGCGTTTGCTCACCTCCGCCTCGGATGCTCTTCAGTATGTCAGCGTGTTTCAAAACAGCGAGTGCTCGTGGCCATCGAGTGAGACTGTCCCTGTTCGCATTTCTGCACCTGACACCATGCTTGCTAATTTATTAGAAAGCAAATGTTTAGGCAGTTTCTACATAAAAAATTAAGAGCATTGATCTGAGTAACAATTTATAATAAATTGTTATCCCTCTTATTGTTTCGTCTGTTATCGTTGTTTTTGTAGTATATACTGGCCGCCGTGTGGCTGCCGGCCCGAAAGACGTTGAGTTCAGTCCCAGTAGCAGCGACTGCACTTCGGTGGAGACGCAATGCTAGGAAGCCCGTGTAATATGCGATGTCAGCGCACGTCAAAGAACCCCAGGTGAGCGAAATCTCCGGCACCCTCGACCAAGGCGTACTATAATCACATCCTGCTTTTTGCACGTAAAACACCAGCAGTTATTTTAGTGGTGCGGTTGGTGTAAAATGAGATAGGTACTTAGAGATACACCTGCAACGATCGCAACACATTGAGGCATGAGAAACAGTAAATAAAAAAAAAAACAAAAATAGTGTTCGACATTTTTTAATCGTCGCACAAAGAGTGATGAAAAGCTTAAGCTTCTTAAACGAGACATTGATTGATTTATGGGGTTTAACGTCCCAAAACCAGCTCTGATTATGAGAGACGCCGCAGTGGAGGTCTCCGGAAATTTCGACAACCTGGGGTTCTTTAACGTGCACTGACATCGCACAGCACACGGCCCTCGACATTTCGCCTCCATCGAAATGCAGCCGCCACGGCCGGGATATTAAACGAGAGATGACGCATAAGTTTGTAACTGTCAGAGACGTTGATAAAACATGTATTTCGGTCTACCGGGGCTCCTCATGAAAAAAGTATATATACGAGGCATGACGGCGACGGAATCGCCGAGGACTCCGTTAATGTGTCCATATAACTACTGCTGCGAGAAGATACGTGAATTGGCGGAAAACCATCATTTGATGCGGCGAACTTCATTGTGCCGCAGCCTCGGTGCGAAGCGGACGCTGTCGGGCTAGCAGCAGCTCGCCCCTCCCAGGAAGCTGCCGCAGCAACTGTAACCTGGTGCTAGCGCTGCTAGATGCATGCTGAACTTCTGCTGAAAAACAATCGATAAGACACCTGACACGTAAGGTTGTAGTGCAACTCATATAGCGACAATAAACGCGCCACCGATAATGCACTGGCACACTCTCGATAAAACTGGTGTATCGTTATTCCATACCGAGCACTCTCAATCAGTCATTGTTTCTTGGGCACTGACGATCCATTTCTCGCTGATGATCGATGGGTTTGTGGGTCCACACAATCCCTAGGTGTTTTCTTTACTGAGGTTGTCGTTGAAGCTGAGCCTCTCCTGACGCGGCACTCCATCATGCGCGCTTAGTTGCTGCATCAAGATGTCGGGTTGGCTCTGTAAATGTGTTGCCGGGCCTCTTATGCATCGATGACGAACATCGTTTATGCGCGACATTTCTCAATCGTTATTGTTTTAAACAATTTTCGTCGGTTAAAAGCAGTACTGTGGTGTGCCTAATCATGATTTTAACTGAGGAAATTATGTAAAACAACACTGACTGAGAAATGGCGAGCAAAAACGGTGCTCGTCATCGATTACCGATAACACCACAAAACTGTTCGGAGGCCACTGAGACAATAACGCCAATCTACGCCCATGCCTTATGGTAGAATCCATACCATGAAATATGCATCCTGTTCACCTGCTAAAAGACGCACAGCCAGCGTACGCAAACTCCAGATTTTTTAGAATGGACAGGATGTTTAATATACCGATGTCAGTCGCTATCCAAAACAGCCAGGGCGGGCGACAGCTTATGCCCTTGCTGCCATCAATAGGGGGAAGCCTGTGAACACCGCCACAGTTGTGACTTCAACCAGTACAGCAGCGGAAGCACCTGTTATTGCTCTTGCGATCCAGACGGCCGACCAAAAAAGCATCCCATCACACGTAGTTTCGGAATCGCAGGTGGCGTGCCGCGTGTACCTTAAAGGACCGAAATCAGCCAGGATACTGGGACGTGTTCTGTAGAACACGTCCCAGTATCCTGGCTGGTGTATGATCCTGGTGTATACACCAGGACCATGGTCTGGTCTGGTGCCCTGCCCATACGGGCCAGGCGGGCAATGAAAATTGCCCACTGTTTCGCTTGCGAACTTACCGGCCGAGCTCTGCACCGACCAGACACCGGAGAGACGGACTCCTCGGAGATCGTGCCTACAGACGAGGTGACACGGCACAGCATGATAGAGAGACAGCGCTTAGACTGCAGGGTTATGACACCGCCTCACAAGAAGCTGAACACTCAACTAACGCATGACTGGCGTCGCTTACAAACCAACACTTACCCCCACTTGCACACATTGTACCCGACAGATATGCGGACGTATGTCCTTGGTGCGGGGGCCCTTCGACACTACAGGACATCACGTTCATTTGCCCGCAGAGACCAGTCTCGATCGACTCTGGGCATACACGACGAATGCGTGCGTGGTCGTGGGAGGCGCGACTTGCCGATCTGACCTTGGAAAGCCCTCTATCAGGCCCGACGAGCTGCTGTGGCCAGTGGTGCCCTTGAAGAGGGGCCCCGCCCGCGGTGATCCACCTATAGTTTTGTGGCATTAAAGTTTATTCTCTTTCTCTGTCGGTTAAAACGAAGGCAACCTAGTGCCAGCTGAGTAAATTTTTTGTAAGGTAACCAGCCGGATTGCCTTTGTCTGTCTCATGAACTTCATTGGCGATCTTCCTCTTTCCTCTTTCATCCAAATATTTTGTTGCATACTAAGAAGTGCTGACGGAAATGGAGATGATGCTGATTTGCCCGCACGCCCATTTTAACAATGCAAATTCGGGGTTAGCGCTGAAAATAATATTTACCCCTTACTGAAATGTCAAAAGACCAAACTAAGCGCAAGAAAAGGGAAATTTGCTTCTTATGTATTCTACGCCAGCAGCGAAATCTGATTCAGAAACAAGACGCCGAGGGCATCCTGAATTTTTCTCTTTATTGTCTGCAGTATATGATCTGGTTCTTAGGCGAATACGCCTAAAAATACGTGCGAGCGCGTTTGTGTGTGTGTGTGTGTGTGTGTGTGTGTGTGTGTGTGTGTGTGTGTGTGTGTGTGTGTGTGTGTGTGTGTGTGTGTGTGTGTGTGTGTGTGTGTGTCACCGACGCGCATTTCGCCGTCTATGAAATAGGGCCTACATGGGCTGGGTAGCAAACTCTTAGCACGGTAACCTTTACTTTATTTTAGTGGTACACGAAAATGTGAAAATATCCCCCTTTATAAAGGTTAAAGGATGTAGCCTT
Source organism: Hyalomma asiaticum (assembly GCA_013339685.2). Classification (NCBI taxonomy): domain Eukaryota; kingdom Metazoa; phylum Arthropoda; class Arachnida; order Ixodida; family Ixodidae; genus Hyalomma; species Hyalomma asiaticum. The sequence goes on along the minus strand of CM023481.1, from coordinate 134,760,039 downwards.
TAGTAAAGGAGCATATTTTCACATTTTTGTGTACCTATAAAATAAAGGTTACCGCGGTAAGAGTGCACGTATACAAACACGCGTTGCGCAGCGACAAATAATCACAACTGCTTTGCTACCGAGGCGCGTCCCACATTCATCTGGAGATCCACCAAAGGAAAAAAAAATTACCCTCGATATTGCACCTGCGCATTGCTGCGCTACAATGCATATAATTATCCACATCGGTGTGGGAACCTCTGAATAATGAATGAATTGAACAAAAAAATAATATACTGCCACCACGTTCGTTTTCCCGTGACTGAATGTAATCCGGTGGCCTTACTTGGAGTTTGTTGAAGTTTTATTGACTTACTGTTACAGCGCTATAGTTATGACAGCTAACGTCCGTATTCACAGCGAATTCGTCTGTCACGCGTCATGCCGCGCCACGGAGACTGCAGTGCATTTAACGAGGAAACACGATTACGCATCTCGCCGCAAAAAGGAGCGAATTTTCGCGGATAATTTTCTTTATTTTTTCTTTCTTTTATGCAGTAGATTCCCGTTAGTCGCACGTCACTGCGGCCCCTTTACTGCGGCCTATGTCGCTGTACGCTTGGCTGATAAACGTGCCAGCATGAGCCGAGAATGGCGCACTCAGTATCCTGTCGGTCAGAGTGAACGTAGCTGTTCGGGGAAGAGGCATCACCGTGGCCGACGAAGGACGTAAACACGTGTCGCTTCCTGGTAATCAGTCTTCTCTCGTCGTTTTGGTCCACGGCGCCTTCGAACGTGTCTCGTCTTTCTCATTTTGTGGCCAACGGGTGCTGCCGCAGTCTAATCTCGTTTAGCGTGTGCGAGTCCCTGGGCCCAATCACTGATGGCCGACGATGAAAAAGGCGAGCTCCGTCATACTGCAGTCAGCACTCAATCCGCCTCGCTTTTCCAAAGTGGTGTCGACAGCAACGTTGGCACACGGTGCGGGAAATTCGTAAACTGACAAATATACGAATGCCTCATGCGGCAAAATGTGTGCCTCATTGCAGAACATGACTGGCACTTGGAGTGCGGCAATCAAGGGAGACCCAAATTCCAATATCTATAATGTACAAACATTTCGGCTTTGCGAGCACGTACGTTTTGCGAACTCTTCTGTTATCGAACGCTTGTATTGCGGTACTGAAGACGAGTGTGTTAATGTTCGTCCATGTGTGAATTCGTCCGTTTTTTCTTTTTTTAGTGACAAAGTTACTTGCAATAGAAGAGGAGTGCCTCACACACGCGCCTCTGCTTAAGGGCAACTCCGGTGGTTTTCCCACCATATTCTGATATCGCTGTTTTCCAATAGTACTGATAGCCCTGAAGGAGCCAGGGTCATTCAACTTCCTCAGAAACTCACCAATAATTTTAAATAACCGAATGAACAATGTGTTCAAACCGAAACGGTTAGAGGCTTCGTGCAACGTATGCGATGACGTCGCAGCCTCCCCGCCATCAGAAATATGGGCACGGTGCCAGAAGAATGACAGTGGCAATGTGATCCAACGATGTGTTGAGCTCTTCTGAACTTCATAGCGACGGTTTGAGCGCTGAAGTATCGCCGTTTTGCTTTATACGGCCCCCCTACTCGGGTAGGCAGCATCGCAGGTAATGACGTCAAAAACACAGGGGCTCGCGTGGGAATTAACCCGCTGAAGGTTTTTAAAATTCATTTTCAGGAAAACCAAATGACGTGCAACCGCCTGGCTTGGCACAAATTACTGTTGTACCGAGGAGAACATATACTGAAATGTTCATTCAGATCAGTGGACAATAAAAAATCGCCGGAGTAGCCCTTTAAAGGGTCCCTGAAGTGGTTTTACGATGTTGTGACGCTGGTTAAACTACATCATTATCTAATCATTTACACGTTAATTAACTTATCCACAGCACAAATAACTGACGCCTCATCGTTACCACTGCTGCTTCTCCTCAACTCACATATCTGCGGGGCGCACGCTAGCGACGGCTGCGCCTGCCACGACAGCCACTGCGATCAATAGCATGGCCTCCGAGATTCGGTGCGCCGGCAAAGCGATTGCGTCCCACCAGGTGCCGCGACCATTGTAGCGGCTGGCCGCAAACGTGTTTTCCTACAGCACGCCGATGGAAAAATGACTCATTACATCAGGCGGGCAAAGCCAATCAAATGGATTGTAGCGTGCCCATTGCTCGGCAGGGGCGTTTGCAAACTTTCTAGGTTGAGTCGCGTCTATCTTTCACGATGCCCATCCTTATTACCTTACAGGAAATGGCACACGTAATGCAGACCGCTCATATTTGTATGCCAGTGATGAGAAGCACTTGTGATACCGTCGTAATGCGTTTCTGCAATCAATACCGCCAAAACAATTACAGGGTCCCTTTAAAGAGCTTCAAAGTACTCTAATGTAAACAGAGCTTGTTGTTTGCTTCTTACGTTTTGACTGGAGACGAGTCTCCACCGGAGAACGAAGTTGAATGAGCCGAACCACCGGTGTAGAGAACATCAATTTAGGTGCCAAACAATTAAATTTTAAACAAGTAAACAAGGAAATCTTCAGATGATTTAAAAGGATGGTTTGAAAATATTACATACTCAAGTTTCAATATTACGTTTTTAGTCTCTGCCACAGTAGGATACAACTTTTAAAATGCGGCTGCTTTCTCTGTCCTGTATAGGAATCGGTATGGCACGAAAGTGAAACGTGTCTTGACGGAAGCTGTTGGATGCGTAATCTAGCAAATCGACAGGCGGGAGGTGGGTTTGGCACTCTGCATATTTGTACCCGTTGCAAGTATGACCATGCACAGTGGCATCTTAACGCTGCACGGGGATCATCGACAATTGACACACAAGCGAAAGTTATCGAACGATTCACATGTCTCCGGAGGCACTGCATACAACGCGCGGGAGCCCTGCACAAACCCGCCATAAACCGAACGGAGCATTCAATATTCTCACCAACTGACCTGGCGCATAACAAGTCCGCTTCGAGAAGCTGAAGCGTCGTGCGGACATTCTTTCCCCCAGTTTTTCTGATTCCTCTGTATTTCTTTCTTTTTAAGTCTTTCTTCGGTGTGACAACTCTACTTTAGATTCAATAAAAAAGAATTCGCACTGTCCGTAGACTGTCACGCCGCACCGCGGCGCACAACAGAAATGCCACGAGGAGGATAGGCAGACGACACGCTGTACTGTCCGTCGCCGCCGCACCTTTGTGCATACAGTTTCTCTATGCTTTGTGTACGTATTTGCGCGTGATGCCCAAGAAGCACAACAGTAACCGCATGTGCTGCGTGCCCCAATGCACAAATCGATCTGTTCACAACGAAATCCGGCATTCTGCAAGATCCGCCACGAAAGAAGGGATGGATAGTGAAGTTTCGCATCGGAAAGCGACGCCGCCGATGAGAATGCGCAGCGCACATTTCACTCCCGGTAATTTCTTCTGGAGCAATATGGGTAGGCGGAAATCGCTTTCGCTTTTTGGCTAAAACGCACAGTGGTCAGGCTGTGCGTAAAGTGCGAAGGTCGTTTCTGTAGTGCGTGCACCGGCTAGCGTGGTAACGCGGCAGTTAAATGTAAGAGAAATCTGCGAACCACTGCAAGCCGCAAAGTTGCTTGTTTGCGTGGCATTCGCATTTTTTTTTCACATATTACACACACACGTTCGCACACATCAACGAGTGTTTATATTTAAATCAGTGCTGACATCGATTCCCATCGGTGCCAAGCGGGTATTTTTATCGCGATCTGGGCCGATCCTGTTTAGGCTCTATCTGGAACAGGTGCTAGTACGCGATTAATGTTGATCGTGATCAAGCATGATGCACTGATCTCAAGACGATCGCCATCTGCACATCGCGATTCGGCTCTGAGCTCCTGATTTGGCCGAAGCCAGCGCTAAACTCTATTACGATTAGGTTGGACCATGTATACCTGCGACCACCGTTGATTGCGATTAAGAAATATAACCCTCATCGATCCCAGTCGCTATCAAATGTGCTCGTGTGACGCCGATATTTTACTCACTTCAGTAGCTGCACTGCGCTAAAAAAAATATCACCCAGTTGGTTGCGATCTACAGTGACAAGCTGCGTCCGTGTGACACCAAGCATTTTGTGAGCATTGTCAACAGATCCTGAGAGCGTCTTCGAGATACACGAGAAGGGGGGCACGGCACCCCTCTGGATCCGCAAGTGACTTTTACAGTTTTTGGTCACAAATTCCTGCCATTTCACTGAGACTTCTTCGTGCAGTGCAGACTCCGACTTGTGGATACCACGTAAAAAGAGATTGCTGTCAACAGCTCTGCCTTCACAGAAGCTTCCAAAATGGTCGCTAATGAAATCGGCCTCGCAAAAGGAAGCTAATTTGTGTCGGACATGGTGAAAAACCCGCTGAGGCCTCTGTACGACACGCGGCGAACGGCGTACACTCCGGGAATGCGGATAGTCTATCCTCCTCCAGGCAGCCATTTTGGTTCGACTTGCGCGCCACCTATAGTTCGCGGACATTGCGAATACTTACTTCAGACTCGATAAAATAAAAAATATTGCCTTTTTTTTTCTTCAGGAAAGAGCTTCGTGTAAGGGTAGGGGAAGAGGCTGTGATGCTTTTCTTGCTGCTTGTTTATTTTTTCAGGCTTGTGTATATCTTAGCCAATTCTGTGTACAATACACAGAACGTGTCATACCAATACATATTTACATACGTGATGCACATGTTCGCTTCGGCTACCTTTCGTTTCTTTTTTGAGTGACAAATGCTGAATAAATTGCACAAAAGAAAGAGCTAAGTCAGCATTCCACGTCGTATAACAAACTTCCATGGGACACCAACAAACAGCCCTGCATACAAGTCCTTCTTCGAAACGGACAAAGGCTCCAGGAGCCACCCTACTCCAGGCGGTGTCCAAAATCAGCGTCTTTCAGTGACGCCCCTCCTGCCCACATGCCTCTTTGCTGTCACCAGCGCATTCGGGTCGCGTCCAGCGCTCGTCAGGCGCGCTCAGAGCAGCCGTGACTTGTTATGGTAGGCACGTGCTGCATTGAACAAGCACGTCTCACTGTACTGCAATTGTCGTTAATCTTCGCGCAGTTTGAATTACTAACGGACCCACTCACTTCCACGGCTGATACGAGCACTCATGTACTGTAGTGGTCGTACGTCACGCGTGGGAGAAAAGTGGGGGGGGGGAAATAAAAAAAAAAGAACGCCCGTCGATTCTGGGCACACAGTGTTTTCTTTGTCTGTATATTTGTTTGTCTTGTCGTCCCCCTGACTGAACGTGACGCTAGCGACCAGCGCGTGGGAGAGCGCGGAGACGTGTACATCCACTGCTCACACAGACACGACATAAAAGAGACGCTAGCTGCTTCGCTGTTTCTCACGTCGCCCAGTGGCTTCGCCTCCTGAATGCTCCGCAGTAAGCCTAAATATGCCGAGGGATTCTCGCAAAAGTTAAAGCATTATCGGTGGACCGCAATGTTCCATTTTCTTGTATTCTGTACTTGGCCTTTATTCCGACGCTCGTTTTGTATTACGGAGCAGAAATTATTTTCGGGATTCACAATTCTTGAAACGATTATTAAAGTCATGCCACAAAATGCGTGATCAATGCTCGCGTCAAATATTTAAATACACTGAGTATGATTGCAATATTGTCGAAGGCCTGTCGGACATCAAAAGGGTGTCATTGTTTGAGTAAGTTATTGTACTTCAGTTTCTTTCAGATCAGGCAGTTTCGAATTTTAAGCATGCCCATGTGAACTGCATATTTAAATTGCTTGTATCCTGTTTTAATGAGTGAGTTGCACTATTCCTCTGTTCACGTTAGTGAACCATATTTGTACAATTGTAAATTAATGTATTGCCGGCTAACTTATTGCATTCCAACCATGTGTGTAAAGCGCATTTCCAAACAACCGTGGAACACACGCGAGGTCACAGCTTGATTCTTTGTCTCACACGTCTTCTCAAAGAAACCTAAGTGGTTTATTTGCGAAAGCTTCAGTGATATCCGCACATATATGTCAACTTAAATTCGAGTGCGAAAAGTTTGTATTTTAGTAATGCTGTGTCATCCCTAATCAAGGGCAATCCAACAAAGTTCTGGATGGTCATGAGTCCGTCGAGTCGGAGCTCTCCTTCGTTTCCTACTTGTGATGAACCTTTGTGTAACAACATTAGCAACACTGAAGCCTTTAGTGACTACTTTATATCAGTGCTCACCTGTGATGATGAACGCAACCCCGCGTTTTCCTTTAATTCTTCGCCATCGCTTTTTCTTAAGTATGCTAAACAGCTGGCGTCCGTAACTTTATACTCAAAATCGGTGCAGCGAAAAGTATTGGGTCAGACCATATACTATAGACGTCTTTATGGCGATCTCTGGGTATTTAGCGAGCTCTGGGTATTTATCATAAGTTTTAAAGTCTGTCGAATCATGAAGTATTTCGTTAGATTGGATATGTGCTGCAGTGGATTCCACTAACAACGACGGTAATAAAGTGGTATAACGTCTAACTATCGGCCCATTTATTTAACATCGACATCGTGCGAACTACTGCAGCATATTCATAGATATACTAATACAACACAACCTTCTTTCACATGATCAACATAGTCTCCGTTCTGGGTTTTGGACGCCGATGCATGTTCTAATAATTGTCAAGGAGGAGGAGGAAATAAGTTTATCTTAAAATTCCAGCGAGTTGCTTGGAGATTTGGGCGAATATCCCCGCCTAGGTGTCAGCCACGAGCCTGGAGGCTTCCTCGGCCCGCTGGACGGACCATAGTTGGTCCTCGAGGGCGAAGCTGAACAGTGCGATCTGCCAGCGCCTTCGGCGCGAGGCTGCGTCCCCGTCTGGGACCCACCTCCTTCGCACTCCCATAACACGTGTTCCAGGGTTTTCCTGGCTTCGCAAAACGTGCAGCTTGAAGAATAAAGCTCCGGGTAACAGAGATTTAGGGTCACGGGGTTCGGAAAAGCTCGTGTCTACACCTGTCGCCACGTGACCGCCTATTTCTTGTTTGGTGTAAATTTCCACCTGGATAGTTTGAAGTGCTGCGTTATGTACCTGAAGCTGGTGAGGCGATCCTCCCACTCCCACTCCCCGCTCGACGTCGCGACAGAAGCGACGGCGGTGTTGACGGTGGCGGCTCGGCCCGTGATCCCTCGATCCGCCCCGTGCGCCGCCCCATTCCCGGCGAGCGAGCTGGTGTGTGCGGGTGCCCACAAAATGTAAACGTCCCTATCCTCGGTTTTTCCCGCAAGTAGAATTCGTAACGCCTCAAGGGAGACGCGGCCGTTGGCAAAGTTGCGGACTGCTGTGTGCGAGTCACTAATGGCTGCGTCGGCCGCGGTGGTGGCCACCGCAAGCGCGACAGCCACTTCCTCCGCCGTCTCCACGTGCTCTGTGCGTACCGTGATTTTATTATTTTTTATTATTTTACCACATGCTTAGAGTGATATAGTACTACCGTTAGCAATATGAAAGGGAACACAGGAATGCGTGGCAAACAGCCTCGGAATCGGCTCGGAGCGATACGCGGACGGCGCTATGAAAAGCCAAGTGGAAAGGAGGGCGCTCTTCCCCTAACTTTTCCCACTCCCACCACGCCGGCGTTTCTACAAAGCAGCAACTTACGCCATTTCACCGATAACACGGTATCTTCGGATATTAGATAAGACGCGGTAATTGTCGCCAGTAACATGCAACAATTCGTTTGTTTTTCTTTCATTCATTTTTTTTCTTTACAAAAGCTCATGATGCAATGCCGAGTCCTGCCCTTTGTGCACATAGACGCACGGCAGGAGTGCCAGCAGTTCTTAGAACAGTCTTCCCCTCCCCACTATGTGGCCGACGGCTGCGGCCACGTATCACCGATACCTTGGTTTCAGGCTGTTTGCCATGCGCTCCTGTGTTCCCTTTCATATCGGTCACAATAGTTCATAAGCAGAGAGGATGTGAGGATCAAAGCTGCGCACGGCAGCTTGACAGGTCTTGCATTCCCATACAACAACCACTAAATCATGATTATGAGGCACGCCGTAGTTTAGGGTATTTCATTAATTTCGACCATCCGGGTTTTTAACACGAAAGTATTTCATGCCCTGGTGGAAGTACTTCCGTAACTGAAGTGGGTGTCTGAAAAAATGAATACATCTTCTATGAAAATGTACCACCCACGCTCGGACTCGAACCTACATTCACCCTGGATGCGACGACAGCAGCTACAAGCTCTACCGATACACCACTGCGACATTGGTCATATGGGGGGCGGAAGGGAACAGACGGGGCCTTCATCTTCACTACAGCGCTTTACAAGTTGCGTCTAACTGACGTCCAGTTATAGTAAATGTGTTTACCAAGCAAAGTTACTCTTAAAAAACATCGTCTCCCTTCGAGTGCACTCATGTTTCGCTTAGGTACGCATCATTGGTAGTGCCATCTAGGAACGATGGAGCGAAGCAGATTGTCGAGCTAATGCGCGCCAGCAGTCAGCGTTTCGATAGTCTCCGCGCCTCCATCACCTCGATCGTCGCGGAAGTCAGGGCATGGCAGCGTCGTGAGGGCGCGTTCCTGGGGCAAAGTAAAACCACGACCGCTACAAAATTTGTCTAGTGTGTCCAGGTGTGCTCATTTGCGGCGCGAACTGCTGCTGGAAGACAAAGACGGCCGTCGACAAGCAAATGATGCGCCTTTTGCTGCAGTGGGCTGTGTTCACAAAACGATCCGCTGCCAAACCGTTTGGTTTTCCTTGCAAAGTGTCACCATTTCCGGACGCTCCTGGTTTATGGCATGTTTGCGCATGGCTCTGGCGCATGCAATTCATTGTCTCCGGAGCAATGTGAGTCGTTCGAGAACTGTCGCTTTGTACAACAGTAGAGGATCCCTGTGCCTTGTTGAGGTACCGCTGATGTTCAAATGTAACGGGTTGACATGTCCAGAGCACCCAACCCACCTCCCGCCCCTCGATAGACCAGATTGCAGCTTATGCGTTCCACAGCTTCGCGAACACAGGTTGAACTTTCGTGTTCGATTCCTATGACAGAGGGATAAAGTACGTTTTTAAAAATATTTCCTTGAATCTAAGCTTATTGGTGTTTTCTTTTTTTTTTTTGTTGCACTTTGTTCTCATCTAAGTGTGACCGCCTTGCTCAAGGATCGAACCCGCGTCCTTGATCATAACAACTCAACACTTAAGGCACTAGGCTAGCACGGTGGGCAACACGGTGGGAGTACTCGCGGACAACTTTCTGTGGCAACGAAGGGAAGGCTCTGGAGCCGGAGCGCTTGCATTCATGCGGTATTGTATGTACTGCCAAACTTAAAGGGGTGCACTCTGAAAAAATGCACGCATCTCCACGAAGTGAATTATGACGAGTGGGCGAAGCGCTGGGGATTCGATCGTTCAGTTTTACCGTAAACCACATGTGACATTGCCGACTCACGCATATAAATGAGTGACAATGCGTGTGTATATTTACGCACGCATTGTCATTCATGCTGCTGGTATTTAGGAGGTTTTGCGCTCCCACGTCGCAGATCATGCCGAATTCCGGATTACTTTTACTTAACGCGCACGCTTAGAATCTTTATTGTTCGACTACGCACAAGAGAAATCTTCCACGGCACTGCTTTGCAGGTCAAGATCCAGTGCCTATATGTATGGGGTGCCCGGTGAGCGCTTGTGCAGCACGAGCAGTCGGTTTTTAAAGGGACCCTGAAACGGTTTTGACGATTTTGTGCAAACATGGTGATCCGGTAGAGCGGGTCACTAGGACCATTACAGGACAGATTTTAGCGCTGTGCGTAAAGTGTGTAATTTACAATAAGGTTTTGAACACGCGTATCGCAAAAGGTCGCAGCGGCTCGCCAAAAAGCGTTTTCAAACGCCCCCGCCATCGAGCGATCGAATGGGAGGTCGCTGATTGGCCCCGACCCAAGTGACGTGCGCGTAATTTTCAAAACCTAGCTGCGAACAACGTGCTTCTACAACGTACTCCTTCGTTTCAGCCAACGGTATCATCGCGGCATCTGGCGGCGTCACACGAGTCGCCGGCGCTCTATTACAGAGGGCTAGCACTGCCGAGGCGGGCGACCTCAGTGAGGATATCGGGGCGCTATGTCACTACGGGAGGCTCGGCAGAGCGGCTGACGCGGGAGGCGCTGTCGTCGCTAGCGCGCACTCCGCAGCAGATCGAGTTGAGGAGGAACAGCAGTGGTAAGGAGGAAGGCGACAGAAATAAGCCCATAGCTGCCTTAGCGCATTGTGCTTCGCTTTATTTATGGTGTGAATGATTTCGCAATTGTGTTGCCTAATCAGTGACGCAATGTCAAAAAAACGTTTCAGGGACCCTTTAACACGAAAGTGTTTTATGCTGGGGTCCACTAAGAAATCAGTGACGTACTTCCTGTAACAGAAGTGGATCTTTGAAAATATGAACGTGCATTGACACTGAAAAATTCTACCCAAGCGGACTCGAACCAACCTTCAACAGGGATTTGACGGAAGGAGCTGGATGCTCTACCGATACACCACCGCAAAATGACTCATTTAGGAACAGATGGGCCTTATATGTTCGCTATAACGCTTTAGAATTTTCATTTAATTGTCGTCCGGTTAAACCAAAGGTGTTTAGTACAGTGAACTATGGTGTTTAAACAAGCCAAATTGCTCTTAAAGGGACTGTCTACCGTCCTTCATCGCTCTCCCGTTTTTTGGCTCAACGCAAAGCGTACCTTTCGAAGTGTCCCAGCGTGCAGTGGTTTCTCCAGAATCTCAATAGAAATTATTAAAACACAATTTTTTTCATCCACGAAGTCGCTCCCTTCCTAGTGTAGGCATGCCAGCAACACTGGGTACCGCGCATGATGCGTCGTCGTCTCCCTGGAAACCCTTTCGGGCGCGGGAGGCATCTCAACGCGAACTGGCTTCAAGGTCGACATTCCAGAGGCGACGACGAGGAGGAGAGGCGAGGGAAAGTCGGCGCGCGGGGGTGCGTCTCGGACATGCAGCGCCGCATGCATGACAAGCGCAGTACTACGCGCCTCCGCAGGCAGACGAATTCGAAGGCAGCGCCACATGCGCCACATGCGCCACCCCGAAAGCAGCGAAAAAAAGAACAAATTGCTCTTGCACGCTATAACAAGGTGTCTCACAGGGTGAAGTACGCATGTAAGACATACATAATAGTTTTTCAGCAGAGTATGCATAGATGCGTGGGCTGGTTCTCGTACACTTGGAAAATGACGAACACGCTGTTGGGTGTCGCTAGCGGCGTTTCTTGCACCACTTTCAGAGCGAAATTAAAAACATAATTCCTTTTTTGTGGGGTGAAAGCGTGCTCGTTCCCGTGAATGTGACGCACGATCTGCCCAATTTTACCACAATCTCAAAAAATTTTCTGAGCGGTAGACAGTCCCTTTAAGTTAGCATCGCCTTCCTTATACTGCACTCTTGGTTCCCTTAGGTTCGCTGCGGTGGTGCCACCATCTAGGAACGATAGATAGAGCCAGGAACTGATAGAGCGAAGCAGACTGTCGTGCTGATTCGCGCCGGCAGTCAGCGCTTCGGTAGTGTTCACGCCTCGACCGCCGAAAAGTTAGGGCCGTGGCGGCGCCATGACGGCGCGTTCCAGGGGGCAAAGTACGAACGCCGCTACAAAACTTCTCTTGCGTGGTCAGGTATGTTGAGTTGCGACGCGCACTGCTCCAGGATCGCAAGAACGGCCGTAGACATGCAAATTATTGGCCTTTCGTTGCAGTGGGCTGTGCTTGCACAAAACGATCTGCTGACAACCCGTTCGGTTTCTCTTTCAAGGCGTCACAATTTTCGGGCAATCCTCGTGTGTGGCAGGCTTGCACAGGGCTCTGGCGCGTGCAATTCAGTGTTTCCAGAGCAATGTGACTCGCTCGAAAACTTTCTCTCGTGTACAACTGTCGAGAATCCCTGTGCCGTGTCGACGTGCCGCTTATGTCTAGATTTAAAGGGCCCCTGAAACGTTTTTTTTTTGACATTGCGTCGCTGATTAGGCAACACAATTGTGAAATCATTCACACCATAAATAAAGCGAAGCACCATGCGCTAAGGCAGCTATGGGCTTATTTCTGTCGCCTTCCTCCTTACCACTGCTGTTCCTCCTCAACTCGATCTGCTGCGGAGTGTGCGCTAGCGACGACAGCGCCTCCCGCGTCAGCCTCTCTTCCGAGCCCCCCGTAGCGACATAGCGCCCCGATATCCTCACTGAGGTCGCCCGCCTCGGCAGTGCTAGCCTCTGTAATAGAGCGCCGGCGACTCGTGTGCACGCCGCCAGATGCCGCGACGATACTGTTGGCTGAAACGAAGGAGTACGTTGTAGAAGCACGTTGTTCGCAGCTAGGTTTTGAAAATTACGTGCACGTGGCTGGTTCGGGACCAATCAGCGGCCTCCCATTCGATCGGTCGATGGCGGGGGCGTTTGAAAACGCCTTTGGGCGAGTCACTGAGATCTTTTGCGATGCACGTGTTGAAAACCTTATCGTAAATTCCACACTTTACGCACAGCGCTGAAATATGCCCTCAAATGATCGTAATGACTCGCTCTACTGGATCACCATGTTTGCACAAAATCGTCAAAACCGTTTCAGGGTCCCTTTAACGTGTTCACATGTTCACAGTACGCAAGCCATCTACCGCCCCTCGATTCGCCAGATTGCCGCTTATGCATTCCACAACTTCGCGAAGACAGGTTTCACTTTCGTGTTATACAGATTCCTATGACATAGGGATCAACCACTTTTTTTTTCAATCAAGAAACTCGCTAGCATAGGCTGCTTGCGTCGGCGTTGTCTCTCGTGGGCGAGGGCGCGTTATCGTTCCTTGCAAGCTGGCACAGATGAGGATGATGACGATTGTGGCTGGGTTGAGGATCTGGATTTTGAAGCGCAGCGCCCCATGGCGTATTCTTTGTATCATGTATTGTGCTGTCATATACTTGATTGGTGTACGCATAAAGTCGGTTTTTTACACACATATTTTATTTTTTTTTTGTTGTGCAGATGTTCAATTTCCGTTTCGGTTTCGGTTTTGTGTAGCGTTACAGACACGGACGACGGCAAGGCTAGACCTTAAGGAGCTTGGCCCCTAAATGTAAAGGGCTGCCGGCCATTCAAGAGGCATACGAAGGCCTACATTTCAATTAGAAGGGAGATTCTGCATATTTCTGGACTAGCGAAATCGCATCCAAAGTAGTTGTAGTAGACGGCATTCCGAGAACACAATCGGTCCCTCTTGGCGTACGGACGAAGATGCGAGTGGCGGACATAGCCTCCGAGATTTGCGCGTGCAATGGCGTCGTATGCGCCACTGCATGTTGTACGTGCACGTGCGTTATGCGTATCGCACAGGATTTGTGCTCCTTTGTGTTAGCGCAGTGTTGAATGCTTATGTGTATTCTGACCCAGTAGTAGGCACGAGCACTTCGCGTTGCGATGCTGTATTCGCACTTTCTTGTCAACACGGATCGCATGTCCCGGACTACTTGCGTACCAACACCAGAGTGATAGCTCCACCCCCCGTAGCCCTTCGTTCATTGTGACACTAAGTTGTCTAAAAGTATAGAATTCCCCTATAACCCTATAATGTTGTATCAAGAAAAAAAAAAGTCAATTATCGGATGTCCTGATACCACTTTCATCGACTGTACAAGGAGGCGTTTGACACAGTGGGTGAAAACACACTTCTAGTTCAATTCTTGGGAACAATCCACGACTCGAAATTAATAGACTGAATGTAGTACTGCCGAAGCTCACGAACCCATTTTCTTGAATTTAGTCATGTTCACTCATCTCGTGGTAGTTTTATATCGAGTGTACCACAGGGCTTTTTCTTGGGTCCATTGCAGCATTCCACAGAACTCCTTTGTCAATATAAGCTAAGCTTTGCTTTAAAAGGTGCCCACACATGATTCGAGCCACATTTTGTAGGCGCATACTGGCGCTGTTTTCTGTGGCATTCTAGCGTAATAACTCTGAAGCGCTGCCACGAATAAGGCAGACACGCAGAACATTACACAATAACCGTTAAGAGAATCAACGTAACCCATATGGCTGCATGACATTGCCTGTACTTATCTTTTTTCCTGTCGCAGCAGTAAGGAAGCCAAGGTATACGGAAACAAATTGTTGACGGTTCTCTTCATTTTAACATAATTCTACGCGAGGGGCAGCCGTGCTTCGCGAATGGGAATTTGTCGAAAACTACACCGCGGCCGAAAAGCAGCACATCACTTCCTCTGCGTGGTTTGGAGAAGCGTGCCGAGATTCCATCGAGTGGCGTGACGGCCATCCGACAACCGTAAGTGTTTCAGGTGTGTGTGTCATTAGAAACTATACACCCACCGACACTATTGCTGAAATGACCCGCCCTGAGAAGGGCGTGTTGGACGGGAGAATCACTGCAGCTGCGGGGACAATCCGGCGACGGCATCGAGTTTTCGCCAGGCAGCGGCCGGCGCGTTTGTCCGCGGTTCGTTACAGTTTTGCGCTTCCTTTCGGGCGACCAAGGCAGGAAAATCGCCTTCACACCAATAGCGTCAAGCTAACACACATCTTATTACAGCGGATGGTGTTTTCTTCTCCTTCACATGCTGCGATTTCGAGTCGCCGAATTACCCGTCTAAAACGCATGCTTCCACTTTCCGGCCTTACCGGACTACGGCCATGAGAACGGCTGTAGTGGGACTCCTGAAATTTTGACCACCTGGGGTTCTTTAACGTGCACTGGCAACGCACAATACACGGGCCATCAAAAAAGGCCACTACCGATCCGGCAAGTAAACCCAAGTCCTTCCCCTCAGCAGTCAGGCACCCTAACTAACCTACCATCACGATGGGCAATGTAGTTTTTCTTAACGCCTAAGTTATATGGACATGCATAGACAGAGCCTAACTGCGTGTACCAAGCTCATGAAAACGTTAATGGGCCGTCGCTTCTGTTATGATTTAAAACATTCTTACATATCCATTGCCTCTGTTATACCAGACAATGGTGGCGCACTTTACTTGCGTCCCCAAAATGACGCACCTCCTGGTCATGGCTGGTTTCTTGCCATAATGTCATTATGTGTCGCAATGCAGAAGCAGCAAGAAAACATCGATATCATCCGTTGTCTTGCAGAATATTATTCTGTAAGACAAACGGCTTAAACAAAGAGTCAAGTAATTGAACGAACAAGCTTTATCCACTGATTCACCAATAAATTTTATTTGAGTTTTTTTTCAAGCGCAATAAATTTTGGCTATCTGAGCCCTTGTCCAGCCTTGTTGCGCATAAAGTGACCACTCTCTGCATTTACGTGCACGATCTTAACCATATGTGTGTTATTACGTAGTAGCATCAGAGCTAGCTTGACGCAGTAAGTTTCAGCAACAGACATATTCATGGCCAATCGTGCAAAGTGGTGCCGTTTACCCAGTGACAAACATTTGCGATTTCTTTATTCTGTCTTATTCTTTTTTTATTTCTTCTTGTTATTGCGCTCTGTTTGCAACTGGCCAGTCATGATAACGACCAGTTCTCGGAAACGATACAACCAGTCTGTTTCCTAGTCATTGACTATTTTTTACGTACCCTTGTAAATAAATACAAATAAAGGCGTACGGATGCTTGCTGCGAGTAAGAGACAACAGTAAATATATAGAATGAATGGGACTCTTCCGCAATGGGAATTTGTAGTTTTACTTCTTTTGATTCTCTTTACTGCCGTTCTTTTCTTTGTCTAATATTACAATAACGCAACCCCCCACATCGGCTCCTTCAATTTCCCACTACTGGAGTCCGTCTTGCCACTTAACGCTGGCCATATCTACCTCAAAAGGACGCAAAACTGAGCGAGTTGGCAAGGATTCATTATGGAAACAACAGACGAGTAAAACACGGACACAAGGGAAGAGAAGCGGACAACACGAACGCGGCGTTTGTGTTGCCTGCTTCTCTTCCCTTGTGTCCGTGTTTTGCACGACTATTCTTTGCATTATGCACCAAATCTATCAGTGCATCTAATGCATGAATAACGCAGGCTTCGACCGCTTCTTTCCTGCAATGGAAACTGCCGAGCTTAGCCTTCTTTCCCCCTAATGCCAACAGGATACAATTCTTTCACACAAAATGACTGACACTCATCGCATTTGTCATGACTCGAGGCTCCTTCGATAAACATATTGTTGCCTGTTTAGCATATCTTCATCATAATCCTCACTTGAATTCGGAAAAGCATTTCCAGAAACCAGAAGCTGCATTCATAAAACTCACTTACGAAAAAATTTCCGCGTAAGAGGAAATTTTGAGCCTAAGTCGATTCACGAAGCTAGAAAAGAGGACGTGGGCCTCTTTCACAAAAGCAACTTAAAATAAAAAAATTCCTAAGAGAAAATATTCGTATGAAAAATATTCGCAAAAGAATCCCGACACTGGACATATCATTATAGAACCCGACCAGCCAATGGCAAGACGCAGTTGCGAAAGAGAAGGTTTGTGAATTCGGCCCGTGGTTCTCACATCGGCCGCTGCTCTAACGCAAGCTGCGCTTGTCCATTCATATGTCAGACGTAGCCGTGCAGTTACTACGTAAGCGAGAAGCGCTCGTAAGTGGATCCACGAAGCGAAAATTGTCGCAAAAACAGAGTAGCTAGGAGGAAATCCTAGGAGTGGTCCGGACTACTTTTACGAACGATATCGTCGCTTGGGAACAAACAACCGCTGTGGGTATTATGTTGCCGCGGGTAATTTTTAAGTATATTTCATGGCAATGTAAACCTGTCTTATGAGTGCCGTTTACGTTTTCTTAATCTCACCGCCTTGAGTTTATTCTTTTAATTCTCTTCTACATATTGACATAAATTCCGCTCGCGCTTGCCGAATAAGCTTGGGGCTGCGCCAAATGGAGAAGCCTATTGGGCATCCGTAGCGAAAAATTATGCATGCAAAGGCTTGACGCTGGATAAAAAAAGATGCCATGTGAATTATCTAAAATGTGAAAAGCCGTGTAGTATACGTCCCACATTTTTAATCTTTTTTGTGCTGCCTCTCACTTCTCCTAATGAAACGTCCAATCTGTGATATCGTATGCAGTATTGGTCGCAACCGCTTCCTCATACGTTCTTGAAGGTGGTTATTGCGTGCACTGCTGACAAGAAAATTATGCGCGAGATTGCAGTGAGCCATTCATGAAGCCTACAAAATTATTCCACGGCTTCTTGAGATCGATCGGCCTTTATTGCCAAATAGACACTCTCTCTTAAGTGTAGCCTTCGCTATATACCCTTTGGGCTGATCTACTAAGGGCACAATGCGTCAAAATGAGAGTGCGTCCGAGATGTTCGTCAATAAGCTGAAACAACTTCAGCTTATTAGACGGACCGTGTGGAAAAAAAAGTGGAAAGCTTTGATATCACCCACAGTTGGGAATATTGGTTCTAGTAATTAGTCATTATACTGACGCTTGAAAGGGCCCGCTATCCCCTAGCGCAACTGTCTCATATGAATTTATCCGAATTAACCACCGGGCCCCTTTGACTGGGCCCATAGATATCGATAAAGGTGGTTCTCCATGAGGCGCATATTCTGCAACACAGCCATACAGTGAAAGCCTGACCGAGGCCAAGCCAACGGTAGACATATGGGGCCGAATTCATAAAACTTCTATTTATTAAGTGTTTTCTTCATTCGCTGGCCGGCTTATCTAATGATATGTCCAACATCAGGATTGGCTGAAATTTTTCCTTACGTACATTTTTTTATCGCAAGTAGCTTTCATGAATACGGGCCATTGTACCAGAGGACGACGCTAGCATACGACAGCTGAGGTAACAGCTGTAACTTGCGATTGGTCATGAAAGCGGTACTCTCCACAACAGGTCAAGTTGTGACGTTGCCAAAATGACGTCACTCACTTCTTTCACCGGGCGCGCCCGCCGTGTTTCGTCACGTCTTCCTTCTCGCACATACGAGAAATTTTTGTCGCGCGGTGAAAAGCGCGTAACAACTTTTTACGTGTTTTCTTAGCGCTTGGCCTCGCGCTGCAGTTCGCGAACATGGCTACCTAATCATTATGTGTCGGTGTTGGTTCTCGTAAGCGCTTCTGGCTTGAGTTCCTTCAGCATTCGGTGAGATGTGTTGTAAATGCTGTTGCTTTTTCCGGGCGTGAAGGACGTGGGAAAACAAACATCGCTGACATTACGCGATGAACCGTGTTCAACCACTGCCCCTGTGTGTTTATGAATCCGAGATCGGCACCAGGGTAGCATCCGAAAATCGCATATACGAAGTCTTCGTTGAGGGTTTTAAACTCAGTAACAGAACGTTTGTAGTCGTTAATTTGGGTGACGTGCGGCATGTCACATTGCAGTGTTTCGGTACTTTCCTAGAGTCCTGTTGAAAACGTACTCTAAGTGAATGTATTCTGCTTATGCACTTTGATTTTTTTTTAGCAGTCGTAGAAAACGCTGCGTTCGGATGACCTGAACGGTGATGCCGTGTAAACACTCAGAGGAGTTGCGAAGTGGCAACGGCTTACGGCCAAGTGTCACCCATGACATATGGACGTACTTAGTGTTTTTCGCTTTGCGTTTCTATATGGCAGCGGCAACTTCGAGCTCACATTTGAAGACATGGCAGGTCTAAGGAAGCCGAGTGGATCATGCATTGTGGCACAAGTAGAGTTTGCCCATTGCCCGCTGTTGTGCATCATAGCCGTCCACGAAGGCGTGCATTTTTGCTGCTGCAGAAAAATATCGCTGCTGCGAACTTTTCAATTCTCTCGAGGACTCTCTGAGAATAGATCAGCGCTCGGAGGCACGAGAAGTTGTTTAGGCATGTTGTACGTGAAATCTCGGTCTCGATCGTCGGCGCGCTTGCGATAAAAACTGGCCACTGTAACACAGGCTGCGTTGTCGGTAGGCCCTCTTAACACAAGGGCGGGTAAAGCTTAACGTACGGAAAAACGCGACCACGAGACAGTTAAAAATATAGTAGCAGCGACAGGCAAGAGTGCCGCAAGCGCCTATAGCTGCATTTATGTTCACGCAAATTGATATATATATATATATATATAGAAACAACTTAATGAGCAAACAGACAATCAAGCCTAGAAAAGCATAGGGGAAGTTGCTTGTGGTATTGTAATTGTGGAGAAAGTAGAAAGGAGTTAAAGTGGACGAAAAGACAAACCTGCCTTCGGTGGGAACCGAACCCACGATCTTCGGATGACGCTTCCGATGCTCTACCGTTGGGCTACAAAGGCGGTCGTCCCCCCATCCGCTTTATTGGGTATTTCTGTACGTATTATCCTGGGAGTGTTAGGCAGCGCCACTCGTAGCCATGGTGGCGTGTGTGGAACACACTTCCTTGCCAGGAGGTGTCACGTGGAACGTGACGCCTCCTGGCAAGCAAGGAACGTGAACACACACACACGCACAAATGTGTGTGTGTTCTTGTAACTTGTTAACCATATACGCATGCATTAATAACTGTAATTTCTGGCGTTTTACGCGCCAAAGCCGCGATTTGGTTATAATACACGCCGTATACGTGCTGGAGATCTCCGGAGATTTTGACCACCTGGGGTCGTTTTACGCGTACTGATAAGGCACAGTACAAGGGCCTCTAATGTTTTCACCTCTCTCGAAAATACGACCGCCGCAGCTGAGATCGAACCCGTGTGTTTCAGTTGAGCAGGCAAGCACTATAAGCACTAAACCATCGCGCACGCAGGTTTTAAAGCCTTCGCTTACTTCTACATTAGAAATGGAAATTACAATATTTGACCTAATCAAACCGTTCATTATATTGAGCTACGGCGTACGAGATAAGCCGTGCCCGGATATTAACCGCCAGAGCAATTTGCTCTAGTTTACGTGCGCCTACATCTAAGCATGTTTACATGCTTAGATGTAGGCTTTCCGCTGCCAATGTTACAGTGAAGTAACTAAATGACAAAAAACTGTAAATTCACTTATTAGTTTTCGGATTGACGCGATTTGTTTGGGCGCAATCGGAGATCTTTTTTTGTTCGGAACACAACCCGTTCGCTCACTGCAACGTTACGAGAAGGGGGCGTGGCTCGGGTAGTGCGCGCTGCGGATTTGGCGCGACTGAATGAGGCGCAAGTTTCCGGGATTGGGCACTCTGCTTTGTTTGAGTGGTGCTCTTTCATGACAGGCTGAGCCATGAGATGTGCGAGAACGGGAGGGCGAGAGCAACCAATGTGCAAACGTTGAACATCAAAAATTGACGAGATCCAAATGTTTTTCGTCTTGAAATGAATAACAATGTCTTATTAAAACGAAGAATTTGTTTTCGTGAGCTTAAACGCCTGAGGTGCAGAGGAAATGGGGCTATGCAAAAACGTGGTCGCGCCCCGCTTCTTACGAGGTCAGCATGACCACGGGTAATGACATGCAGTGAAAAGCGAACAGAACCGCCCGCGTTCGGAAACAGCGATCCCCGATCTCGCCCGAGGTTATGTCGGGAATTGTAGAGAGTCAATTTTTGGCGCAAGCTCACCTTTTAGACACTGGTACAATCGCACTTCATTTGAGATAATCGAATTTTCTTGCCGATACTGCTACTCAACGCATCGGACGCGCCGAAATGAGATAGGTGTGTTACGTAGACCGAGTTCATTAGGCACTTAGGTTCTCCGGTTCTCCGGATCGTAAGATCGTAAACGGAAAGCAAAAAACAGCGAATACATTACGACATAAGCAAGTACAGTTCGGCACATAAAACATCATGTGCTACCGGCAAAAGCAAATCCATTCATTGAAATGTCGTCATTTAATAGTTTTAATGGTGCACCAAAGTGCTGTAGAAAAGTGATAAGTTCTGTAGCTGCACTGTCTACTGGTTCCTCCTTTGACTCAAGTCGGACTGGCTTGTTCAAATGAGCTTATGCGCAAAAGCAACGTAGGTCTTATATGGTAAAACAGACACCACAAGCGCTCACTCTGTTGTGGTGTTGTTTTACTTGCTCAGTCCCACATTGTTTTTGCGCTCTACGTTTGTTTGAACACGCTATATACCAAATGTCTCATCTATAGCTCTCCTGTTCAGATTGGCCTATGCCAGCGCTATGTCTTTGTTCTTGCATGTACTGTCTCGCGTGCTGCGCAATGAGGGTTGTCGAGGTATTTCGCTCGATCACACCCATCAGCGTGAGCGCATATAGTACGATGAAAAAACTTTTGAGGGTCCCGTATATAAGAAAATGTTAAGTTTCTCAACATTTTGTGTCAAATATCCCATAACTGTGTTGGTCAATGACTGCGCTCCAATTTATTGCTGTCTTTTTTTTTTTCTTTAGCAATGCTCATTGACTGCCGAGGCCAGTGTGCACTATTCGTAAAATGTTTAACGCCTGCAACACCGTATGTTCAACAGATGAACCGCGCGCTAAGCTGTTAACGCAGACCATCCATCGGAAAACGTTCCTGGCCATTTGAGGCGTTTTGCTTTCTTTCCCTGTATAATAATAAGCTGATCCGGTTAGGATGAGAGGGTCGACTCTCCTATTCAATGCAAAGAAAAAGGCGACTCTGTTTAGCAAATGGCCTAATAATGAGATGCGGCGCCCACTCGTCGTTCCAGTTGTCCTAATGACTCCATTCTTTGTCTTCTTGCTTTCATTTTGTCCTTTCTATCCAAAAGCTCCGAGTAGGTCCGTCTGTAAACGCTTTCGGTCGTTCCCTCGCGCACAGACACGCAGAGAAAAATGGGGAAATGCGAACAGAATTGCATGTAAATGAGCGAAAACGTCCCGGCTTTTGGGCAAGCTCTTATCAACCGCGAATAGCTGCACCGGACAGTGCCTTTGTCCCCCGGTTGGTTCAAGTTAAAACGCGAGCGCCATCTCCTCCATTCCAGAAATAATGACCGTTCTCTCGCCGTGCACCCGCAAAGCCGTCAGCTCTGCCGACGAGGCAGTGGCCGAAATTACTCACGCATTACAAACGACATGCTGCAGGACCCGCCTGCGCACTCGCCGGCTAATGCTTGGCGTGTTCGCGAGCGTGATTCGCGAGGGATGGCTGACAACGCGCGGCTTTGCTCTCGTAGCGCTCGTTTAAAAGTGCCTGTTTACATTGGGTGTAAGGTGCTCACACATTTCTTTCTCTGCTGGGGAGCATAAACACGTCACGTTGCGGACACAGGACTAATAAGCGGAACCAGGCTGGCAGATTGCCGGAATAATGGCTCAGCCGGCTGCTCCGAGCGCAGCTCATGGCAAAACCAGCGTCATCTGGATGTGCGCATTCATTTCGTAATGTCCTGAAGAAAGAAAAATATAACTCGCGAAGAAGAAAAATTCGACACACCTTGGGCCGAATTCATAAAACTTCCCTTTCGTAAGTGTTTTATGTCTTTGGTTGGTCGCCTGCTCTAATATGTCCAGCAACGGCATTAGCTGAAACTTTTCTCTTGCGAACTTTTTTTTCGTAAGTAGCTTTTGCGAATACGAACCCGTAACTTCAGCGGGTTTTGATACCATCAGAACTATCGACGGCAGCATTCCGACTTTCGTTCAAAGTGCAAGGAGCTTGTGAACGGTCTTCAAAGTATTAAGCAGTCGTATTAATTCGCCTTTGCTCACAAAATCTTATGCGCATAAGGGATGCCACTGATCTCGTAATATCCCCAAAATTTCGAGAACTCTTGCAGGCGACTCAGTGCGTGTCAGTCATGCAGTCTTGGCAGACATAATTTATAATTGACTACTCATGCTACAACTGGAAACAAATGAAGAATAACTGAAAACATGTATACGCGGCCAAACTATAACTCAGATACGTATTCCTGCACGAACGCTGTACTGTGAGCGATGTGCTTAACCAGTTTTTGTGGGCCACTGCATGTGAGCGAAGCGTGCCCGGCGCAGTAAGGAGGAGGTGAAACCTGCGATGAAACGTATTCTGCGCAGATGTAGAAGTGAGGTTTTGGTGTAGGAATAGGATGATCTGAATAGTGGGCTCCCTGTGGGTTTAAAAGTTGATGATCACGTCGTAGCTGCAGAGGTGTCCTCGCCTCTTTTGGCATAAGTGCAGCTACGGCGATGAGCATACAATGTGGGACGGTTTGTTACCAGAAGAAAGTGTGTGTATGGAAGATGGTGTGGTTGGGAAGTTTGGGTGGGGTATCCGGTTGCGAGTCTCAGTCCTGATCGGGTGGTGGGGCGAAAACCGCCGATTCACGCAGCATGTTACCAAGCTGTAGTAAGTGTGCGTGTGTTTGTTTCGCTAAAAGATATCCTGGGGACGTGCGCGTGTCATTGTTCGATTTGTGCGGCTTCGCAAGTGTTTGACATGTGTTTGCGGAGAATCATTGCAGTAGTGTAGATTGGTCTTGCAGTTATGTGTACATGCGCAGCTGTCAAACATGGTGATATTGAATCGCTTGAGGTAATATTCAAAATGCTCTTCACCAGTGTTTTAATGTGTTAACTTCCGATTGGGTGGAAATCATTTTGCAATTTCGTAGACGCTATTTAATCAGTGAAATAATGGTGTGTTCGGCCCTGCTGTCTGCCAGTATACGTGGCAATGAGAAATCATATTTTTTTTATACTTCGGACCGAATGGTGCGGATTGAATATTCAGCCATCTCAGACCCGCAACTACTGCTCAAGTTGATAGGGTGTCCCTTAACGCATTTCCTAACAGGCTTTTATGACCTGGGATGTGGAATAATCGGAAGGGGATTCCTCGTGTTTGAAACTCATGCAGCACGTTTTTATGGCCATAATCCTGTGGTCACTAACGTTAAAGGGACTGTCTACCGTCCTTCATCGCTCTCCCGTTTTTTGGCTCAACACAAAGCGTACCTTTCGAAGTGTCCCAGCGTGCAGTGGTTTCTCCAGAATCTCAATAGAAATTATTAAAACACAATTTTTTTCATCCACGAAGTCGCTCCCTTCCTAGTGTAGGCATGCCAGCAACACTGGATACCGCGCATGATGCGTCGTCGTCTCCCTGGAAACCCTTTCGGGCGCGGGAGGCATCTCAACGCGAACCGGCTTCAAGGTCGGCATTCCAGAGGCGACGACGAGGAGGAGAGGCGAGGGAAAGTCGGCGCGCGCGGGTGCGTCTCGGACATGCAGCGCCGCATGCATGACAAGCGCAGTACTACGCGCCTCCGCAGGCAGACGAATTCGAAGACAGCGCCACATGCGCCACCCCGAAAGCAGCGAAAAAAAGAACGAATTGCTCTTGCACGCTATAACAAGGTGTCTCACAGGGTGAAGTATGCATGTAAGACATACATAATAGTTTTTCAGCAGAGTACGCATACCTGCGTGGGCTGTTTCTCGTACACTTGGAAAACGACGAACACGCTGTCGGGTGTCGCTAGCGGCGTTTTTTTCACCACTTTCAGAGCGAAATTAAAAACATAATTCCTTTTTTGTGGGGTGAAAGCGTGCTCGTTCCCATAAATGTGACGCACGATCTGCCCAATTTTACCACAATCTCAAAAAATTTTCTGAGCGCTAGACAGTCCCTTTAAGGCTTGCGAGTTTGCGGAGTAATTAAACACGTGTGTGTGTGTGTGTGCCAGAAAATAGTTATCTTTTATGTAAATCTATTTTTTTATTTATTTCTGAAAGTTTGTTGAGACATTACATGGAGGAGTTGGTCAATAGTGGCAAACAAGATTTATTCTATTTAAGTTGCCCTATGAGGGTGTCGACGAGCACCTCCGTTCCATTTTGTCGGTGATAATGGCGACTTCGGTGGCTAGGCCATTCCAGTGCCGTTCTGTGGCAAAAGAAAAAAAAACATTATCGGCTTGTGAGCCATATACTACACTATAGTGATTGATGAACAAATTGAACAAGTAAGTTCCACTTGTGTAGCAAAGTAAAAAGAGAAAAGCTAAAAATAAATGATAATCAACTGAGGAAATGGCATAGACCCGCAACCTGGTGGTGATAATTTTCCATGGTGCCTTCATGCATACTATTGGGCACAGGAATTTTTGCATTTTCGCGTCTTTCTTTTCTTCGTCCGCATACAATTTATTTTCAATTCTTTCCGTTCTCTCGGATACTGCAAAGCCATCAATCGGAAATTCATATTGGCTAAACTGGCCGTCTTTTATCGATCGTCCGTATTTCTTCCTGTCCCGTGAAGTACATTCAAGAAAACATTCCGTATCGGCAGCACATATTTGGTCACTTCTTGTTAACGCCACTGAAAAGTATGGCATAAACAATCCTATTTATATATTTTGTATACTGGCATACCTGCATTATTTTCCCGTCTTAGCACATCTATCCGTTGACAAGTGATACAGTGAAACGAAGTGACAATGCCACCTTTAGGAGTTCTACATCTTTTTAAACACAAAATCGTGCCAGGAGATTCTGTAATTACGCTAACAATTCTCAGAAATCGACACGACTGTAAAATGACATCTTTGGCGCAACCCTAGGGTACACTTGTTCCGCACTCTGGTTAAACAACCATGCTTATTGCGTGCCCCGCCACGGTGGTCTAGTGGATATGGTACTCGGCTACTGATCCGAGGGTCGCGGTATCGAATCCCGGCCGCGGCGGTTGCATTTCGATGGAGGCGAAATGTTGAGGCCCGTGTGCTGTGCGATGTCAGTGCACGTTAAAGAACCCCAGATTGTCGAAATTTCCGGAGACCTCCACTACGGCGTCTCTCATAATCAGAGCTGGTTTTGGGACGTTAAACCCCACAAATCAATCAACATTTCCGGTGACCGCACAATGTTGCCCGAGAACGGCAAGCTCTGGCGAAACCGTCTATACGTTCGTCACAGCGTGTTCTGGCACTATCACTGAGGTTCCAGAAGGCACTCAAATGTGCGCGTCGGGCATACAAACCCAGGCAGCACGCCAACACAGGACTTATGTAGGCGTGAAGTCGGCCAAAGTCGGCAGCGATATCGGGCCTAAGTCGGCAAATCGCGCTCGCGCTACTTTCACCCACATGTGCCCGATGACGGCCAGCCAGAATGGCGCCACTGTGGCGAAGCCACCATGGGTCGAACTTGGCCAGCCAGAGTGGGCGAAATTTGGCCAGCCAGAGTGGCCGAAATTTGGCCAGCCAGCGT
Organism: Hyalomma asiaticum; assembly: GCA_013339685.2. Taxonomy (NCBI): domain Eukaryota; kingdom Metazoa; phylum Arthropoda; class Arachnida; order Ixodida; family Ixodidae; genus Hyalomma; species Hyalomma asiaticum. Next base: position 134,733,913 of record CM023481.1, on the reverse strand, counting down.
GGGCGAAATTTGGCCAGCCAGAATGGGTCAAATTTGGCCAGCCAGAATGGGTCGGATTTGGCTGGGTAGCATTGGCCGATGTTGCGAGCATTCAGGCTTTTTTGGCGTGTTGTCGGCCCCGCCGACATCGGGAAACCCCTTGCGCGACCGTTCACAGCCACTATGGTGTTTGTAGTTTACCCCACGTGTGTCGCGCCGTTTGGATTGCGATAACTTTATTTTTTTGTTTTCACATTTTCGAAGGAACAACAGTAGTTTGTGTAAATGTGCCTCTCATGCATACGCGAAAGCTTTATTAACACAGTAATAAGTGGGGCTAAGTGGATCCTCTGTAGTTTCTATTAATGCGTTCTCACCAAAACAAATAACACAAGAGAGGTTTATAGGGAAAAGCACTATTTCATTTATTTTGTGAACTCTGCATTGATAATATGCTATTCTCGTGTTGCACCGTCGTAGTGGAAAAGCTTCGGCAAGGGTGGAACCTGCGGGAAAAGGCGTGAAAATTAGCACAGCTGTGGAGCACATCAGCACTATACTATAATTCCATGCAACTTATGTACGACTCATGAACAAACGCGGAAATACAAGAAATGTCAGAAACATTCATAATCGGGCACTACATTAGAAAATAACAAAACAAAGTCGTCCTTTTAAATATAATGAATCTATGTTCAATATCCAATCCCGAGATCTTGGTGTCGTGTCGCTTTAGATACCCAAGGGGGAAAAAAACGTGAGTAAAGGATCTGTTGCAAAGCAACTTTAAAAGCGGCACATTACTTGAAATAGGTGCGTTTTGCATTATAATAAATTTAATATTTTTGGCATACATCGGAAAGGAAAACATGTAGACGTGAGCTAACACGACACACCCCAGGGATGGGGTCGTTAGGCAATAAATGTTCTTAAATGATAGGTGTAAGGTGCATTATAAGCAGATATTAGATAAGGAACCTCTTTTCAAGGCTACTTTAAAAATGCCATCGCGTGCCGAACTGCCGCACATGTCCTGCACCAAGGAGCGCGTGTTCGGTATCACATTACCTTTAAAAATACGGGCAAGAAAAGAAAATGTTACGAGACGAGAACTGCAAGTCACCACACAAAGGGTGTTTGATACAAGCACAGGATTAACTACATGAAGTAAAACTGCTTTGGGACAATGTACGTAGGCTCTTTATTCGAAAATAAAGAGCCTACGCACCTCACGACACAAATAATATATATAAAGTGGAACCGGTGCTTCCACATGACAACAATATGTGGCACATCCTATTTTGAAAACTGGCCAGCAACTTACCGAATTTTGGCATCCGCTCTGCACTCTTCAGCTGTGAGTCCGCAATACAAATTCGGCGACGACACTGTAGTCTCACCAAAAGGCACAGGCTTGTGTTCATATACAACCGATGTCACAGTTGGGATGGGCATTGTCTTAGGAGGTACACTCGCCAAGGAATCGCGCAATCAACTTGAATGATCGATAAATGCGGTACATGATAAACGATAAACGCGTGGACAGACTGCGTGCAGCCCCTGAAACTCGTTCTTACACCTTGCACGTAGGTAGCGATGCAGCCGCGACGAGAGAGCGCGGAGAGAGTTCCTCGTGGTTTCCCCCTCGGAAGGCAGCGAACGCCAGCAAAAGCAGGTTCAGAACCACATTCTTTGCAAACTGCAGATGAGCACAATGGATGTTCACGGAGGGGGCCGTGACAAAGGTGGCCAGTTCGGGAGGGGACGCGCGCCCCCCTCCCCACACACTTTTTTTTTTATGTTTAGTTGCTGCTGGCTTAGCACGTGCTAGGTTGCTTCTCGGCAGAGCACGCTCGTTTTTCTTGCTTTCTTTTTTTTTTTTTGTAGCTGTCTCAAAACGTGGAAGACAGCATGTCTGTGGGGCAAACATTTTTGCACAATGGCGGGGACGCCCGCCGGGATTGCATTTGTTAAGTGCAGCTCAGTGCAGCCTGTGGCGTATGCTGGCACGCATGTGTTCTCTTGCCAGCTACTTGTAACACAGGATTTCGCAGAGACTGAACCACCCACTATAGCTAAAAACGAGAGCGAAATGCTGCACTGCACGCAACAAACGTAGCGAGGATGCACGGCGCCGCCATTCTGTTTGAATTCCTGCCATTTTCTTCAGCGCACGAAAGACATGCATGTTCTGCCTTTCCGCACGACAAGAAATACTGCGATGACTCTGTCTCTACGCGCCCTTCTTTTGCCCTTATTGGTTATAAATAAATGAGTTGTTAAATATCAGAATACGCACATGTGCGCTTATATCAACGCCATAGTCTCATACGAACGCCAGTGATAAATCCGACACACTGCACAGAGCATGCACTCAAGCTCGATATATTCTGCTCATTTAACCAGTACAACGTAACCGATGGCCGATGTGTAAACGAATTCGATATGTATGGAAAGAACGCAAAAACGGACGTTACACAAAAAAGCAAAAAAAGCATGAATTATACGCAATGGCGTGGACATATTAAGGAATTATTAGCCTATTGTATCTGCGTGGTAGTAGAGAGCATGGAGGTGCATTGTCTACCCGACCAGTAGACAATTATTTTCTTTTGCTGAGCTTATGCGAGCTGCGATACATGCGTTGCGCTGTACAGGAGCTGTTTTTGAAAGGATTGCACTAGTTTCGCGAACGCACTGATGAAATGTAGTGTTGGGCCACGTGGTCAACAACAGCTTGACTTAGGACGGCTGGTTTATGCTGTAACCCTGCTCAAACGTATGAAGAAACCAGGGAACAGAAGAGAGCTTTGATTTTCAACTGATCTTATTTTCAGTGCATGCTTGCTGTTTTTATATAACATAAGATACGCAGATCGCCTGCACAAGAACACTCTGTGATCAGATACACTCTAGTAGAACTCACCAGAAAAGCTCTCTCTATATCAATTATAGGTGTGTGCATTTGTTTGCCACCTTTGAGATGAAAAATGCTTGCCATATCACTGCTTGGTATTTTTCGTTTTTGCTTTTTTCGCAAATGTCGTGGTCTTGACAAGAGCACTTCATTTGAATTTGCAATACAAATGGATCTATGTATTTCATGGTCCTCTCATTATAGAGCTAGCACTAGATCAGTATTGTCTCCTCGCTGTCGCAATGTTAGCTCTGTATACCGTTCTTTTGCATAAGTTGCTAAATGTCAGTAGTATAACGCCGGTGGCGAGTTTATCTCCGCTTCAGCGCACCATGAAGTCGGCGCTAGACCTTTTTTTGTCCACGCGCTGTTACCTCCATATGCCTTTTCCTTCCATAGGTTGCTAAATGTCAATAGTATAGCGCCGCTTGCAACTGTTTATCTTTGTTTGAACATATGAGTGCTGGTTATGCCCATCGATGTATGCACGAACTAGTTCAATTTCTATGAACTTAAATTTTCTGACATGCGCGCTGTCAGATAATTTTCCACCATGCTTGTCGATCCTTCTGGCTAATGTTAACTGTTGCGCCAGCCTGTTTCGCTAAGTTCCCGCAAAACAGCCTATAGATGTATATATGAATAGTTTATTTGCATGTTTTTTGTGTGCCCTGCTTATTAAAAACAATGCGCGCGAACATAATGTCGTATATGCTGCTCAAAACGCACGTGCGCTATGTTCCGGCACTGAAACGCGTATACATGAATATATGAAGCTCAACATCTTATTCTTACGTCGAATCTCTCAAGTGAATTTCGGTCATCCTTGTGTCGATCGGATCTCTATTGTTATATACAGCAGGCTTCCAAAGAGGCCCGGCCGATATCAACCATGAAAGGCTGCGGCGTAGTCGACGTTGCCTCCAGGACAACAGAAATGACTCAATGTCTCCTGTGAAATAATCTTCCTGGGCAAATATCGCGCCAAAGTCGCCATTCCTCAGGTGATTCTGATGAGCGGCAAAATCGGCGCCACATTTGCCGGAGAAAGTTATCGGCTAGCCGACGGGGGCTTTAAGGTGGCATACTTGGCACAGTGTTGCCGATAAATGGCGTCGGCCAGCCCATATTGTCTGTAGAAAGGCAAAATCGGCGCCATAGTTGCCGTTGAAAGCCATCGCCTCAGCCGATGTCGGCAGTAACGCGGTATAAGCGGCCCCATGTTGCCGATTACAGTAGACGGCCTGCCGATATCGGCGGGGCAGCGGCTATAGTAGCCCGACGTTGCCAGTCATTGACGGCGGCGTGGCCGATACTGGCTCGCTGTCGGCAACATTAGGCCGTGGATGGGCCGAACTTTGCCGCCATAAAACCAATATCGGCCCTACGTCGCGTGCTGCCTGGGAAGTTTGTAGAACGGTCGACTCGATTCCCGAAGCCGCATGCAAGATAATCACGGCCTACGCTGCGCATCACAGAACAATGATAACGGTGCCCCCTGCAAACAAACGAAAATAAATGCACCCATCAATATTAATTGTTTAGGCATTATCGCACCCTATCCATAAAAAATAGTTATTTCGAGAAATAACTTCAGAGCGTCATTCAGGAATCTATATTCCTATTACTAATTACACGTATACATTCCAATGCTGTAACATAACAACGAGGGGAGTGGTCACGCCGAGGAGAGTACAGAATTCCATTTTTTCGGTTAGTAGATGCTGTTAAGTCGATATTAAAATGTAGTCGATATTTTTAGTCGATATTGTCGAATCTCAAATTGTCAGTCGAATCTAACTGCGAAAATAGCTACCACAATGTTGGTCACACCATCTCGCGGATACGTGCCACGTCGTGAGGAAACATCGCCCTAAACGTGCACGCGGTGCGTGGACCGTCGAACATGGTTCGAGCAGTCAGCGCAGCAACCTACGACCGGCGGGCTGATCGCTACTGACGCTGCTCCGCCGAAGCTCCATCTTCGCTCCAAAGACAGCTGGCAGTACGGGAGCAAGCGCTTACGGAGCACTGAATATCTGATAGAAGCCGCTGTGGAGCCTGACGATGAAAGACCAGATACCCGCAAGAACATGTCAGTGAAGAGGCAAGGGACTACCGATGAGAAAGAGGCTGCTGCTTCGAACGCCTCGGCTGCCAAGAGGCCGCGTGGGAGGCCATGCAAGAACCTCTCGGTGCAGTCGGAACCTCCGCATCTCCCGCTACCACGTCGGCTCCGAAGTTGCGAAACACCTCGGAACAACCGAAACCCGACAGCAAAGACGTGTCCACCAGCAAGACGGCTGCCCCTAAGTCACAGAGGATGAGCCGTAAAAATAAATCGAGGAGTTTCTTCTCTCGCAGTGTTCATTCTTCGGCTAACGAAGCTCTAAAGCATGGGCGTATCGAGAAGAACAGTAATCGGTGAAGAACTGGGCGGTCGTCGAGCACTGGTCACCGACGACGCATCCGCAAAGGCAGCGGCCTTGAAAGCGTGTCCACGGGGTCGGAGAGCAGCCGGAAAAGAAAGAAGCCTAGGAAGCTTCCCCGTAGCCGCAAACGCAGCAGCCATAAGAGCGTGTCCGCGGAATCGGAGAGCAGCCGGGCAAGAGGCGTAACAAGAGCCGGCACAAGCGCCGGTCTCGCAGCTCATGTGCCACGAGTACAGGCTCTACGCATCACGGGAATCGTTGCCGTGTCCACTGCCGTAAGCCCTCAAGTCGTGGAGGAAGGCGCTTGAAGGCGAAGAAGGCTTTAAGCGGCGCCTCATCCCGTCGACATGGCAAGAGATAGACGGTCGGCAAGTCCAATAAGAGCTCGAAGGAGATGCAGTGAGGAAGATTAAGCCGCGCTTCAAATTGTACCTCTTGATAGATCCGCGTGGTATATACAGAAACTGGAACAATCAGGTAACATCGGCATCGTGCGTCGTTTCTCTTCTTCTGCAGATTACATAATCAATAAATTTCAGTCAACATTATCAACTAGCTCCTCTTTGACGGTAACATAGCCACCGTCCAAGAGGTGCTATAGGGACATGTATAAGTACACGTTTAATAGAAATAGTACACTGCTTCACTGATCCACCATATTCAAGAAGAAGGCCTGAAACTTTCCCGCCATATATTATTCGAACAAACTTCCAAACATTCGGTCCGAAATATTAGGTTTCAAATGTACGGTTTACAAGGGAACAAAACTTAGAGAGCTGAATCCCTAATCCCCGCAATTTCACTAGCGAATAAATTGCATTCTGAAAGAGTTCAGCTGATCATGGCATCGTGGATCAACGCATAAGCTGTGAACAGCTCTTCTAACAAGGAAAATTCATTGATATTAAAATGGGACGTCTCACGGTTACAGTCGTCTCCCCGATCCGCACAGCAGCAGTGACTGCGAAAGGAAGAGAGATGCCTTCAGTTCATCTCGCCCTCTCTCTCGGTTGTTGGTGGTGTGGTCACCGACTGGGGGAAGCGGCTGTAACCGTGAGACGTCCCTTCGTTAGGTCGAAAGACGCCGCGCACTAGGCGTCGGAGAAGGTTGGTTTGCCGAAACTAGCGGAATCAAGTGATGCCGTCACCTAGTTTTTATTGCGAAAACATCACCCCTCTCGGGGAGGCCTGCGTCAAAGCGGTGAGGAAACGCCTCGCCCGTCTTGAACGAACCTGAAAAGGTGAGATGGGGTGAGGGGTGTGGTTGTCGCTCGAGCAGCCACTGTGGACTTTACGCGGTCGCAAAGTCCACAGTGGACGTGGTCCACAGCGCCTTGGTCATGTGCTCCGTTCCAGGCGCCTCGCATATATATCGTCGCAAACCCGGCGATGCCCTCGCCACATAGTGCTCACGCGAATGCATCTACGAGTGCCGGAAGGAAGGCGCTCGCTTGATGCCGCTGTGTTGGACCAAGTTTCTCGATGGTGCAAAGCGCACGCCGCTTAGCGCGGTCGCGCTCTGTGAAGGGCGTGCCAGAAGCCATCAAAACAACATGACTTATCTCGGAGCTCTGTTGGACCGTTATCTCTGCCGCTCGACCCTCACATGGTACCTTAAGCATCTGAATGCTTACTTAATAAACCCACGTTTACTGTAATACAGATTGCCCCTAAAGCTGCTAGTCTTAGTTCGTATATCATACCATGCATTGCTATCGCATTCATTGCTTCGCTCTTCTGGTGGGACTGTGACTAATTATTTATGATGGCTACAATATCCAGTGTTACGGTAGCACTCTCGCTTAGCGTAGTGCTGAGGTTTCCAGATGACCACATCGAATGATGGTGTGTGTCGAAGGCGAAACGGTGCCTGCTGTCGATCCCTTTTTGTGCTAAATGGCTCAAGTATTTCAGTAATGAAACAGCGCAAATAGCCGCGCTTCGCGTGCAAAGGTCATGTCTGTTCGGCCAGCCGCTTCAGATATCATTTCGATTGAGAGGCTTCCCAGCGAGCGTAAGGTTGAGCTAGGGTTAATGCAGCAAGCCAAGTGTTTGTGTGTATATAGTAGGCGTAGAGATGCGGACAGAAGCAGTGTCTTCTACGTTTTGTGTGGAAAGATGAATCTTCAGTGCGCGAAGTTGAATGAGAACACATCATTGTCTGTTTAACTCGCCGAAGAAAGACAGGTATAACGTACACCTGTGTCCCTCATAAATCTACTTCCTGCTTTACTACTACGTTGCATGTGTAGACAAGTAAGTCAGCGAGAATATTCCCGCCGTTTGATTAGAGCATCAGTAACTCTAAAGCTGACGCACGAAATGAACATAGCGAAATTTTGCGTCCATCCAAAACAATTAAGCGCTTGCATAAACAAAGTACGCGCCCAGGCCTCGAGAATCACCGCTTGATATTAAATGTACCACACACCTAAATTGATGGCCTGCTCAATGAGTCAAAATCAGTTATCGTGCTTGGAAGTGTTTGGAACAAATCACCATAATGTCCATCACTTCCTTGCCGGTTAACAACTTTCGAATCTACGTCGCCCTTCCCCGAGTGTCGTCTGCTTCTCTTGGAAAACGATGTTTAATTGGCTTTCCGCCACAGTGACACGCAGTTAGGCACACATGAATCTTTCTTTTTCGGCCTACTGCGTGACGGCACGGCGACGATCTGCTTGTCTCCCACGCGCCTACTTTTTCATTTTTTGCTAAGTTATGTTAAGTTATTGGTTTGGGCAAGTACACTCTGTCCTGCTGCTCTGCTGCAAAACTTGAAAAGGGAAAGGGAAAAACATGGATGAATTATGATGATGGGGAGAGGAAGAAGGGATGCGTATGTATACATTCACAACACACACGTGTCTTCTCTAAAGTCTGGCGTTTAGCCCGGTGTTCGGGAAATTAAGGACTGCCTTTCTCGGAGAAGAGGGCCGCGCCAAAACCATGTGCGTTATGAGTCGACAACTGGCTAGTTACTTATCGAATTTCCACTACATAATATAGCAGGTGGCTATCCATCACACGAGGTTACTCTTCAGCCAAGCACTGAGCATTTTCGGTGCAGCTGCCGACGCAACATGCCCGCCCTCTTAGTACCCCGATGAAACTGCGCAGTAGTGGAGATTCAGACAGTCGAAAAAAAAAGAAAGAACTGCAGCCGCGCAACCGCGAAGGGTACTCTTTCCGTATATATACACTCCGACTAACAAAAATTCATCTACCTGCACAAAAGCGGCGAGCTTCCGTCGACCTCGACTCGACGTGAACCGCTTGAACTAACTTCCGACGCATTCTATCGGCCGATTCGTATAGAATATATCGCCCATGCGGAAGCATTCTGCGCTATAAAACTTCCTATTCGTCTTGAATAATGGAGAAAAGCTGCCGCCGTAAATTGGATCCGCACGAACGGACAACGCAAAATCGAAAGAAACAAAATTTTTTATTCATCATTGCCTTCCGCATCTCGCTTTGCTGCCTTGGTCGCACCTTGTCTATGTGCTTCTTTGCGAGGATATACAAATAACCTACAGGAGCCTCGGGCACTTATGCCCCAGTCGGATATAGCAACCGTGCAGATTCTCCATCATAGCGGCAATGCTTTAGAGCCCCTTCGCTATCTTGCATGTGTTTAGGGAAGTAAAACTGGGTAGAAGTAGTTCTGCGTTCATATTGCGCTCAAAAGTTCATCTTTCCTCCTGCTAAGGCATACTTTATACGCGTAGGCGTGCGCATATAGAGAGGGAGGGTGGCAAGGCGGGCGTCCCCCAATCATCTGGATGTGTGTGTCAAATCTGCTCCATACCTTTACATTCCGAAGTAGTCTCAGTGCGAAGGGGTTCAGAGAACGAGGGCAATGAACCTTCGCCACCTTAATGGAGACTGCGCGCGCCTATGTTATAGAAAACTGGTTGCCCGCTTTCGTTCGCATCTGCCCCGCCATGGTGGCTGTGGTACTCGGCTGCTGATTAGAGGGTCGCGGGATCGAATCCCGGGCGCGGCGGTTGCATTTCGATGGAGGCGAAATGCTGAGGCATGTGTACTGTGCGATTTCAGTGCACGTGAAAGAACCCTAGGTGGTCGAAATTTGCGGAGTCCTCTAACACGGCGTCTCTCATAATCATGTCGTTGTATTGAGACGACGTCAAACACCAGAAATCAATCATTTGTTTATGAGAGAAAGAAACAGGCGATCCCTCATTGCCTTAACACACATGAAACTTTCTTTTTCGGCCTGGTGCGTGGCAGCATGGCGACGATTGAAGAACTATACAGCGGCTTTTCAAGGCACGGTAACACGGTGACTTGTTGCGCTCACAGGCCGACCCTGCATTGCCTGTGACCAGGCGTGCCCGTATATATGGCATGCATGCATAGCCAAAAAGAAAATTTTAAAAGCAGACAGTAACATGCGCAATATTCGTTAGACTGTCTGTACCAAATACGTGGGATTGGGCATGTCTACTCAATCGGCTAAGTGCTACAAGTACTGAGTACCTTCTACTTAAATTCAGAGAAATTCTTAGTTGAGATGCAGGACGAAAGGTACGAACGCATCACGAACGTGCAGATTAAAAACATCGCCATCATCTAATTGGATCGACGCTGTTTACTGCTTGCGACGTACAGGAAAACAGTTTGATTTGTGTATGTTTTCCGCAAGTACAGAGTGACGTGTGGCGAGTAAGAGGGGATAAAAGCCTCAGCTTGCCTGGCCCCGTCTCCCAACAGAACATATTTAACCTGCGCTCTCAATGCAGTTTGTGTCACAAAATAGTGCCCATTTCGTCAAAAAAATCGGCGTCTATCTAAAGGGAAAGCAGAAAAACCAACAAGAAAAGCGACGCGCGTGGAAGAGGCGCCGAAAATCACGCCGCAACTGACTGAACCTCGAACAAGGGAGAATTCGTAGAACGCGTCAGCGAGTCATCTTATCGCGGCGAGCGAGCGCGCGAATCGGACGGAGGGAAAGAGAGGAGGCGGATAGAGCCCTGCACGGGCCGGCTTTTTCCGGCCCGGGCCCGGCCCGGCCCGAAAACTCCGAGCTCCGGCCCGCCCGAGCCCGGCCCGGTGTTGTTAAATACGGCCCGTACCCGGCCCGGGCCCGAAAGGTTTAGGCCCGGCCCGACCCGGCCCGGCCCGGCCCAATTCACCAATTATTCTTTGAGCATAAACAAGGCACTGTCCAATCTTCTCCTATAGTGTAGATACCAGCCGCACTCAAGATAGTTTCCGGAGAGTGTTGTGAAAACATATGACAGTGTCACGATTTGCACTGGTACTGTGTTCACCTTCGGTTAATTACACCTGTAACACTTTAGCGAAAGAATTGCAGGGATTTATATGAGGAGGCATAGCTGGCTGTCTCATGTACGCAGTGCTAACGGTGCAATGTTCTTATTTCTTTTCAAAGAACGACTACATCATACAACGCCAACATAAAGTGGAAAAACGGCGGACGTTTATAATTGGCTTTACTATAATTGCTGGGACTATTGAGTAAATAGCGCAGAACTTATCCTGCAAACTTCGTCTATTACGCAATGCAACGAGAGGGAGAAAAAAATGCGCTCTAACTACTCCTGGGAGGATTCGCCAGACTGAGTAGCGTTACTAAACCTGTCGTTTCGACTCCTCGGTAGGCAACTGTCTCCAACGTACGCTACATTTTCATGCTACAAAGAAGGGAGTCGTCTCCCGCACCTTTGTTCGCCGAACCAACGCCACCGCAGTGCCATAGATCTGTCAAAGCAAGCCACACACGTTAGCGAGCGACATACCGTCCTCGCTATTCCCTTTAGATGCCTATCTCGTCGCCTTTGTTTGACCGTCCTCGGTCTTTGAAAGTGTTATACTTTAAATCAAGACCGGACTAAGGGCTTCCGAAATAACTGCTTATTAGAGCGCCCAAATGAACTAGCCGCTGGCTTCTTAAGCGCTCCACGTCGAACGCGGCGGGTCTGGTGTCCGGAGCGTGATCCCATGCAATGACTGCAATCGGGAGAGCTGGTTGCCGCCGAGGGCCACAGACCTCGGTGCGAACAGGGAAGCGAAGTCTGACTGTCTGTGGCTCGCAGTCGTGGTTGTAGTCTTGCAGCTGGCGGCTGTCACGGTGGAGGCGACGTGTGCCAGAAAGGAAAAAGCGGTGACTACGATGGGCAGGAAAAGGCGGAAAGTAGAGGAAAAGCAAACTTCTGAGAGGGGTAGCGCCCACGTGGAAGGACATTTCACGCGGATCTCGCATATTCTATTGCTTCACTATAGGCTTCATTTCACAAGGTGTCAACTGCTCCGTCAATAAAATAAGTTATGTGTTCCATCATATGAACGAACTTGGGCCCTTCTGCTTTTGTTTCAACATGTAGGGTGCCAAGCATCTCAAGTTCGGCACAGAATACTTAGTCTATGCCTCTGTATATAGCTTCCGCAAAACCTGTATTACCCACTATAATCAACTTATGTTAGCGCACGCACCGAGCTTGCAGCGCCACGATTTTGGATCATGGTACACTTAACACGCGACGGTGATACCGCAGCCGATAAAAGTAAACGAAAAAGTAGCGCACATGTCGCACACCAACTTAGCGATTCTGGCTAACAAATTCTATACTCGTGCCGGGGAAACCCTACTTGCTTACCACAAGCATTGAGGTCATTGACGCTTTGGTCCACGGAGCAGTGGGAACTCTACGAACGGGAATCGCTGGGTGCCCGTGCTACGCACGTCCTGAGGTTTCACAGCAGCGGAGCTGCCATGTTTTTTTTTTTTTCTAGAGGAGGGGTTCATGTCTCCCGTTTTGATGTGTGTTACTTAACCGCTAAAATCTAATAGCGGCAGAAGTTCGAAGGCAGATGGAAGCTTGAAGGGATGAAAATTCGTCCACACGGGGTGTCTCTGGAGTCCTTAGATATTTGTGCGGTAAAGGGTGCCAATACACACGCCTGTTCCAAAGTGCACTGCAGTAAATCATATTGATTATCACCTTCCTTAGGTGCTTGCTCACTTCTGTCTCGGGAGCGCGTCCACGTTTTTGAGCGCCCGAAAACACTTGTGCTCCGACGAATGACGAAACTTATGAATTACTGACGAAGTGTGACGAAGACAAAGGTGGCCGTGAGAATCAGCAAATACACACTCGATGGGATGAGAATCCGAGTTAAATGCTAGTTCTGACTCTCTAATTGCCAAATCAAAAATATTTGCAACTGCCTTGCTAGCACAAAAATCAGCAACATCTGCGTGGATCGGCGACCCTGTGACAAGAGTCACTTCTCTTCTTGCGCTTAACCTGCAGGAAAAACAGCTCCTCAAGTCTTAATGACTTACGAGTCGCGTTGACCACTCTACAAAGTCACGAAGGCGGAAGCAGGCGAGGCGGGCATGGGAGCGTAGCTGCATGCTCGAAATGTTTCCCATGATACCCATGAGTGCATCTTATATGCACTAATCTGGGCAGTGTACCGTTGCTTCGCACTTCTCGCAGTGCTGCCTTTCAGTGCACGCTAATGCACTTCAGGTCGTCTAAATTGCCCGGAGACTTCCACTACGGCGTCTCACAAGCCTGACTAGGTTCGGGACGTTAAATCCCAAGAAACAACAAAACCAAAAAGCATACACGCGCCATTACCGACACGTATGAGAACCGGGCCTGATTCGGGCCTGACCCAGGCCCGGGCCCGGCCCGGGCCCGAAGCTCATGGGCCCGAGCCCGGCCCGGGCCCGATTTAGCAATTACTTACCCGGCCCGACCCGGCCCGCGGGCCGGGCCGGTCCCGGGCTTTCGGGCCGGCCCGGGCCCGTGCAGTGCTCTAGCGGAGAGTGTGTACCGAGGCTCTTCGCGCCTTGAGAGGCAGAAAGAGGCGCCGTCCAAGCGGCGAAGGATCTAGAAAGGGCAAGAAGTTTCCTCAACTCTGCGCGTGCTTGGATCACGCGGCCCATACCGAAACTTCGAGAACGGCTTCCCAAGTCGACCACCGGCCGTGAGTAGCAATCGTTGTCCTATATGTGACTCAGCGAGGAGAAGAAAGAAGACGCTGCTCCGCGAGCCAGCCGACGAGCCCTGCCTGCAAGCGCCAAGTTGAGAAAGCACGTCGAGTGACTGGTGAATAGGACTCTTCTGTGTTTTATTGTTTGTTGCAGTGCATGAGCTTATACGTTTGTTGTTGGTTTCGTGTAATTTCGTAACGCATTTGTATTTGTATTGTGAAGAGCCCAGTTTGAGCACGTATTGTGTAACTGTCTGTTTGATGAGAATATATTTGTTTTGTTTGATCACCCTTGGCTCGGACTCGGTCTTTGAACCACTGCTGGCGTTTCGCTAGTGCGAATAGGGGTACCAAAACTTAATTGTCCAAGCTTTCATGGGATCATTTCCGGGAGACTGTTACGTCGGTCCTTGGGATCTTTTCCGGCGATTGCGTCCCGTGCCTCACAGCTCGGGAGCGGTAACAGTTCGCCTCATTGAGAACGGGCTCTAGTGCCTCCCTAGAACATTTTTCAAAGAGCTACGACGAGTCCTATGCACAGTATCCATACAAGCAGAGGAGCAACTTTCAAATTTTTCACGCGGAGAGACGGGGGGCGAGGGGGGATTGACAATGACAAATCATTGTTGTGATAAAAATTTGAAGTTTATTTACGCAAGGTTCATTCAGGCAGCGTGCGATACACGCGGAGAATAACTTCAGCTGGTAATTGGGGTGGTAAATTTTTTCGGCCGGTGAAGAGGAGGGGGTGGTAAATCGAGCTTCGCAAGTGAGCGTCGCGAACCAACGTGTGTGCAACGTGCTTTTGGACGAGCGCCGGTGGCTTTCGTAGTGATCTTTCCGCTGCGCAAAAATGCGTGAGAGTTTTTTGCGTGAAAATACGCTTAGAACTGCAATTACCGTGGCGTTGCTGCTGCCTGCTCTTACGAAATACTTCCGTGTTTGGCGTTTATCGTGCAGCTTTCGGACAACGTGCACAGGATGTAGTGTCAGCCACGTGGCTTTTAGCGAGCCACGGTCTGGAAACAACGTCTTTTCTTCAATACCCTGTTGATGAGGAACTATATATTCGCGAAGGATGACCATATCCCGGAAAAGTCTCGTCATCAGTGTCAACTTTCCCTCCTGTGTTGGGTGTTATAGAGTGTATAAAATAAACTAGAAGGTATACAGTTCAGCCCGAAAGACGATGGCGATAGCAATGTGGTATACCTATAAAAAGGTTCATGGTTTTATCGATGCTGTATGGTGCAGTGAACTATCGCGGAATAATCATTTACCAAGCGTAGCGTCTTTGCGCACAACCACGCACGCACCTCACTCGATCACCCCGAACACTGGCTTTCACAACTCTAGAATGACTAACAGCAAGAACAGAATTGAGCAAACGTGTTGCGCTTCGCAGCAGAGAGCTTTAGCAGCGACAGCTTGGCCCGTCGCGATGGTCTAGTGCATATGGCACCCGGCTGCTGATGCAAGGTCGCGGCATCGAATCGGGGACGTGGCTGCTGCATTTCGATGGGGGTGAAATGTTGGAGCTCGTACACTGTACGATTTCACTGCACGTTAAAGAGAAACTTCCGGAGCCCTCCACTATACGTCGTCTCTGATAGCCACATCGTGGTTTTGGGACGTAAGACCCCAGAAGTCAATCAGTGACAGCTCACCGTACGGTAATACCGTAGCGTCGTGGTTGACACGTAACAATATTACTTTGCAAAACCTTTATAACCCACTTTCATCGTCTCAGCATGTTAGCGCGCTCATCGAGGAACTCGCATATGTCTTGCCGACTAAAATAGTGTGTCGCCCATGACGCGGTGCCGTATTTCCGTACTTATTGTACTGTAAAGCCAGCACTGCTGAAATTCTAGTCACGCAAGGCGACCACACCCTTCCGCTAGTTCAACCTTCGGAACAGCAGTATGCACGTCGTTCTTTACAAACTCCCTATAGACCTATTCCACCGGGCCTACGTCACGAATATGCGGTGGCGCTGTCGTCGGGAGTTTTGGTTTCGCATGGTAGGCATCCGCCGGCGCGCCTACCGTAGCAGCCGCTGCGTTTTCGCTGGTGCGGGCGCTGCTCATCGCCGTGAAATGAATAAAAAAGTGTTCACCAATGACCTGCGCCGTGGGTTGGTTGCTCAGCAACGCACAAGACTCGTGCGATAGGTTTTTATCGTTTTCCTGCTTATGTTTGTCTTAAGGAAAAGGACGAACCTGTAATCCCGGATGTTTGGCGCATCGGTTATGCGCCAAACATTTTCGTCACGACTAAGCATATGTCTAATTATTTAGCGTTAGTGCGGCTTGTTTCATTTGAGAGAAATAGCATTCTCACAACTTTGTCAAGTGTAATGCTCGACACCAAATTTCTTGGCATAAACAAAGTGCGGACACAGAGCGATGACGCTTACCGCAAAGCGCGCACGACGTTAGCTTAGCTCGATGTGTAGAAGTAATCGCGGTCGCCGTGTATTATTGAAGTGGGGAAGCTATACATACGTCATACGAATTTCATTCACTCAAATGAAACAAATATATAAGAGCGTAATTCACGTAGCCGTGAGCGAAAGGCCGATTACAGCGACGCTTTTGCAAATTGCTTGCGGCTGCGATAGCATACACATGAGAAGTGCCTTTGGCAATGCTGTAGTGGTTATGATGCGCCTTAAATTTTTTTTTCGATTGTCAGGCTGCTCGAATGAACTACACGCTTGAAATTCGCCGCGTCGTTACAGGACTTCACGCCTTCACGATCGGAACTGAGCGTATGCGCAGAGCCGCAAGCCGCGGTTATGCGCCTTGCTCGCAGTTATTTGAGAGCCTCGTCCATGGCACGTTATTGCTTGTTTTGTGTGTGTGCGTTATCGCAGCCGTATGTACATAAGTGATAGCGCCACCAATATCGCATGCTTGAGTACCTATTCCGTTACATTTGTTTCTGCGCAAGGATTTCGTGTAGGGATTAGAGGCTTTAGGTCCGAAACAGTATTTTAGCTGAGGCATCTTCAAGTCGCATTTAAACAAGTCTCGCTGGTTGCAGGTGGTTCATCCTTGCCCTAGTTACCGAATTAAAGCATACGCATGAAGCGATGCCGACATGATAGCTCGCGATTATGTGGCAAGGTGCTTGTCCTTTCAATCAGTTTCTCACATCTTGTCATAGCAGGGCGTCGGCACATTCTTTTCTACATTCATTGCATGCTCCCTACAGAGCTAACGCAACCTCATCTCACGCGGCTGTCCCTCGCAAACTGTTGTAAACACACCGTCGGCACTCCGACGCCCCGTGCTCGGAGGCAGCTTTCGCACACACTTCGCCGGCGGCGGTGGCGCGACCGTGCAGGGCCGCGGCAAGCGGTGGGCGGGGCCTCCGCGCCGCGACGTCGACACAAGCCCTGGTTATATCGCCGGTGCCTACCACTGTTTACCAACATGGAATAGGTCTATACAAGCTTCGCTTTGTAAAACAAAAAGGACGGAAGCCTTGAAAATTAACAATGAATATCTCACATTACGCGCTACGTTAAGATTTCTGAAAAGCTTGGCATACCATACATACGGACGATATACAACTTCCCTATATAAACAGCAGCCCCCAAGAAGGTAATTGAAAGGCTAATTATTAAGTTTTTTATTAACGCGATAGCGTTAGAGAGCTCGTTCTGCAGAAATACCGCCGTTGGTGTCGGCGTCTCCACCCGTCTCTTGTGAGCGAAAAATCGGTCGTGAGCAAAAAATAACAGCTCCAAAATTGGACAACTATGTCCATCCAGCGGAAGACATATCAAACAATGTCTCGACTACCATGCCCTCCGAGACGGCGAGCGCGCCCGCCATCTCGGAGGCCATGCGACTACAGCAGAGCCTATATGCGGTCTCGTCTGATGCTCTGCATCCACTTTTTTAGCATTTCATTCTCACGACACCATTACAGAAGTGAAGTACTGCAGTTGCCATTTCACCGACCATAAGGCGATGCTTGTTGCGGTTGGGCGGAAGAGGTCTCCAGAAGAACAAATCGAACAGCTGCCAGATAGTTAACGCACGAAGGACGACAGAATGTGACCATTTACGAATAAAAGTGTCACGCTTGCGCGCAGTTCATACTACAGAACCATGTAACTACATCACTGTACAAAATTTTCATGAAGTTGATATAAAAGTGTTGTTAAATAGATCGAAAACCTCTACCATTACTATAGATACGTTGCGCGCGCGCGTGTGTGTGTGTCTGTGCGTGTGTGTGTATGTAACAACACACATTAATAAGTATGCACTGAGTGGTTGAAGTGCAGACTAGGGGCCGGATTTCGCTATCGCGTTCAACTCTTAAAGGCGAAGCTTAAGCGTCCCCCAATTTTCTTAATAAGTACTTTCATCACTGTAACTTTGGCACCGTTAATACGCCTCGATGTAGAATTCGTCTGCGAAGGCGACAGGAGCCTTCCTGGCATTTCATGCTTTATAAATATACGTAATGTCTAAAAATGGCCCGTATATATGGGCACGAACTACGCAAAAGGAATTTACGGCCACAACAAGGTCGCTGGCCCACCCATTTTTTATCGTGCAGATGTCATACAAACTTTGCTACCTGATTTCTTTCGTTTTTGTGCGTCTACACAGCTTCGCTTCCTTTTTTCTTTCATCCTTCGTGCTCACTTCACCATCTCAACTTTTCTATCTTTTCTCTTGTACACTTACGTATTCAATTGCCAAATTTATCGACCTTTTCCTGCATCCAGTGTGCATGCTTTTTAGACACAGATATGTATAAACTAACAAATCAATAAATAAATATTTTATTTCCTCTTTAACATTGCATAAACGTTGGTAAAAGAAAAAAGGCAGCGTGACAGAAGCTTCTATTCCGTTCGTAATTTTTTTTATTTAGCCAGCAGGTAGCAGATTATGTGCAAGACGGAAGCAAATGCAACATTATTACCTTAACACATTGTACAAAAAGAAAGAGCAGCGTTGTCGACTAACATGCAGCAATAACAGAAAAATTAACAGTTGAAAAAATTTGAGGTTCAGTTACTAGGTTATATATGCTGAACACAAACACATCAACGCCTATCACACAGAGAATTCCGGTGTGTTAATCAGTGATAATCGAGGGAACCAGAAATCAAATCCAAATTTTAAATACTCAACAGATTTCAGGTTTTTGGCTGTGTGTAAACCTTATGCAATCTGGATTTATTAATAGGTAATAAATACATGTAACAATTCAGTGACGGAATATTTAGAATACAACATCGAACAATGAAAAAGCGATATTTATTTTGTTTTCCATTAACAATGACTTGAAACAACTCTGTTAGGGTACTGAATCGGTCAGCTCTGGACGAGTTAGCAATGCCGATATTTGGTAAATCATGCGTTGTCAGTCATAGAGTGTGGGTCTAGCAATAAAGAAAAAAAGAGTGTGGGTCTAGTGGCTATGGTACTCGGCTGCTGATCCGAAGCTCGCGGGATCGAATCCTGGCGGCGGCGGCTGCATTTCGATGGTGGCTAAATGTTGAGGCCCGTGTGCTGTGCGATGTCAGTGGACGTTAAAGGAAACAACCCCAGGTGGTCTAAATTTCCGGAGCCCTCCACTACGGCGTCTCTTAATCAGAGCTAGTCATAGATTGTGTCCTTTTTTTGCATGGTTCGAATACCTTTTCTGCGTACACGAAACGGCATTTTTTATTGTGGTGCGTGCGCGCGAAACAGTAACATTTATGCATTTTAAGAATTTAAATAATAAATCAGAGATGCCTCGCCTAAATATAATTTTATAAACAGAGGTCCTGTATTCAATTGCAGCGGCTTCCGTGATAATATTTGAAAAAATCTCGGCACCCTTTTTTATAACAGAGTGAGCTTTTTTTAATTATGGGTATATGTAATGCCCTATACTAATATGCAATACGAAAGCCTAGAGGGAAAATAATGGATAATATAGAATGCTTTTTAGCCATACGCGTACCATATCACGAATTTTAAAGGGCCAACCTGTGTTTCGCTAAGATGAACCGTAAGGTTCATCCCAGTATTCCATGACAGATCCTCTTGATACCACACACCTAGAATATTGTGTGCTTGCACCTGTTGCAGTCCAAACCCAGAAAAGTTCAATGTAATCTAATAACTACGCGGTTTATTAATTAGCGCGTGTTAATACAGTATACTTAGTCTTGCTGATCGTTTAACTGTAGCTTATTTATGTGCAACCATTTTCATATTGGTTCTAAATATGTTTTAACTGAACTTCGCAAGACGGTCATTCGTTTCCGCAAAACAAACAACATATTCATCACAGTACATTATTAACCTTTGCGAAGACTGAATGAAGACAAGACCAAACAATAGCGGGCCCTGTATGGACCCCTGGGGGACACCATCAACAATTCTGATTTGCCATGACATTGCAATGTTGAAAGAAACATTTTCTAGGCAGCTTTGCAATAACTTTACTCCAATGCTGCGCATACCATAACCACGTAGCTCATCTAAAAGCAAGCCATCATTCATGGCATTATGGCTTGCATTCATAGAAAGCATTCATGGAATGCTTTCCTTAGGTATATGAATAGACGTATATTGCACAGTTTTTGTTCTAAACTATCTATAATTTCATGTATAGCGTTCAGCAATACTCGCTCATAATATCTTCCTTACCGAAATCCGCACTGTGCATCACACAAAGTATTTTATTTTGTTATGATGCATTCAATACGGACATTAATGACTGTTTGAAAATTTTAGATAGTAAGGTAGCACTGATATTGGTCGATAATTATTGGCGCTGTGATCTGCTCGTCCTACGCGAATTGGGCATACCGGAGCTATTTTAAGCGAATCAGGGAATAAATCGCTTTCATACAATTACTTAAGTGTGAGCTACTGGAATAGAAATCATGTCTGCGACGTGTTTGACTGGAATTGATAGTACATCGTCAATACCAGACGCGCAATCATTTTTCAGCTTCTCAATTATTTTTCTACTTCGTACACAGTTATAACGATGTGAAAAAAAAGCAGTGAGTTTAGAAGACTTCCGCTTTTCAGCTTAAAGGAGTACTGACACGATTTTTCGGTGGCTCAAAATGTACATTTCTCGTTTTCTAGCCATGTATTGTTAACGCCTTCCGCACAAGGCAGCCAGGAAACACGTACAAAATATTTTAGTTTGGTTTTAAAGTTTTCGTCCCCAGCACTGCAAGCCAGCCCCAGCGCAATGGACACTACAATGACGTATGAGCACAGTCTATTAAAAATCGCCGAAATCGCCGTCAGAGTTACTGGACGACCGTGAAATTGTCGTTGTTTGCGTGCCCTACGTGTAACTGACCACAGACGACAGAGTTGCAGCGACGCCATCATGAATTGCTGTCCCTACGTGACTCAGACGTGCGTCCGTCTAGGTTGACACGTCACTAGGAAACCGCCCCCTCGAAATCGAAACCGAAAATGGGCTTTTAAGGAAGCCTTATTAAAATATATTCATTGCCTTGCGAGGCCCCATGATACTCTTGTTGGGGTTCTCCACGCCAGTGCTTTCATTTACAGCAATAATACGAGAATGTGAAAACTTTGTGTCAGTACTCCTTTAATAGCGTTTGATAGCGTAGGGGTTGATATATGTGCACTTCAGCCGTGCAGATCTTTCCTACCATATTCGGAATTTTTTCTTCAATGCTGATTTTGCTCTGCGCTTCTCTCACTCTAAGCAAAGCCAATTCCCATCATATTCCTTGCGCTGTCTCAGTTGTAGTTTTTTTACGTGGCAGCGCAATGCCACTCGGTCATTGATATTCGAGAGTTAGTCCGCTGCTTCACCCCACTTAGCGACGAGGACGTATACGAAAGCCACGTTTTGGCCTCCGTGATTCCGCGAGCAGCTTCTGAATGTGCGCGCTGAAATGGTGCCTCTTTACCGCCCCATAGCTTCATTCGCCGAATGAAATGGGTTGAGTGAAGCGAAGTGCCTGTGTAAGCGATTGTGCAAAGCTGTTATATAGGGGCTTTATTTTCCTCGTTCCATTGGGTTCGGCCTCTGCGATCAGCGCGCTGCTTTCCTAGAGTTTCTTACTATTTACACTAGAGGGCAATCTGGCGCTAGTGCCTATGGCAACTCGTTCAGCGGCGCTTCAACCACAATGGGAATATGGGAAGTACAGGCTTCGGATCTGCTTCGGATGGATTTCGTTCTTGAGACTCGCCACAATTGTTTTCTGAGCTTTAAACACAATGAAAAGAAAATATTTCCTATTAATACTTACTTTGGGTCTCCCGCATGTAACAACTGATACACGAAATTTGCATAACATTGAAGCTGAAGGAAAGCAAAGAAATTTTGCCACCAGGGTATGCATGGTTCGACGATTGTGCTCTAGATGTGGCGCCACGAAGAAATGAGTTTTGCTTTTTGCATCACTGTAAAAAAACATGTGTGTTTGCCTTTGAAAAGTACGCAGCATGATTTGTTAAATAAAAATTTGTTATATAGGGTGAGAAGTGCTGACCTTTTAACAGAAACACTAAACGTATAATCTGCTTCGGCGTCAGTCCGTCCGAGCCGGGAACCGCGAGCGTCCCTCGCAGACGCGACTGAAGACTGCACGCATTTGGTTTTTTATCTCATGGTTTCTGCTTACTGACTGAAGCGCGCGCGCCGCTTGTCGTGATTTGCGCGTATCCGCTATGCTGCAGCCTGCTGCAGCTTGGATGCAGCAGCCATTCATATCGCAGGTAAGTGTGTATTTACAATTGTTGTTTTATGGGGTTTAACGTCCCAAACCCAGCTCTGATTATGAGAGACGCCGTAGTGGAGGTCTCCGGAAATTTCGACCACCTGGGGCTCTTTAACCTGCACTGACATCGCACAGCACACGGGCCTCAACATTTCGCCTCCATCGAAATGCAGCCGCCGCAGCCGGGATTCAATACCGCGACCTTCGGATCAACAGCCGAGTACCATAGCCACTACACCACCGTGGCGGGCCGTGTGTTTACAATTGAAATGAACTTCTTTTCACGATCGGGTGGATGGAATTTGTCGACGCAAGCGTCTCTATGCTCGGACCTCCCTTTTCAATACACCACCGCACCACGGCAAGTACATGAATTCGGCTTGATGGCCCACGTTAGGAAGCTCGCTTTTCGCGTAGGTTTTCTATCGCGAGTGCACCAGATCACTAACGAGAAAATACTGAGTGGCGAGCACAATGAAACAGGCTGGCGGAATCACGTCTTGTGGCAGTAGGACGCTGGTTTTTCGCTACTGAGCCAGTGAGCGCTATAGTTATCGCTGTAGTCGAGGCTGGTTATCTTTCTAGCTTTTGTTTCTCCCGAGTGCGTTGCACGCCTCGAACAACCTTGCGTCAGGGTACGCAAGAAACAAAACCAAACTGCAGAAGCAAATGGCTGGAGCACAGTTCGCAAGCCAACGCGAACCAACCCGAATCCTGTACTTCCCATCATTCCCATGGTGGTTGAACGATCGCAGCGCCAAATGGCCCTCAAGTTTATAGTATGATACTCTATGCCTTGTATGAACACTCTGAACAATGGTTATACAGGCATACAGGCGCCGATCACAGAGGTCGTCGTCTAGGCAGCGCATGAGTTGCTTTGCGCTCTGTACGAGCAAGGTTTCCTCTCGAAGCACACCACTGTCCATTGATTCGACTTTGCCACACGTCTTATAGGAACAGACGCTTGCTCAATGGATTCGTTTCCTCCAGGAACTCAACATTGGACAGTCAGATATAAAAGGGGCAAGCAGAACGAAAATTCAAACGGTCTAAGAAGATGGTTTGGTTTGGCTGCCACGCGGTAGTTTCCTTTCCTGGTCGATATCCGCTTTTTTGCCCTTTCTCTTTTTTTTTAAGTGCAGAGCACTTTAGGGACAGGTCTGTCAGCTTCTCCTGCGATCTCATCTTCTCATTATCAGAAAACAGCAGATAAAACAAGGCCAAAACACGATATGAAATGGTCAAAACCGGTTAAAATTGATCCAGATTAAAGGATCAACTAAGCATACCGTTTTTATGGCTCTTCTAGAACTGCGGCATGTTGGGATGCCGCAGCGGAAGTGCAAGCGTCAAAAGTAAAGTGGTTATTATTTTATTTTAACGAAGAAATCGCCCTCTGCAGAGTTCTGCTTGAGCAGTGGCGAATCACTTTTGTTACAGGAAATGACGTTTGATCACGTAGCAGGGACGAACGTGGCTTTGCATTGTGACTGCTTTGGTACGTCAAATACCATTTCACATTAATTGACCCCTGCTAAGCATTTCTGCCGAGCACAAAAAAAATATAAAATCTCATGTTCGGGGATGGCCGTGGGCCATAAATGCACGCGCGCACGCGTTAGTCGCGGTGGTTTAAAAAGCATAGCCTCGAATAGGTGAAACATTAGATGAGGGATAGAACAGATGGTGCTGCAGTGAAGCTCCAGCGAAGCTGCTTAAGCTAACCGCAAAACCACTATGGTGCCACTTTTAGCAGCGAAGCTGATTAATCCAGCCGTAATTTGTCAGGCATCACGCGATACGACGTGACATTTCGTTGAGTGATTTTGGCGGAAACTTGTCAATTGACATTTCGTTACGTGATATTGGAGGAGCATGTCACGTAATTGCGTTGCGTGATTCTGGCGGGAATATGTCACGTGCCACTGCGTTACATGATTTTGCCAGAAACATGTCACGTGACATTGGGTTACATGATTTTGGCGGGAACATGTTATATGACATCTTACTGATGTAGGCGGACGCATGTCATATTGCGTTATGCGATTTTGGGTAATTACGTGACTTGTTCCCACAACGCAATGACACGTTCCCGCCATAATCGTTCCCGCCATAATCGCTCAACGCAATGTCACGCGACATGTTCCCGCCAAAATAACAGATGACTATCAATTCATCTGTTTCAGTAAGCTATCACAGCTTAGCTGTGATCTGGCCTTGCGCGACCTAGCAGAGGCTGCTTGTTTTTCTCGCTCTCTCTCTCTCTTGTGGCCGGCTGTAAAGGGTTGCCAAAACCGGTAGAGAGCAGCAGCAGCAGCAGCAGCATGCGCTATGTAGCCATGATGTAACAGTGTTTCGGTGCAGTTGAAAGTGTTAGAGGCTCGTGAGTAACACAGAAGCATTCCTCACACAGAAAAGTAAACTGTTTTAAGTCTCGTATTTTAAAAACAACGGCCTTTCCTCAATGACGCGCATGGTTTGTTGTCACTGTTGTAAATGCGACGACAGATCCGTCAAAAAGAGCTGTGGCAAGGTAATTTGCGCAGCCACCTTAAGAAGAAACTTCCGGTATCTCTGTATAAAGTGTGTGCGCTGAATGGATCCCGCCACATACGCCAGCGGGAGAGCTAAATGCCGTTTGCTCGTATTTTGAACATTGAGGGGTAACAATTTCAACTTTCGTGCACCAATTCTTACCTTTTCGCGTTCATGTCAGTATTCAGTAATACACACACTCGATTGCACCAGGGGGCAGTCTAGACAGTGTCATGGGCCCACTTTAATGTGACGGTTCTAACAAAACCGATGCAACCACTTCTAACAAAAAAACAAGAAAAAAAAACGAGCCCGTGACCAATTGCCTTCTGTCGTTATTTCCCTACCAGTAGTACGTTGAGGAAACGTTTCAAGAATGACACTCGACCGCGTGAATGAAAACGATTGATTTTTTAAAAGGCCACCGTAAGTATGCGAATTATTGGCACGCGCAATTATGGCCGCGTTCTTCTCGCGTGCATGTGACCACCTATATCTGGCGACATCCTTCTGTGGCAGCGCCCCGCCGCGCTGGTTTAGTGGTTATGGCACTCGGCTGCTGATCCGAAGGTCGCGACATCGAATCCCGGCCGCGGCGGCTGCATTTCGATGTAGGCGAAATATTGAGGCCCGTGCGCTGTGCGATGTCAGTACAAGTTGAAGAACCCCAGGTGGCAGAAATTTCCGGAGCTCTCCTCTACGGCGTCTCTCAATCAGAGCTGGTTTGGGGACGTTAAACCCCACAAATCAATAATTGCTGTGGCGGCACAGCCAAGGGTACATAGGTGGAGCTTCTGCATATGTGTTAAGACGCCAAGTAGTCCGTTCTCAGGAAATTTTGATTTCGGTTCCTCAAGCGCATCCAGCATGCGTTTCTGAGGGGCAAGTTTCAGTATAAATATCACCCATCACCCCCGCCCCCCCCCCTCCCAACTTTCACCAATTTCACCTAATTTCACCAGTGGGGTAGCGTTGGAACATTGATCTCTAACTGTAATCCAAAGCAACCCCGATGTAATATACCGTGATCTGCCAACCACTCAAATGTGCATGCGGACATACACCACTGTTTCCAATCATTTTGTAGGTTATCTTGTGCTGCGGGGGAGCATAGGAAGGCTAAGGAGTCAGTGCTGTTGAACCAAATTGTTTTATTTCGGAAAACCTTTGGTGTATCTAGAACTGCACAACTACAAGTCCCATAAGTCAAGGCAACAAGCCACTTCTTCAATTACGTTGCATATACAGAGTCTCTATTGCAGTGTCTTTGATCTGAGGGACACAATGACTCAAATAACTTTCACGAGGCCCTTACATCAGTTTGACAGAGAATGCGGTGGCATCGGCGGTTTGCAGAATGCTTGCCATGGCCGAACGGATGCGCGCGTTCGACATGGGAATTCCAAACGGGAGACGCGCACTGTTTAACTAACCGCGGCCAACAACGAAGCTTTTAAGTTGAAAAAAAGCTTATGTCAATGTCATAATAGCTAACAACGCGCCTGGTCTCACAGTTGAAAGTTCTGCCCTTAAAATTGTAACCCTGAAATTGAACGTTGCATCGTAAAGTGCCAAAAACACTTCCCACGTCAGAAGCTAGCGCCTACGCTCTTACATACAGTGCAATATGTACATTCTGAATGATCGTCTCAGCGATCAACAGATAATACTGACATGCATATGCAATGCAACTTATGAAACGGGTCATTGCTGCTTGTAGCAGCTTCACTTTCGTTGGATTTCATTTGACTTTAATTCCTTAAAGACCCCATTGAAGGGGTATTTCATAAGGGGTGGGCTCATACATGAAAAAGCAAAGCCATATTTTAATACAGTGCAAAGTAATCTGTTAAAGTGGCCAAAAAAGTGGAGGGACAACTGATGGTTGTAATTGCGCTGGAAAGGCCGTTCCAGTCTGTTGTTGCACGGTAGAAAAATGAGGACGAAAGAGTGACGGTGCGCGCACTATAGGGTTGCTAAAATAACCGCGAGAGGGATGCTTGAAGCCCGTGCAAGCGGTGGACATAAACTCTCACGTGCGATTTCGCCCGCTGTCTGTGAGCATTTCATATTCCAGCGCATGAAGAAAATTGTGCGCTATCGCACCTGTAAAACCCCTTTTGCAGAGTATGCCTATTTTCCGCTTCCTATTTCAATTGCTGTCTCCACTAGAGCACGTTTTTTCTTTCCCTTAGTTATCTGTGAGGCTTCTTGTAGTCATTCTTATTTAGTCATTCCTGGGCAGCGTAGACGACATCAAAAATGACTAAAATATACTGCTTCAATGAAGAGATCATCATCATCATCATCATCCCATCTTATGTCCACTGCAGGACGAAGGCCTCTCCCAATCCTCGCCATCCTTGCCTGTCCTGCGCGAGCTGATTCCATTTGACACCTGCGAATTTCTTGATTTCGTCCCCCCATCTTACTCTCTGTCGTCCTCGGCTACACTTACCCTCTCTTGGTATCCATTCCGTCGTTCTAACTGTCCATCGGTTATCTAGCCTTCTCATCACGTGGCCTGCCCATGTCCATTTTTTCTTCTTAATATCGTTCATTATGTCGGCGACCCCCGTTTGTTCTCTGATCCACTCGGCTGTCTTCCTATCTCTTAGTGTAACGCCTATCATTTTTCGTTCCATCGCCCGCTTCGCGGTTCTTAACTTCCTCTCTAGCTTCTTTGTAATCCTCCAGGTTTCTGACCCGTACGTCAGTACTAGCAAGATGCAGTAGTTATATAGTTTCCGCTTGAGTGATAGTGGTAGGTTACCGTTCATTAGTTGGGAATGTCTCCCATATGCGCGCCATCCCATGTTTATTCTACGGTGGATTTCTTTTATATGGGTCGGTTCTTCTGTAAGTAGCTGTCCTAGATATAGGTATTCTTCTACGACTTCTAATGTCTGGTTTCCGATCGTGAAGCCACGTTTCTTCGCCGTGCCACTTACCATTACCTTTGTTTTCTGCATGTTCATCCTTAATCCTACTTTAGAGCTTTCTCGGCTTAAGTCTTCAATCATCTTTTGCAGTTCGTCTCCATCATTGCTAAAGAGTACTATGTGGTCTGCAAATCGCAGGTTACTCAGATATTCGCCGTTGATCCTGAGCCCTGTCTCTACCCAGTCTAACCTTTTGAAGATTTCTTCCAAACGTACAGTAAATAGCATTGGAGGAATTGTATCTCCTTGTCTGACGCCTTTCTGTATTGGGATTTTCCTGCTTTTCTTAAGGAGGAGTAGGGTGGCCGTAGAATCTTTATAGATGTTGGCTATTGTGTTTAACATATTCCTTGACGACGTAGTGCCTCCTGAACTGCTGGTATCTCTACCGAGTCGAAAGCCTTTTCGTAATCTATGAAAGCCATATAGAGGGGTTTGTTGTATTCAGCGGATTTCTCGATTACTTGATTGATCGCATGCAGGTGGTCCATGGTATAGTATCCTTTTCTGAACCCTGCTTGCTCTCTTGGTTGATTAAATTCAAGTGTGGCCCTTATTCTGTTGGAGATAACCTTTGTGAATATTTTGTAAAGTGCTGAGAGTAGACTGATCGGCCTGTAGTTCCTCAAGTCCTTTACATCTCCCTTCTTATGTAATAATAGAATGTTTGCGTTTTTCCAGCTGACTGGTACATTTGAAGCTTTGAGGCATTTGTGTATAGTGTCGCGAGCTTTCCAGTTAGGAAATCTCCGCCATCTTTGATAAAGTCGACGGTTATGCTGTGTTCTCCAGCCGCTTTTCCACGGGACATGCCCTTAATTGCTTCCATAACTTAGCCCGCAGTGACGCATGGTATTTCGTAGTACTGATCGACACTCACACACTCATGGTGGGGAGACTCGTATTTGAGCTGTATAGTTCGGAATAGAAATCCTCGGCCACTTTCGTTATATTAGTGAAGTCAGTAACGATGTTGCCCTGCTTATCTTTCACTGCATGCATTGTATTATTTCCCGCACAATTCTTCCTTTTAGTTGTTTTGATGCTAACTCCTTTTCTGACGGCTGCTTCTATTTCTTTCACGTTATGGTTACGTATGTCCCTGACTCTACTTTTGTTGATGAGCTTAGACAGCTCGGCG
The DNA here is from genome assembly GCA_013339685.2 of Hyalomma asiaticum. Taxonomy (NCBI): domain Eukaryota; kingdom Metazoa; phylum Arthropoda; class Arachnida; order Ixodida; family Ixodidae; genus Hyalomma; species Hyalomma asiaticum. The sequence goes on along the minus strand of CM023481.1, from coordinate 134,705,220 downwards.
AATTCTATCTTGTCTCTTGAGTTAGTTAGTCTCATCTGTTGACGTTGTTTGATTAGATCTTTAGTAGCTTCCGAGAGCTTATTCACAACTTGTCTTGGTGCTTTGCCTCCTACTTCGATCGCTGCTTCGGTGATCTGCTTAGTAATGTCATCGTTCATCTTCTCTATGTCCTCATTATCTTCCTGTCCTAGAGCGACATACTTTTTCTTAAGTGCAATTATAAATTCTTCTCTTTTCGCCCTGACGCCATCGGGGTTGGCCTGTTTCCGTGTGATTAACTTTGTCCTTGTTCGCTTAAGATTGAGGGATATCTTCGCCCTTACTATAGTCTGTGGTCGCTAATTCTGACCTTATTAACCACTTCTGTGTCTTGTACTATACCCAGATCAGTGCACATTATGAAATCTATTTCGTTTTTCGTTTTCCGTTGGGGCTTTTCCACGTCCATTTCCTGTTCTTACATTTCTTGAAGAAAGTATTCACTACACGGAGGTGATTTCTTTCGGCGAATTCCACGAGCATGTCACCTCTGCTATTTCTATCTCCTTCTCCGTAATTACCGACTTGTTCATTGTACCTTGTTCATTGCCGTTTCTACATCCTCGTAGAACTGTTCTACAGCCTCGTCACTGTGGCTGGTCGTTGGTGCGTAACTTTGCTGCTAGTTTTAGTTTGTATCGCCTATTTAATTTTATCGCGACACCTGCTACCCTTTCGTTGATGCTATAGAGTTCTTCAATGTTGCCTGCTATGTCATTGTGTATAAGGAACCCCACGCCGTATTCGCGCTTCTCTGGTAGTCCTCTGTAGCAGAGAACGTGTCCTTAATTAAGCGATAAGTATCCTTCTCCTGGTTTCCTAACCTCGCTCAGGCCAATGATATCCCAATTAATACCCCTTAATTCTTCTAGTAGTTCAGCTAATCTGGCTTCGCCTGAAAGAGTTCGCGTGTTAAGAGTCGCTACGTTTAATTTCCAGTGGCAGCCTGTCCGAGTCCAGAGGCTTTTTGAGTCTTTTGTTCCCATACCCGAGTGGTCGCATCCGCGGCTAGAAGCTCTGTTGATGTCGTCGTCGTAGGTCCAGGATTCGGTTGGTCCGGTAACTATGGAGGTGTTGGCCATGGTTTTGCACCAGGGGGGCCAGTTCCTGTTCTGGTGCTCAGGTGAGTTGCGTAGATGAAGCACGGTGATGGTGGGCGCCCATATGCATCTTTTGTCCAAATGCTCCGCCGGGGGGAGGAGACTATGTTCTGATAACAATGTTTTCCAATGGTACTGATAGTCCTGTAACAGCCCCGGTGGTTCAGTTTGCTCAGAAACGCACCAGTAATTTTAAATAACCAACTGAAAGTCGTGTTCGAACAGAAACCGAAACGAGTAGATGCTTCGTGCAGCGTATGCAATGACGTCACAACCTCCCCGCCATCAGAAATATGGAGCTGGTGCCAGAAAAAATGCTAGTAATCCCACTATATATTGAGTTATGCCAGCTTTTTTGAACATGACCGCGTCGATTTGAGCAGTGATGTATCGCCGTTTTGCTTTCGAAGGCCCGCTGACTCGGGCATGCAGCGCTGAAGTTCACGATGCCGGAAACACAGGGTGGCCCACGTGGAAATCCGCTAAAAATTCCTAAAATTCATTTTCAGGAAAACTAAAGGACTTACAGCCGACTGACTTGGGATATATTATTACAGTACCGAGGAGACTATACACCGAAAATTTCATTGCGATCAGCGGACACTGAAAAGTCGCCGGAGTTTCCCTTTAAAAGCGATGTAGAACAGGGAATGTCGCTGGAGCCAACGTTCCACTTGTAGAAACGTTGGCTTCAGCGACATTCCCTTTTCTACATCGTTAGCGATCTGTTCATCGATTTAAGCCTCCACCTTGCCCTGAGCTTCTCTTCTAGTTAAGATATAGTATGCGATCATAAAAAATTATGTCGCGTTTTCTCGAGCATGTACATTCACCCCCAGCCCCGCCAAAAAAATCGGCCTGGATACATTCAACTATACCGGGTGTTCAAAGTTAAGCTTTATGATTTTTTTAGAATTAGGCGCTCGAAGGCACTGAGAGCCACTTTTGCAAATAAGTTGAGCGGCCAGGGGGACAGAAATTTAGATGATAATCATCGCTGTCAGCAGCCCAATTAACTAAAATTTTATAATTAACTTTTTACTGGCTGCGGTAAGTTGGCATGTTTATATTGAAAAAATGTAGGCAGTGGTGTTTGTACACAGTTTCAGTTGGAAGATTTTTCTAGCACGCCTGTGCTCCGAGATATCCGGCTCCAAAGTTTACTTGTCTTTCGCATGATTACGCATTCAAGAGGGTGAGGGTCCGCGCAAAGCTCCTCCCTAAAGTGACGCATCTGTTGTGTGCGCTGTTTAGTGTGTGAAGAGGGTAGAAGCGTAGGCATACGCGATAACAGTTACCCTTGCCCTCTCGCCAGCGAAATCAAAATGTGACAGCGCACTCGCATCCAGATTCTCCGATCGCACCATTATCTCGGCATGGTATCTGCCACTATCGTTAGAGGCTCTGCAGTTGCGTGTTACGACACTGGTTGCAAGGGTTCTTCACTGGTTGCAAGGGTTCTTCTGTTGCGCAGTGGCCAAGTATGACGCGCCTCCCGTTCTGTGCGCATTCCCAGAGGTATCATTGGGGGTATACATATAGCGGGTCGTTTGCCATTGTGGTATAGCCATTGAGAAGAAGGGCGAAATTGCTGATCAGCGGCGCAAAAGAGCGGGAAAGCTTAAATAATCAGATGCCGAAGTAGTTGGCTGGGAATTAGCGATTGAGCGTAGGAAAAACGAACAGAAAAAGGCTAAACGTGCTGCGGAGACACCGGAGCAAAAGGAGGAACGTCTAGCAAAGTGGCGTCTCCAGGTTGCTGAGCGACTTGCTCGACCATCTCAGCAGCAGTAGCAGCAGCGGCAGCAGCAGCAGCAGCAGCAGCAGCAGCAAGAAGACGCCGTCAGTGACGTCAAGGCTCGCTCACGCTACGTATATCCTTGCATAGCCGAACTAAGCCACTGCTAAATTTTTTACAGAAATTGGAGACGGCAAAGCAATCACATGTCGCAGGAAGTGAAACTTCTTTGTCGCGTTCTCCTCTTCACGGCGTGCGCTAAACCGGCCCGGGGGTTGGAGTGTTGCGTAATTATTATTATTATTATTATTATTATTATTATTATTATTATTATTATTATTATTGCTAAAGTTATGCAAGGCCTTGCATGCTCAGATAACAGAATAAGACAAAGTTAGCTATCTTAAAGGGATCGCCGAGGACGTGTACCAGTTTCTTATCGGAAAATACAGCCTGGAGTCCGTAAGCGACGTCATTCTGCACTGCAGCGCATTTGCAGCTCTGAAGTCGGTCGCCTGGCCAACGTCACTGACGTCGATAGCATCGACGGGGTACCAGCTCCATCCGATCTTTCGTCAGTAATTGGCAAGTGGTGCGTGAGGAAGTTGACTGACATGAGGCGGTTTTCCCTGGCGACTGCTCGGGTGAAAGTGCCTTTCGTACCCTCCAACTTCAGAGAGACGTCCATCGCCGCCGCTTCTGTGGATGTCTACAACTTCGAGCCTCAGTGGCTGGCAGTTCCTATAATGAATACGTATCCTAGTTACCATTTCCACGACGTTAATGCACGCAGGCCGCCTGCGATCTCTCAAGACTGGGACGCCAGCACCATCTATTCTTCTGACAACTCACGTCGCCGCCGCTGGGAAACTAGCTGGCGTGTCCAATGGAGGCTGGAAATTAGCCGGCGCGACCTTCGGCCGACCATTCTTAGTCATGTTCAGCTACACGCCCCTACGCCTCCGCCAGTCACCAAGTGCCATAACAAGATTCGTGTTTTAGTGGACGATGATGTTTCTACGTTTGCCTAAATGGACACGGGAGCAAGTGTATCTGTTATCAGCCTGGATTTCAAAACCCGACGGGGCCGTAAAGTGATGTGTCGTTGGGACAACGATACGACACTTCGTGCGTTTAGTGGAGAGTAGCGCAGACCTCTTGCTGTGTCCACTGAGAACGTTCCTTCTCCAATAATGTGCACCAAGGCGAAATCGCAGTACTTGCTAAGTCAGCTAACTTGGGCTCAACTTCCCGCAACAGTGTAGTGCCATGGTTGACTACGGCCCCGGCGAGTTCCTTTCTCTTCTTGAGGACGAACCACATACCTGCTCTCTTACTTTCGCCGTCATTGCAGACGCCGTTTTACAGGCACGTTCCTTATCCCGTGTGCGGGTTGCTGCCTATGGAGCTCACCGGCGCACTTGATGCTATTGGGGAGAGTGTGCTTTCGATCGCTGGGACGAAAAATGTGCGACCTCGGTGCGTCATCGGCGGCTTGTGGAAGAACTACGCTATGGTTTATCCTCTCAATCCGTTGTGCTACCCAGCGGTATGCGACTTGCATCTGTTGAAGAGGATACTAGTGTAAACGTCGACACTTGAAGAACAAGTGAAGAACGGGGCCGGCCCCGGTGTCCCTGCAAGCTCCTCACCGTCTTTACGAAGGGTCAACAAGTCACTGACTTCGGATAAGCCTCAAGCCCTGGTCACCGTCCTCAGTAAGCATGCTTCCTGGTTTCATTTCGGCCAGGACGAACGCTGTACGCGCCCCCAACGCTCGTGCTCGCCACAGGATAGACACAAGGCCCGCGCGACCCCTAAGACAAGCCTTACCACGTGTCCGCGTCAGAGCGCAAGGTCATCGCTGAGCAGGTCGACATAGGTCACTAAGGGCATTACCCAAGATTCCTCTAGCCATTGGGCAGTGCCGCTTATCCTCATGAAAGAAAAAAAATGGGGCATGGAGGCTTTGTGTACACTACTAACGTCTCAATTCTGTAACGAAAAATTGTGTGTACCCAATTCCCGGTATGGACTACGTGATCGGCGGTCTTCACTCAGCATCTTGTCGCCTGTGGACCACCGATCTGGATGCTGGTAGACACTTATGCATTCCGCCTACAAAAAGAAAACCCTTTTGCGACACCGGGCAGCTTGTTTCAATTCAACGTCATGCCGTTCGGCTTGTGCAACGCCCCTTCAACATTTGAGTTTTTTATGGACACGGTATTGGGCGGTCTGAAATGGGATATCTGTCTCTGGTACCTTCATGATGTCAATTTTTTGCGGGACATCCGCAGACCACAATGAAAGACTTAGCATTGTTTTAACGTCTCTCGAACAAGCAGCCCTTACTCTCAACTCAAAGAAATGCCCGTTTGGCCAGCGGGAGGCACTGGTGCTCATATATGCCGTGGTCAACACGGTGTCCGACGAGACCCACAGAAGATAACTGCAGTTAGGCATCTTAAACAACCGCAGTCAAAGCGGGAACTGAAAATTTTCCTAGGTCTTCGTTCGTGTTTCCGACGTTTTCTGCCCAGCAATTTCTTCGTTGCTCCGCAAGGATAACCCTATCATACGGAAAGCGGAATGCGATTCATCGTTTCGTCAACTAAGCTCTTGCTCTCTTCAGGGCCCATTCTGCGATAATCTTTGCCATACTGCCCCCAGAAAATTCACAAAGGTATACGGTACTGCAATCGGCACTGACGCCGTATTCATCCAAAGTTTTGGAGACACCGAGCATGCCGTTGCCAACGCCAACATTGCATTGTGCAAGACCGAACAGAATTCCACCGTCACTGCGCAAGAATGCCTCGCTGTTGTGTTTGCAGTTCATAAGTTTTGCCCATATCTCGACGTGCGCCGCTTTAGAATAGTTACTGATCACAGTCCGCTATGTCCTTTGGTTGGTCTCCGCGACCCGGATGGCCCCCTTCCTCGATAGGCGCTACATTTGCAAGAATTTGACTTTGGGGTACGCTACAAAAGTGGGCGCAACCATGTGGATGCCGATGAACTTTCGAGGCTCCCTTTGCCTACAACTTCATGTGACGCAGACAATTTCGACGTGTTCCAGGTCGCCATCGAAAAAACATTTCTTTTTGCAACCTTGCCACATTCTGGGAACAACAGCGCAGCGACCGCAACTTCCATGCCCTTTTCGTCCCAGCTACTCAGCCGGCAGGTACTACTAGCTTCGTTATTAAAAATGACCTGCTCTAGAAAAAGAATTACGCGGCCGATGTTCCCCGCCTCCGCTTAGGGGTTCCTCAGATTTGAGAACACACGTGCCCTGTGGTATGCGCGATGATGCGACTATTGCGGATACGTATTTTGCCACAACATGCCACCGCTTCCAGGGTTCGTTTCAGTGGCCTGGTGTGCGCCAGCGAACTGAAAAGTATGCAGCCGGTGTAAAAAGCGCCCTAATACTGCTCCGGGTGGAGCTCTGCATTCATTCGTACCCCCACCATCTCTTTTTGAAGTGGTCGGAGTGGATCTCTTCGGCCCATACCCACGCTCACGAAAAAACAACCAATAGACTGTAGTTTGTGTAGACGACCTATGCTGGAACCGCAGCGACGCATACGGCTACGGCTTTCGATATTTCCATCTTCCTTTCATCCGTTTTCCTGCGTCATGAAATTCCGCGTGGTATTGTGAGCAATCGTGGTCGCCAGTTTGTGGCAGACATTGTCGAAGAGCTTTCGCACTATGTACTTCTACTTTCGCCAGGTGACCCTATACCAACCACAGACATGGTCTCTTCGAGCGCACCAAGAGAAGAGTGACTAGCATGCTGTCAATGTCCGTCAATTCCAAGCACAAAAATGGAATAATGCATTGCCTTTGATCATGCACGCCTATTACACGGAAAATCATGAAACTACCAACTACCAGCTACAGCTCTTTCTATCTTCTTTACGTTAGACCCCCCACCGCAGCGTTCTAACACAACTGTACCTTTTACTGCTGACGCCGACTCTCCTATCATGGAGACTTAAGCCGTGCTGAGGAAACACTTCGTACTGCTCAGCTCCGAATGTTTGCGGCGCAAGACTGCTCCAGGACGCGATACGATTCAAGGCGTAAGGATTGTCTTTCCAGAAAGGACACACATTATGGCTTTGGACACCAGTTTGCAAGCGTGGACTGAGCTTGGGGTTTCTCGCACAATAAAGCGGCCCTTTTGTCATTACCCATCGTTCAAGTGACGTCACGTATTCCTTTGCTCGTCTAGTGCCACTCGGCTACCGTTCAAAGCAGATGCAGCTTGTTCCCGTCGCCCGGCGCAAGCACTGGGAATTCCGTCAAACGGAGTAAACGTAAGAATTTCTCGCCCAGCTGTCTTCTACTCAGAAGGGAGGAGTGAAAACGGGGCTGTTCCCCCGTTTTCGACTAGTCACTTATAAATATACGCCACCGTAACAATGTGTCCTCATTGCTCTAGATGTCCGTCTCTCTTTTTCTCTGTGAACCTCCTCTCCTGAATCCATACTCCCTCCAATTCGCTTAGCCTATCCAACGACGGGTACGGATGCAGTAGTGCGGGTAGCGGGTCAACGGCAAGAGCTTTTCCCCTTCTGCGTGACTAGCTCTACTGCTAACAGCGAACGACGGCGACTACTACGGATCAACCTCGATCCTTAGCCCAGCTATTACAAAAAGATCAGCGCATGGAGCGCGGGTCAGCGTCGATGGTGGTAGCAGATAATGAAGCCGTAGTGGGGTACTACGGAAATTTCGCCTTCGACTAACACCCACAGTGTACAGGCATCCAGCACTTTCGCCTCCATCGAAGATGCATCAGCGCCGTGGCAGGGTTTTATCTCGCCTCTTGCGCGTCCGCAGTCAGTCGCCATAAGTACTAGACCACCTAGATGTACGAAAACCATGGACACAATACAGGGCTTTAGAACTATGATTATCCCGTCTTAAAACCGCTCTAAAGGATGTGTCCTTCACTGCGTCACACATGGCATCACATGATCACGAGGCCGGCGGATTTCTTTCAATTATACCGATTCCGTAAGCGCCATGACGCCTTGTGTGGTCACTTTCTTCAGTCGTCTTTTCTTCTCTTTACTCGTATGCAGGCAGGCAGTAAATATCACCCTGCTCAAATTATTGCCTTGGTGGGCAACAACATTTACTTCGGAGAATCTAGAGCTGATGTACACCGTGAATTATATGTGTATTGTTTTCGATCACTGTAGTGCTCACTCGCTCGTGCGACCCACTGCTGTCAGACATATGAGGTCCAATCACTATGAGAACCTCTGTAGGCGAAATCTCGTATGTCCATTACGGTGTTGCAGGGGAATGGGCAACCTAGGTTTACGTTATCTTCCACTTCGTCTGCCTCGTGGACTGGTTGTAGCATGAAGTAGCCAGAAGTATTAAAGAATGGGCAAAAAAAAAAAACAGTTTATCGTCACCTCTACTTCGAGAGAAGTTTCAGAATTTCCCTGTCATACGACCGAGGTGTCTGACAATTGGGCAGTCCACGGGCTTCTCAAAGATTTTCGGCAGCAGTCCAGCTCAGAGGAGTTTAATCATACAGTTTCATATTTTCACAACTTCAATGAATCGCATCCACACATTTCTACTTGAAAGAGCAGCGTCCCAAATGGAGAAAAGGTTTAGTTTTGGGTATAAGGCGTGTGGAAATCTCTCCATTAAAAAAAGAGGAGAAGGGTGAAGGTCTATTGAGCTGCTAGCGCTTTTTTTGTCCTATCCGTTTTATTACTAGCTATGTACTTACTGGTAAGCCTCCTAGTTCTCTTCCTCCATTGCGAGTCAACGTTCTTCCTATCATAATAATAATAATCATCATCATCAGCCCATCTTATGTCAACTGCAAGACGAAGGCGTCTCCCAATGCTCTCATCCTTTACTGTGCTGTGCGACCTCATTCCATTTGATGCCTGCGAATTTCTTGATCTACTTTCTTACTCTGTGTCGTCCGCGGCCGTGCTTACCCTCTCTTGGTATCTATTCCGTCGGTCTAATCGTCCATCGGTTGTCTAGCCTTCTCATCACGCGACCTGCCCATGTCCATTTTTTCTTCTATACTTCGACTATTATGTCACCTACTCCTGTCTGTTCCCTAACCCACTCCGCTCTCTTCCTGTCTCTTGGGGTAACGTCTATCATTTTTCGTTCCATCGCCCGCTGTGTGGTTCTTAACTTCCTTTCTACCTGCTTTGAAATTCTCCAAGTTTCCGCCCCATATGTCAGTACTGGAAAAATACAGTAATTATATAATATCCTCTTGAGTGACGGTGGTGTTCATGAGCTGGGAGTGTCTTCCATATGCGCGCCATCCCAAGCTTATTCTATGGTGTATTTCTTTAACATGAGTAGGTTCTCCTGTCAGTAGCTGTCCTAGATAAGTGTATTCTTGTACGACTTCTAATGTCTGGTTTTCAATTGTGAAGGCACGTTTTTTCGCCGTGTCTCCTATCATTGCTTTTGTTTCCTGCGTGTTCATCTTTAATCCTACCTTAGCGCTTTCCCGGTTTAACTCTACAATCAACTTCTGTAGACCGTCGCCGTCATTGATGAAGAGTACTATGTCGTCAGCGAAGCGTAAGTTGCTGAAATATTCACCGTTAATCCTGAGTCCTGTTTCGTCCCAGTCTAGTCTTTTGAAGATTTCTTCCAAGCATGCAGTAAATAGCATTGGAGATATTGTATCTCCTTGACTGATAGCTCATTGAATCGGGATTTTCCTGCTTTTCTTACGCAGGAGTGGTGTGGCTGCAGATTCTTTATATTGTGACGAGGTGGCTGCGTCTTGGTAGTGAAGCACTGCGAATAAACCTCGTCACAATTTATGTTAGCTATTATATTTACGTAGCTCTCACTTATCCCTTGACGACTCAATGCCTCCAGAACTGTTGTTATCTCTACCGAGTCAAAGGCCTTTTCGCAGTCTATGAAAGCCATATAGAGGGGCCTGTTGTACTCAGCGGAATTCTCGATTACTTGACAGATCACATGAAGATGGTCTATTGTGGGGTATCCTTGTCTGAACCCTCCTTGCTCTCTTGGTTGATTAAATTCAAGTGTCGCTCTAATTCTATTTGAGATAACCTTCGTGATTGCTTTGTATAGTGTTGAGAGTAGACTTCTCGGCCTGTAGTTCTTCAGGCCTTCTACATCTCCCTTCATGTGTAATAATAGAATGTTGGCATTTTTCCAACTTACTGGTACATTTGAAGCTTCGGGGCATTCTGTGTACAGTGTCGCGAGCTTTCTAGTTAGGAAGTCTCCTCCATCTTTGATTAAGGTGGCGGTTATGCCGTCTTCGGCAGCTGCTTTCCCACCTGACATGCCTTGAATTGATTTCCTAAACTCGTCTGCAGTCACGCATGGAACTTCTCTGTCCTGACCGGCGTTTATTACACTCGCGGTGGGTTGTCTCGTGTTTGAGCTGTAGAGTTCCGAATAGAAGTCCTCGGCCACCTTTGCTATATCATTGAAGTTAGTAACGATGTTGCTCTGCCTATCTTTCACGGCATGCATTATCTTCTTTCCCGCACCAAGCTTCCTTTTAGTTGTTTTATGTCACTGACTCTACTTTTGTTGCTGAGCTTAGACAGCTCGGCGAATTCTGTCTTCTCTCTTGAATTAATTATTGACATCTGTTGGCATTGTTTAGTACTTTGCGAGAGCTTCTTCACACTTTGTCTCAGTGCTTTGCCTGCTTCTTCGTTTGCGGCTTCGGTGATCAGCCTACTCATGTTTTCGTTCATCTTCTCTATGTCCTCATTTTCTTCCCGTACTAGAGCCTCATACTTGTTCTTAAGTTCAATTCTAAATTCTTGACTTTTTGCCCTGACAGCATCGAGGTTGGCCTGTTTCTGTACGAGCACCCTTGTTCTTGTCCTCTTAAGATTGAGAGTTATCTTTGTCCTTACTAGTCCGTGATCACTAATTTGGACCTTATTAACCACTTCCGTGTTCTGTACTACACCTGAGTCACTGCTTAGTATGAAGTCTATTTCGTTTGTGTTTCGGCGTTAGGGCTTTTCTATGTCCACTTCCTGTTATTACGTTTCTTAAAGAAAGAGTTCATTACACAGAGTTTTCTTTCTGCGAATTCCACTAGCATCTCCCCTCTGCTATTCCTATCACCTACACCCCAGTTACCGACTGCCTGTTCTCCATTTAGTTTCGTTCCTCTTCTCGCGTTACAGTCCGCCATTACTAGCATGTATGGGGTGCGTACCTTTTTCATTGCTGCTTCCGCATCCTCGTAAAACTGTTCTATATTCTCATCATTGTGGCTGCTCGTTGGGGAGTAACATTGTATAAGTTTTAGTTTCTATCTCTTGCTTAGATTTATCACGACTCCTATACAAATATCTAAATACTTTCGCTGTTCATCTACTTTCTTTCATATTCGTTGATCTCTGTTCGTATCTAATTTTGCTCAAAGCTTCCCTTCCCTCAAAATCAGACTACCCCATTTCCCCCTTAATAGCCACATTTGTGGTCTCCCATGGCCGCCTTATGCAAGACGTCCGGCCGTCATCCGATTCACGTGCAATCTTCATTGTACCTCGGACCGCATGCACACCACCGAGTTACCGAATGCAAGTAGTGGCACCATCAAACCTTTCCACAAGCCGCAAGCTACCTCGTACCTATTGAAACTCTACAGCCCACAATGCTTCATTATTGCAGAATTCCGCTTTACTTTAGCTGTCATAACGGAAGTATAAACACGGAAGTGTTTTATGCCGGCGTCCACCAAGATATCTGTGACATAGTTCCGTAACGGAAGTAGATGATTTAAAAATGAACACGCATTTAAGCTAGAAAAAACAGCACTCGCTGGAATTCGAACCTACAGCCAGCCAGAGTGCGACGGTATATAGGAGCTGGAAGCGCTACCACCAAACCACTGCCAGACTTACGGCAATTGATGTCCGGTTAAAGAAAGGGTATTTACCAACCAAAATTGTGCTTCAATTAACATCCCCTCGCTTTCACTGCACTCTTGATTCTCAGCCGTGGTACCGCCACCCAGGAATGATGGAACGAAGTGTTAATAAGTGCATGATTGACGTAGCGCTAAAGACGAAGACGTAAGAAAACACAGTGTTTTCTTACGTCTTCGTCTTTAGCGCTACGTCAATCATGCATACTTTCCAACTAGCCCAGCTTTCTATTCTACTGCAGTTAATAAGTGCGCCGGCAGCAGGCGCTTCGGTAGCTCGACGCCTCTATCGCCGCGCAGGCTTGGCCGACCTGCCGGCGCGTTGCTTCAGCCACGGCCACTTCATAATTTGTCTTTTTGACGTATATGATAGCCAGTTGCGTTGCGAGGCGCTCTACTCCAGGAACGCAAACACAGCCGCCTAAGAACAAATAATGCACCCTTCGCACCGCACAGTGTCCTTGATCATTTGCGGAGTTTAACGTCCCAAAACCACTTCGGATTATGAGAGATGCCGTAGTGGAGGTCTCCGGAAATTTCGACCACCTAGGGTTCTTTAACGTGCACTGACATCGCACAGCAGACGGGCCTCAACATTTCGCTTCCAGCGAAATGCAGCCACCGCGGCCGGGATTCGCTCCCACTACCTTCGGATCAGGAGCAGAGTGTCATAGCCACTAGACCACCGTGGCGGTGAACGAGAAGTGTGCTTTCACAAAACAATCCGATGACAAACAGTTCGGTTTCATTTGAAGGTTTAAGCGTTTGCGGACGCAGCTGGTTTATAGCAGATTTCCGCAGCGAGCTCGCCCGTTCAATGCCGTGCATCCGGAGAAACGTGCGTAGTTCGAGAGTTCTCGCTTGTGTGCAGCTGCCGAGGATCCCTGTCCAATGTAGAGGGGCGTCTGATGTGTACATGCACGGGGTGCCCTTATCCAGAGTATCCAACCCATCCCCCTCCCCTCGATTCGCCAGAATGCTGCTTATGTGCGAAAACAGGCTTATCTTTCGTGTTATACAGATGACAGAGAGATCCACCACATTTTTTCCCTGTACTTCTAGGTATATATTCCTATCATTTAGCCATATTCCGAGGTACTTGTACCCTCGTATATCCTCGCCCTGTATTGACATTGCATGGTCGTTGCTGTGACTGAATATTATCGAACCGCATTTTGTCATGACGGGAAGCTGGAGCAGCTCCTCTAGTGTGTCCGCCGAGAAACTGCCTCCAAGAAAGAAAAGCCCTATGTGAAACCACGCTGCCTCACAGCTGCAAGGGGCGCACCACAGAACATTTGTGCTCTGA